>JAPYZS010000071.1:0-612764 GCA_030522925.1 Trissolcus japonicus | reverse complement strand
CCCAAAAATTGACAAAATAATCAAAAAATACCCCCAAACACGCTTAAACGACGCTTAACACACCGAGAATCCCAGAAATTTACAAAATCGTCAGAAATATTAATCAAGGGTTACAACAAAAAGAAATTAGATTAATCTTAATTTTATATTGTGTGGGTGGATAGCAAGATTTGCGTGGGTGGAATCCACCAAGTAACAACGCCACATTGTATTGTCATTAAAGACAAACACCTATGCAAAGTTTCATTAATTTGGGTAAAGTCTAAGTATCAAAAATTTGAGTCGCAATATTTGATGCTAACGCTCGTAAGTTAAATAAAAGCGTTTAAAAATGTTTAAATTCGATTCAAAACAATCTTAAAATTGAATTCATTCTTGATTTTTCTTTTTCAAATTTAGATCCATTGGTCCGGATTATTCCGAAGTTGTCAAATATGTATTGTCATATTTTCAAGCGGTAGATCTAAGGTACCGAAGATTTAATAATCCAAAAATTCGCCTCAACATCAAGGGCATAATAATAAGCACTGTAAGAATCAAATTTTTTGTCATTTCATTGTTCCAACCCCTCGCCTTAATTAGCGAAACTGTAACAGTGAAATCGTATTTCAGGATCGTGATGCACTTGCGTATATTAGGCAGAATGCTCTGGGAAATAATTTAGTCGACATAGATAGTGCCATTGAAATGAAAGCAGAATATTTCCAGCAAGAAAAAAGTTTCATCCTCGAGAAAGATTATGACATGCTCATTACTTTGACCGGGTATTGTATTTAAAATTGCATTAATAATAATCACCGGAATTTATCTGACCACGTATTTTGCAAAAAGTGCACACTTCAAAACACTTTTTCGATTATTTTTGTATGAGTCTTCTGGCGTGGTTTGAAATTCAATAATAAAAGAATCATTTTGGCAGGTTGGATCTGTGCAATAAGGAACCTTATGGATTCTGTAACCCAAGTCTTATAGGTATACAATCGATAAAGTAACATTCAAGATTTATTTAAAAAAAATTATTTTTTGGTCACTGACAAAAATATTAATTTCAGGTTACTCTTATAATTCCGGAGCATGTGTGGAAGTGATATTACCTGACAAAAGGATCATAGAAAGTATAACTTTGGTGGAAGACAATGGTGGATTTTCTGGTGTTGTACCAACAGCTCATGAGATAGGCCACTTGTAAGTCAAAAAGTTAAAATGTTCAAATTTTGTGCCTCAAAGATTTATAATATTTCAAATAAAAATTTATATGTAGCTCAATTAATGAATCTGATAAATGGAATTGTTTCCTTCATATATGAACTTTGTCAGATCATATATAAGTTATTAAAATTTGAGTCTTTTATAATAAGAAAAATTGTTTTAATCCAATAAAATTCCTTTCACTGCAGAATGGGCTCGCCGCATGACGAACCTAACTGTGATGGAGGTTACATAATGGACGGCCGATATAATATGTCACCGAACAATTTCAAATGGTCTTCATGCTCTTTTAATCTCATAAACGAATACCTCAGGTGAGTTTCATGAGAAATTCCCAAAACAATATTGATTTTAACCTAACAACTTATTCATTACAACTGTTCTATTTTACAGATCCCCCAGAGCCGGATGTTTGTATAATAAGCCGAGTGACGTAAAAAAATACCCGCGTTTACTGCCAGGCAAATATTTCTCACTGGAAGATCAATGCAGGCGGGCTTTTAATACTACGCCGTGCTACGTAAGTTAGATTACAGTGTGAGCATTGTCGAAAATCGTTTGCGAGGTGTTTCGTTAATTGTGAAAACGCAATTTTATAGTTTGACGATCGTGTTTGTACGCGCTTAGAGTGTTACGTGCCTGGAACGGGCCTGTGTGGAGCTAAATCTTCAGCCGTCGAGGGATCAAGTTGTGGTGTGAAAAAGGTACATTTTGCAATTTAAATTTTTGTCTGAATTTTCCTACTTATCATCGAATTTTAACTAAATAATTATTTAAACTTGTTTCAGATCTGCATCGACGGAAGATGTGTGCCGGATGTTGACAAGATGTACTTTTATGACTGATGTGAATTGACTGTGATGTGAAAATTGTATTTTCAAAGTTGTTAAGTGTTATTTATATTTTGTTAAATAAAGTTAGTTTGTTTTAATTCGATAACTCACCTCTGCTTGAAACAGCAACTTTTTGTCCTGGGCAGCATCGTCGGCGTTCATTCAATTAATATGTCGCACGATCGGAGTTTCTTAAAACCGTGGCGATCAAACAGCGTGACGTATTATGTTCCAGTTCCTACAATGAAAGAATATAGATGAAAAAGTAATGAAAGTTTGTAGACATTTACCGCGTTGCTGACGAATTTAACGAATGAAATATGGCTTGTTGTTCGCCAAGAACTTTCGATATACAATGCACGTACACCTTCGCTGCCAAATGAAATTGAGAACAAGAAGCGGAAGGAAAGCCGAAAACTGCATTATGTGCTTGATTCAAGTGTTAGGTAAAGTTTGAGGTGAGCTGTAATGTCATTGTGAAATCAATTTTTTTTTTCATTTTAATGGTAGAACAAATTGTTTCTTTTTTATTTATCATTAACTATTTTTAAAATCATTCGGCATGTTATTTAAAAATATTATTTTAAAATATAACTTTTTAACTAAAAAAAATTTTAAGACAACTATAAAGATGGGGCCTAACAACTGATCATAAAACTGTATAATTTGACACAACGCTATTTCGATATCTCAATATTCATGGAGTATGTAATCGATATATCCGGATGTTCGGCGGCTATAAAATGCATCTTTGAATGTTCCAAATGAGAGTTACATCGAACCTCCGAGAATGGATTTCTGTAAATCATTTTTCCACTTATACGAGATTGCATATGTTTTATCTTGGCACCGCGTGAGTTTTATTTATCTCGCTGAAACACAATGTACGAATATTTTTCTCCGCCGATGCATCCATATCTTTTCAAGTTTATAATATACTCAATCAACTTGATGCTGCACCACCGGGGAGAGGTACACATCTGCAGATTTGTAAAAGCGCGTTAAAATTTCGCAGACAGCTGTTCGATAATGATGAATACAAAGAAACAATAAAAGTTGCAACAAATTTTGTTTCCACCGTATAAAACGAGCGGGGATGAGCAACTTCGGACAAACTTTTTGAACACATTTGTTGGCAAATTAGATGAGATAAAAAAAGTTTGCACGCGGAGAGAGAAAAGGAAAGCCAAATTACTGCAAGGTGGAGAAACACTGTGACATCTGCCGAGGGAAAGTTCCGTGACGTTTTTCACATTTTTATATTCAGCTCGCCTTCATGCTCGTTGCCTTATCCTATATATGTTTCTTAAGCTATCAGGCGACGGGCGACTTGAGAAAATGGATAATATTCACCGGTACGCAAAGGGTGATATACACTGAATACGAAAGGAAGCTGCACTTGGAAAATGCAAAATTTTTCATGATTTCGCAGTTTTTCTATTTTAACAACAAACATTTGATTTCATAAATTCTCGTATTGTTCGAGCCGTCGACGATAGGCAAATGTTTTATCAAATTACCAAATCAATGTTTTCTTTTAAAAAATCAAAATGTCTTTTCCGTCCTTGTTCAACACATTAAATTGCATATCTCCATCTCTTATGAATTGTTATTATGAACTATTTTAAATCCGTTATATCATGAGTGATAACTTGCAAAGTAGGATGATAGGAGGAGAGAGAAGGTGAATTGAATGGTGCAAGAGGAACCGTACGGGCGATGCTCAAGTCGTCGTTGTGCTCGCGTGCCCGAAAACGTGAAGAATATGAGAGAATGACAGACGGGTCCCGCGATGTTACAGCAAGTTTCCAAGTATTACTAAATTATTATTAAACGGAAACTTGGAGCGACACTTAATTACTTTACAAGTTACCGCTGTCTCTCGAGGCACCGCGAGAGGCCGAGAAGAGGAAGAGACAAAAGCAGAAATGCAACGCGTGAGATTCGAGTAGACTTGGCGGCGAGGAGAGCGAGAATATGAGAGCGTGAAGTAGAAGAAGGAGCCAGGGCCGAATGCGGGTGCAAAATGGTCGTGGTCCTTAAGACTCAGTCTGGCAGGCATACGTTTCCCTATCTGCGCCATTAAAAGTTAATTGGAGTAGAATCTCTCTTCTAGCAAAACGGCTGGTTCCCAGTTGTATTGGTGAGAAAATGAGAATCGGCGAGACGCGCACCTACAGTCAGAGAATAGGGAGTAGCGTAAATCAGGAGTTATCACCTACCCAGCCAGACTTTGCAGCGACAAACCGCGCTCCTCCGACCAAAAGTCTTCATTACGTATTCACTAACAAATGTAAATTGCCGAAGACTTATGAAGAGAAAATACGAAGACACGTCAAAACTTCGCAAGTATCTGATGCCCGGGACACAGTCCTTTTTTTCTTTCTTACCACCCAACTTTTAGTCCTCAAACTTTCAGGATTGAATTAATCGTCTATCGATTTTTCAAAATTTTAAAATCATTTTCAAATTAGCGTTATTGAACTTTTTTTATTTTCAAATCCTAAATTGTTTATTCGAGGAGAAAAAAAGTTTGCATTTGTTGGTTATTGGATGAACAATGTTCGTTCTGCAAATTCGAAACTTGAGTTTATAATTGATTGCGGTGATAAGATAGTTTTATTGAAACAAATATTAAGCAGGAAACTTGGGATGAGTGCGGTGAGATAAATTGGGGTATTATGATGAGGAGTCGTATTAGGGCGATCGTTCATTCATAAATCCTTATAGTTAGCATCAACGAGTATTATCGAATATAGCTTTAGCAAATGCCTATCATCTATGTGTCGACGGAGGCAAACACGGATCGGGTATATTTCACGCGAATACCTCATTACAATGCTGCCGACGGAGCACGCTACTTTTTTCTGAACCAAATGATGTACGGGAATGATGGAACATACAATATTCAGTGCACTACCTCACCACTCGATTTTACCAGTCAGCTTTACCATCCTGGCTTGCTTGAATGTCTGTGCTTCATATCCCACAGACATGCCACTGTGTCAGCTTTTACCACTCCAAACGTCTTCCGCGACTAAGACATATACAAGTTCAAAGTTCTTTAATAAAATACTCGTTTGAGGATGCAACGTATGATGTCGACGAAATTTCTTTCCCCAAGATAGAAGAGTTTTCTAAACGCTGTAAAACGATGTTTAACGTCGTACAGAGTGTTTACCGACTATCGCTAATGCGCAGAAAATAACTTTCTTATTTGAGATAAACGTTTAATAACATTTAATTTTCTCTCTCAGAGATTGATTATCGAGTATTTTTTGTTGTTGTTTCTTTTGCAAAAACAAGTTTACAAAATTAAAGAAAACATATTTTTTCCATGGATGTCGTATGTTTTATGGATATTAGATGTACTTTGTAAATATGCGAAGTGGAGATACAAGAAAGGGTCGAGGGTGAAAATTTTCATGGGCTCTATGAAGTCACCGTAATATCTTATTGGAATATTATTAAGGAATGTCGCCCGTAAGTGTCCGTGTAGGTGGGATATGTAAAAAGGAAATAAATTGAACTCGGATATCTGAAAGTAGTATGCATCGTGTCCGGAAGGTGCCCGCCAGGGAATACGTTCGGCAGTAAGTCGAAATAAAAGTAATGTGAAACCGAGTCAAGTGGTTGGCGATGGTGGCGGGGTTCACTCGGAAGGTGAAAATAGAGAATGCGGGAATGCGTGCGAGCGTAATAGTGAGGCATTTGGAATGTCCGATGGTGCCGGTATTTTTCTCTGTTTATTTTTGAAATCGGAAGAACCTTCGTGTCTCCAAGGAAAACCAAATAACTGTCCTCACCCTCTTGTGGGGGCTCAAATAATTATTACCAAAATTCTTTTTTGAATTTTATCAAATTTATCAAAAAAAAAAAAAATAAATAAATAAATAAAAAACGATCTTGTATAATTTTTCAATTATTTATAATTTAAATTAATTGATATTCTATATCAAAAAATGAGTTTCTTAATTATAAATAAAGACAATTTAGGTCAATCCAAAACATAAGTCACTTTAAAAACGTGTTTGAATGTAAATCAACAAAATTAATGTCTAAATATAAAACGGGTGGTTCTGAGTCAGAATAAATATATCCATCAAAAAGGCATTCTATCTAGTCTCCCAAAGCTATGAATAATGTTTTGACCCTTTCACTTCATTTTAATTACTATCATTCAATCTAGAATTACAAAAGGAGCATGGCACCGAGTTAAAAGGGTCGATAAGAATAGGGAGGGTTAATTTTTGTCTCACAAAAACTGCTGCTGGTCCAATCTTTTCTTTTAATTTTATTAGGAAGAAAGATTTGCCAAATTTTTTTTTTCAGTTAAAATCAACCAAAGATTTTGTTGACTTTTGGGTTGCGTGCAGTTGTTTTGAATTTGGTGTTTTATAAATAGGGATGACGCAACCATCTCAAGACAAGTTTAGGGACATAATGTGTGGTGTGGAACAGCAAGTATTCAGTCGTTTAAGGTTTCAGGGAGGCAGTGGGTGCCGGTGGATGAGAAGGTCGAGGTGGCTGGTTCCAAGATTTACGAGAGCCGGAAGGCTTGACGTATTCTTTACTGGCGTAACCGAGTCTGCAGACGTTTACGGGCGAACTCCAACCCCTAAGCGAAGACTAACTGGCACTTCCAACCAATAAAGTAGCGTATCAAGTCTTTCTGCCACAGCCGCAGTTACATCATGGTCATTAACCTAAGGACCATCACTGCTTTCCACACAAGGCTCTACTCGCCAACCTCTTGTGGCACAAACAGATCGCAGGTGTTCTTGTTTCTCTCGGTTCTGACTGTTTACGTTCAACTATTCTGTCACGTATATCGTCCGAACTAAATTACCAGAGGAGTAAATAGTGGTTGTGATTTTTCGAGCTAAAATTAATGACAACGATTTGAAAAAAGATGGTTCGTAAATAAATTTTCATCGCACTGTGAGAACGAGTTTTGAATTGAGACACTTTTTAGTATGACATGATGGACAATTTACAGAGCGTATAAAATTTGTTTTTACAACTTTTATTTTGTAGAAAATGGGAGAACCAGGGGGTCTTAAAGGCGCGGTTCGTGTACGTCCATAAAAACATCAAATCGATTGCATAAACGGTTTGATAAATATTCATTTCGCATACACAGCATAACAGGTTCGAAAAATTTGCGGCGCTACAGCGTTATGGCACTGGTCGTGCTAAAAATGTCACATAAACGCGGTAGCCAAAATCGTGGCACAACATTTGCGGACGCACTATATTTTTGTTTCCAAAAGCGAAACAATTTTCATCGGGCGTTCGTTTCTTTTCCTTCTTCATCGTTTGCAAAACAGTTTGTAACGACACACTGTTCTTTGTCGGACATGACAACAGTTTTCACTCCCTCACCGATTGTAAATCACTTTTCCTCTGCGACCCCTTGAACCGGCCATTTGATCCCACGTTCAGTCGAACATTTATCAATTATTTCGCATCAAGTTTTCTAGCACTGGTATAACATGATGCACAATCATTTCATCTAGTCGCATTCCAATTTTTTTTCATTTCATCTTTTTAATTTATTTATTTTCATATTTTAACTTTTTAATTTAAAATCTCAGGTAATTTTTAAACTAAATTTATTTCTCTTTATGCCACTAGCATATGTGAAGAATCTATAAATACCAAATCGTCCGAATAGGTATGTTTTATGATATTTGTTTTAAACCAATCCAGTTTAATTTCCTTCATTTTTCTACTAAAGTTGAATTATCCTTCTGACAATTGCAGATGAAAATTTATTTTTATGTTAATGTTAGCAAGTTTCATCATTTTTGTTTACCAAGCTTCCAACTCCAAAAGGAAACAGAGTTCTTCTTCAGTTCATTTGTGAAACTACTTTCATCAAGATCAAAAACACAGCCTTTATTGAAGTACTGCTTCCCTTATATTTCGCCTCTCTTTTCCTTAACGCCGGCGTAATTGCTCACGTACGAGAGCAAAGAAAAACGAGATAGGACAATGGCTACGAGTATACTGCCGGGTCAGCCAGAATTTAACGATCCAATGGCGGTCCCCAATCATTGGATGTTAATTGTTCATGGCACAAGACAGTGGAAGGTGAATTAACTGATAGACGAACAATGACGATGGCGCACCAGTAACATTTTCTTTAATAAATTTGCGATAGCTTTTATTTTGCCAATCGATGGGTTTACCAATGAATCGTCATTGGTAAACATTTTATTTTTATCTAAAAAATTCTTTTCAACTTTTTATTCTGAAAATTTGTTAATATTCTTTTATGAAAATAAAAAATAAAATTATTGAATGAAACGATTGAGTTGATTTATTTTTTAATTTAAAAAATTTATTCTTTGTGAGAAAATAACGATAAGAAAAATTGTCACGAGGAAAACTGTGACAAAAATCGAGAGAAAGTACAAATTTCACACGATAACGGTAAGATACTTGGCGAGGACAAACACGTATGTTCTCGAGGAGCTGTAATTATAGATTTTCCATTTTACTTCCAAAGGAAACGGGCGCTCTTTGCAAAATGCTGCTGCTGCACCTGAACGAAGAACCATGTCTTATTCGCGCGTATATATTACACAAAGAGAAGATATATATGTGGAGCTTGGGGCACGCGATATTAATCACACGGTAAGTTACGACCCTGCTCGTTGTAACATTTTGTCGAAATACCTCACGAAGTTAACGTTTTCACTAGATACGTAATGTTCAATTTTAATTGTAACATCATTGATCAGTTTTCCAGCGCAGACGAGTTCCAAACAAATTGGATAGAATTATAAGTCAATTTGTTTTCAAGAGTGGGATTGCATTATGATAACAAAGTAATTTGTTATTAAACAGACAAAATTATAATTGAACCTACAATTTCAATTATAATCGCACATAAGCATTAATTAAATAATATTCACGAAATTTATTCTGGAAACTGAATGCGCAGTGGTACTTAATGTAATTACTCCACGCTGCAATGAAATTTTGACTTATAGCAATTACGAATACTTACTTGTATAAACAATGATTGTATATCTTCATTATTTAATCAAGAATTACTGTGTAATGAATGTTTTGTAGGAAGTAATCGTGACAGTCAAAGTAGGGTGACCAACCCTCTCACCCGTGAATATTAGAATGCCACTATATCTAAATTACTATTACTTTTCATGGTGTATTTTTTTAACACCGCGCTACACTTCAATCTAAATTAATCAAAAAAAAAAAAAAATAAATAAAATAAAATAAAAAACAGAGATATAACAAAATACTAAATGAACTGGTTTTTTAAATATTTTTTTATTTATTTTTTTTTTATTTAAACGAAAAAAATTAGACATTCTTCTCAGTATTTCGTGTCAAAACTTTAGAATTTCCGTGTAAGTTGAAAGTGTGAAGGATAAATGTTGCAAAAAATGTTCTTGGACTGCTTTCGAAAAAAAAAAGTTTATTTAATCTTCATGTCGTTCATCGACTGCTGTCGTAACTCACTCTGAAATACACAAGTTTTTCTTGTTGCGAGCGAGAAGTCATCTGAAAAGTCGTTTTACGGTGAATTGAAGAAACGAAGGCCTTTAACTCTTTTAAGATATTCGATTCAAGTGTTGGGTGTGTTACGCCATTTTCATGAGCGAAGTTACAGAAATGGAGGAAACTTTAAATGACTGAAGAAGAAAAAAAAATGGAAATCTGCAAATTTTCATACAAAAATTAAATTAAATACGATTTTTATAATTAGAGACCACCGACTTTGGCATTGCAAAATTGTAATTAATATTGTATCGGAAACCGTTGTGTTATATCTAGAATTTCAATCAAATGGTTTAGATAATCCACTGATTTAGTATGATTAAGGTCATCCAATTAGTGTTTCAATATCTTACCCTAAGTAATTTCCTAATCTACGTTTTTTTTTTCGTTTTTATCCTAATTTTCGTTTCGATTATCTCTTTTTATTTCGAATGACTGTTGATGTGATTAGCTTTCAGTTTTATGGTCCCCCATGATATTTATGTTAACGATTTATACGTATGCAATGATTTCTTGTCCCTTATATGTAACTTTGGCACAGGTCACAACTCATTTAAGATTGTAAGAGCTTTTATCCTCTCAATTTTAGGAATGTGTCAGCTGGTGACTCCCATTGTGAAAGGCGGAATTACCCGCAGCGTTATACCCCATAAACACGATAAACACCATAAAGACTATAAGCATGTCCACAAACGCGAACGGACTCTAGGAAAAGCTTTTTGCACCCTTGATTATGCCATTTTACGACTTTCGTTGTTTTTTTTTGCCTCCCTCTCAAAAATTCGTTACTTTCGTGTAGATCCGGCGCGTGTATTATGTTATACATTCTATTTAGAAGACCGAATGAGAAAACAAAAATTGTGTACTGCGATATAACATAACCGAATTATCGGTGATAAAATCCCGTGAAACATCACCTTAAGGAAAATTGAAATGAGAGCTAGGTGTAAGACGAAGAACGGGGTTGTTCGAGTTGTAAAAATAAATATTTGATACTAAGCTCTCGCGCGACTTGTTCATAAAAATGAAATGGTATTATTGGTTAATGTGTCTAGACGAGGAGCGGAAGCGAATTTCATATCGTGGAAAATACAACAAACGCGAGATTGTAAAACAAGAAAGAAGTATATTACTGAAAATGAAACAGTCGTTCGTCCAAATGGAAATAAGCTGTGCCGGATGATGGAGATAGAACACTAACGGTGGGGCAGTATAACGATGAGGCGAGGTAACACTAATTAGTCATACTTTACCCTAAGTCTGATAAATTGTTCCAACTTTGCTGATGAAAGCCGTTTAATATGGACGAGCTCCACCTTGCGTAATTTCCCCTCGACCATGAGTACCCTCGAAAGTTCTACGTGTCGCTTACACGATTGAATCTGTAATGACTCCAAATGGAAGCTGCGGTATGAGATATCGCAAGAATTCTCAATGCACATTGTCTTTCATATAAGGAGGAAACGGCAGGTCTCCTCCGGCTCGATCAAAACTTAAAATAAGGTTACAATAATGATGGTAATCACGAAATAACAGTCTTGGCTTGGCCAACTTGCTGGAATTTCAATTTAATTAGCTTATTAATATTCAAAAGAATAAACTTCCACCAATTTCGATTCCTTTTTTTTACTCTTTTTTACACTTGAAACTTTACTGTTTTACTTTTTTTACGACATGACAAAATTTAAGACAAACGAAAAAGTGTCTCGAAAATATCTTAAAAGTATTTACAAAAGTTAAACTGAAATTGTTAAACATCCTAAATTTAGACACTTGTTTTTGCAGGATTCAAAAAATTGTATTTATTGAAAAAAAAAATAAATAAATAAGATAGATATTTACTCGGGATACAATGACAGTGATTTGATATTAGGGTTCTTGGTCACGATTCGTTCGGACGATGGAGGAAATCGCGTCGTAAGGGCCTACTGAAGTAACACGTAACCCGCGACCTCATAATACCCGACTCGTAACTCGTGACGGACGTAGTAGGAGCCGCTACGTTCTCATACTGTCTACCCCAATTCAATTCAATGCATAGTAAATGGATACCACCGGCAGGCTCGGCAGTAACGCGTTTTGGTGGAATAAAAGTGCAAATAAAAGTTGTAACGCGGACGGCGTAAGCGAGGGGCCCTAAATAATGTATCTTCACGGCAGTCCGGTACAGCCTTTACCTTCACGAAAACGACTTCCAGGCTGTGCAGTTCCAGTTGACTTTATACGTGTATGGAGTTGCAACACACTAAACCTCTGGCGTACATTTATCGTGTATATAGGTTTTTTCCGTGGTACAACAATAAATATTCAATCTAAAAGTGTTATTTTTTGTATGAATAAAATATTTATTTTTTGTGGAAACTTTGATCTTGGTTTTTTATCTTTCAACTTGTAACTTTTTGTTTTCGAGTTTTGTTTTGTGATTAAACAAAATTTAAAGAGACAGTATTACATATTTTACATGAAAGATTTTTTTATTTGTTTTTTTTTTCTTTTTGATTCAAAACACATTTTAGTTCAAGTAATGATAACTTTGTTGTAGAAAGGTTTCGCTTATTAAATTAGAAATTTACGAAGCTTTTAGTTAAGGTATGAAAAGTTATCCACAGGTAGACAAAAAGATAGCTATTGAACGACTTTACTATAAAAGACCGGTAACAACCCGAGAGAACATAAGCTAGTGTTATAGAATCACCCATATACTTTACAGCTATCCTTATATTCACTTTCATATACCTCTAACTCGTATGTGAATATTTTTATTTCTCGACCCGAAAATGACAAGATAAGAGATAATAACTGACAAAGAATTGATGAAAATTTGCAGGATTTTAGAATTCAAATTCACACAATTTTAATTTAAAAT
This sequence comes from Trissolcus japonicus, assembly GCA_030522925.1. Taxonomy (NCBI): domain Eukaryota; kingdom Metazoa; phylum Arthropoda; class Insecta; order Hymenoptera; family Scelionidae; genus Trissolcus; species Trissolcus japonicus. Next base: position 600,320 of record JAPYZS010000071.1, on the reverse strand, counting down.
GATTAAACGAAAGTTCGTAATGAAAATTATATACGTTTATTTAAATATCAGGATGTTGAAGTCAAAATTAATTTAAAATTGTAAAGAGCTTTTAAAAGAAGATTCGTAATGAAAAATATATTCATTTCCTAAAAGTGCAGTTATTTTTGTTCAACGTGGTGTACTTTTGGATCACGTCCGATGAAGATAAATGGCGAAGCTTAATAATGCGTGAAAACGCAGGAAAATTTTTTTTTAATTGCCGTACACATATGAATATGCAATTTATTCGCAGAGTGGCTATATCGCAACGTCGGGTAGTTTCTATCTTGGTGTTGAAGCAGTTTGCTCAAATTTGCATGATCTCGCTGTGAATCCGCAGCGCTAAATTATTGGGTTGAGTACGCAGCAGTAGTAAGTGTATGTCTGTGGTCAGGCGTCGCTTCATTCCACTTGCCACATGCTCGCACTCGTCGCGAAACATACGAGCTATGTATTATTGCACTGCAACGCAAACTTAATAACAGAAACATGAAGTTAAGAATGTACAAATTAAAAAACACGCGAGCATTTTCGCTGCAATTTCTCTCTGTAACTTTAATTGTGATTTTTCGTTTGTTGCAGCGGACCCAACTTTTTTTCTTCCTTCCTTCATTTGCAAATGTTATTTTCAAGGAATAAAAATTACAACAACAAAACTTTAAATACAAATTGACTTTAATGTAAAAAAAAGTGTAAAATCTACTATCATATTTTGGTGTAATTTTGAAACCTATATTTAAGTAAAATTCATTCACAAAATTCGTTTCGAAATCAATAAAAATTGAAATCGTTCATTAATACATTCAGTTAATCGATACATGGTATTCACATACGTTACAATGAGATGTATCTTGTGCCATCAACTTCAAGGCTCATGTTGGCTTGTCAGTGGAGAGGACAGAGACTGGATTCATTAACGTGACAATTCTCGGACGCGTGTGTATATATGCAGCCATAAAAGAGTGAACCAACAGAATAATAATCCGACCAAGCGCAACATTCATCACATTTTGATGGGATTTGTTTCATGCTCAATTGGAAATTCCAATATTCTCTTGAGCTTTACTAAATAACAAAAAAAAAAAGAGAATAAAATAAGGACAATTATTTCGAGCATTGTGAAGGACATCCGAAATGAAAGATCGCAAACCGGTCATAAGTGCGAGATATCGGATTGAATAACTACGAAGTGACTAAAATTTTGTCTTCTCCAAGTTTTGGAAAGTCGGCTCTTGTGATAGCAATTGCGGATGCGTCCCTTACTTTCGACACTTCCTTTTCGGAAGGCGTGGCTGCTTCTAAGGGGTTTTATACAGTGAAGCTCGGTGCGAAACCTAAGTGAGATAAAGGGAATGAGAGTATGGGCGAATATGGCGAAATCCGAAGAAACAAAGGCAAGCGAGGAGTTCTGGACTATAGGACGTTGGGGATGAGTCACAGGCGAGTCGGGAGGGAGTTATTAGAGCACTTTGCCCGACCCGTTGTTCCAAGGGGGCCAACGCCAGACTGCAAGCTCTACGTTACACCGTCCAATATAACTCAACTAGCTTATTGTGCTTTATCGCTTTTTCGCTTTGCCGCGCTATTTTTTCGATTATGACTTTATTCGCATTGATTTCCACTTTCTTCAAGTGTCACCGGCTCATTTCGAGGTTATGAATGCTCATCCGACCTCCTCATTTTGTATTTAATCCTTCTTCTTCCTCATTTCTTCGTCTCAATTATTTTTGATGACCAAACAGAAACCAGCTCATTATTTCACAATTCTTTGATCTGCTACACGTTTATTATTATTATTATTATTATTATTATTATTATTATTATTATTATTATTATTATTATTTCATTTTTCATTTTTAATGTAATTTTTTTCACATCTCCTGTAGTTTAATAGTATTGATTGATTTACTTATTTACTAATTTACTTACTCAATTTTTGAAAATCACAAAAAATGAGTACGTAAAGAAATGATTCTAATTTTATTTAATTTAAAAGAGCAGGATATGAATATATCAGTACAAGCATACATTGTCTGATCTTAGATAAAATTTGGTCTTTTTTCGTAGGCTCATTGTCGATTCCTTTTCCCATGAGGCTTAAAGAATCAATTGATGGTTCAAACCAAACCTGAGAAATTGAGTCTTTTTTTGGATCCTTCAATGGCTCCGGCGCTCAAAAGATCGAACAAAATTGAGGTCTTTGATCTCCATATACATACATCCCACCTTGGGAAATAACGTAACGTCATTATTTCATACGCTGCGATTGTCATTTCTCCTCCGGTGCACCTGGGGAATTAGATTTCGTGTGAGATATGCACCAGGTATTGTAAGTGAAAGGCGATTCGGTCTGCCCGGTTATCCGGAAAGCTATACAGGATTCAATAAAATCAATTGATACTTCCCTGAGAAACCTCGCGTGAAATAAATGCTCTAAATAAATCTAAAAATTATACGCTTTATAATTGAAGGTTCAGTGTACTTTATGTGATGGAATTTTTTCGTTAAATTGTCTAAAAATTTATATTGTTTTTTAACCCATTGCACAAGTGGATTATATAAAATATTTTTTATTTCGTAAAAAAATTTATCTGTATCGAGTAATCTGGCATTCCCGGCGTATTTTTTAATCTCATCAATTTCCAAACGTTTTGACGATACGATCCTAGTTTTATCCCCCATATATGTTACACAAAGTCAATCTGAAGCGAGATATGAAGAATTTTTAACAAAATTGTAGTTGGAAGGTCCACGAGCAGCGTGTAAAATATCCCCCGGGACGATTTTCAAGGATTATGGGATTCTTTTAAGCGTGCATGGTATTCGTGACCAACGTAGCTGCCTTTTCGAGTACACAGACTTTCCGACACGGTATTACACTTCCGCAAAAGAATTACCGCAGTGTTACCACGTTGTTAACGATCCTAAATCTCACCGTTCATCTTGAGAGTATCTGCCATCCTTCTTCTCTATTTTCTTTCGTATTTTACACTGATTAGAGGAGAAAAGTTATTGCAAACTTGATACTTGGCGTGTTTTATTAGAGTAAAATTTAAGCCAAGTATATAATTTCCTTAATCAAAGTGTACATGTACACATTATCAAATATACAGATTTATCGTTTCATCATCGCTGGCTTGTTTGAACAACTTCCGAGTAAAACTTTCAGATGACAACTTTTCCGATGAGAAAACTTCTTCGTACCTTAAATCATCCGTCTCAAATTTCGAATGCGATTCTTGAAAAAAAAAAAAATATCTCATTGGATTGAAAAACAAATGTTGGCGAGTAGTGCGAGTCAACGTTTCTCGTATTTTGAAATGAAATTGTTGACTCAAGCAAGCTGGAATTTTCATTTCTCACATTATTTCGGCTTTTTCAGCGGCAGAATGAAGAAACAACTGTACGTGATAAACTGACAGCTCGTACGTGTGTGGAGCTCATGCCAAAATAAAGGACCGGGATAAAATTACGTTACACTTTGCCCGATATGCGTTCGTACCGCCAGACAATGGAGAATCCCGTCGACCGATATAAAACGAGATTATATTAGGAATGAATGTAATATACCGTAGCATTGTGGAGCGCGAAATGAAATGCATACCCAAACGCGGCAATGATGAAAGAAAAACGAATAATTACTTTTACGCACCGTACAGCCTGTCGATGCCGTGTTAATGTCACGATGAGAAGTCGCAGCACGCGAAATCGGGGTCTGAAACTTTTATTGACGTTGCGAGTGTTCGCTCAATAAATCGTACACGTGATAGTTGGTTCATGTAGAATATCTATTAAAACAAATTTAATGTGCTCGTTGGTACGAAATTTACATAAGTTTTGGTTCAAATTTACGTTATCAAAATATGTTTTACACGAGGTGAAAATGAAATTAAAAGACATTCAATTTCAGTTAAAATTCAAGTTAGGAGCGTCAAAAAATTGAAAAAAAAAATGTCGTTCCGGTTTTGCAAAATTTGGAGCTAAAACTAGATGGTATATGATGAAAAATAAAAGAAAAGATAGAGTTGCGGGGATGCGTAATGTGTGTTATCTTTTAACTTGAATTCACCCTGTGTCTCATCCTTATACGACACTATCAACGACTCGCCATTACGCTTTTATACCATAGCTTTGCTACTTTAATAAAACCTAGCGGTCCACGATACATAAGAGGATTCCGGTTATTTTTCAAGATTTTAACGAGCTAACATCTCGAGCCATCGCGTTGAATGAACTTCCGTGCTCGATGTAATGTTTGTTTTATTAAATAAACAAAAAAATATTCGAGTCACAGTCAATGAGATGTGTACGAGATCAATGAGGCAAAGCTCCGATGGTTACGTGATTTGTAACATATGGAAGACGTACAAATAAAACGCTCCACAAATTTTGGATCGCGGAAGTGAAAAAAAAATGTTCTATAAAAAAATGTTCCAACAAAATTATCTTGCATTAAACATTTTAAGGAAAAAATTAAAAAAAAAACTTTGCGAGAAAATGTTTATTATTTTAAGAATTTGATCTAAAAATTAATACAAATTTTCTCACACATTATTAAATTCTTAAAAAAAATTGTTCAAATATTTTTTCCAACAATTAAAGGAATACCGGTGAGAAAAGGGGAGTGTGGGGGTCAGCGCTGTTGTTTCGCATTAGAATGCACAGGAGAAAAAGGGACCGTGAAATTACCTACTAAAGGAGACAATTTTTCATTATTCAAAGAGGAAAGCAGGGTCAAGGAAAGGCGATGCGAATGCCTGCGTCTCATTTTGTCGCTGACGACGTCTCGGTCGTTCTCATTAATACATTTAACGCGAACGCTATCACGTAAGAGAGCATCCTTTCGCAGGAGGAAAGTCGTTTTGCGCCCCGGACGTTTCGAACGAAACGGAATATAAGTGCGTGGAAACGGGATCCAGCCGGAGAGCTCCGTTGAATTTGAATGGGCGAGTTTCTTCCATTTGCGCGGTGTAATCGCAGGGCGTTAATGTCGTGCCGGGCAGATACGCAAGTAGGAAAAGGGTCACCAAGGGAGAGGCTCTCGATTCGACAAGGGAATGAGCCGGAAGGGCAAAGATGTTAGAAACAGCGAACTGGTGATCGCCGGTCAAGTAATGGGGATGTTTGGGCGCCCCACCCTGGTTGCTACACGTCGTTTTTGAAGACCCGGCGCCGACACGATTACGCGGCGTTGATTTTCCATGTTTAAGCAACACTACTTAGCAGTTACCAAATTGTTGAGTTAGTTTGACAACGATAACTTCAGGTAACAGTGAAACGGGCTCTGATACCCCGAGATACGCTAATGTGTCGCTAAGAGCTACTTGACGCGACAGACAACGTTTCTGCTTGTCAGTTAACGATCCGACGCGAAATAGATATGCGTAAAGATGTGTGTTGAGGTTGTGTTGCGGGCGTTCTATGACACAAACTGTTTTGTTAAATTACCAAATAGTTTCTGCGATAACTTGTTGCAACAACTATTTTTAATTAGGATTGAAATTATTTATGACGTGTTTTTAATTATGACGTATAAGAAGAATGTCTTAATTTCATTTTTAAAGTTTATTGTTTGTTTCCTGTAATAGATTTTGCTGAACCAAGGACCATTACCAAGGCTGGGGAAGATTTCAATTCAAATTGAGCGAAGGCAAAATAAAAATCTGACTCGATTAGAACGGTTGTTTAGTTTGGAAACTATATATCGAATCCGAGACACTCGTGTAACTATGTAATCCAGAGCAAGGTCCTTTGTCGTTTGCGTAATTACGCTAAACTTTCATGGAGAAGCAAATTGTATTTTCTTCATGTGAGAGCAACTGAATTGTTCATCCCGAAAAGAGGAGATTAAGTGAATGAGTTTACCCAAATCCAAGATGAGTTAAAACACACGGTAGAATCGATTAACCCCTCTCGATGTTCGAGCAATAATGCGATTTTCATTTTCCTAATCCAACAGAAAAAGATTCAATTTATTTTAAGTGCATTACTTGGACCTTGAAATATTGCGGGGTACTAACGTAGCGATCAGTATGATCTGTTTGTTGAATCACTCGCAAATATAATTGATCAGCTTTTTTTTCGGGGGTGATGAAATATTTTATTTACCCCATAAGTTAGAATTTATGTTGAAAAATTCGGGGCGGTGACAAGAAAACATGAAAAAGTTATCCTGGTAATTTTCTTTTATCCCTTTTCAAAAAAAAGTTCAGTTAATTTAGGGTTGCACCGAGTTTTAAAATAACAATTGAAGGTAATTTAATTTACAATTTAAGGAATTGTACAGAACCGCATAAATTGAGATGGAGTGCATGTCTACGGAAATATAATGTTGAACGGTATCAATAAACCTAATAGTTTAGAACGAAGTCGTTGCTGCGGGAAAGAGGAGCGAGAGTAGTTGTCGCGTCTGGAGCCCTGGAGACTTTATGCTAATAGAAGTTGTTGTAGAGCGTATTCCCCAGTTAGCCGCATAGAACGACTCTGCAATCTTACTTGGGCACGCACACCCAGCGCAGTTACTTTACATGGATGTGCAGGAGTGCGTAAACACTGGTTACATACAAGATATGAGAATTTAAGGGCTACGCGCACACCGATTACTTGTATCTGCAAGTGCAATTAAATATATTCGCTTTCCGTACGGTAAGACGTTCCGACGTTCTCTAGGTGGATGGCATGCTTTTGCCTGCAAGTTGAATGTTAATTACGTTCGAAATGGATCAAACGGATGGTTGTTGCATCCATGCCCATTCAGATTATGCGATTGGCAGTCGAAGCAAACATTCTCAAAGTTTCGGTTTCGCATAAAATATGTGTACACTTCACGAAAATATTACAAGGTCTGATCAATACTCGTCGGGGCATTCCAAGATTCCTTACAAGATTGGGCTTCGTTTTCTTGTTCTGAAAAAAATTTGAAATAAAAAGAAACGAACCAACCAAAAACAAACTAACAAATTTGCTGATTCAATATCTTGCGTATTAATTAAAAAAGGATTGAAAAAAAAGAGATTTGATATCAATGAAAATTGTATAGATAATATAAATATCTAAAAAAATATATAACAATATATAATGGCGATGAGTTCCAGGATGTACTTCATCTTTGTTTCAAACATTCCGGAACTATCATTCAGACATCGGAGTTAATTTTTTGGCACAAGGTTGAACAAAAACCAACCTACTAAAATGTGCGCGACTCCACTTTGTCCAAAGTTTTTCAAGTGTCCCCTTTACCCAATTTCGAAATTAATACAAACACGAATGAAGTTATTTCATCAATGCTTCCGCGCGGCTCAAAAGATTAATAACTTATTTTCCATAACAGTGATTATATGAAGTTTGGGTATAGTTCGAGGCAAATAGTTCAACTCTATTTTAGAAATGATTATTGTAAGTGCTGGTTGTAATGTGGCACACAATGTTCCATACTCGCAGCTGTTACACAAATTCCTAAGTTTGTTTCAGAGGTTGATTTAAATATCATCCCTACCCTACTTGCTGAAAGTGGATGTAGGCTAGTTCACCAATGAACAAGAACCATCACAAAATAAGAAACGGTTGAAGCTGTTCGAATTAGTTCTGCGCTTACCCTGAGGTACTTGAGGTGGAAGTTGAGAGGTAACTAACTGGTTCACATAAGAACAATTTCACAACACCGGTTCTATAGTTGTAACATTGACTACAAGATGACCTGTGCTGTTTTGTAAATAATTATATTTAGCCTGAGGTTTTCTATGCAAAAGTTTTATTAAACAGTATAACAAAGTTTGTAAATTAGTTCTTATCATTATATCAAAAATTATCAAAAATTATATTTGTAAATATAAATTTCTTCGCGAACCATTATTATCAACCGAAAAAGCTGTTTCATTTCCAAAGATGAAAGAAAAATGATTATAAGAAACAACGTGAGTTATTGAATGAAAGTCACAGGTGGGTTTTATGCGATTGCTTATATCTAATCTTATCGTGTCTTCTGAATTCAGGAAATACTTTTGTTCTTCATAAAAGTAATCCGAGTGTTATGGTACTGTAATAGTCTTATGATTTTATGCCCTGGGTATAAATGAAAAGACCGAAAAAAAAAACATAAAAATATTGTGTACACTACTTTGTACTGTTCTTTCAGCAAGAAGAGTTGAGAAAAGCATCAAAATTGAATGTATAATTTCGTGCGAAATTCAGAAAAGTCTCATCTCGTCGGACTCGAATTCCCTCTTAACGAACAAAGGAAACAAGATGTTATGGCTGTATATTGTTGTTTACTTTCGGGTAGAGATGGGATGCTCAATTCATACGTCAGCGAAGAATACTACGGACATCAGACGGTGATTTCACAAATATTCCTCGACTTCGCAGATGCCTTGACTTCCAAAAGCAACAGTTCGTGTCTATCATTTCGGCTCTGCTTTCATACTCGCAGTCTTTCATTCTCTTGGGATGATAAACGACTTTACCGCAAGAAGCTGGGCGCAGTATTATGGTTGTCATCCTCGAATTTTGTTCCTCCAAGTTTCTCGACATTTAGATGCATAGTTAAGTATCAAAATGTATCTTTAAAACTGCAAAGTTGTTGCAATCGTTATGCTATAACTGTGCCATTTGAATTGCAAGTAACTGAGCAAAGTCATGTAATTGATAAAAATTTTACAAATTTATATATAGACTTCAAACTGTAACTAAAATTAATATACGACCATAAACCACTTGGAAAAAGTGTTTTAGCTAATTTGACGTTATGTAATGTGTCCAAATTGAATGTGTAAACTATGTCCCGCCACAAAAATTTGTGTGACGTCTAGGGCCTCTGATACCATGAGTTGGTTAGACAGTTGTAAAAGCAATTTTGAATATACGACCATAAAAATTGTAATACCATAATTAGCTCATATGTAAGTTTCTTAAATTGAAAAAAAATCTTGGAAGTTGCTTAAACGTGTCTTAATTTAAGACACTTGTTTCTACAGTATTGTCATCAGTACTTCGATGGTAGTTGGACTCTAAACTCTAAAAGCGGTTGGTCATTTGTTGAAATTCTCAAATCGAGGATGCTTGGGCAAAACCGTTTATTCATTATCGTAAATTACATTCAAGTCGGCGAAAACGCCAGCGTAATTGACATGCCGAGAGCACATTCCAGTCGAAGTTCAACTGAGTTATAAGAATTCTCCAGTTGTCCACAGGGCTTGAAATAATTAATGAGATCATGGTGAGGATGAAAAGAAAAAAAGAAAAGGAGTCGATGAGATGTCAACCCCACATGGATGGTTTTTCAATACAAATACTGAACATCAGTTGAATCATGCGTTTCACTGCAAAGTTTAAAAGAACAGTTCAAGTTGCAAGCTATTGACAATTAAATTTTAGTGATCTCGTTTTCGACAACAATAATGAAAAAAAAGTTTCGTTCGCCTTTGGAGAAGCGTAAAAAACATTTCTTAAATGTAATTCATCTGAAAATTCGTCCAGGTTTTCCACAGTCGATGTGTATATAATGCTTAATTAAGGTAGTTAAGACCAAGTTAACGTCGAAAGTACCGGATCAAGTGGAACTTAAGCATAATCGTGCTAAAAGGAAGAAAAAAAAGTCGAAGAAAAATGTGGAGAAAAAGAAAAGAATAAGAGAGAAATGAAGTAAGAAACGACAGCCATGCAAAATGAGTGAGAAAAAAGAAGTCAGGGTTTAAAGAGTCGAAGGGGCGAGAGAGAACATTCCGGTAGGAAGGTAACACGGTGCCGCGTTAAGAAATAAATTCGCTAAACGAGACTAAAGTTTGGTAGTTACTCCAACTTTTTATTGCGAGAAATACTATTTAGAAAAATAATGTTGAAAACTTTCAGAGGCCCTGTGGGATTTATCGTTGGTTTATAAAGTCACCATGAGTCGTGCGACTACTACGTTGATTGCTCGGCACGATCGTGACGAATTTATCAGCTTAATAGAACGATGTAAAGTATGGAACAGTGAGCAAACCGAAAAGTTTGACTGTGCAAAAAATCTGAACAAATGTACTGCAAAATCCCTATTAGCACATAATATTAAAAATATAGTGCTCGTGTCCGCCTAAATAATGATTCTAAAATATCTATACAATGCCAAAAGCCTAAATTAATATTTTAGAATTATCATTCACGTAGACATAAATGTGATATTTTATAATATTCTTCAACATTTATAATGTCCGTTTAAATATTTTTTGATAATTTTATACTAATAGAGATATTATCTGTTTAAAGAATGCCGCCTGTGTTTATAAATTACTGACTTCAAATCGATTTCCATATTTCAAAAGTTGATGACACCCTGAAGTTGGATCCACGGCTAATTTTTTTAATTAAACATTTTTTCAATATAATTAATAAATACTTATATAATAAAACCTAAAATTTTAATACATAATTAATGAAATTGGCAAGAATAAACAAACGTTGTCTGAGAGATTGCAAGAAGAAATTGCAACCACTGAACCGGTATGCAAATGTAACTTAAAGTTTGTCCCGCTAATAATATTTGTGGACCAGCTTTGCTTGAAATGTTGATTCAAGCGTAATGAACAAGTTGCAACCACTCAATGCATTACCAGATTTCTGTTAATTGTGACCGCATGTTACGTACACAGATATTACTTAAACATGCTCATTCGCAGCTATGTTTGGATGTCTAAGAGTAAAGTGACGAGTTTGTCACGAAATGAGTTTGTCGCTTCTCTCTCGGTATAGCTAATATTCGCCCCTTATTGCTAGTAACGGCAACACTCAAGGGAAGCTCTCAAACGTACGTGATGTACAGCTAACAGTATTGTTGAATATTCTTTTCTAATCCATCTTAAATGTTAATCTAATTTTACTAGTTTTAAATTTTATTTTTTAAATTTGTGGTTATCACATACTGAATTTGTGTCTAAATGTGTGTACACAAATTTAATCTAAAGGATTAAAATTTTCAAAACAAATCCTTCGATTTTAATCATGATTTGGGTTTTTAAGAAGTTTACACAATTTTCATCTTCTGGAGGCGTTTACACCAACTATTTTTTTTAACGAGGTTGCAGTCTGTTATCTTTCCGGTGGAGCTTAAATATCGTCGCTTATCCTGAGGAATCATTTTGGAAGGATTAAATTTTGTTTTAATTATTCGAAGATTAAAAAAAATTGAAAGATTAAAACAAACTCGTTGTCCGGTAAAACTAGTTGTGGTACAGTATGTTTCCGAGTAAAAGGTACAAGAAAAGGAGGACGAAATCCAATAAAGTAGGAAACTGGAAAAAGAAACATGTGGATATTATTTTTTGGTAGAACGCATCGTCAATTCGTCAACGTCAAAGTCAAACCATGCGACGGAAGGAAAGACGCTTGAAACAAGCATTTCATGAAATAGCCTAATGCTTCTTTGAGGTTCAGCTCTTCGAAAAGGATGGAATTCGGTCTCAGGCGCACAGTTGGAAACTGCGTTAGCGGTTACGTGCCCCGGCGAAGAAGGAAATATGTGGTCGCACGGTTGCTGCTTTCGCCGAACACGTTGGGCGTACGTATGCGCGGACACATAAGTTCGTTAGGTCGGCCCCAATTTAAGCTTTATCAGAATTTACGAGCACCTAAAAGCACCGCATTTCTTCGTCTCAGTCCATCGAGACCTTTATCAAAAAATCTATAAATGTCCGAAACGGCCTTGGAAGCTTATTCAAAAACATCTTTTCCGGGCAATAAAGCAAACTGAAAGACTCGCAAGTCTCATGAGATTCCCAGTAACATATGTATGTGAAATTTATGGACCATAAATTTTTGTTTAAATAAAAAAATTATTTTTGCTGCGCCGGGCGCTTGTAAGTGAAGTACACTTGTATATGAAATTGCTGCTCTATTTTTTATGACAAAAAAATGTTTCGATTGCCTCGTTCAACAAATGTTTTAACAACCTTGGCAACGTTATCAACTTTTTCGTCCAAGTTCAACAAAATATAATAACTGAAAAAAAAAACAAAAAAAAAAATACTGAACAAGAATATTTCAAGTTGTCACTGTGTGCTGACTCGTGCATGTTTTGTACACAGGAGGCTTAGAATGGGAACTCACGTTAAAATAGATTCGTTAGGACAAAGCAGGGTATTATATTTATAATCTAGATTCAAGTATGCTGCGATAGCGCACTGAATTTATAAAGGAGAAAATCATCTCAGGAAAATTACATCAAATATTCCAAGCAAGCTGCTCATTAAAACCATAAGAAAAAGAAGAATAACAAAAAATCTAAGTTCTCTATATTCGCGCCATCATGCATAATTTATCGCGTACTTCTCGAATTTCTTAATAGACCCTGCATTCTTCATCTTCACCTATCTTCTTGTTTGCTTGTGAGACACTTGAAAGTCTAACGTCTACCCCACCCAATGAAACTTATAACAATTCAAATGAACTTCAAATTTCAGCGAATTAACAATTCGCTTGTCGTTTTGGGCATGGAACAATTTTTTGGTGAAATTAAGTCGCAAAAAATATTTCATCAAATATTTTTTATTTTTTTGCTTTTTTTAAATAAACGAATCTTTTTAGGGTTTTCCCTAGAAACCTCAACAAAAACTATAGCAGGAGATAAATGTTCAAACACGCGATTCCAGCGCGTCGAAAAGTACCGGCTATTCATTGCAGGACAATAAAAATTGTCTCCACTTAGTGGAGACACTGGAGAGTAACTTCCCGATTTGAAAGTCAACACAAAATAAAAAAAATAAATGAAAGTATGTAAAAATCCTGCGCGCGTTTTCATTCGGAAAAAAAATGCAAGACCAAAAAGAGATAGCTCAGTTTTGTGTAAATACGTCATTGCATTTGTCTAGCAGAACAGATGACAGGGACGCCGAGGCATATTCGAAATGAAAGACTACTTGGCCGTTCGCCATGTGACATATGTTATCTCGTCAGACGTTGGCGAAAAGAGTTTCAGATGCGACCCGATCGTTGTTTCGTTTAGTTCGAGAACAAATGGCGCTTTCAAAATTGTGGTGATCCGGATTTGATTTCAGCCGTTTTACATGAATTTCAATTTCCGGGCCGATTCCAAAATAACATCGTAACGATGAATTGCACGCGTGCAACGTACATAGATGACGTGCCTGAAACACCATTGCGCGACGCATTATTTAGGATTCGAGAACATTTTCGATAGCGATTGCTCTATATTGTCTAATACCGTCGACATAACTCCAACTAAGTTCGCGCCATTCAATTTCAGCCAGCCGATAAAGTTAGTCGCAAATAACTCTACTCTCTTGTGCCGACACTGTAATTTTGTTAAGCACGTCTTGAGTTAAAAATTAGAGCCACGGAGTTTACGATAAAAAATTCGTCATGTGAACATTACTTCTCATATTTTTTTTCTTTGTTGTGTACTTTTTCACCACCTTTGAGAATCAAATTTTTTGAATTCAAAATTTCAGTATATTTTGCTAGAATAGAAAAAATAAATTGGGCTCACCATCGTCGATCAACAAGTTGTTCACTTTAGGAGAACATAATGAATATGGTTTGACAGGACTGTTACTCCAACTCTGTGCGATTTGAGGACTTGACTTGTCGAGCAAAGGATGTAGAGACACAGATGAACTTTATACATCGACTGATCTGGACGATTCCATTCTGGTAGTTTAACTGTAAGAAAAATATCAAATTACACAATGATAAATATAAAGACTTAATATTATTGTATAAGCAGTTGAAGTAATTGTCACTCAAATAAACTTGCTATTGAAAATTAAAAGAATTGAAAGTAACTGAAAGATTAAGAAAAAATAAGTTAAAAATTATTTTTAACGAATTTTTGAACCCAATTTAGTGACACATATTGACCCATGTGTTACAATTACCCCAACTGCTCCTATAATTTATTTTTCATACGTGTAACAAGTCAATATATTGTACAGTCGCCCACCACTTCGTTAATTAAACTAGTTGTGTTCATCAGATTAAAAAAAAAGTATGTTCAGAGTATGAAGCACAAGATCAAAGTTTAACAATTTTCGTTTAAATTAATTTTCAGAACAAGCTGCAACTGAATCGATTTCCAAATGTATATACTTGGCAAACGATGTAACTGTGGAAAGTTTCGGTCACACTCAACACATCATGACGTTTTTTGCCGATAATTATACTTGTAGCATGAAATACTGCTGCTTAGACCATGGAATTTTCCTGAATTAAAGCAGCAATTTATTGTGGTGTAATTTACCCAACGATAAATTTTCATAAGCTACGACTAGCTGGTTGCGCAACTTATGGAACATAAAATTTACACTCAATACAAACACAATTCCATTTCGACTCAATACACACAAGTATAAACAAAAATTTTAGAACATTTCAATTACTTTTGACTGCAAATTAGTTAGAACAAATAACTTGTTCGTTTTTGTTGATATTGTTCTTGTTTATTTTGCGCAGGCTTGGTCTTACTTTTTATACAACTTATCCCTCATTTCAGCCCTAGAATTTTTCTTGTGTAAGCCCCATGCAAATGTAGGAAACAGTAGTGGCGCGTGCACAAGCCGTTCCACTGAAATATCGTTCCTAAATAAATAACAAACGGTTGTAATATGCGAAATTACGAGACGCGTCTAACCCGGAACGCTGTTTCACGACAGGAGTTGCTACCGCCTTTATTTCCTACAGTCTTGCCCTCGTCTAACGCCATTTTAACTCACTCGCATCGAATGGTAATGTTGGAATGGCTCGCGTCGATATGCCGTACTCGTCTTTGCGGAGGCACGTCGTTAATACGTCTCGAACTCGAGACGCGCCGCTATTCGATTTCGTCGTAAATCAACGTAATATCGTCGAGAGGAACAATATAAGACGGTACCGATGGGAAATGCAGAGAAAGAGCCTGTAGGAAAAATGAAACACAAGATAATATATAGCCCGGTACTTGTTATGAATTTCAGTTCACCGCCAAAATGACCAGTAAAATTTCAAAGATATCAAAATGAAATTTTTCAACTTCAAAATTGCATAGCAAACCTGTTTATATTATGAAAAGACAAAAATTTAGTTGCGGATAAATGCAAAAAAAATTTTTTTTTAATTGACGTTGACATTTTTTTTCTTTTTACAAACTGAAGAATCGCACATATTAAATTCTCGTTTTATTAATTAAATTTACATATCCACAGTAACCATATTCGTCTTGTTGTTTTGGTTTCCACGGAAGCGGCTTAATCTAAATGCTATTAGAAAATAGAGAGGGACTAACCGCTGCACAGACATAAGTCAACATCTAGATGTTTTCGAATATGTAAAATTAACGTTTACACGGTAATGCATTTAATATCTGACTCTCTATGTTGATTAATCGTACAATTTGAATTGCGATTGTTTGATAGCTGTGTTAACAAAAATTTTTTTTTCATTTTGCAAAATTTAATTGCAAATAAAAAAACTGAGTCTTTCATAAATGAATATTGAATAATTGCAAAACGAATTGTATGAATGATTTATAAAATTGTAAATTTGATGAACAGGTGCACGATTTTAACTCATGTACGTCAGGCAATTTTGCAGCATCCTAAATCCAAATGATCTAAGCTAAATCATCTGACACGAAAGAGCCACTCAAGAGTCAAACTCGACACATGAAATAAGCCGGTATTTTATGCACACCGAGTTTCAGATGGATGAAACGAAGTGTCTATATGCAGTGCAGGGAGTAAGAACATTCCTTTCTCTGGGAAAGACTGACATCCTTGACGAAAATACGTATGGTTATGTTATTTCGGCTCCGTTTCTTGGAATGTCAGCATGATTTCTGTGACTCTCTTCTTTCCTCCGGGGAGGCTTGCTAGGGACACGCGTCGCTACCATTAATCTTGATTTCACGGACTAACGGAATGCAGCGAAAGGGCAAGAGCTCCTACACCCGAACAACCTCAAGAGGCCAACTGTCTCGATCTTGCTCCATTCCTCTTTTGAAATACTCATGGTAATCGAAAACCTGGAAACGCGTTTGATGTAATTTCTTCCATCTCTCGTCCCATAATCCATTTTTAAGTGTTCGAGTGAAATATTACAACTTTTTGAAATTCAGACGTTTCGCAAAGCAGTAAAAAAAACTTTACCAACCATTATGTATTTTTATGAGCTTCCCATCGGTTTCGGTTTCTTTCTTTTTTTTTTTCTCTCTCTCTCTAGCTCTCGTCAAAAGTGCTTTATGGAATTCATCCGGCCAGAATCGGGACAGATATTCTTTTTAGCCGGCAAAGTCTTTAACTATGATGTCGTGACCTCGACTGTCTGAGTCTTGTTACAAAGTAACCACGAGCCGTCTTAGAGATAATCTCACTTTATATGCGCGCAGCACGGAATCTGCTTCCATCTTTCCGCGTTAGCGGTATTACGTGTCAAGAGTGCAACTCAAGGCATGGCGCCGGTTTAGCTGGCGCAGACCAATTATAACCGCACGCGTAAGTTGGGTAAACTCGCGCAGTGCACTGATATTACCGAAAGGCAGACTAAAAATGCACTTCTAGATGCGTTGTTGTTGTTGTTGTTATTGTGAAACAAAGAGGTGTCGAAGAAATTTAAAGTGAAAAGCCAAAAATTGATTCTGATACACCAGTGAAAAGTTCCAACAATAATTAATAACAAAAAGTATATTTTTTATTATAAATTGAATTGTAATAGTTCTGAATAATTTCACTTCGAAATTTTTTCAATCCTAAGTATCATCAGATGATTAAATAATTTTGAAAAATTCATGTCTTATGCACGCCTCAATATTTTCTTACAGTCAATAGGTAAATTTCTAACAGACTGTAACACGTCGTCAAGTGGTTGTTTGAACAATATTAACACCATTCGTACGACCCCGCGTTTTGGTTATGCATCCGAAAGGAACAAAGAAAAGAACACAATTTAATTCATTCATTTGCCAGAACTTCCCTAGTTAATTAATAAAAGTAATCAAATGAAACGTTCTGTAGCTGAAAAGCAAGAACGAAAAGTAGTTCTGCCAGTGGCATCGGCTGCAGGCGGCAGGTGAGCAGCTGTTCTGAGTGGATTAAACCAAGGTAATCAACGCAAATTGATAATCCCTCTTTTTGGAGCTTTCTAATTCACGGCAGACCATCTACGCCAGTCACTTCGTCGTTTGAACTTTTTCACAAAATATTTTTTTTCTCATGTTCTTTTTTCATATTTGTTTTTTTTTCTATTGTTTTTAAATCAGTCTAAACAAATTACATCAATAATTATAATAATTATTATTATAATTCATATTATGTAATTTTATATTTTAGTTAGTTTATATAAGTTGACTATTCTTTACAGTTTAGTTCTCTCAATGAGCGGAGTAAGTAGTAATCACGCGTTGCTGTCAGACATGTAATTTTCCTCAGCTAACTTTCATAAATACTATTGAAAATTAAAAAAGACATTTTTTTAAAGAAAGTTAAGATTAACTAGAAAAACTAAAATAAAGCTCAAATCATTATGGATATTTACTACATTTACATTCCAAACAAGACTACAAATGCCACGACGTTCAAATAGTGATATGATTTTGTGGTTCAACGGTTATACTGTTACGATCTGTCCCTTGAGAAATGCACGAGCAAAATAGGTCGCTGGTAAAATAGGCGCATTCGACTTTTGCACATCTTACGTCAAAGGGTAGACGTGACAATCTTCGAGAAAGCGTTTAAATTCTCAACAAAGCCTGCATATTGCATAAAAGAGCCCGAACATGAAGTTCGCACCGCTCCACAAGGGACACTTTAAACCGCACGAGCCAACCCCGAAGAACATCACAGACAAGTGTACGAACCTCACTTGAATTCGTACTTCAACCCCGAGCAATTCGCATGCCCTGTTTCCGGACTTTCCTATCCCTCCAGGTATAAAGCAAAATCACCTAGTCACTGTACACGACATGACTTTTCGTACACTGCACTTACTTGATCGTTTTAAATACACCTTGGAATATCCTTTAAATTTTGTTTTCAACTATGAAAATTACAAAATAGCTAATAATCAACTAAAATTTGAAGTTGAAATTTTATATCCAAAACATTATTGTAAATATGGATTGTTTACCAGTATTCAACGAAACAATGTCTCTATTAAAATTCCAAAGTTACAAGGAAAACGGAGCAACTATCAGTGGACCTTAGTTGAGATTGTAATTTTACACCCCGGGTAGTCTGCAGAACGATTACGAGTTTAGCCGTCAGACGCTGAGATGGACGACTGGAAACAGCTAGCATACCGTACACGAATAGCACGATAGCCGACAATAATCAACGGCCAATAAACAGATCTGATCTAAACCGCGCGTCCTAAGCTGCCAGAGCATTCAAGGGAATCTATAGTGCTTTCTGTGGCCTGATTAAAAACACAGTGGCTATTCGTGTACACTAATATGAAATTTCATCCAGTAACAATTTCTTTTTTCAAGTTATACAATCATCATATAAGAAACAATCAAATCATTTAAATTCAATCAAAATTTAAATAAATAATATTTCCAGTGAAATCAGTCAATTTCATTTTTTAACAAAGATGAAAAAATGTTCTAGTCTTTTTCAACCTTTTTCATATTAATTTTGTTATCGTCATCTCAGTTTACCTCAACTTTATTCAGTTAAGTTTGACCATCAGATCAAAGAGTTAAAAATTCGCTTCAACTTGTCTTCAATGATTGAAGAAAAAAAATAAAAGCATTAAAAAAAGAGCGGAATTTAGATAATAACGGTTAGAAATCTTGTGTAACTGATTGTCCCATTCGCAAAGACATATAACGTTCACATGTACGGACAAGTTCACATGCTCATGCGGACGTTGGCATACATGTGCGAGAGAATGCGCAGGGTGGCATCGATCGACTGATCCCCTGGCCTGTTTGCGTATTCCAACTAATTAATGCCATTCAACTCGGCACTCGGCTACTGTTCCCGTTTGGCAGTATCGTGGCTCACATTCGAGATCGGCTCGATCAGTCTAACGCGCTGCCGAGTCTCAAGGGTCTTTTCTCGTCTCCAGTATGACGGATGCATTTGTTATCAACTAAGCAAAGTCATGCGGCATCAACATTCCAAAAACTCATGAATCCTTTATTCCTTACATAAGTCCAAAATCAGATCTCATTGTGCTTTGTTTCTTTGTTTGTTGTTGTTCAAGTTGTTGAAAATGTATAAAAGCTGTTTCCGAATTTTGGCCGATCAACTGAAAGTGCAAATCATTTTCACGAATTGTCACACTCGAGGAATTACCATAAGTTGAACACGCCTAGATAATCGATACAATAATCTCTTTCAATTTTGCAATATCCAATTGCCTCGCGATTGGATGAACAATTGAACATCCTACGCCATGCATCGATTGACGGGAGCACGTTTAACCGCTCTATGCGTATGCAAGTACTTACCATCAGTGATGCTAATGGTATTGCTGCACGCATTATCGATCCCGAAGGGCTCCGGGTTTTAAATCATAACCCCAGTAATATATGTCTTTCAGAATTAATGATAGAAAATGAGACGACAAGAGATATCTTTCATTACTGATTATACCATTTCTGTAATATATTATTGACAGTTGTTAGACAGTCACTGGAAATAAATACAATTGTGCAGTCCACGTAAATTAAAGTGATTGTTTATTTATGCAAAACTGATACCATTCCAAAACTTGTTTTAACTAAAATATAATTTCATTTTTTATTTTGATACTTTTAAGTTTCAATAAATTTTAATGATTATTTATTTTATTTTCATTTTAATATGCTTATATCGACTGTCAAGATATGTTCTTTTTCGAAGTTACGAAACTCTCATGTTCAGTTTGATTAAACTATTGAAAGGAGTAGATGAAAGCTGATCGAAAGAGAAGCAAAAACTAAAATTTTTCATTTCAAATAACCCAGAAAATGATTCATTTTTCCACGCTTAGAACCACCTATGTTTCACAAACATATTATAAGAGCATTTGTTCAACCGTTTCAAGTTATTATACGTTCCTCTAAAGATATATTTGAAACACAAATACCGCAATGTGTCGACATCTAATGGCGAATCACCGAAGCGCATGCATGCGCGCTCATCCAAGTAGAGAGTACTGCTTGAGCCAACTTATCTTTTTCCCACACACCTTATCATTATTGAGAACGAGTTTGCACTTTGTCAAAGCGAATGATTTTCCCGAGATTTTTCCTGTCATGATTTTGATCTCGAGTATGTAGAAAAAAAAACGAAAATTTCGTGTCAATTTTATCGACAATTTTCGATGAAAGTTTTTTTTCAAAATAAACCCATTACTTCTTATTCATTCGATATAAGGGAAAGTCATTGACATGTAATTGGTGCTCGGGACATTTTACGGTCTGAGGGAGATTGCTGATGAGGATAAAGTGGGATCGAAAATAGCCTTTTGGAGAAATGGAAATTTTTTTCGATCACGAAAAATCATGCACTTAACATAAAATGAAAATGATATTTGATTGTGCATTTTTATATACAAAGAAAAATGTTGAAAAATTTTGTTCTCAGGTAGCCAAAATTGTTCTTTGAAACTGTCTTGATATCTTGAAAATTAATTGTCGATTTTTGATCAAATCAAAAACTTGAGGTTAAAGAAATTATAATCAATTTTTAAATCAATTGTTTTAACTAGGTAGTTAGAAATAATATACAAGTTAAATGACGTTAATCAAATGATATTAATTAAATAATACTAATTGATTGAATATTAGTTAAATAAATAATTTTATAGTATACACCAGATAATTAAATCAACTCTCCATTGTTGAACTGTACCATTAACTACAATTACTATCATTGCTCTATCTATTATCGGGCTATATGATTCAATCATGAATTATGTCCAGATTAATTATATTCAATACAAACCTTCAAAAGCATCAAGATAGCGTCAAGTATATTTTGAAAATTTTCCAGTTTCAATTTAATTGAAAACTGTTCAAAAATCATAACAAAAACAATATTATAGTTACAACAATACTTTTGCAATGACATTTAAGGTCAGTTTCAAATTTTTACGTTCTAAAGATGATTCTTTTATATTTTCCATTTGAATTCATTCGAAAACAATTTGAAATTTGATAGATCATCTTTTTTCCGCCTTTTTCGCCTAGTTTTCAACTATTAAACATTTTGAACACTCGACACGCACCTCCTACGAGGTTAAATATAAAACGTGAACAGAATAGTACCAAATATCGCAAATATAGTAGTGCTTAATATTGATCTGGTGTCTAGCAGAAACATCATAACAAGAAAAGGCCGACTGAGCAATGAAGAGACGATGCATCAATGAAATTTAAATTTTGATTTTAATTCGATTCCATATCCGCGCGCTTGGTGCTCATTACTATAATTTTGCTTTATACCAATCTCGAGGCAGTTTTACTAATGATGTAAACTATAGATAACATTCAAATTAAATTTGCAACTTGTACATGTTCGTTGATACTTTGCAAAATGTATATCTGTATGATGTCTACACACTTTGCATTTTCCAAAGTTACTATATGAACAAATATATTTGCTATTTTATAAAGAAAATAATGAAATAATATTAAGATGAAATTTTGTAAATTGAAAATAATTTTTTTCTTTGTGTATTCTAAAATTCATATTTTCATATTTAAATTAATTTTAATCCATATATAAATTATTTTAAATTTATTAAATAAAATTTTATTTATATTTTAAAATCATCATGTTATTTGACCAACATTGTATAATTTTTTGCTGGTATAATTGTGATTATTATTGTAATCACATTATCATTTTTATTAAAATTGATTGATTTCATGTTAAATAATTACTCACAATTGATCCCCAGTATGTACAGGCAGAGCAGCATTGGGCCGTGAACGTTGGAAAGTGATGACGTCATAAATGGCACGCACTCGCGAACACCCCGAAACTACTTTTTGGCAGAATTTCGATTACACTCGCGAATCGCAGTAAAAAGCACACGAAAATACGGCACTCGCGTTACCGATGCACGCCCACAGAAAGTCATAAGCCTTGCCACCAATAAAAAACATTGAAAACAAATCCAAGAAATCTTGTTTTTTTTGCAACGTCAACGGCCGGTTTTGGCGATTTTTTATTTCGTTATTTTAAGCTATTATATAATTATTTCATGAAAAATAAACAAATATTAATATACAGTAATGATGCCCGATGAGAAATATTGTGAAAACTATGAATATTTATTATAGATGGCACAGATAAAAACGGATATGTTCGCGGCTGGAGACGCCGGCGATTGGCAACAAAAATGGCCGCCATGTTTAATCCCTTTGCCCTTTAAAGTCATTTGTTGTTTTCATTGATTTACGTTAATTTATTGCATAACGATTCGCGAGGGATTGAAGAAAGAGACCGCGTTATATAGGAATGTTGATGCAAAACAAATAGTTTCCAGGAATATGGCGGGGGGGGGGGGGCGCTCGAGAACTTTCAGTGTCATGTTACATGTTTCCAGGAAAAGCGATCTTTTTATTTTCTATCGCGCAAAAACCGAAAATCTTGAATACAAATGCAAATTCAATCTTGACTCGATGTTGAATAACGATTGATCTTGTAATGATCCGGTTGATTCAACAAAAAATAGCGGTTGGCGATTCCAAACCTCAAATTGCGTCATCCATTTTTGCAAATTTATTTCCACGTTTATAAATGACAAAATGACCGAATTTTCATTATTTTATTACTCGGAGATATTAAAATAAAGTTACTCATACATTGTTACCATGATTAGATTGAATCCACCCTGAAAAACCTTGAAAATTGGCGGAGCGGGCATAAGGCGTCTGACTCCTGCGGCGGACCGCGTCGAACTGACGCCAACGCCAACGCGACTTGATGACGTCACGGTGTCGAATTTCAAAATAGCGGGAATTCAATTTGTTTCATCTTTTTCGTTAAGCTTTTGCAATCAGATAAAGGGTTCCGAAGGGCACATTGTTGTTAAGACCTCCCGTGATGAGATATTTTGAACCAAACCGTAGATGGCGCTGCAGTGCAGTCGGAAAGCCAAGTACAAAATGCACGACCATTTTGAAAACAAACAAACATTGTTGTGTCGAACGTCGTTTTATTTTGCAATTATGAATACCTCCCGTGATGCTATTTTGAATCTAATCGTAGAGGGCGCTGCAGTGCAGTTGGAAAGTCAGGTAAAAAATGCGCGCCAATTTTGAAAACAAACCAAATTGTTTGTGAGTAGCTTCGTTTTATTTTGTAATAATGCAATGTCGAATGTCAATTACAAAGCTGATAAATAATGGTAAATAAAATAAAATAATAAAAAATAACAATAAAAATAAATTCATTCGACTTATTAATCTTTTTGCATAGGTTCAAATTAATATTTAGATTGGAAAAATCATATCTCATTAAATTGAATGGGAGATAAAATTTTGAGAGTGAATTTTAAAAAGCGATTTGTAAAAATGAATTGATGTAAGTGCACAAAATGGTATGTACATCGTAATTTCAAGGATCTCGCGAGCTTTACGCGAATGAAAATGTACGAATGCGGATCGATAGAACGTTGGGATGGTGGATATGTTTGTTCTAGGATCAAAGCAGAAACAGAACGGATAGGCTAAAGGCACTGCAAAAGAACGTTCCTCGCCCTGAAGCAAAGCTCTGTATATAAGAAGATGTAGATAAGAAATTTTGCTAAATCATTGGAATTCTATCAGCGATATTGAATTTCAACGCGTCACGAGATGGATACCAGTTTTTCTGGCCCACCGATCTAAACTTACAAAATAGTTCGATTTCAATTATTTATTGCAATCAGTATTTTATCTTGTTTATAAAAATAAAAAAATTTAATTTAATTGAGTTCGTAATTTAATCAATTCAATAAGACAAAAGTAAAAATAATGACAAACGTATAAAGCATCCTAAGGTTTATAACCCAATTAAATCTAAAATTAATTAAAGTATAAAATTAAATCGTAATGTTTTCTTCTGAAAGAGCTACGTCAGATCTCGGCCATTGACGTAAGTCCAAAAATAACATTCAAGAAACTGGACCAGTGCCATTAAAACTACACGCAAATTATCAAGTTTTAATGTCAGATGTGCTGGGAAAGTGCACCAACAAATTATTACTAGTCGAATAACAATGAAACGTCATAAAAATGTAAAGACAAGAATTGTTTTTGAACTTTGAGGTCTCAATTATATTGGTCTTGCAATGAACAAATTAATTTTACCTTCGGACAATAATTGGCCATTCATATCTCGAATTTCATAAGGTACACAATTTCCTCTCATTCACAGATCTTCAAAACGCCGCCACATCTTTGCGTGGGATGTCTCGATTGTTTTGTACATACCAATTATAAGTTGTTGCGTCAACTTTTGAATGCAGATTTAAAAAATTATTCTTGCATAAATATACGTTTATTATAAAATTTATTCTAAAAACTTGTTATTACTTAGGTTCATATTTTTCACATGATTGTTTCTTCCGGCAGTGTTAGAAAACTATTTGTGTGCGAAATTTTTGGAAGTTATGCAGAAACAAAAATAGTAGATATTGAAGAAGATAAGAAAACGTAAAAGTCGAAAGACAAGGGAACAGAATTAAAGGTAAAGGTGCATCGGGACCTGTTTCAAGCGAATAATTTGTAAACCTACGTGTGGATATAAGAAAGTAGGTAGGCCAGCAGACGATCAAACAGAAAGAGAGAAAGGGAGGATCTTGAATACCATTGAGGAGAAGAAAATTCGAGAAAAAAAAAGATGATGCAGAAAAGAGGACGAAGGAAGGAACAAACTTCGTGTGCAAACGTTCAGAAGGACCGTCATGACTCACGTACGAATAACATCAGGGCCAAAAGGGAAAGAGAATAAATCCGATTCGTCCTTAAGAAATGCCAAGAGGTCCAAAGACTCGAACCGAGGAGGCACTGTACTTTTTCAAGCGTGTTTTTCTTCGACGAGATGCATCACAGCCTCTTTAATATTGTCTACCGAACGAGCCCGCCTCGCTTCTTCTTCTTTTTTTCTATCTTAGTTTTGTTCGCATTCTACAGTCGATTCTCGATCTGCTTACTATCTAATAGCCCTTGCCAAGTGCAACTTACGGAAATGCCATAAATCGAAAAAACGCGTATACGGTTTTCACTTGCTTCCATTCAGCAGAAATACAGTCACAAAATGATTTGTTTTTTCTTTTTTATCTTCTAGACAGATTTGACTTTGTCAACCAAAATTTGGTTAGGAAAAAATAAATTTTAATGCTAAAATAATTGTAGTATTAGAGATTAGGAAAAGTGGGATATGAGTTGATAAAAAAGTACGTATTCAAAAACATACATCAGAAGCTTCCAACAAGTTTTCTTTACAGTTCAAAATTTCATCTCTAAACGACCCATAACACTACATGGCAGAAGTTGAGATACAAAACTTTTG
Organism: Trissolcus japonicus; assembly: GCA_030522925.1. Lineage (NCBI taxonomy): Eukaryota > Metazoa > Arthropoda > Insecta > Hymenoptera > Scelionidae > Trissolcus > Trissolcus japonicus. The sequence continues at coordinate 574,845 of JAPYZS010000071.1, read as the reverse complement.
CCCAGGATTGCCCATGTCGACAAGAATTTTGGATTTTCTTTTGATTTTTAATGAACCCACTTAATCTCGTGATTTGTAAACTCAGATGAAAACTTTTCCGCAAGATGTTCCTCGAGAGGATGTGGTTTTATTACATTCTGAATTTCAGATATAAATTCATATTTTATTAGAAACAAGGGTCGTTTTGAAAATTTTCAAATACAGAAAAATTATGTGACATCTTGATCATTCGAACAATAATTCTGAACTTAGTTTAAGGTGCCCCTGTCAAACTGTTACATGATTTACTACCCTACACAAAGGGTAAGGGATTTTAGATTAAAAGAAATAATCAAGTCGGTTTGATTTAACTTAAACAAAATAAATCATAGAAACAACTGATCAGGCATGATGAAGAATAAAAATATTGACAAATATCAATTTAGCTGTTATTGAATGAGCATTGAAAAAGCAAAAGCCACAGCTTTTCTCGTGAAAATATAAGAAACATGATTCTGTGCGAAAAGTTTTGAATAATTTGAAGCATTATGATGCAAATTAAGTTGAATCAGGAGTACGAAATTAAATGAAGTTATTTCACGTTATAATTATGAATAATTTAATACCTCAAATTAATTGGGCTTTGTTTTCTTCGCATCGCATTCAATTGTTCCGCGCTGTGACGTTCCTTTTTCAACAGCGAAATAAGAAGCGATACGACAATTTTTTACAAACTCTAATGCGTGTTCTTTGTGGATCAAAAACATTTCAAGTTAGCAAGACAAAATATTTTTTCAAAGGACCACTTTTGTTTCACTTTTAAAATGGTGGAAAGTATAGAAAGAAAAACAAGCAGAATTCATTCTGACCAACTAAATTAGTTCAATAAAAGTCACAGTTTTAAATTTCATTCGACTTTAATATACGTTAAATATTTAAACAAACATTTTTTTATTTCATTGTTCAATTTCTTTTTAATTTCACATTTCTCATTATAAAAAGTAAATCAACTTTGAATAACAAAATTAAAAGTTTCCATATTTAAGAGATCTCATTATATTCGCATTAAAACCAGCAGCATATTAATGTTTAGAACCAGGAAAAACCTGACCAACTGACGTTTACTGTAATTAATTTTTTTAATTCCAAAATATTTGTTTATCAAAGAATGTTGAATCCCAGGAGAATTCCACGCTACAGATTGCTCGGCTGAATGCAAAGATAAAACGACACATATTCGTTCCTGTCGACTTACGTCAAACAGTTTCCGGGGAAGTTGAAAAGATGGGCGCACCCGTGGTGACGGCTTGAGCGTTTTCATGCAACATTTGGACTCGTTTCGGCGCCTTATCGGAACAACACAGGTACTAAAAACGCATCCTGACGACAATATCGGACACCAGCGTCTTGTAAAACGAGCATCTCGCCGAACCAAACACGGAGGGCTGGGTTGGCGCACGTGTCTCAGGCCGTCCCCGACAATGGTCCTATATCGAACGATGATCGTCGAACCACCCTAGACGCAACTTCTTTTCTCATTCGCCTCGTTGAAAAATTCTGTTGGCTTCGTCTTTTTTTTTTTTTTTTCTTTTCCACTTTCATTCTTCTCATCTCTTCGCCGTTCTTAAGCACAGCTCCGCGCGATCTCGAGTTCTACATCGCTCGGAGATGGAACGTGCGCCAACTTTGGTATGGAATATGAAAAGTTTGCACAAAGTCTAGATCCGTGATATGAAAATGAGGAGCCGACTGTGAGAGTAATAAGTCCACGCCATTTCGGGCGTTTTTTTTTCCTCCTCCTCCTTCTTCTTTTTTGACAAAACTCGCGGATGCGAGCTTGTGACTCGCATCAACATTTTCATGTTTATGGTATACACGCCGCTTTCATTCGGAAACTTCGCATTCAAAAGTTCGCATTAACCCAATTTGGGTTGCTGTCATGCTGATTTCATTACACGTCTATTAGCGATGGCTCAACTTGATTATCATTTTCTCATCTTGAGCGCCAACTCATCGCTCCAGCTTAGACAACCGAGTGTGTACCAGAAATTTATGCACTGCGTGCTGACGTTTTGCTATAGCTTAAGTTTTAAACCTGTTTCTCTCACTGCTGCTTAGAGTGTTGCGGCTTTTTTTCTCTTCATTCCTCGAACTGCATCTGTTATGCATCTCAAATGAATGAGCAAGTTTCCATTCAACCGCAGATATTCATAAACATTATTCAAGTCATTGTGTGCCAAGTAACTACGCTCGTTTTCTTCAAGAGAAATTCATTAATTATATTTTCTTTCGCCATTCTAACGTTACCAATGGATGAAACATTTTGTTCTCATTTCCTTTCCAAAACAAGTATCTTAAATTAAACTAGACACAGGATGTTGTTTTTTTGTTATTTAAAATTTGGATTAAAAACAATTACTTTTTTTGTTAGTTTTCTTATAACGATGACAGCGATAAATCCAAAAAATTTAGATTAGGTTTAATGTTTATCGTACAATAAAGAATTATTGACAAATAACAGGCCACGAAACGATAAATGAAATAAAACATGGCCGGTAAAGTGTAGACACGTAAAGACCCTATTCGTTTTATAAGAAGATCTGCTGACATAATTATGTTGCGGTGCGCATCAAGCAATTCGCACATTGACGCCATTTGAACGAATGAGAAAGCGGATCCAACAAGATGAAGCGGCGAATTAAGTTGAGCGCGGTTTAATGGGAGCTAATCGAAATCTCTAGGTGTGCAGACAGTTTGAGTTCCATACATGAGGACCGTACGTCGGTTCTAGTTAACGGCGAGGAACTTAAGTTACACGGGAAGGGGAACGAATACGCATCGGTCTTTTGGCTAAGAGATTTTATGAGACATTAATGTAAGACAGCTTACTTTCCGCGTGAACGAATAAAGAGGCTGTACCGTCCATGCACCAGTCAACCGCCTCGTTGAGAGTTTACTTTGCTAACTTTATTAGCAGGGCGAGATGTGATTCATCGGATATTAACTGCAGGCACACCAAGCGAGATTCATTTCATCGGATTAAGAAATACGACGAGGACATCGAGGCTAACGATCGACTCGGGGATGAACATGAATTAATTATGTTTGGCTTGTGTCTTCTCAACCATACGTTTTTCTGGGGTACACTCTCTTTTTAAGGGGAAATAAACTCGGGCCCGGATCAATGGCCCGAGCATTAAAGAAATATGGCTTATTAGTCTGATGGTTTTAGTTTCGGGCGAAACATATTTTGCCCCGGACAAGTAATGTCACTTGCCATAATGACCTATAAAGATTCGAGTACCACCGATCGTATCATGTATGTCAATGCGATCGTTACGCTTAACTTTGCCGCGCTGCGGCGACCCGACAAACTTTGCGATTAGTCGTTATTGTTATGGAATTTTCTAGTCCCGCCTCTGGTTTTTCGCGCGGACTAACTAATTAATTTTGAAAGCACCCGCGTAAGCCAATTAACAAACTGTAATTCAAAACGTAACATACAAAAAATTGGGCCGATGAAAGTTTTATCTTGGACATTTTTTCGCTTAAAAATTATATTATATTTTTACAAAAAAACTTAACTATTATTACACTAATCGTTCTCTAGTTCTATATTTTGAATGTAAAATTAGATTACAATGTGTAATTTTGTATTAAAGTAAAAAAATCACATCTTATGACGTAAATTTACATTATTACAGATTTTGATATAAAATAACATTTTTATAGTATGAAACGTTCCTGCCACTTTCCATCTTTTATGCTAAATTACAAAATATATTATATAATTTTGCGTTGATAATGTAGATTTATCACATGCATTGTATATTGTCATATACATTTTGTATAGTGTATACGAGTAGAAAAAAAAGTATGTACATGATGACGGAGGAAAAAAGATCAATCCAGCGTCAAGTTTTTCTTGAAGAATAGTAATCGCCTTGTCAATTGACCCCGTTCCATCAGTTTGACTAAAAGGAGCTGAGGTAGAATAGCTGGACCACTTGCAAAGTGGTCTTCATCTTGCCAAGCCGTGTCTTACGTAAGAGACGAAGATAAGCATGCAATACACGATAAAAGAAGAGGTCGAAAGAGACGGTCCTGCAGGAGAGAGAGCGCGGAGTCAAAGAACAACAAGGAACAGGAAGGACGTTCGAGGAACAAGTACAGTTCCAGATGAAAGGGGAGCTGCAGAAATTGCAGCGGAGCAAAGTGACCGGTTTGGCTCGGACCAATTGTCGCTCGTCAAGAAAGGACTGTCGAGCGTGAGATACCTTATGGACGCGCATCAGTAATTACTCCCAACAGGTCGGTGCAAATCGGAAAACAACCCCTGCAAGGATTACGGAATTATTGGCTGCTGCGCCTTAAAGGGCTCGTATTCCCGTGCTGCAAATTTTTCTTCCTCCGTGTCTCGGCTCGAGCCGTCCATGAACGGAATATATCTGCAGAAAGGAGATGAATGTACGGACGAGAAAGACATTTTTCTTACTGCGCTATCTGATTCTCACGCGCGAGAATGGATAATGCGCGCGGCGCATTTTCAGCATGCAAAGTACACGGCATTGTTGTTTTTCCAGACGTGTCAAGTATCTCAAATGCAGCGGCTACCGCTAGTTATTATTTAAATGCGTAGATTTCAGTGACAAACGGTGCTATCATACATATCCAGCCGCGAGTTTAATATTGCATTCGTGCTTTAAGAATGAAACAGAGACGGCCGTCGAATTTATCTACATCTTTCATTTCATTCGGTTCTGACAAAGTTGACCACTAAATTGTCATTCTCTTAAATAAAAAAACTAAATACTTCATTCCAAAATTTTCCCTGTTAAAAAAGCAGATTAGAAAATTTTCTTGTAGTTTTTGTCCAAATTTTGTATTTGTGAAATTTTTTAAAAGACTTTTTCAACAGGGTTACAAATTATTCTTTTATCAAATTTCATCCTCATTGTTTGGAAGATAATAATTTTGTTGAAAAATAAACACTGTCGGTACTAAATTTAGTATGATTAAATTAACGAGGATAATTTTGTTAAATCGTATACACAAGAGGTAAGATAGCAAAAGAGGAATTTTTATTTCCCCGACACGAATTGAGTTGCAATTAGTTCTTAATTGAAGTAACTACTTCCGCACGAAGCTTAGGAAATATCAATATCTCACCTAAATGAGAATCCCAACTCAAGTTTATACATTTTGACTAGATTCAATAATATTGATGGTATGCGAAAGTTGTTTATCGATGAGACGCGCGGATGATAGTGTTAATTTATCGACGAAATAATGCAGCGACTATTTTGATAATGACTTACACTATTGGCTGGCGAGTTTGAAATATAGGTTTGTAGGCGAACGCGAAATTCGAATGATCAAACATAGCGGGATAATGACGAAGGCTACCACGTACGAGTGCTGATTTTGAATCAATAATTCGCGTTTGCGCTCAATTTGAAAATCACCGACAATTTTCTCAAAACGAGTTTAATAAAAGCAATGAAAATTTTTCATCAGATTGTCAACAACTACACACAGAGACGCGTCGTATAACAAGCGGCAGAAGTTGTACATCAATTTTTATGGCACATTAATCTCTGTCTCTCTGTTCTAAAGCTGCGTTGTCTCTATAGGTATAGAACACGCGGTTCTCGTAGTCACAATATCACAAAATGAGAGAAGGAGACCAGATGAAATTCTCGCACATGGGTCCCCGATCGTTATAAGTATTTGCACTCTACCTTAAGATACATAGGTGGAAGTTCATGTTAATTAAAGGACCAATTAACTTGATCACTCTTTCAGCCCATTAATAGTGTTCTCGTCTGTTGAATTCGTGTAAGACAAAATCAATCTGACCTCTTCAGAGACATGAAATATTTTCTAACTTCAAACTAAAGTAACAGTTATAACAATCTTTTCTTTTTATACTAATCATAACAAATTGTTCAATTTCCGAACAAACTTTTAATTCGAATATCTAATCTATGAACGTGATAATTTTTTCTATTAATCGAAAAATAACTTTTGCATGCACACTCCATGATGTTTTATTTCCTCGGAGTAATCTCGTTCGTGTTCCATTTTCAATGGTTTTTCGGTGGAAACAAGCGTTGGATATCCGGCAGACAATCAACTTAGTAGCTCGAACCATCAAATGGAGAATTCGTACGTCCGTGACCGTTCAGCTTTGTTTCGTGACTCAGTCTTAAAAAAGATTAAAATCTGACCTATATACTCAGACGAAACATAAGTTTTGCTGCTACGCCAAGGCACAGCCGTTGAAATTGTTGAATTACAAACGTATAATTGAGCGAACTAAATTACATACCTCCTGACAAATCATTTCCAAAATAACTTTTTTTTCTAATCAAATCATGCGAGAAAAGGGATCTAGAAAAACAAAACCGGCGCAATTATTCGTAACTTAATCTAACTCGTGACACGAGAAACAATGTATAATATATAAATAATAAATTATAAATTGCAAATAACATTTTATCGTCGAGGGACGGTAAGAGATCTTAAAAAAAGTATACAATTGACGATATATAGGTTGACAACTTTATCTACTAGTGAACGGAACTATAACGACTGTGATAATTGTAACATTTGAATTGAAGAAAAAACAAAAGTTATTTGAGCGAGTGCACGGCTTTGACGGACCCGTGCGAAATGAGTTCATATAACTCCGCTAATATAACGAGCTGCACAAGTTAACTCGCACTTCCTTCTTAACGCACTATAAAGCATCGGCGCGCAAGTACAAGTGGCATTCTCTGCTCTCTACATTGAAGCATGAAATTTCTGTCGTGTGATTACGTCATTTGTATTCCTCAGTCGTAATTCGGGGAGCTTAATCACTTCTTCATTTTCTCGTTAGACTTCCGTGTTGGCTGAAAAAAGAAAGAAAGAAAGAAAAAAGGAAATAATTGAAATCAAATAAATTTGCTTAACATGCATAATTATGGACTCCTCCGATACTCCTCGGCTCAACGAACATAAGTCTAATTTCAACGAAAAGTACTTGTAATGCACCGGATTAGCAACTAGATATCTTTTTTTTCTTTCGTACCAACTTCCATCTGTATTCCATGAGGATGCTTTCATAGCGGTGGCAATTAAATCACAGTATCTCTCGGAGGAACTTTTATTGCTCTTCACTTCTTCGCCTCTCCTTTCTCCCGAAGCTGAAACAGCCAATTTTACAAACAATTACATAGCAAATAATGAAATACGGTCTTTTCCAAATTATCAAAAAATTATAAATTCAGGTCAGGATTAATTAGATCAATTATTTCATCTTGAAAGATTCGCACTCTATTTTTATTTTTTTCACGCTCCGGTACGTGTTTCTGTTTTCAAAATGCATAAATATATTTTGATTTGAAAATAATTGTTTCTCTTATCGCAGTATCAATATTGTTTCACTTTTTTTTTTCACAACACCTTTGCAGTGGAAATGGAAGCTTAACAAAATAGCAAAATCCGAAAGGAATAGGTCGGAGAAGCCAAAAGGTTTCGGCAGGGGTTGAGGGCAGTTTCGTTACAGTTAGTTCTGGACGATAGCCATTACCTAATTGTGTAACCTTTCTGGCATTCCGCCGAGAGCAAGTCTAATAGATCTAATAGGCAGTTTTCCTCTCGTACAGAGATTCGTTGTGTATTCGCGACGAGCTTTCCAAAAACAGGAAATAGTTCGAAACAACTCAGTGCTCCACAAATGAATCGATATAATATCTTTTATTTCTATATACTCTTTGGTCGAAACATTATTCTCTCTTAATTCGTGATTTTTGTGCGAATATTATTTCAGCCAGAGATAATAAAAATGTCAAGCGTTATTAATTTCATTGGTTTAAAATTAGCCCCTACAATTTCACCACATTTATTTTTCGCACACAAATTGCTCGTTGCACAATTTTATTACTGTTTATAACATTAATAAAAATCGACAGACAAATGTGATCATAAAATGAATTTAAACAATTACAAATCAAAGATAAAAATAAAATTGATTGATTATTTTATCGTATGCACCTTCCCATCACACTGGTTTATATCATCTCTCATAATTATATGCCAAGTTTGCAAGTATTATGATGAGAGATACGCTTGTTATGGAAAAATAGGTTAAAGGCTAGATAACTTGTTCTCCGAGGTAGGTCCCAACCCTAATTTTGTTCTATTGCTATTCAAACAGGAACTAAACAACCTGCCCGTCTCGGGTGAAAAATTTCATAGCTACCTAACAGTAGGCACTGAGATTCTGCAAGATAAGCTGGCTCGAATCAACATTGAGACTGGTCATGGTTTGCCTAGTATAAAAAGCGTAGGGTGACAGGGTCACAGAGATGCACCAAACACCTTGATCGACGACCTCAGACCTTGAAGGTTCGAGGGGTCGCGCGTGTCTCAAATCTCGTTTTGTTATATAGGTGCAATCCTTCCTGATTCGGAAGCCCCCGGCAGTACAGACTCATTCGATTATGAATTTCCAATCAACCAAATGATTTTAAAAAATTAATAAAAAAAAAGAAAATTATCCTAAAATATACAATTTGCGCCGCCGAGGTTGAATCATTTCATTGGAAATGATTTCGATTGATGGTATTTGGAATAAAATTAAATCCCGATGCAATTCCGACAATGCCGGTGCGTAAAAACCGGAAAATAACAAGAGCAATAATAAATTGTGACCGCGGGGAGAGAGAGCGAGGCCGGCGATTTCGCGCTCTGATATGTGACGTTTTAATTACAATATCATGCGAACGGGATTCGTTGCCAATGAAAACTGTAATTTCGTGATTACTTGATGAAAATGATCTGAAATTTGATACACTCTGCGTGTGGTCGCAACGGCAATACAGTTTGCGGTGGACGCGTCGCATCGTGGCAAATGATAAATAATAAAAATTTTTCTCACATATCTACAAGTGAGGCTCGTACGGGCAATTCAATCGAACGCTGCCGAATCCCATAGATAATATGTTTCTCGATGACAATATACGTCGAGCCATTATGCGACGTGAGGTACAATTTTATGACTCTGTTCATTGAAACGCACGCGGAATATAAATCCAAGTCAGACTAAATATAAGAGAACTAAATACAAGAGGACTAAACGTAAGAGAACTCAATACAAAAAAAAAGACGTCGAGATGTATAAGAAAACTAAAAGTAAGAAGACACACCGAATTCCGTAGAGTTAAGTTCGGTGCATTACTTTGAAAAGAATCTACGTACTAATCGTGAGTTGCTGATGCGACAGTTGATAATGCTCTTTTTCCTGGTGCCATAAATTTTGTCACGATAAACCCTCCATTGGATTCAGTTGAATCGTATAAAGAAAGTGAAGAACTTTTTTTTGTTGCCAGTGTAGCTTAGTCATTCTGCCCTTCTATATACCAATATGTACCCCTAACTCGCTGCGGGGACACTCTTGTCTCTCCATCCTTGTCTCTCGCACGTCGCAGTTAATCTCCCGTCCTTGTCATGTCTGAAACGAAAATCGCAATCGATTATCGGCATTAGTAATGTGGTGAGCTACAATTAGGTTCGTGTAATATGATATGTGAAACGTGCTTAGGCTTTTTCAATTAGAATAAAACATGATGAGGGAAATTGAAAAGAAAAAATAAAACTAATCTGAATTTAATCAAGAGATAGCGTTAGGGTTATTAGACATCTTTCCAAAGTGAAAAGTCAGATCGACTCGGATAGAGATGTTCAAACTGCAGTTTAAAATAATTAACCAGTGAAATTCGCATGAAATTTCTTTGGACTACAAATCCTGGATGTGGATATACACTTTGCAGGGTGGATTTTCGTCTGAATGGAGTGTACCACCAACGAAGAATGACCGCACGGCTTATCTTTACGCAAGAGTTTCATCGTGACAAGCAGCGGTACACTCGGACGGAGCCCGGCCGAAGCAGATAAATGTCTGATGAGGCGGAGTTTGAATAGCCATCGTGGGATGCAAAATACCACGAGGCCGTGTGTCGGTGGACGTGCAAGTACAAGAGTGGGTGCATCCTATCGGCAATTCTGATTGGAGTGATGTCGAGACGGCGGTCGGGCCGCTGTATTGTTAATGGCAATGACGTACTGGAAAATACGGCGAGCCCTCACCGAGGCGCTTAAGAATTCGGCCCTCTCTTAATTGACACCCCTTGGACACGCAAGGCCCACGTTTTTCGTGTGCTCCTTTTCGCTCGAGCTTTGTTCGCCTCTCTCCCACAAAGAGGCCACGACCTTTGCGAGCGTTCCTTCGTTCTTCGCTTTCGTCGTACGTTTCGCACACAAAAGGCAACGTTAGCCGGAGAGTTGCCGAACCACTCTGTTGCAAACTCTGCAGGAGACAAAGAGCGCGCGAGAGGGAGACGCCGCTCGGACATTCATACCTTCATTATGCTAATGCCATTTGGTGCACAGCCACCAAAAGTGTTTGGCACGGCTCTGACTCTTCGGCCAACTTCACGTGATCGTGCAGAACAAATACGGTATGCCTCGATTTCGGTGTAATTCTCTCCTCGTACCGCAGAGCTCCCCTGAGAAAATCGTAGACAAGGAAACGAGATAGCGAGCAATTCCAATGTGCTTTCTCCGCTCTCCTCGGCCTTGCTCGTATACGTTACTGTACCGTTGATAATAATTCTACGCCAGACTGTCGCACTTCTTTTTTCTTCCTTTTTTTATTTTTTTTTACTTCACCGACCTCTGCCTCTTTCATGCAAAAACGTGCCTGATAAATATCAACGCCGCATTTCTCGCTCGACAGTGGCACTTAACAATTTTTTTTTTTTTCACCTGAAAACAAAAACGATTAACGGATAATAAAACTGGTCAACGTTCAGTTGAATTGTACATTTTCTGGCAGAATAGTATTTTGTATCAGATTTGCAATGGAGAAACAACAATGACCTTACCAAAAGATTTGAAGAACCGGAAATGAAAAGTTGAATCGATATCTGGACCTTGGACTCAAACCCCTTTCAGACTTGAAAACGTCCAGTTTCACTTCTTGCAATTCCTAGTTTCTCAAGGCCCCTCGGATACTCTTGTATTTGAAACTTCTGGTTCATCAATGTTGGTCATCTTTGTGTCTGAAAAGTTGAACATCTGTTTAGTTAAAAAATTGATACAATTAAGTTAATTTTTAATTCTGAATTTCAAAAATTAATCCAATTTAAAAAATTGGTCCAATTAATATGATATTTAATAGGGTTTTTTTGAATGAGGAACATACGTGTCCAACGGAAGTCAACTATTTCCAAGCCGGGCGAATGAGAATAGCGAAGTTTCAGCTGGTGTTCAGAAAACGTAACCGTATTGTAATCTTTTCAGAAAACGTTGTTTTATATGCTAAACGAAAATACTGTTGACACATCGGTAACCACTGGGAACAGCGTTCCTCATATTCTCGGCATGATGAATTACTTGTGGTGTATTTTAAAGGCGACGCGTTTTCTTTGCATATACGAATGAATTATGAATATAGTTGTACGTATTATGGGACCGGCGTTCTATTTCATCTCAATAGACTTTTCCCTTGTGGACGAAAGCAAATTTCGTTCCCTTTGTTTGCCTCCTCCGAGAACGTGTGAGCTGCATACACACGTTTTGAATTAATCCAATTATCTGCGCCCGAGCGACTGCGACACGCTTCTCCTAGAAAAACCAGAAAAACGTAAGATTTTGAAATTGATTAGAACCAGAAGAGAGCTCTCGTTATTTGTCCAGTATTTTCGACTAACCGAGAGCTCTCGTGCACTCTCTCCGAGAGATCGAAACATGGCCGGAAGCGTCGAGAACGAAGTTTCCGCAAAAACTTTGCCCGAAAGTCCCGCCTCATCATTCAGAATGGAAACTTTTAAAACGTCCCGGAGTCCGAGTCTTTCGTTTTTCGTCGCTCGTCGGATCTCGTCGCTTTAAAAGTTTGAGTTCCCTAGGCAGTGTGTACACGAGTAACTTAAAAAATGCATTCTTTTACATGCGGAAAACGGCGTGTCACCGCCGGGGAGCATCGCACAAAATCGTTTTAATACTTCTGATAAATATTTGATGCTTGAACTTTCGATCCAGATACATTTTTTATCCCACCCCTCGACAAATAGTTGTGCAGCTCCACTTTGTTCCTGGACGAGTAATCGATCTGTAACATTTTACACGCTCAGTTGCACTGACCCATGCGCAAATAAATGGCTAATCAATTTTACTTCTCCTGTCTGATACAAACGACGTACGTTGAAAAAGATAATGCAATTTTTCAGCCCTCTGTGCATGCAGGAGTCGTAGAAAAAAAAATGAAGATCTTCAGTGTGCTTCTTAACCGAGTGCTCGTCGAGTGCACTTGATACGTGTGAACAAGCCCCACTCTTCCGGGGGATGCCGGAGCGCTAGACAGCTAGTTTGCTTTTAAAACGAGTCATTCTTTCACGTTGTTTCAATTTTCTTCAGTTAACACTGCTATTTAAGAACTCGTTTAGTCACAACTTGCTCTTCAGTTCCTCGAGATAGGTTTATTCAAAGAAACCCGACAGAAAAAGTCCCCAACAGTCAGTATCACCTGAAAACAATACAATGCAATTATAATTTTTTCATAAAGATTTTGTTTTTCATGACAAAAAGTGAGCTTACAAGTTTTTTGTTTTCTTTTCCTTTTTGACAAAACGAATGTCTACGTTTGGACCTCCAGTAATTGAGGTGACCGAAGGTTTTGTATTTTTAAGAGTAAAAAAAAAGAAAGGTTGGAACAAAAATGAGAGCACGCGTCTCGGTGCACAATGAGCGCGATACTCGCAGTGCATCTGTTATTTTATTCATCCCCGGTCGGTTGAAATAATTTAATTTCATCACCATCGCCCCGGAAACCATGTCGAATTCGTTTTCCTTTTTTTTCCCGTTCGAAAGGATCCTCAGGGTTTATTTTTCCCGCGCGTTATCATAATTTGATGAAATAATAATGAGGATCCAGCGCTCGCCGTCGTTGCTAAAGTATTTACCAAATAAATTCGATTTGAGTTGTATATTGTGAAAAACGAATTTACACATCTGGACGTGTATTTTCCTTAGTGCGACAAACTGCGCACGATTTATTCGTCGCAGTTTGCTCGGCGTCTAAGAGAGACTAATTCAAATTATGCTACGTTTATATCTGTTTAGTCGCAGTTGCACACATGACTGCAACGCTCATAATGATTTGTGTGCCATTTCATGCTCTCTTAGAGGGGCGGAATGACGAGCGCTCCATCAAGCAACGCAGAACGCGACACACGATAAGCGCGCAGTTATTTCATTTTTTTTATTTGTTTTTCATCCTCCGCCCGTCTTAGAATAAGTATAGTTTTAACATTCACGTTGCAACGAACGAGAAATAAATTTCAGCTGTTTTATTAAAGCACGATGGAATCTTCAACGTGGCTCTTTCTCTCTCACTTATGTATCACGCTCGACATTCTTACACGTTTTATGAATTATGACACACGGGACGCCACTATTTATTAGAGCAGCTCTTGCGACATATGCAGATATAAAAATGCTCTTATTATATTCCACGTAATTGACCGTGGGTTATGAATTGAATCATTGTTTTGATCTGGTGTTCTCATCTTGTGACAGTCATTGGATCTAAAAACTTCTCGACTACCTAAAAAGAAACACGTAATTATAATCAATTCATCAATTATTGTATTATTAATATTAAAAATGTTATAAATTTATTTTATGATGCAAATTGTCTTTAAATTTTATATTTTTTTCTTGTTCTAATATTGAAATTTATTAATAAGAAGATAAATATAATAATACGTCGTAGTAAAATAAAAAATTACCAAGGCAGATTTCATACTGTTGACAGTGTGTGTCATATCTGAAATGAGAATTGTGCTTATCAATAATTTAATTTATTCCAATGATATAGTATGAATAAGCCCTCACCTGTTGTTCGCAATATTTCATTCAGTTCTTCGAAGGCATCAAAACTTGCGTGAGCAAAATGTAATACCCTGCGCGGACGCGTGCGAGGAATTGCATTGTGTTTAATGCGAAAAATTTCATGCGCACTGTTTTCCGGAATCTCCTCGTCACGCTCCTGCTCACCGGCTCTCCGGTGCGTTTGCATTATTTATCCAAATAAATCATACATCTCGTCTGTCACATATTGTTTCAACCCTGAAAGAATACAACAAACCAAAATGTAATACAAGATATCAAATTTCAAAATAAAATTTGACAACTTGATTTTTTAAATTGTACAAAATCAGATCTACAAAATAAAATCGGAACCTGGCGTTGAAAGGCTTTTTTTTTGTATCGTAATTACGTTGGTTCCAAGCAGACTGCTTTTTTTTGTTTATACCCGACGTATCCGAAAATTTAATGTCCCGTATAATGCCACTCTAAATTATAATGTTTTTCTCGGGGGCAAGAGCGCAACACACCACTCCACGCGAAATTCCGAGCTTTTTATTCATTTGATACAAATAATGCAAGTTAACAAAAAGTAATTCCGCGACGATTTATTTGGGCTGTGCGCACAGCTTCCCCAAAAGTGTCTCCCGTGTCCCCCTCGGATGAGAGTAGCGAAAGACAGTTTGGAGAAAACGGTGCGGCCTGCATAAAATAGTGACGGCTGAATTTGCGAATTCCATCGGTGTCGTATATTGCAAAGTCTGCTTCACAAATCTCAACGAAGAGCAAAAAAGACGAAAAAAGAACGAATAAGAAAAAACGAAATTTACCGAAAAAAATCCCTTCGGCATCATTTTTATCCCGTCTTTAGCGTTAAAGAATTTTCCTTTCTCTCTCCCCCTTGAAGAAACAAGATTACAGCAACATATACTAGGGCCGGTGGCGCCCCCAACCCTGCTAAAGTCCCCCTATCAGTCTACCCACCCATCCACCCGCGCGAGCGTGATAGTCAGTGACGATGCGCGTCCAAATCTAACCCTGTTGCCGGTTCTCGCTGGTTTTCTCTCCATGAAGATCATGCAAGGCTGCCTAGCGCGCCGCTGGTGGGGGGCCGGCTGCGCGCATGCGCTGAGCCGCCCGAGTGGGGAGACTGCTATCGCGCCGTCATCGTGCAGCGGCCGGGGTTTGCGGGGCCAGCGGCAATGCGAATTTGTTGGAAGGGAAGAAGAAGAAGAAGGAAGCTTAAAAGCAGGGACGGATCCCGGGGCAATCGTGGGAGCACAATTTGTATCAAGAAATTAACATGTTTGAGGATAATTTGATCACGAATTATTTTGTGTGCGTCCTTCTAATACACCTCTGTGTTCTCGCTTAACTTGTCTGTTTACGTTTAAGGTTTTAGGTATGTTTTCATTTGTTTGTCCCCACAGCCAAAGTTTAACTTTTATTTGACCTTCAATATTGTTTTTGATCATTAGTTTTTTTATTGTTTGTATTGTTTATAGTTTTCATTTATTTGGTTCAACCTATCTAACATTCCAACTGTTTACGTTTTGTAAACAAACAGTCAACAATTTCAATTTTTATGTGACCTTCAACTGTTTTGATTAATTTGTCTTTTATTGCTTTTAATGACTTGTTTATTTGGTTTAACCTATCTGACATTCCAACTGTTTACATTTTGTTAATATAATCAAAGTTTATTTACCTGTTTCAACTTGTTACAAATCTTTTTTTTTTTTAAATATTTGTTCTGTTTGACCTACCAGACATTTCAGCTGTTTACATTTTGCAAATAAACCAAGTTAGTTTTCTTGTTTTGACCGGTTTGAATCATTTGTTTTTTTTTCATTGTTTTTAATAATTTTTATTTGATTTGATTGACCTATCTGACATTCAAATTAATTATATTTCGTGAATAAACAAAGTTTGTTTACCTGTTTGAATGTGTTCAGATCGCGTTTTCAAAGTTTTGATATTTTGAATAGTTAATAGGGAGAGAACGAGTTAAAAAAGTTGTAAACATAACCTGAAAATGAGGAGATAACGTTGCGTCATGTTAAAATGATCGTTTGGATTATTAATTTTCGTTTAAAATTAGTTTGCACAGAGAAATGCGTGCACGATTAAAAGCACCTTATTGCAAATTCAACTGTATGCAAACATATTTACATTGATAAAATAATATTTCGTTCCCACATCCAGTTGTTTAATCAAACTACCCAAGATAGGTATAATTAAACGATATTTTACTGTCTGCATACAAATAGCACAGGAATTCCAGAGATATTTTTATTATACCTTTCTCTCTCTTTCTTTTGCAGTCAACCGCGCCGTCCTTGTCCAGGGAGTATTAGATTCAGTGTGTCACATCGAGATATCGGGGCATTTACATTTCGGATATTATGATTACGGAGTTTACGAAAATAATGGTAATAATAGAGTTTTTTATAAGAAAACAACCACTTTAGTTTAATAGATGTTTTTACAATTTTTATTAACGTTATTTTCACGAAATGTATTGATTTTGGCCAAGTGAAAGTTAATAATTGCAAACAACAATATATAAACACAACAAGAGATCTGATCATAACAATGAAAATTAAGTGAATAAAAAATATAAAAAATCGATTTAAAAAATTAGGTATGCAAATAAATGTAGAAATATGAGAAATGGGAAATATAAAAGTTCAGATCACAAATTGTAATTTCAAACAAAACAATTATTTTCAATTTAAAATGAATAATTCATAATTTTGTGTTTTTTAGTTGTTCATTTTTCAGATTCAATGTTAGCTGGTGAAAAGTTGTCTGGTATTCGATAATAGGAGGCATGAGATATATCTGCTGATGTTGCGAATGAGCATACGTCTTCGACTACAACTTTCTCTTTTCTACTAGAGTACAAAAAATAACATGGATGAAAATCAGTGGTCAGTCATCGCACGAATCATCCTCCAGCTGCAGTTACAAATCTGTGCCTTACTGGTTCTTACAAAACGATGAGGGAAACAAAAAATCGACCGAGGATTAAAACATAAATTCAAAGGTAAACAACGTTTTTTAACATTAATTTGAATTTCTCAAGATATTCATCGTTTAAAATACTTAACACACATAAATTATTCTATTAAGACAAAAAATGAAATGATAAAACAATCTTTGTATTGTATAGTAATGTTTCATAATCATAAACAATGCAAATGATACAAAACGTATCTTAATTAAGACAATACTTAGATTTTCTTTCGACAAAAGTAATAATTATGAATAAACAATTGAAACAAAATGTTTGCATTTTATGCAGCGGTCAATTTTAAATTATATTAAACGTTCAAACAAATGATTCAAGGCAGGCAAAAACAGATTTATTTATATTTTGTAACAATATGAAGAAACCCTTATGTTCGTTAAAATAGCATCTCACTAATGACTATATTATTCGGAGCAGCATTGCTGCTCCGAATTGTCCAATGCTAAAAGTAAAACAATATAAACCGAATCAAAATTTAACATTTTTCGATTGAACGTAAACAATGATCCCGTGTTCAAAACTAACGACAGTACAAAACATAAAAACAAATAATAAATAAAACCCAGATAATCAAAACAAAGTTCATAACAATATCAAATCTGCAATGGCATTTATTAAAAGAAATCCAATATCGGGTGAGAACAATAACGAACAACAAATAGTATGAAGAACAAAAAAAATGACAATACGTATCATTAGGTGTGAAAAAAACAGTCCGTGTGAGAGAAAGGGAGAAAAAAGAAGTGAACGGAAGAGGGAAAGAAAAAAAGGCGGGAGAAAAAAAGTGTGAGGGCCGAGAGCGGGTTGGCGGCAGGGGGGCGCGCGGGGGGGATCGAAATTAAAAAACCCCTGGGCCCCTTGGAACACGTGTTTGACCCTGGCCGATTGGCGCGCGCGCGCGCCCGACAAGGACGGGGCGCTGTGGGAGCGAGATGGGCAGCCGTGTCGGTCGAGAGCGGTGGTGGCGCTGGTGTCGCGCGGCGCTGTCGCGGCAGGACCCCGCAGTTGCTCGAGCCAGTTGCAATTCCGTCGCCTATCCAGCATCGCTCGCCTATACTTTTTTCACCCTCTCAATAACCGTATCGAGGCTTCCGTCAGCTGCATAATTGCCCAGCTACTTGGACACGCAACAACGCGAACAAAACAGAACCGACGCGACGCGTAAACAAAAAAGTTGATTCGCCAAGGGAAACTAAATACAAAAAATCGAAAAAAGAGAGAGGGACGTGGCCACTGGAGGCAGAGGACACGAGAATTGTTACGAACAAAATAAAACGGGAGAAAGCAACATTTTCTGGTTCCGTGATCGGGTGGTGGTGAGTTTGTTGTAACGAACGTCGTCGACGGGAGTTGCACTGCGCGAACGATGAGTCCTAGACGTGCGGCCTTGTCATCAGTGCGGATCAACTGATTTGGGATTTCGACGAGAGAGCATCGGCACGACATCAGCGAGTATCACCGAGTTTATTAATCCTGGTATATATCACACACATACATTAACCAACAAATATTCGTATCTAAATAGTTAGACTGCGGACGGCGTACACATACGTCAGTTGATAGGCGCTGCTACGTGTGTCTGCGTGCGTCCGGTAGTAATCTCCCTGGTCGTGTGACAGTGCGGGCACATTCGGTGGATAACTCGGCGAAAGCCACAGAGAAAGTATCAAGAGCCGGCCCGAAAGTGATTATCGCCTTTGCATGTTACGTCGAACCGCAACCTCTCGATTAGTGGTGGTGAATTCGCGATCGCTGTGCCAGCGGCATCTTCCTCGCGGGACGATCGCCAACGGGAAGCGCCTCTTTCGAGCAAGGTAATCACGCAACCAAAACCCAATGTCAACAACCAAAACACCAGCCGCGCGCGATTTGTTTTGATCAATCCGTTTCTCGGGTGACGTTGGCCCTAACCTTTTTTTCTCTTTTTTTTAATAATTTTCCACTCTCTCTATTTCTGTCCTTGTTGACTTTTTTGTTTTGGTTTTGGTGTTGTCTTTTTGTCGACCCGAACAACGTTGTGTTTTTCCATCCCAGACCCAACTTTCTCGCGACGTCATCGACGCAACCGGTAATCACGCGAATGCAGGCGTTATAACCTCAATGTTTCAGTTACAACGCTGCTCGTTGCGCGGGAGGTGTCAGTGCGCGTTTCACATACTCGACTCGGAGAACACAGTCGGCACGGCGAAACTCCTCCTTTTTTTTCTGTGTCATCATTTTTTCAACGGTCAGTTTCGATTTTTGTTTACTCTCTTTCTCTCACTCTGGTTTGTTTTTCTTTTAAGTTATACTTTCATTCGTCAGTGAATTTTAACAGTGTCAACAGTCAATAGATAAAAAGTTGGGTTAACTCGGCAATCACTATTTTTTTTGATAAATTTTGTGTTTAGTTTGGTTTTATCTTTGGTTCCAGTTTTAAAGTGGGAAAATTGTGTACGCGATGAGAGTTTTATTTATTATTTACAGTTTTTTGCATTTAATCCGGACGGACACTTGCTTATGATAACACGATAGGTCAACAAAACAAAAATGAAATAAATTGGAGCGGCTGATGATTTTCACGAATTTATTTTTTCCCAGATTTGTTTTTAAGTGCCGATGAATCGCGGTTCATACAATCAGAATATTGAAAAAAAGAAAAAAATTTGGTGCTCAATAGGTCATCAGTGTAGTGAATTTCAATTCGTACAATGTCACCCCGTGCATATTAAAATACAAAAAGATCAGCTGAGAATTGAATTGAAAAATCCGCTTTACGTTTCA
Organism: Trissolcus japonicus; assembly: GCA_030522925.1. Taxonomy (NCBI): domain Eukaryota; kingdom Metazoa; phylum Arthropoda; class Insecta; order Hymenoptera; family Scelionidae; genus Trissolcus; species Trissolcus japonicus. The sequence goes on along the minus strand of JAPYZS010000071.1, from coordinate 555,155 downwards.
AAAAACAAATGTGGAACGAAATTTTACTCTTCATTGTGCAACATTCCGCTGTAACATTTTCTTATTTTCAACCTCACTTTATTTTTCTCATCCTATCTTCTTTTTTATTTATCAAAAATGTCAATTTAAAAAATTTAAGATATAGAACAAACGAAAAAAAGAAACGAGACTTGACGAGCTGTCAAATAATATAACGAGTTGAACATAAATGAAAATTCATAATAAATTTGTGTACAAGTTTAAAGTAAATAATTGTTTAAATGTTCTCCGGTGAAAATTTTGACATACCAATGGTGTAAAAGGCCAAATAACTGCTTTTGTCCAAATTTTTGTAAACGACCACATGTTTAGATTCTTAAAGGCCAAACATATGTACTGCAAGGGACATTGGCCGGATGAATTTGTAGTTAAAATTAGCCTCAAAATTGATCCCTCATGCTTCGAGTAGACAGGAAACGGTAATAATATTTTAAAACTCCGAAATCGATGATTTTAAACATTCCACATTGTTTTCTTTTTTTTTTTTTTTGATTTACCACATTTTATTTTTAAATTTTTCATAGGCGATTTTTGTTTGAGCATTTTGAATCTCACTTGGGGGGGTTAAAATGTTGTAAACTCGAGAGAGATCGGACGGAAGTGGGTTTTGAAATTGGTTGGGAAACAAATTATCGAAATTATCAACTTTGAGCTATCAATTTTGAAACTTTGAAAATAAGTTATCCACTTGGAAAACATTTTCTTTTTTTTTTTGATCGTTCGCTTGTCTGATGAACACGACGGCCATTCTGTTTTTCAATAATAGTTCTGATTGAGGAAAACTCGAAAAGTTTATAGCGTGACTAATGCGAACGAAATGATAAATGGAAATCCGGGAAAATCCTGGAATAGATATTGATGCAGTGTTAAATGGCGGTAATAAAGTAACACATTTGTCTCAAAAAGTTTGCGCGATACCGACGGTCTCCGGCATTGACATTCAAATAGATCAAAGTCAATATCCAAGAATGATATATAATTTATTTTACATCATTGTAACTATAAAGTTGATAAATTAACGGACTTTTAATTAAAGTTATTGCAGAAATTTAGTGCGATAAATTTGTCACGACGGGTGCAATAACTCAATCTAATTAACGACGACGTTTACAAAAAAGAAAAAAAGTTCATTTTTTCCCATCCAGAAAAGAATTATCGAAATTATCATAACTCAAAATCATCGATCTCTTGGACAGACAAATTGGTGCAAATTTATTTCTATCTAGTTACAAAAAAGATATTAACATTTCTTAAACTTTTTTTTTTATTATTATTAATTTGTCAGTACTTTTATTTTATAGTTTTATTTATAGTCTTTATAGTATTTATAATTCTTTGTTTTATGTTATTTTAAGGTCACTTATATGAATAGGAATAACTCCCAGATGTTGAATCAACACTGGAATTATGAACACTAGAATTTTTTTTAGTACATAGCATGAAAAAGAAACGAACAGAGATAAAATAAATGTCACGCTGAATGTAAGGTCACGTCTTATTAATTTTCAAGTCTTCTTGATTTTTATGTTTCTCTCTGTCGAACAAAAAAGAATTGTGTTAAATGATTTATCCCAATTAATGCTTGCGATTAATTAAGACGGACAATATATTTCAGTCGCTGTGACTCACCCACAAACTTCTTTTTTTTATAACATTCAGATGTAACGACCTGTTACATCATTTTTGTACGCAAAAATGTCTTTAAATAAATTCAAAAAACGTTCGTTCTGTTCGTTTCCTTTTATTTTTGATCTCGGTTCATATCAAGCTGCTCATGATTAATTGTACGGATGTATTCATAACTTCTGTACACTTTGTAATGCTCCTTGGCAATCTTTTATTCCTTCAGATATGCTCTTTTCTTTATTCATAACAAGAAACAAACAAACTAGAACAACTTCAAACATTTTATTTAATCGTTAAATAAATAGTTCAACAATGATTAATAAATTAATATCTAGTAATTGATGAATTATTAAAAAATTTTTTTTTTTAATTTAATGAAATAGTCAACAACGTTGATTATCCAGTGCTTGTATTTTTATATTTTCCACCGCGATAATTGCCTTAACCGATTAATGGGTTCAGATTTCTCCCACTCCTCCTGGCATTTAGATAGTTCAAAGAAACGATTCGTGCCGTTCCGCCATTAGACGGTTTGTCTGAACGTCAAGCGGAAACGATTGATTGTTTATATTTCAGCGCGTAAAAATCTATAAAGCGTAATTTTACATTTTAACGATCGCAAACCGTCTACTGGATAGATTAGCAAGTGAAATTGCCAAGTCGTACGTATTTCAGTCCGTCGATGGTTTACTTTCACGAAACACTTTTTTTTCTTGAGTTCTAATCTATGAATAAGATAAATATTACAGTAACAATCGCGATATGGAATTCATAAAATAAACTTGATATGTTCGTCCCCCCCCCCTCAAACTTTCTAATATTTAATGTTGATAACAATTTTTTATTGGTACTCAAATAATGAAGATTTGTTTTAATTCAACATTGTATTCCGTTATTTGACTTACTTTTTATACAATTTTTTTAATTTGTTTATATTTTTTTTTTCATTTTCACAAAGATTTGCAAAATTGAAAATTATTATTTTGATCTGCTTTTTTTCAAATAGGATGGCCGAAAAGTGAATTAATGTCTGAATTATTTTCATGATGCAATAAGCGACTCGGTAACGTTTTGCCGCGCACTGTTTATTATCGCCATTTGAATGTGCCTTAAATGTTGGTTTTGTGCGGGTAAAATGCGGGTCATAAAGAAACAGCAAAAAAGATCACTCAAGTTTGTACCGTTCTCACACAATACGCTTACGAGCACTTTTGAATTAAAAGTATAATGCACAGATGAAAATATGTGTGGGCAAACTTGTCTTAATATTGTCACAATGCTTTTTTCAAACTTAAAAATAACGTGACACGGTTTGCCAAACTGTTTCAACAATCTGTTTACACATTTTTGTGCAATTTTGTGCAACGATTTTTTTTCCTCTCCAATTTTTTCAACTGTTTCCTTTTTCATTATAATTAATTTTGACGATGAAATGTTTTAGAAAACAATTTTTTGTGTTCGGTCGACGCGTTACGTGAAATTTCTGTGACACTCGTTACAAAAACACCGGTTTAATATCACAAAACATAAATTTTTCCATGACATTTATTTTGGAGCCATCATTTTCTTTCATCACAAGGTACATAAAAAACGTGGCTTGACACACAAATATTTTGAGATTTGAGAGATGAATTGAAATTGGGATTGAGTTTGAGATTGTTTTGGTGAGAGATGTGTGAGCGACTGAAAGGAACGGTTTTGTTACGTGTTGGTCGGTAAGGCTCTGAGCTCATCCGCACAATTTGTTATCGCGCTATCAACCTCATTTTCGTAATCTACACCGTGCGTTTGAGTCCTCGCCTCTTACTTTGTGTCACTATACATTACAGAATCCGGAACAATTATGCTATATATCACAGTTATCAATCTCATTATTTTAATTACGCTGCAAAACTTGCTTGAAAGTCGGTTTTTGCAAAAAAAAAAGTCTGCCAAAGACTTTTTTCAATCTTTTCATGAAAATTCAGCCGCAAAAGTCAAATGACATTCAAAAATGTAAATAAAAAATAATAAATTTAAATAAGTTGCATGTAAAATGATTTAATTTCAAGAATTAATTTAAAAAAATCAATGTTTTGAATTTGTTAATGACCAATTTCGGTTTTAGTATTATTAAATTGTTTCGCGGTTTGAAAAATTATATCTAGTTGTTATTCGTACTTTTTCTTTTGTTTTCTATTATTTTTGTAATGAAAAGGTCTGCAGCGCGTTTTCTTGGCAAAGGTTTTTCTGGTGTAACATGAGCTAAACGTTGGTAACACGACTGCCCAGTTTCATGTTTCGTTCGTGTATGTGCATTGGTGAAATTATATTAAGAAGGGGGTAAATGCCGGAGGTTGGCGAGATATAATCTACATTTCGTTCGCGCGAATATCGGTCATAGATTCCTGTGCAATCTGAGAATGAAATTAATTATACGTGCCCCCAGTCGATTTCCATAGTGCGAATTAGTTTCAAAAATCGTTCACCTTGAATTAAATCTTTTTCTTCTTCATTTCCAAGTGACGAAGAAAAAAAATTATATAATTATTTAGAGAAAAAAAGTGATAATAAAAAAACTAGTTTGTAACATGATTCGTGATAATAATTTATTTTGCAATTGATATCAAAATACCTCGAAGTCTTTCTAGTTGGTAGCCTGGATTATCGTGTTTGCTATCTACTTGAACCAATTGCGGCATTGCCGCGTGTGTGTCAAGTGGTAAAATATTTTTTCGCTCGGGTCATTTTGCAAATCATTTCATGCACAAGTTTAATTCCGCCTTCGTAACATTACCGCTCGCAACTTTTCAAACACGGATCGATCCGATGAAAGTTGAAATTTCGAATGATAAACTTGAGCTCACCCAATTATTCAACTGGGTATTCTTTGAAATTTCCTGTTTACATTTTAACATTATTGATTTTCAGCTGGAAACTAAATTTTAGAACTTTAGCATAATATCGGAATTTTCTTTCTTTCTGTTTTTTTTTTTTGGTTTTAATTCGATCGATTTTAATTATTAACAGGGGGTTTTTCGGGCGAACGAAAGGGAATTCAAAAATGTTCAATTATTTCGAACGCGCAATTACACTACTTTGCTGAGATTAGTCCGGGATAAAAAGTTTATTCCCCAGTTGTTACGATTCATTCGCAACATATAAAGAATGCATTGCAACGAGCTCCACGGATTTAATCCGTTTGTTGATTCCATCAAACGAATTACGTTTTCAAAATGGTTCAGTCTCGATCGTAGATTTTTTTATGTAAAATTTTTTGCACAACGTATAATTTTTGTTCTACTATATTATGTGTGACAATCGGGCTTACATTTTGTAAATTCAACACAACTTTGAAATTCGAAAAAAATTTTTTTGTTCGCAGGTCTCTAATTTGAATTCTGATTAATAATTCAAAGATAAAATCAACTTCGATAAAAATAATAAATCCGTTCAAAATATGTCTAATTTTCTAATTTTCTGATTTTTCAATAAGGAATGTATTTTTCCGCAAGACAATAGGATATCCTAACATCATTAGAAAAAAACTGGTTACATTTTCATTGAATGTCGTCACCTATTTTTTAAAAAGAAAAAAAAAATGATTCAACGCGCAGTTATCAATGAAGATATAACACCAATAACATTACGTAAAAATTTGTATTAAACATAAATTACACGGTACTTACATCTCAAAAAAAAATTTCATCGAACATGATAAATCATTTATTACGGAATGTATAGTTGGAACTATAACAATAGCTCAAAGGTTCGCGTCATACAAAATTTGCGACGATACAAACTGCGAACTACCAACCCAAGCGCCTTCGAATGAGACGGTGAATTGTAGAAAAGCTGAAACGCGTTGGCGGATTATGGAGCACAGAGTGACCGTTTTTGTTTATGCCGAGAGCGTCTAAAATTTGAACCGATATATCATTGCGCTCATTGTACACGTATGCGTATCCTTATCAAAGTGTCAGGTAACAAAAGGCTTATGGCGTCTAATTTAACGCGCTCAGATAACGCAGCATTAATAACGCTAAGCTCGTCAAGATCTCGGCCCCGAAAGCTTGTTCGGTATTTCGTGTCAGTCCGAGAGCGCGCGCTTCAAATGCTGTCACGTAAATTTGGCATCGGCCAGAGAAGAGAGAGAGCGAATGCACTCGACTGTTCGTTTCCCCCGACGATCCACGCATTCCTTATCTTCGCGCGCATTCTAAACTTGCAATTGCAAAACAAAAACATACAAATAAGATGAAAAAAAAGTGCACAAACTTTTTTTCCCTCTTATGTTTTTGTTACGAGTTAAAATTGTTTTAGCGTGTAATGCTAATTGCCAATTGTATGCGGGGAATGCACGTTTTAGTATTGAATGATTTTTTTTGTTCTTTTTTTTGTAATCTTTTTTATTCCTTTTGTTTTAATTTTTTTTGTTCTTGACGAGCATCACGTAAAAATGTCAGAAACGTAAGTCTGCCATTAAATGTGTGCAGAATGCGAGAACCGACATTGTTTGTCGGTTGGCGCGATAATGTGGGGGACAAAGAGGAGGCACAGAGGATGTTATACACGTTGTGTAATAAAAGCGCGTGAAAGATGATGCGTGAATCCGCGATGATACATTCCAAGTTTCGATCGGGTATCGCAACACGTTTCTTTTTTTTTATCGCGTGCTCTCAAAAGTGTTGGGTTCCGCAATATTTACGACGGTGTGAGTCAGATGGGGATAAAATAAAAGTTTGTTTGCGTGTAATTAAAAGTTTATCTCGGGATTTCCATAAGCATGTGATTATTGGTAAAGTTGAATTGTTTTACAGTTTTGTATCATTTTCTTCCTTGAAATGAAAACGGAAATAAATAAATGGATGGAAATAAAAATAACGAAAACTGGTTTTGCAATATCAATTACCGTGCAAACCAAATTGGAAACGCAATTTCTAATTTGATCATTGGGGACTTCAAATTAGTTTAGAGAAGTATAAAATCGACGATAGAAAATTGATTTGGCTATGACATTTATATTCGATGTTGTTTTCGGTTTGAATGAAATTGGCCAGGGACAAATTTTGCTTTACGTTTACTTAACCGTTGTTATTTCTTTTTAATTCGATAGTCAAGGTTCGAGACAATTGAGCGAGTTCAAAAATGACGCACGTTCAAAACTGTATGATTTGTTCATGCGGTTTAAGTGTCGCTTCTGTTTGTCGCTAATATTTCGTGGCAAAGGTTATACAGCCCACGCCATGCAGCTCGCCCACACGCACTCATTCTTAAGCAACCATTTTATCTTCACTAATCATGCTGGGTCGGTTGAATAGCCAAAATTATGTGAACTTTAATATTCCTCTTTCTAGTTACGGTTTCATGCAGCTGTCCTAAGACTTTTCAGTTATTATCAAAACATGGAGTGGAAAGAAATGGCACTTTTATTTGTCAGAATATTTTTCTTGAAAAATTGGGGAAAAAAGTAGTTTCGTTTTTAGATGCTAAAAATGTGCCCTACGACCGTGAGGTTAGGTCGAGCAAAGTTTAACTGGTCTTATATTTTCAAATCCACGTGATTGTCATGAAACTTGTGAGATTTATCATCTTGGGGGCTCACAATAATGTTCGTCTTTGAACCAGTGCCAAAAATTGCGTATTTATAAAATCTCATTACAAAATTATCTTGATTGAAAAATGTTGTTAACAAGATATCTAAATTCGTCTTGATATTTTTATATTTAATCTCACTTTTCAAATATGAAAAGCGATAAAACATTTTAAAATTAATGAACTGTCCAAGTACAAATACAATCAAATCAAGCAACCCACGATGAAAAGATAGTTGAAGGAACATCATTTTTTTCCTTCAAAAGAATTTTTTTCTCATTTTTTTAAATTAAAATTTCAATCAAATTAATGTTTTTTTATTTCATTACAAATGTAAATACAATCAGAAAATCAACGATCAAGTTATTAGTAGAAAGTTTATAAAAGTTGGTGCAACTGCATCTTCTAAATTGAATTTAGTTAACTGAAGTAAATTAAACAAAACAAATTCTTTTTTTTCTACTGATTTTATATGCATTGGTAGTGTCAATCACCTTTCGGAGAAAAAAAAGTTTGTCAGCAGAGTCAGTGATTTTCTTAATGATGTTGTGCTGGAATAAAAAAATCGAATCTAGCTGCTATAGAATGAGCAATATATATGTCACGCACATAAAGTATGTATGTCTGAAGTCTTTACATTAAAGTCTATTTCGGTGTCATTCTCGTCTGAATACCGCGGCTTACTTTGTAAAAAATTCCTTTCTGTCGAGCTCGCGGCATGAAATGAAAGGAACAAGTCTTCAAGATTGTCAAAATATGATTCGATTATTTCAATTCTCAACATTTTTTAATTTTTAGATCAAATTTTTATCATTTTCATATCAACAGTGAAATAAATAAACAGTTTAATAAATATAAATCAAAAGAAATTTTTAAATGAAATTAAAAACGAAAAAAATTGCAAAACGTTGAAAAACAAAAACGCAAGACAGAACAATAAATTATGAATTTATCTTTGATTCTTATTTCTTTGAAATTGTCATTACGACTGAGATGTCGCTGCCACTCTAAAATTTTTTTACTGTTTCCCTCATTAGACATCTACATCTGAGATTATCAGTTTGAGTTATTTTGCAAAAATTGTGACATTGTTGACTCCACCTATGGGCATATGACGAACATTCACTGCCGCGTCTTACGTAACGTAACTGGTGAAGTCATTTGGCTTCCTTAGAGCATACATGGCGCGTCATATACACACTAAGCTGTGTGTTAGAAGCAGACGTTTTATTTCTGGCGGACGCGAGATGGGAAGTGTGGATATATTTCATTTGCACCAAAAACTTTCGAGCTGTCGAACAGCGACGACCGTTTGGTCGTCGCAATAATTGCGAAACAACCAGATGCGGAGTTCGTGTATATTCTCATAATTCGACAGTTACCCCGGAATAAAAATAGCGAAGATGCAAAACTACGCGCGCTGCCCAAACGGTCTCAACCCGACCACATAACGGGTGTCCAATTCTTTTTATAACGTCCTCTCCTATCGACACTTGGCATAAATTTAATTAGACTAATTTAAATCCCAGCGCGAATTGCACTTTGGTCCAAAAGCCTAAGTCGAACATTCTCCGACCGTTAACTCTTTGGATCAAGTTTTGAATTGAAATTAAATTCAAACTTTTTTATTCAACTTTTACTTACACTTAAAACTACATCTTATATGTAAAATTACATGGAATTAAAAACTTTAAATTGAAAAAATATAAAAAAAAACATTAAAAATGGTTCATACATTATGTGGACTTCTATAAATATTTTTACAGCGCTCTCTTTAGTTCTGATTATTTTGTTTTTGTTATAAAAAGTTGGAACCGTCGCGCACGATGGTAATTTTTTCATCTGACTAAGCACGACGTAATAATAAAAAGGCAACCGGAGAAACTGAAAAGCGCGCATCGCATTTTCCACGCATTTCACTTTTTTAAAAGCAAAAGAGCAGCGACTCGTCGGCGTAGGAGAAAGAAAGAGAGAGAAGAGAGCATTCGTCACAGCGGCGATGAGTTCTGGCTTATTATATGAGCGCGAAAATTAAAAGCCGACTCGGATTCTAGGTGGTTGTGTCAAGGCCAGAAAGGACTGGGGAATTCAGGCCATAGTCGAATCGCGGGGACGGAGAGATGAAAAAAGGTGGGTTCGCCACGCCACGCTTGAGAGTCGTCGGCCGGTCGTGCAGAACCGGTCGGTGGGTCCTTTAGCTCCTTTATTCCTTCCCCGGACAAGTGGCTCCTTCTTCTGTTCCTTTTTCTTATCAGCGTAACAGCATCGCGACGGAAGGAACCGTCCCTCCGACGAAAATATGTTATAAGCCCCTCGAAATTGTCATAAATTTTCGAACGCGCGCACCGCTCTCATGGTTTGACGGATCCGGAGCACGTCCGTGCAATTATTCTTGTTTGTCCAAGGCCGCCCGAAGACGCGTCACTTGCGCGAGCGATGGCGTAGTTTGTAATATCTAACGGGTGGCGCGTTTCGATAACTCCGCCTCTCCATCCTTATCAAATTTCTTTCTCTTTGTCTCAACCCAGTTCAAAAAATCTGAAACGAAAAATGAAAAAAAAAAACGTTCAAGAACAATTTATGGAGATGTAAATACTAAAATTTGAATGAACCATTGTTCGACACTTGGAATACTATTGACTAACTTATTTATCATAACTATACCATCTTTGCTTAATCAAATCACATACATTCAATTTTTCAAACTTGATGTTTTAATTTGTACAAAAATAAATAATTGCGTACGAAAAGTAGTTGTGGCTCTGTGAACGCCCAATTACGTCATTTTATCGATCATGCTGGTCGAAGAGGAGTCGGTCGCGCGCGATCCCCGGTGGAATCTCACAGGCCGCGCCTCGCACGCAATTGCCCATTACGCGGCGAGCTATTTTTAGCGCGACTTTTCTCACAGTCGTCGTTGAAAGACACGCCGCGGATAAGTCACGTCCGGTGTGTATACTCTCGAGCCTTGATTATTATTTTTGCCGACCGCTGTTAACGGAGCCGCCGCGTCTAGTCCTGCTTTATCAATCGCCAGTTGGGCACTTTTTATTTAAACGTCTCATCCTCTCCTTGTTCCTCGCCACGGCTCTCTCTTGGTCTAGTTTTTCGTTTTTTTTTCGGCCCCCCCTCGCATCAGTTTCACGTGATTTCGCTCACGATCGATGCCTCTCGGCAGTGCCGTACGAAACTGTTTCAGCCTCGCGTTCTCTTCCTCTTTCTCTCTCTCTCGTGATTAATCGCAGGATAATTAAGGACTCTTAACGAGCTGTTCGAATTAATTGCATTTTTCGCGTTAATTGTATAAAAGATTGTTGAGTTAATTATAGGATAGGAAAATTTTTTAGAAAACGCGAACATTCAAGTCAGCTGGATGGAATTTTTTTATACGCCTCCACTTGTGATTTTCAAGTAACATTAATGGTCCAATAGTTTATCATTTCAATCGTCCACTTCTCGCAATATCTGACTCTTCATTCTGCTAATTATTGAAATATTTAGAAAATTTCACACTGTAATTGAAATAAATACATATTTTAAAACCGTATTAAAGGTAGTTTATGGCAGATAAAAGTCGAAAACAATAGTTAAACAAAGTAAGCTTGAAAAATTAACATTTTGATAATAACAAATGTAAACAAAATTAATAGCTGAATGGAATTTCGATTGAAATTGTGAAAAAAAAGGAAGAACATTTCATCACCGAAAATGCGGTTGATAAAAAAATCGAGAGAACAAAATTAAATAAATCATGAATTTGCGAAACACAGAGGAAAAAAAGAGACAAAATAGAACTTTCATCGCGCTTAACTTGTCAGTTGCCACCGCTGAATTTTGGAATTGTGAATTTCGCGAAATTAATATCCCTCTCTCGTTAATGATGCACAGATTCGTATTATAATTATAATGTATTTTATTTAATCACTCGACGCAGTGATGGCGGCAAATTATTATTTCACTTTCTCTCGATTCAACGGCACGGGACTAGCTGTTTTAAATTCAGAATGTCAACTGCGGGTCGCGATTTTATTTCTGATATCGCTGTCCTCCGATGAATGATAGAATAATTATTTGACTCATTTGACGAATTTTATATTACATATTTGTGTTTGAAAAAAAACCCGTGGCAACATTGAACAAGAGAAAAGGAATTAAGAAAAAGGAATTGATATAAAACAAATTATCAACGCAGAGATATTAAAATATTGCCAATTTCCTTTCGACCTGTTTTTGAAATCAAAAAGTTTAGCTTGACAACTTTTATTTCTTCGCGCATCCGGTTAGGAAATTGAATTTTATAATTTAAACTCGGATAAACTTTTTTATAATCGTTATATCTAAGCAATGTTGAAACATTCTTTTTTCTTATCTTTATCATTCATTTGAATATTAATCCAATTATTGGAGTCATTATTGCCAGGCGCTTTACAGGAAGTGAACAATTTATTTTTTTTTGAATTATTAAACTTTTACTAAGCAAAAATTAATCTGTATTTTAAAAATTATTTTTCTGAAAATAAAACATGTGTTATACTATTAGATTTTTCGCCGAAGAATATGAGTAGATACTTAATGAGATATTGCATAGAATAACTGTATGGCATACTTAAGTTTCAATCTATTTTCTTCAAGTTATAAAATAGTTTTCCAAAATATGTTTTCTTTAAGTGTTATATTCTAAGATAGAGCATTCCAAACAAGTCACTTCTTGTCGTGCATTCATATGAAAAGGACATTTCTTGCTGCGATTAAAATTCAAGTCAAACTAATGAAAATAAGTTCAGTTAAATTAAAAGTTATTATTTCTACTCATAAAACCAATATTTTTAATTACCTTCCCTGAAATGTTGAAATAGGTAGCAACTGACAATATCATGGAAGAAAAAAATGCACATCAGCACTTTCCTCGGTGCTCTTATTGAACGACAGCAACAGTTTCGCTGTATAAACAAAGTAATAGAGAACAAGTAGTTGAGGCAAATTGTTTTCATCCCCGAGTTTGCAAATGCGCTCGTACAGATGGGACTGGGACAATAACCGGGAGGAAGAGGAGACGATGATGCGCGCCGGTGTATTTCATTTTTGAGAGCGGAATTTCGGACATTCGGCGGGTCGTGCTTAGTGCGGGCGAGCGGTGCCTTGGAAATTGGCAATATCGTGTAAACGACTGCCGCGTGTACGTAATACCGAGCGTGAGACGAATATAATGTCAGCAGGGGGAAGGCGAAAAGGCGAGCGTGCATTTTGGAGTTAGAAGAACGGACGAGAATGCGAGCGAGGCGCGCGCGGAGAGAGAGGCGTGGGACACGGTATATCGGGGAAGTTGACTCTCCAAACAGGATTGGCCGTGACGCAGACTTTCTGAAAGTTCACCTTATACGCCGCTGATTTACGATTTACCAACGATCGCAACGTCAGGCTCGCGCTAATCGATAACGGCGCCCTTTTGCCAGCCGTTTTTGCAGCCTTATTATCAGCTACATGACTTCTTTTTTTTTTTTTTTTTTTTTTTCATTTTTTGTGTAACAGCGAAACTTAACTTTTGAAGTTTTATTTACAATTTTTTGTATCAACCATCACGGTCAAAGTGACTCCTTTATCGATTGGCTGCGATTTCAGCATTCCGCCAGCAAAATAACTGTTTTTTTTTACCGACTATAACAATGGCTTCTCCGAATTTCTATTACGAATATAGGTCGCTGCTGCACGCACCGGCTAGCGTATTTGCAATACGGAAATAAAGAAAACGCTCGGGCAAAGTGCACTGTTGCTAATGAAAAAAAAAATATACGAGAAATATATTCGACTGTGCGTCGCGCGCTTTGCGTCTGCTTTTCATTTCGCCAAGGAAGCAAGCGGATTAGGTCAAGCCAAAGCCACATCGATTTGTACCCGTCTGCGCACTTGTTTGCCAATCAATTATTCGCCAAGTACGATATACGCTTTTCAGGTTATCACGCTCAGATGAAATATAATTCGACTGATTATCATATTGTTACATGTTACAAAAAAAGCTGCAATTTTTTCTCAATGTTGAATTATGCAAATTATGTTGTATTCGTTTTCATAATCGTACGATCAGTTGCAATTTCTTTCTATAAAGTGGTTGAGTTCTTGATATACCGAGATTTTATGAAAAAAAAAAAAAAAAAAAAAAGAAAAATTCTAAAAAATTGAATTAGAATAATAATAAAAATTGCTGCCAATTTTGTTTAGACGTGCGCAACTTTTGCGGGGTCGGTATCGTTGTACTCATGAAACAAATTGTTAACAACAATTTTAGTGTAGCGCAGCGTTTTTCGTGATATTGCGAACAAGTGGCGCTGAATCTGAAAAGCGAAAGAGTAAAAAAAAAGTCGTTCGATAGCTCGAAAAAGCCGATATCAGCTTGGCAAAGAAGTTGGCGTTGTGTGGCGAGCGTCCAAACACGACGAGAGAATCTCAGAAGAGCGTTTGAAACAGGCTTGCTTTGCGCGCTCGATATCTGCAGCGTGCTGGGGAATTAGCGACTCGTCTTACTGTAAGGCTCTGCCAGCAGTTTGTGCTCGAAAAAAAAAAAAAAAAAAAAAGAAGATGAGCGCCATCGCAAATTTTTATTGGCCTTGCCCGTGCGGCACTTTCTTTGCCTTATTCTTTTGTGCTTTTCGCAATCGCGCTTGTGTGACTCACGTTTCGACGCGACGAATATTCATAGACGCTCGCACGATCGATAATTCCAAGAGCCTCGCAACTGCCTTTCGTGGCGCTATCGCTCTCCAAGAAGCCAATATATGCAGCACCGGTTGCATTTCTCGGTAAACCGCAAATTCGGCCAGATATAACGCGTACCCGTCTTCGTTTATTAGCCGCGGTCCGTTCGACTAACTGCCGTTTTAGTATTCATGTCGCCAATTTCCATCTGACCAGTTCCTCTTTCTGATATTAAGCTCCTTGACAGACAGAAAATGTTGAAAATTTCGTTCGAATTTCAATGTTCGATTGACAGTAAGATCGGAAATACAGAGACTAGAAAGAAAAAAAAAGAAACGTGGTTCTGGTTAAAAATAACATTTTTGGCACAGATTTTCACTTGAGCTTTAATTCCGGCTTGGATTTTCGAGAATAATTGATCATTTGGTTAGTTTGCTTTTCAGAATAACACGACAAACCTGTTCCATCCTACATGGATAGGTACATGTAATTGAATGAACCTCTCGATGATGGTGATGCTGCACCTCCGCAAAAGTTGCCTTATGCATCTTGTAATTACATTCATACTAGAGATGACTCGAGTCCACTTATTCTGAGCTACCTTTTTTTTTGTTGAAAAAAAAATATCCTTGGTTTTGATTGACGTTTATTATCACCATCGAGTTATGATCACAAACGAATAGCTTTCATTTTTTGTCTCTCTTTAATGAGTGTTAATTGATTGATGTTAACTCGAAGATTATTAGTGAAATCGGTTATCCATTTTTTTTCTTCAAATATGAAAAAAAAAATTGATTTGTGTGTAGATTATTTTAGTGAAAACATGTAAAGTGCTCGACTGTTCCTTTTCAGAGATGTTCTGACAAACATTTCTGGGGTATGAAATTGAAGTGTGCGGGATATTTCGCAAAGGCGTTATTCCAAGCATGATTCTATTTAGTTTGGAACAGTGAAAAAAAAGGGAACGTCAATAACGACGAGAAATGAAAAGAGACAAGATCCGAAGACTGATGGTTTTGGAAATAAAGAAGCGCGCGCTGACGAGTTTCACTCTCAAACCCTGTAGACTACTTCAGCCTTCCTCAAGCGTGTGGTTCATGCTCCGATAAATATGAATGCTTTTCACGTGATGATAACGCAAACCGAGATGCAAAACAGTTACCGTAACGACAAAAAGAATCGTAGACCGAAGAAACACGCGAAACCGCACAACAAAATCTATTGATTCGCTCTGAATCGCTTCTGATGATTTTCCATCACAATGGCTTTTGCATCATTGTTACTTCAAGCCAACAATTAAATTTTAATCAATCATAATATCTGTACGCAATTTTGTTTTCATTTGCTTTCGCCTTTTAAGGTATGCAGGGAGCTTACTCCAGGGAAATATAATTTATAACTGAACCTGGGCTCGTTAAAAACGTCAATCATTTTTTCAAACAATTCCTGGAAAGAATCTCAATTTAAATCTTAGAATAGTTTAAATTAAAAAAAATTTCAACAATCAGGATACGGTAAAAAAATAGTAAGATATTATAATTATAATATAAGACATGAATAGTATAAAAATCACAAAAAAAGAATTATTTTGAAGTTATAGCGCCTGCGAGGGGATTTGGAAAGAAAAGAAATTGAAATTAGTTGAATAATTCCACTGATACGAAAATCTAAACACTCGCATGGGTTCATTCGGAATTATTGACTTTGATTAACGAAATGATGGGATTAAAAAGATGTTGGTTGTAGTTTATTGAATCATAGTTGAAATACGGGCTTCGTGACTGGCAATGTCAAAGAACGTCGAAATTAATAGCTGCACGTCATTGAGGATGAGTTAAAACGACAAAGTAC
This sequence comes from Trissolcus japonicus, assembly GCA_030522925.1. Taxonomy (NCBI): domain Eukaryota; kingdom Metazoa; phylum Arthropoda; class Insecta; order Hymenoptera; family Scelionidae; genus Trissolcus; species Trissolcus japonicus. The sequence continues at coordinate 539,375 of JAPYZS010000071.1, read as the reverse complement.
AATAGCGGCAGACTGCGCTGCTGCTACACATAAAAAGTATGTGACAAAAAATGTCTTGTGGAAAAATTGATTAAATTTGTGACGCTGATAACGTGTAACCAGATGCGATGAGGTCTGCTTTTTTGGTTCGTTCACTTTTAATGTCGATTTAATATCAAAATTATACTCGTACTTTGTTTTCGCATTACGTAATTATTTTTGCCGTGAAAAACGCGAACGACCAAATAAATATAGAAAACAAATTTATATAAAAGCACGCGATTCAATTCGCAATGGTACAGACAGATTTTCGGATTACAAGCTATCACTTGTAAAACTTGTTCACATATCGTAAAAATAACATTTTTCGTTAACAAAAAAAATTGCTTCTACAAAAATTTTAATATTAAATTTCTCTTAATGACCTTTTTGATATTTTGAGATAAAAAAAACTTGAAAAAATGCTCTATTTTTGTTGTATATAAAAAACGGTCAAAGCCGAACTTTTTTGCCCTAAGCCCATGGCGTATGGGATCCAAATCGTACGGTTCTGGTTAGTTGCAAAGTTTGAGCGTTAATTTTAGCGCGGTGACAAGCCGGCAGGTGCCGTTGACCCGTCGTGTACGCTACCTAGAAATTATTTCACGTACGTGCACGTCAATGTTAATCTGCGCGAAGTCACGAGCCGCGCAACTATTCTTCGTTGAAAATATGTAAGCACGGATAGTGCGCGAAGCGGGTTACGTTTGTTAAGTACGGCCGATTTTTTTATTTTTATTTTTACTCACAGCTGGCCGCGACAGGGCTTTGCCGCGGAGCGAATGCGAATCCCGTCATGAGAGCAACCATGAATTTTGCCGAGTAAGCGCGCCGAGTGGATCTTGCGTAGAATTTATACATTTGCCCGAGGAGCCGCGACAAATTGCTTCCCTGTTGAAGCACGCGGCGCTCTGTATCGCCTGCTTTACGTTTCGACGCTTCTTTCTTCAGGCTTGAACTCTCCGCGACGGCATTTTTATACGCCGTTCTATTTTTCAAATGCGATTTCACGCTCTTTTCTTCATGCACACTCTTCGCGCTCGTTTTTCATCGACTTGTATCAAAGAAGCATCTATAAAAATGTCTCCGGTTGTTATTGCACAACCTTCGGTACAAATTTTTCACGCTCCTTTAATTAGGATGTAATGATGATGATTTTCTTTTTCCTGCAGAATGTTTCGCGAGCTATATTTGATTGTATTTATTCAGTATACATTTATATCTGTTTGTCAAACACAGACATTGCAGTCCCGATTGCTATACGTCTGTCAATATCTGCACTGCATAAGTTCGCACACGAAACTTGCGGGAGGGTAAACTGCTCTACGATTAATAACTTGAATTAGATGAAATGATTTCTAACATTTATTTGATTCCTTTGAGAACAGTCGCATCTTTGAAACGATATTCAAATCCGAAATGAAAACGATTCGCCTTGGTATGAAGTTTTCAGTCGCGTCATTACACAATGTTTTTATTTTATTTTTGTTATCTTCTGATACTCATGGTATGAATTATGTCAAACCATTGTGGACAAAGCAAAAAAAGGAAACAACAAACGCCAGTTATGAAAACAATTCGTCTCACAGTTAGTATTCCGCCGAACCCACGCCTTTTATTGTACTCAAAGATCATTTGTTCTCACGCGACAAGACCTTCGTCACAGCCTAATTAAGTCGATTTAATTCAGATTCGCGCGGATTCATAGAAACATAGTTTATCGGCATTAGTCAGCGATTACGCAAGATTAGCAATTTTTTTTTCTTTTTTTGTATTAACAGAAACATTTTAACGACTTTGTCATAACATTCAAGGTTTTTTAGCACGAGAATTCCGTTCGGTTGCACGTGCAAATGAGAATTAATAGCTGACGAAAAAAAAAAAGAAAAATAAGATTCACGAAACCGTGTGTGGTGTAACAGTGGGATATATTGACGGTCTAAACCGAAAGGAACACATTGTATTCGCTTGAACCGACGCACTGGTACGTGAAGACGGATGCAACTGTACGTACAAGTTTACGTTTCAGCGTGAGAAAACTCGGACAAACATCAAACTTCCGAGGCATTTTCAAACGAAGAGCGCCAAAGATATTGCAAAAATAAGTATTGTTGTTTCGCGGCAAGTTTGAGGGGCTGAAGAAAACCTGCGAAATAATTTGAAGGGGATACCTGTTTGTGTTAGGAGGAAAATGAAGTTTGAGTTTGTTTGAGAAAAGTTTGCTAAAAAAAAAAAAAAAAAAAAAAAAAAAAAAAAAAAAAAAAAAAAAAAAAAAAAAAAAAAAAAAAAAAAAAAAAAAAAAAAAAAAAAAAAAAAAAAAGTAAGAAGAAGAGTGAGAAAAAAGGAGATTAAAAGATTCATTTTTTAGCGCGGAATTTAACCCGGCATTGTTTCGTCTTTGAATGGTACTTGCGAAGTTGAGGTTAGACGCACTTATCTGCGCAAAATTTGTGCCCCACTTGCGAGTAAATCCACACCAGTTGAAACTTGAGTCAGTTTTCATAAAACTGGAATTAAACAAATTCGCAACTAAAATAAGTACAACTACGAAACTCAACGAGCTTAATTTATTTATAAATTTAACAATTTTGCAAATTAACTTTCAGTTTACGTCTTACCGACTGAGACGTCCCTAATGTCACAAACTTTGATCGCCAAGTGGCATTTTGTTGGAAACATCCCGAACAATGAATGAAAAGGGGGGAAACAAAAAAATTAGCAGATAAGACTTTCAGAGTCGGTTGCGCCCTTTGCGTCCGGTCGCCATATGGCTAATGGGCGAGAGTATCTCTCCACCAACTATGCTGCCGATATTAGCGCATCGATTCCGAGAATACTGCCGACCCAAAATTGTCCGGTCGTTTCGCATATGTTGCCTGGGTTTTTCGTCGCCGTAATTAATCGCCTGTTCATCTGTCCCGGCCGACGTCTTATCTTATCAGCTCCGTTTCCGGCAAATAGGCGGAACGAGTGCAGCGAAAGTTTCGCTTTGGGTTTGCCCTCGGTATTACACAGCTGAGTTAGTTTACACTACAAACTCTGTATCGCGCCACTTTCATCGAACAATGACGGGGCTCGTTAAAACCGCGATAAAGATTCCAGGCATACGCACACCGATGACGTCAATCACCTCACCTTTATTTATTTAGAACGACTTTCAAATAGGCACTAAAAGAGACCGCAGTCGATCGGGAACATTTATGAAGCATCGTTTGATCATTTTGTTTACAACTGTGTAAAATTGTCTTGTACAAATTTTATTTGCGAAATTTTTATTGAAAAAATAAAATTTAATTATAATTTAATTTTTAATTTTGTTGTTAAAATCTTGATGTTTCAATTAAACGAACTAATCAGTTGAATGCACTTTTGAAAGATAATTGATTTATTAAGATATTTCTCGGTCATATAATTTTTGTGGGAACATTATATGCTTGAGGACGGAAGATGATGAAGGACGAGTGTTTGTGAAATAGTTACACGCCTTAACAAAAGGATGACATTTGTATAAATTGCATAATTTCCGCGGTAATAATGGAAGTTCGCCGAAGCGCGTCGTAAAGTCGAGAAACGGAGTTTTACCATCTCATGTTTAATTAACGAAAAAAAAAAATGGCACAAATGTGTAAACGAGCCATCAACACGTATGCGCCGGTGAATCGCATATAATAACCACACGTGAGGGTTAAACTGTGTGCCCGGTTAAACGGCGATAGATCGTAACGCCACGATAATTCGCACTTATTGGGTACAAAAAAAAAAAGGAAAAACCGAGATTCCCCCGGCTAGATAATCACAGATTCCGAGCTGTTATTATTTTCGGCCGTTCATTTGATATTCAGATATATTCATTGGAGTTTGATTGCTTCTTTGATTGTGAACAAAAACTATACACGGAACGCGGATAACGTTTTATCTTTTGAATAGACACTCCTTTTATTTTTTGTTTTTTTTTTTGTTCTTCTTTTCTGGTCCCTCCTTTTTCAATTTGATCATAAACCGAGAGCAAAAACAATCTACTTATTCTCCTGTCTCTATACATAGACCCGGTATAGTTTTTGCTCGTGGCGTTTCGCGCAGTCACCGTGGCGCATTCACCTAGCAGCAATATGGCCATTTTTTTGTCCGCCGCCACATTCTTGCCGTCTCTCTTTTTTGCGCGCACTTTTTACCTCGGCTCCACATTCAATGAAAGAACACGATACAGAGTTATGTGACTTACATATGCGTCGGCCCATTGTTTTCGTTTCGATATTCGTTTTGCTGGTTTTGTGTGAACGTATCCCTTTGGATTATTCGTGCCTCCCTCTCAATTAGACAAAAGTGGCACATTAAAATTAAAAAAAAAAAAATAGACTGCAGAGCGAGCAATTCAATCGACCTTCGAAATCTTCTGACGGTTTTCGCTCACACGCTAATTAGGCTCTTTTTATTCGGCCCTTTTTAATTGACACTTTTTTGTCGCGCTTTTTATTAATCCGGATTAAATAATTTCCACTCTGTTATTATATTCGGTTGTCACTTATTCATTCAATCGACTATTTGTATCCACCAGCAACACAAAAAGTCATTGTAGGAATATTTGTAATTGTTTTTGCGGTTTTAAAATTTTTTTTCTTTTGTTTGTTTGAAATTTTTTGTAGCAAGTTATAAATGAGTATTGAAAAGTTAAATACAGAGGACTTGCAAATGGAGTAAGAATTATGGCAATTGCATGAAAACACGGGGAACAACGTTGGAGCAGTGTGTAATGCGATATTTTAATTCCGTATGTCGACGTGGCAATATCGTCGAAATTTGATTACAAACTTTTGCGACGCGATGTTGTGTGTTTTCAAAAATTGAAACGAATCGTGCGCTCATTCCGTCGGGTTCTTCATCAGTGGTCATAAAAACGCGCTGTTAAAATGAAAAGGAAAAAAAAAAATTCCAAACGAAAAGAGAAAAACAAAAGTAACGATAAATATGCAGAGTTACACGCAACTGCCCAGAGCGAATATTAATTACGCGCACGTTTGGTGTGAATTTTATGACAAGTTTGGTCGGCTCTCCTCTTCTCTCTCTGTTTCTCTCTCCAGTTTTGTTGTTTCCGTCCAGACAAAACAAACTGGAGAGCAGCGTCGTGTGCCCAGGGATACGTCGAGTTCCTGTTTCGGCGGGTGGAGAAAAGTTACGCAAGACGCGGAGCTATCGCTGTCCTCGTCGCAACAAGTAGACCGTGACGTCTGGTGTGTCGGACTCGCGGCGATCGGGTGTCCGTAACCCGAGCGCAACAGATTTGTCATCCCGCTTTTAAAGCCCGGTCGAATTATTGCGAGTATAAATTTTGGCCCCCCTGTATATCTCAGCATCGTGCGGGTCTCGGTGCTATCGCTCGATTTAGACGAAAATTCAAAATTGGTCCAATAAACAGCGATCCATCATTCTGATTGACGCGCCATCTTATCAAGCACCATTTCGAATTTGAATGCCGATGGCACATGTGACCCCGATGACGTAGCGCATTTTTTGCTCGTTTGTTTGCACTTTCCATTCTTTTTTTTTTCCTCACTCGCGCGATGCACGACGAAGTGTGCCAGCTGCTAATACGCAAGGTTTACACTGCTGATCCGAGCTGTGAACAAGCAAATATCAATTTTCATTCGATTTTTCCACGTTTTGAAATATCGATTTATTTATGCAAAATGAAAATGAAAGAAAAATAAGTAAAATGAAAAAATAAGAAAAAATAATCTTTGAAAGCTTCCATTTTGATTGTCTTTCAAATTGCATTCATCTGATGGATGTAAGAGTATTTGCGATCTTTCTTTTTTGTTTTTGATTTATCTACAGTTTTGAGCGGATTGAGTGATGTCATTGTGTTTATATACGTGTTAGGTAACGGTTAGCAGATGGGAAGCGGATGTAAAATGCGCTCGCTGGTGTCGTTTCGTTACAGTCGATTGAGGAGACTCGATTACGTGAGTGAAGTGGTTCGCTTGGCGCGTCACATGATTCGCGCCCTCTGGAGCGCGATATCGATAAAGAAAATGATTTTTTAACCTTTCCGATCGACCGCTTGTGATTTCGTACGCCGACTGGTCAAGCACAAACATGTGTTTCAAACTGAAAAAAAAAGAAAAAAAACATGAACTATTCAAACTCCAAGTGAATCAGTATCATTGACAAATTTTCATTTTTTTTTGTCCGTGTTGAAAAATTGAAAATTAAAAAATAGTTTCTGTTGTAACAGAAACTTTTTTAATTTTATTTTTCAACGTGAAATTGATCGGGACCACAATTTTGCATCGATTCGATCAAAGGTCACGAGATTGGCCCCGTTTCTCCGAATATGATTAGTTATTTGAAACGAAGTCCTGATTGAAAATTGGAATTAATTCGACGAAATAATGAAAACTTGATACCACATTGAATCGAAAGTTATTGAATTTCGGGATCTCTCTAATCGGTCGCGACTTTGAAAACAGTCGGAGATGCAAATTATCCGAGACCGAGATTAAAGTCGCCTCTCCTCTGTAACCGATGATATCAGCTTTTGTTTATCGATTTTCAAATTCATTGGACAATACTTCTAATTAAGCGATTCACACGGGCAGAAAACAATGGCGCGCGCCTGTCTCCTTTGTTCTCAACGATTATTTATCGAACTTCAGAGATTAGTTCTAATGCGCGCTCTCCGTATTTTACCTCATTTTTTTCTTTCATTTTTTTCATTCATTTTCTTTATTTATTTATTGTTTTTTTTGTCGTCACTATAATTGAACTTTATCAGGATAAGAGCGGCGTGGATTCGGAATCGGTGCAATTTGGCTCGGACGTGAAACTGAGTTAAGATAAGAGCGCAATGATTGTCGGTCAGGCAGATTGGATAATGGTCCTGGTAATTGGCTATAGTGCGCACAAATATTTAACAACACTTCTTTCATTCGCCAATTATTCTCATATATTTAATCCGCATCTCAGCAAATTGGTACTTTGTTTGACGAACCGATCGATCCCCTGGTCTCGGGCTCGTAAAACAGAACGAGATTAACTCGCGCGAGCCAGGGAGAGGGGAGGAGGAGTAAATTGAGAAAATGTTTGTATTGATCCGAGCCATTGTTTTCTGACAGATTTAATGGTAAAATTGCCATTATCTCAAAGAAAATCTCGCGTTATATATTTAGATGAAAAAAAAGAGAGCGATGCAACTAACAAGTAGGGTCAAAGTAAGTTTGCAATATTTAATTACCGTTTTAACGTTATCAGAAAAGCTAAAAGGCAGTGTACTTAAGCAGATGAAAATGTTTTCAACTTTGACATTCCTTTAGCGCAATGTTTTCTCCGTGAACATTTCATTATCATGGTAAACTCCTCGTATTATTCTCAAAAGAAAAACTTTTTACATTCAATTGACCGGGTGATCCTCTTTCAATTGTAAATTTTTTAACAATGTAACTTTTTTTATTATCCGCTTGGAAGAATAACGAATGATAATAATCGGGAAAAGGGAGGGGGAAGACGATGCATTGCATTTTTTACACAACAAAAAAAAAAAGAACTTTTTCAAAAAAAATTGATACGTTTGATTTTATATTTTTCATTCTAATCTTAATTTTTTTTGTTAAAGAAAAACGAAGCAGGAATTTTGGATCACGTGAGCATCGCAAAGTGCCCGGGCACGAAAGTCATCGGGACAGCCGAAACCATTCTCCGGAGGGATCGATATTTGAGTTATTAATTTTCCAAACCAACTAAGAAGTTTCGAAATTTGATAGACGCGGCACAAGAATAGACTCGGTACTTAACGTCACGTTGCACCTTTTGAGAGTCAACCTTGAAAACTATTCGAGACGGGTTTACGATAAAAGTCAAACGCGAAATCTATCGATGTACGCGCGGACTAATCTTGCGCGGGACTGCCGAGTGCAAAATCGTGAGACCAAAGTGCTGCGATAAATAAACGTCTCGGCCATTAAAAGCGTTCGTTTCCAATCTCGGACAACTTTTTTGAGTGATTCCGCAGACTGCATTGTGGACGCTACATAATGTATACCTTTGGCTGGATTATCTCCGGAGACAAAACGACGTCTTGCAAAAGCCTCGCGTAATCTTGAGTGGAAGTAAAAAAAAAGTAAAAAAAAAGTGAACCTCTAAATGTCAACGAATTGCTTCGTCGCGATTCGCTCTCATCCTCTCTTGCAATAAACGATTTTGAGGAAACCCTTTTTCGGGATCCACGTAACATAATACCCCGGCTGGACGTACGCTCCTTAATCGACCATTCAAAAGCGACGTTTTGGTCTAAGCGGCTTATGCGACCGTCGGCCGAATTATGACATGGTTGAGAGAAAAAAAAAACATGTTTTTTATAATTTTTTTCCGTGACCATACTTTTCTCAATGACAACAAAAGTTGATTGAATTAAAGAAACATTTAAAAAGAATAAAATATTGAAAACAAAGAAAAAAAAAAGAAAAGTAAAAAGAAGAGATGAAATTTTGCAAGCCAATTCCTCAGCACAATCCATTTTGCCCTCTGGTTTTAATTCACCGAAAACTTGGGCGTTTCTTTTTCTGTCCCAACTCTAGGATGCGCAACTAAATTGTTCCGCGGCAAAACATGGAAATAAACTTTTGCATAAAATCCGTGTGATGTATGGTTCGCTGTGTTTGTAAAACTGCAAAATGCATAAACTGCAGAAAACTGTATTCAAATTTAGTTCTATTATTTTTTTCGTTTCGACCACGTGAAACAAAAATTAAAATAAGAATGATTTGTGGTACTTATTATATTCAGTACTTTAAACGCTACATTACGTTTAATACGACTCGAATTTTCTATTTGATAGTTTATTTTTATCCAATCGCTATGCAAATTCGTGATGATTCATCAAAGTTTTACAACTTGTTTCATGAACAACAAAATGGGGTTTCATAAAAATCGTCCTGACGCAATTAAGCGATTATTAAAAAGTGAAGAATTGGAAAAATTTGAAAGAATTCATATCTTTTTTTTATTCCGGCTTTCATTATGAATAATTTCACTTCTTTTCTTCGTTCGAGTTAGTTTCATACTTGGCATAACTTTGAATTTTTTTGTTGTTATCAAAGAAAAGTAAAGTTCGAATTGTTATTTCGCATTATGTGTTGCATTGCGTCTACATTCGTTTCTTTTTGTCGTTTGCAAAGTTCTAACACGAATGTACATTTTGCATTGTTGTTTATCCAAAAAGTTTTATTAATTTGCGTAACTCACGGGGGCCACTGCTTGGATCTCGCGAATTGTGAACGATCTTAAGAAGACCTTGCACAGCGGTCGTTTTCCTCCGAAAGATATTTTCAAAACTTTGATCATCATTGTTTTTTCTTCTCCCTGCGAGACTTTTCTTTTGGTCATTAATCAATAAATTACCCGGAAAATTCAAGATCGTCGAATACGCTTTCGTTATAACTCGGGCACGTTTTTCATACTAACTAAAATAAGCGAGAGAAAGAGTAAGGAAGAAAGAGAGAGAAAGAGATGTAGATGTAACAAGTTTGTAAACTTAAAAAATCGTGATTTATGTACAAACTGTCCCAATTTTTGCGGAACAAACTTTTCAGCGCCTTATTTTAATTTCGACTTTCTAAAATTACGTTACAGTTGCCGTTTTCAAGGAGTGGATAAATTTTGCGCTGACGATTAAATTTGAAAATTGTTTCCCGAATTCATTTTGTTTGAAACTCGTCGTTAGGTTTGACTTCGAAACTTCTCGTTAATACTGAGAATTCGCACGAACGGTGTCTCTTTCTTTCTCTCTCTCTCTCTCTCCCTCCGACTGTTATTCTAAATTTAACACATTAAATATAAACGGCTTGAAAACACGCGGCTGGATAAATTTTATGTTTGCAGAAAAATTTTTCTAAAATAAACAGCAATTGTGAGACTCCGCGCTCGCATGTTGCTGTAACTCACTCGCGCGTTTTGGTTATTTTTGTTTTTCCCTCAAGTTATGGAGACATCATTTATTGCGTTACACGTTTCCGTTATATATTTGTCGATCGGTTATTATACGTCCCCGGCGAATTCCGCGTTCATATTTTGTTGGCTGCCGTTTTGCGCTAACAAAAATGACGTTACTGAATTCGCTAAGAAAAGTAGGTCACTTTGAAAGTTGATACCCAGCGAGTCAATCGTCAATACTAATTGGAATCACTTATGTAAAATACCATTTCAAGTTTGTACCCTTTTATTTTGCCTTATCAATCGATTTTAATTTAATACCTTGTTTTTTTCATCTGACGGAAAATTTGTACAAAGAAGATGAAATGACGTTTTTGTTTACCTATGAAAGAACAAGGTTTACAGATAATGCACGAGTAAATATCATCGCTGACTGTGCAAGTGGTTTTTTGGGTTCGCATATTTGGGAAAGTTGATTAAGAAAGGTGTTTGACAAGCATGCAAAACGTAATGGCTCGTTGAAACGTATCAAAAGAGACGGCCGTGAGCAACGAGTCTGATCGACTCGACGGATTAACACGAGCTGTAATTACATTAATTTTTTTTTCATCGACGCAAAAGCGTCGCCGGACTCACTAACGTAAAACAAAGACGTGCTTGCATTGGTAGAAACTGCGCTTTGAATCTGACCTTGCTTCTTGCTATATATCACACCTTGTTCCCAAGTCTCCCATACATGAATATACTTTTTTCTGTCTTTAAAAACACACAAAAAACATCGAAATATCTCTGTGAGTGTCTATATATAAATAAATAGCATCCACGGTACATGTATATCTGTATAAAAATACTACAAGAGATGGGGCAAAAACTTTGCAACGTGGACACGAGCCTGTGACAATATTTAACAACAATTGTAATGACAATTGTAATTCTACAATTAAGGAAATGTAAAATTACAAATATATAATGTAATTTTACAGTTTTTATGTAAAATCACATGAAATTTCGTGTAAATTTAAACAAAAAATGTAAAATTATTATAATTTATAAATTAATTCTTTGTACAATATACCAAGCTCGACCACGCTGTAGAGAATATGTCTCGTGAATGTGCGCACACACACCCAACTGACACGCAGCTGATCAGGCTGTTCCCCCTAAACACATCATCTATGTATATAGTCTAAAGACAAAAGTACACTGTTCGCAAAACTAGAGAAAACAAGCTACTTGCATTCGCAGTAACGCGACTTTTCGCTTTTGGTATGTTTCCAGAACAGAAGTACCGGAAGCCATCCACAGAAGGAGCCAGGAGAGTGCCGAATAAATGACGTAAAATCGAGGAGAACGGAAGCGACGTCACGCTAACTCGCAATTTTTCCCCCTTCCCCTTCGCCCGACCCGCTCCCGTCCTAATCCGACTTGACTTTTAACCCGGCCTGTATACCGCTTCTGCTATCTCTCTCTCTCTTTCTGTCTATCTCTCTCTGTCTGTACGGTTATCCGCAGAATTCTTCTTTTACTCGTTGGCCTCTTTCTTTGATTATCCTCGGCTTTTCTCTCCGTCCGAACTACCTCCCACCTCGTGGCCGACACGCGCAACCATTCGACGGAGTAGCTGCGGGAATCACGCTGCTGTCCCTGTCGCAAACCCGCCGGATCCAGAACCCGCAGAGCCAACCTGGTAGCTTGAAAAATACCGCATCCACGTGTATATATATATTTATATATATATACAGGAGGCACATGTTCAAATATATATAGATATATATATACATGACGGCTTGAGAATCCAGCAGCTCGTCGGTCGTCGCGACACAACAATTGACACGGGAAAGAGAAAGCCGGCTTCAAGGTACCCAGAGTTCGCCGAGCCACCAGGACCCAACCAGTCGCCAACCCAGCGCGCTCCGACTTTCGTGAGGTACAAACAGTTTCAAATCTCGGCTCCGGACCCAGTCCTGCTCCTCTGTTCGCCCAACCCTGGACCAACTGTCGGTTGGTCCCGGCGACCAGACGCCGGCCTGGGCCCGTTGCCCCACTCCCCCAATTGCAATCTGAGATAATGAAAGCTAAAACTTGGCCATCTTCTCCAAAAGATAAAACCTCGTCGGCAGTAAACCCGACGGCACAAACATGGCGATGGTCAACATGAACAATCTCCTCAACGGCAAGGACTCGCGATGGCTGCAGCTCGAGGTCTGCAGGGAATTTCAGCGCAACAAGTGCACCAGGCCCGACACGGAGTGTAAATTCGCGCATCCGCCAGCCAACGTCGAAGTTCAGAACGGACGGGTCACGGCCTGCTACGACAGTATCAAGGTAAATTCACTTAGCACACTACTACCATTCTCTATCTATCTCTCTTGCGTGTCTCTCTCTTTCTCACCAGCTCTCTATTGTAAACCTCCCTGCCCCCGCGAATTGACACTCGCCGACCGTCGACCACGTCCCACGACGGACCAATCAGCTTCTCGCTTCTGTAATTTCCTTATGCTCGGTTTATACCAACGTCGTGGCCATGGCTAAAAAAACGCTGCCGTTGATCGCTTCACGATGCACGCAACTTAGGCACCAGTATTATACTACTATGCAACATTTTCACCCTCCCCCACCTTTACTGCCAACGGGGTACCATACTGCGTTATGACCGGTTTTATAACTCGATGCAAAATCGCTGGGTCTTCAATCGACAAACGAAGATTCGAGCGACTCAACCACTGACGGTTTGTCTCAGAGCTCGCGGTGCTAAGACACCATAAACTGTCTTCCTATGAATATGTTATTAATGTATGATCCTTTTTCAGTTCACCGGTTTATGTTCAATCCGTATCGTAAATCACTCGACTTACTGCAGTGACATGCTGATCTGAGCTGTGTACCGAGTTCTGAAAGGAAACAAATAAAGAGAGAAGGAGAAAGAGAGAGATGAAAAAAAGGGAGCGTAGGTGGAGAAACAAGAGCTCCCGCTTCCAACCGTCAGAACGGAAAGAATTTTTTGACGAAAAATTTGTCTTCGGATTTATCGTCCGCATGAAAATGTTGCATCGAGTTCTAATTCCCATGACATTGTGCTCCGACCCGGCGCTCCATCGCTGATGCTTGTTTGTGGTCAGGCTTTTGGGTATTTAAGCGTTCGCATTCATCATGCACACAACTCGACCATTAATACCATCCGTCATGTTTGCCGTGCTCGAGTCTGTCCGCCGATTCTGAGACGTCATCCCTGGGCCATTGTATCTTTCAAGTACACCCCAACAAGGCATCTTTATTCAATCCTTTGCCAACGATAGAATTCTCGAAAAACCATTCGGACAGTTTCAGTTTTCTCATTCAAAAGTCTCATCATTGAAAAAGAAAAAAAGTAAACAGTTCTTATTGTCTCCTGTTTTCTTCACAATTAAGATCCTTCTAAAGTAAAATCTTCAAGTACAATCGAAACATTATCTTTTCAGTAGAAAATGCGACGCTTTTATTCTCTCAATTATATAATCGGAGTTATTACTTTGTCGTAATTCTTTTCTTGATGTTACCCGCATTGACAATTATGGCGATTTATTAATTTTCTTGTTCTTTTTGTTTTTGGAACGCGAGATGCAGTTTAGTCTTTTCTTTTTTATTTTGGCGAGTCTTTAAAACTCAACCCGGTGCAGTATGATGACAAGTCGCGTGTTCCGCAATTGCGAACAATTCAATTTGAAATCGCTTTACGACCTTTGACGTGGCTATTGATTGTGGATAAGCCAGGACAGTACAAAATATTATGTCGTACGCTCGTGATATAAGTCGGCCTACATCCGCCTGCAATCGATATCCAGAGACAGCTCCTGTCTCGTATCTCCTCTAAGCTATTGTTGTTTCACATAACGAAAGACAATGCCGAAATTGCATGAATGCCGGAGAAACGAATCGATTATATTCTGTAATACATTCGCGTTGATTAATTTGTCATCAACCTTCATGATGACTGGCTGAAAAATTTTGACATCCATCTGTTTTATTTTTCACATAATTAAATGACTGTTGACAATTTTAAAAGTCAAGTTTGGTTTTATTTTTTTGAATTTGGAACTAAAAAAACGGTTTGTTTAAATAAAATGTAAAACAATATTTTTATTAAAAAGAAATCTTAAAATTTGAAATATGGTATAAGTTTGTTTTGAAAATGAAAAGATTGTCGGACAGTAAAAGTTAATAATGTCGGGCTTTAAAAAAAATCTATACCGGATGGAAGATCCGCAACTCGAGCATTTGGCACGGACCAATAGCCGACAAGTAACTCGTTTGTTAATGTCGGATATCATTACGGGTCCATTTATCTTGGGCTTTACCCGACCACTCGATATACGGAAGTTGATGCCCTCCGGCTCTCTCTCTCTCTCTCACTCTCGCCCTTGAGGAATTTTCTTACGTGACGTCTTATAATATCATTTCCCAAATGCAATCGGGGCTGCTCGCTCGAACGAATTTCGTTGATTAAACGGCGCATACCGGGGGTCCCCGATCAATCAACGATACCGAAGCCCTGGGACTCGGACAGACAACGTTTTGAATCGCGAGAACATTCTTCACGTGGGCCGCGCGACTCTTTTACTCTTTCCAGAACTTTGCTCTCAGTAGGCGTCCGACTTACGACTTTTGTCGACTGTTTGAATGTTGTTGAAATGGTATTAATAACTTGCTGATTTTTTTTTTTCAATTTTGTTTTGTTGTTTTTTAAGAGAGATTTTCTACAGAGTTTCTTGGAATAAAATCGAGATGGATATACGCTCATTTTTGAACTGCGCGAAAAATTTATTAAATCGCGAGACGCAATCGAACGGCCGGATGGTGTCATCCTACATGATCCGGTGGGAGTCGTGGAAAGAAATCACAAAGTGCAAAGCGTGGGACGGGTTGAGCAACGGCGCGCACACAGAGCCCCGGGCAAATATAGGCAAATGATAGGACGCGATGCTCTGGTTACACTTCAGGTGGTTATTGACTCGTTAAAGGTATATATACGATTGTGCGACAAAAATTTGCATGACTTTTTCCGTGCCGATCGATCACCTTTCGTATATTTTCGCAGTAATCACGAAGGTCGTTGAATTGATTGCCGGCTAAGTGAATATCCATGTTAACGCCGATAGTCCAGCTTTTAGCGCGGCTCTTTTCCCTCGGATTTCCCGGCAAATCTCTTAGCTTAAAAAAAGCAAGCCAACTTAAATACTCGAAGGTGCAAAAAGAAAATAAAAAAAAAAAAAAAAGAAAAAGGAAGGATGAAAAAAGAAAAAAAAAGGGAACGAAAAAATAGAGGTTTACAAAAGTTAATTTTCGTGTTTTCAGCGCTGTGCGTAAAGCGCCATCTTGTTGAGGCGCGCCCAGCTTTTGTTGAAAATAAATGAGAATGAAGTAACCGCGCGGGATCATCTTGAGTTCGCGCAACTTTCAGATCCACTTTGGCCGTGATGTTTTCTTCGACTGGGAAAACGACCCCGATGCCACAGTAATCTAATTACTGACCGAGATAAACTTTTTCCGCGAGCGCCGTTCATTGCCGCTAATGTTTCTTCATAATTGAGTTATGGATTTTTAGCGAGGCTATCAATTTCCGCCAACCATCAGGTCCCCCTGATTTCATATTATCATCAACTCAAATTCACTCGCTTCATCATTTTCCTAGGAGTTAAGAACTCTGATAACGTAAACATTTTTTGCTCCTTTTCTTTTTCCTGCAATTTATTGAACAAACATCAGTTTCTCATGTAACATACTCGGAAGCTGTAACTAAAAATAAAATTTATAACAAAGATGAGATGATAATTAAAACTTGATTTAAAATTTTAATTTAAAATTCAACTTGGGGCAAAAAAAAAAACTTATGAAAAAGATTGCAAGATTGAACCGAATGCATTTGAAAACGAATTGTATCGATAAATATCAGCGCTAAAGAATTTCCGGCGATGAACAGAGGCGTCTTTATAGGGTTTGCAGCGTCGCGATTAAAAAAATCGCTGACACTTTCTGAAAGGCGGACGTTGTTCATCACTTATGGTTCCTTCTTGCGCCTTCAGTTTTATAACGTTAACGATTCCGTCAAATCGCGAACGAAATTTTAGATAAGCTATCCTTCTCTCTCTCTCACTCTCACGCCGCGTGTGTCGGTCGGTACTGCGATTTTATTTCGCTCAGAAGCAATCGTCGAAACGACGCCGTTGCTTTTGGGAGTTGGCGAACGAGCGCGCTGTTATAATAATTACGCCGAGGGCTCGTTGAAAGTAATCGTTTTCAGGGCGCGACGAACATAAAATGTTTAACGAGTCGAGACTTCCGTGTTTGTTGCCACGACCGCGTCATTCTCGTACTCGTTTTGTAAAGACCCAAGTGCAACTGCGAGCGGCATTAAAGGCGTTATCTCGACCGCTGCCACTGTGCGTTTGCATATATTTAATCGCCAGGTTACAACCTGCTTCGAAGGTGACCGAGAACTTTCATTCAGACGCGTTCCCGCAAACGTGTCGCCCACTGTCGCTTAAATGCGACTTGGAAAACCCCCAACCCCCCGAAGTTCAATTATCAAATTGCAGTTTTATTCTGTCCCCTTCAAATTCACACTTTGGCGTCGCAACATTTTTCGATGGGGTAAAATAAATGAAATCGTTAATAAAAATTTCCTGTTCATGAAAATTCAAATTGAAGATTTGTAAAGGAACGACGTAATTAAAAATTCAAATGTAAAAGAAACTTTTTTTTAATGAAACAAGTAAATATAAAAAAATTGAAAGAGAGAAGAAGAAAAGATGAAACAAATTTTTTTCTGTCGCACCGACATCAAGACTGGTAGCATTTGGAGACAAGTGCTTATCTTTATGCATTTTTTTCATTTCTCGCAAAGCCCCTTTCAATCGGCGCTAAAGTTTCAATTAATTTGGCTGTCAAAGGCGTTAGATGCATCGGCGGCATTGCCGGAAAGAGAGAGCCTAGATGAGGGTGTCGCAGCGCCCATTTCTCTCGGTCACAGTTTCATTTTGGTTTATCAGCTGTGTCGCGCTTTTTCTGTGTCTTCTATCGGGACCAGCAGATGTCACAGCCGCCCGAAAAACCCGCTTGTTTTATCGGATCGTTACGCTCAATCGCCGATTGACGTTTCTTTCTGTCCAAACTGTACCCCGGCGCTCTTCCTTCTCTCGCGTTAGTTTTTTTCCTTTTATTTTCAGCGATTTTCGATTCGCTCGAAACTTCGATTGCAATTGCATTGAGCGCCTGGCAGATAAGCGCTTCAAGTGACTATTAATACGCTAATGCAACCAGTCGATTCGATAGAAAATAAAATTTATATCTAGTACAGATCATTAATTTTTTTCTAACATAAATAAATTATTTCGTTTTTTTTTTTTGTAAGTGGATGGATAAATTAAGCAATTTGGAGGATATTTACGAAAATGTTTTGAGAATTTCTGACGTTTCATCCCCCGTTTGTAAATCAGTGTTTACTTCGCCCACTTTACTTAAAATTAGTAGCGAAATTTGCCTAAGCAGTAATTTTGTATTAAAATTGTTGCCCCTGACGCAAATCTGAATCACTTTTGCAAACAAATTTCCATTCGTTATGTTACTTTTTCAAAATTCAAACTCAACAGTGCATGGTCAAAATTATAAAGTAGGCGAAAATTTGTGTGTTTGTATATAGCCCGCTGTACGGCTGTGTCCAATCGTATAACAAAAGTTACTTTTCCGTTTGAACACACGCCGTTTTACAAATTGCAATTATTTTCTCATGTAAAGGTTTCGCTTGTGAATTTCATACATCTCTAATTTTGTACATTATGAAATGAAACGAAAAAAAAGAAAGAATGAAAAAAAAAAAAAGAATCGAAGCGCGATTATTTGGAAACGAGCACACACACACAAAAGTGGATGAATAATTATGCGAGAAACGGTTATAGCGTCTGACACGAGGGCATTTCGTAGGGATTTAAATATGGATTGTTTGGCGAAGAAACTGCAGCGGGTCGACTCCGTGAGGTTTCCTGTTCGTGCAAAATTGCAGACGAAAGACGTCGGACAGTGTAGACGGCCGGCCATAGGTGTATCCAGAAAGGCGTTCCACATTGACAAACACAAGAAACATAGTTAGCAGCTGGCCCCTCTGCACCTGTTGTCCGCTGGCCTGTGCGACCGAAATACAGAACGATATTTGCGATTCGGAGCCGCCCGAAATGCTCTCTTATCTTGCACACTTGGCTCTCATGGTGTACAACAAACTTATAGCCACAAATTTTAGTAACAACGATTTTGCTAAATATACAACACCAAATTTAATGCCAAAGTTACAATATACAATAAACATATCTAAATCTTTTTTTTATATTAAAGTTAAAAAAAATTGAATTATAATAAAACTGAAGGAGATAAAATAATAAAAATATATTAATAATAAAAATATAAAAAAAGAAATATTAAAAATATAAAAAATTACAAATATAAAAGACCAATATTCTATGCTTCTTTAGAAGATTTTGACATGTCTGTAACATGAAAAATACAAATCCCAGAAGGGAAAGAGTATTGTTTTTGAATAGAAAAAAAAAATGTTTTTTGATCCTCGGTAACAGAGCCGTTACAATTTCTATTGTGAAGCGAGAGGCCACGTCTTTATGCGCACTTATATCGCATGACAGCGAAAGCAACACTGGACAAAATACGACCTCGTAACAGAGCTAACAATAAAATTTCCATTACTATGGACTGACCGCGGTGCAAAAGTGTAATGCATCGAGCACCCTTGTCTGAGGTCAGTCCACCATTTTTTTCAACCTCTTTTGCCTGTACTTGTTTACGAAATCATAAAAAAATATGTTTTTTTTTTTTATTTTTCGTCTCTCAATAAAATCAAGCAACAAATTGTAACGTTTGCGTCCTCTAAGGTTCGGCAAGCCTGTTGTTGCTGGATGGCAAGAGAGTGTATTTGAATATATAACGTTTCAAGGGTATTTTCGCGAAGCTGACGGGCTCAGACGACTTGATTTACCTTGCTTACAATTTCATTGCACCGAAAGCTTATGTCGACGTCGAAATCTGCTTTTATGCGAATCCGCGATATTTAGCTCGTAACGTTGTTATCAATACGTTTGAGTTTCTCAGCTCCTGAATAAATAAACGACTCCGTGTAAACAGGCTTTTATTCTCGCGGATAAACATTTACACAATTGGAATTTATAAATAGTCAAACGACAAAAATATTAAAATGAATAAAAATGTTTTTAGTCAAGCAATAACATATTGATTGACTGAAAATGAAATTTTTGCAAAATCTGACTTCCATTGTGGTCAACATCGCTCCAACATGATTATTTTTCTCGAACGTGAATCTGCATTATTATTATTTGTACGAAATTCTCTACAGCCAAGTATGTAATCTTGATTATGAAACCACCGGTAACGCATACTATTCCGGGAATTCATAGATTGGTTCAATACGAAGGAGGGGGCAGGAATGAAAAATCGAACCGGTGAGTTTGAAAGCACCGTCCAACCGAATATCATTTCTAGGCTGGGGGGTACAAAAAAACCACGTTTGAAATAGAACAGTGTTTAGGCGCGCGCCAATTTCTTCTACTGTATCGGTTCGTTGTACGCAGAGGCGTGCATCGTATCCGCGTAATTTACGGGCGGATGGCATTAGCCGCAATACATGTTCCTATTATAGGGCGTAGGTGGCAGTGGTGCGGGGATGCGGGCCGAGGATGGCATTCTGCGGTGAGTTCGGTATGTGCCTATATGCTGTCACGTGTTATCGATTTTGGCGTCTCACTCTCGCACCGCAGTCTGGTCCCTCGGCGCCTGCCCCTGCTGGGCCGCGTCTTGCCTCGGTTTGCACGACATACGTTATCCGAGTTATGCGCCACGATGATATAAACACAAGCGGCTTTGAAACATCGAACCCATGCGGATGGGATGTCATGGCAATCATGCTCGGAGCAAACAGCCCCGGGAAATCACGCTTATTTGTGAAATGAGTCGGTGCACGGCGGACTGGATTCATTGCTGATTGGTCGTATGCCGGATGACAAATGACATATTTTATATAATTTTACATTACAAATGTAAAAGTTGATAATTTGTGTAAACCATAAGATGGCAAGAATGCAAAATAAAAAATTTCGGAAAAAGTTCGCGAGGATTTGGGTTGGTTGCGAAAAAGAGAAAAAAAAGGCCGGACCGTCGAAGGACATGTTGGCTGGCAGTTTGTTTAAAGCGTTATCGCGCACGAGATCGCTTTGTGTACAAGTTGGAGCGAAAAGTTTTAACGATTTTCGGTCACGAGAGCGAGCGAGCGAGCGAGCGCGTCGGTTTCACGAATGGCGCCCCCTTGTCGCCTTTATTTCGATTTCAGAGAGCCGAGTTACGTAATGCATTATACCACGACTGACATAGAGCCACGCCATCATGTATCACGCACAGTCACGTAAACGCAATGATACCCGGTCGTGATATAAGCGTAATTGATAAATCGACATAGATTCTCTATTAAGCCACTCTGATCATTGATGAGGCTTAGATAGTCACGTCACGTCACGTCAATTTTCAGCTCGCCGTGCCTGTCTGATTTGTCAGATTGAAAAGCCATACATTTTCGTTAGTTTATCTTCGCCGGGGAATTGTCGCGCGCGTTTTCGTTCGCGTTGATCCGAGACTTGGATACCCAAATGTTTTGTCGAATATGGTTTCAATTTAACAAACAAACGATAACTCAATGAGACGTTTTTGATCACTTTAGTAATTGACGCACAATACAATTACTTGTTATTTGATGTAATTTTACACGTAAAATATAAAATTACACAAAATATACTGTAGTTGTTCACTAAAAATGTAAAATAAAATAACATCTACTATAAATTTAGACTAAAAATGTAAAATTACAAAACATACTGTAATTTTGTACTGAAAATGGAAAAATACACAACATAAATTGTAATTTTACACTACTGTAAATGTAAAATTGCATGTCAGTCACTGTAATTTTACACTAAAAATGTAAAATTATTTATTACATTGTGAACTTTTATATCATTCTGGTTTACAGTGTAGATGTAATTGGTTTTCCGTCTTGGCAAGTACGAAAAAAATTGTTTGATTCATGTAGGTCTTTCGGAGTCGACTTTCATGATCCCATAAATTGTAAGATGATTCAGTGGGGCTCAGTGGAACGGTCACAATTTTATGATAGCTCTCCTCTGCTTTGTTTGATCGACTCGGCCGTAAAGTCCAGCGGTGACGGAAACGTTGCTGAGCCGCGCGACGGGCTCCTCCTACAACGCATTAGCAAGTCGAGCTACAAGAATAACCCGAGAGCGCAACAAGAAATGTATTCCCACGTGTGGTCCTAGGCACGGTTGCGTCACATTTCGGCGCGTATAAATAACGCTTCAAAAGATAGACGAGAGAGTTGGCCAGCGTGACCCCAACCGGCGGCCATTGTCTGCGCTCCCGTTTTTTTTCATTTCTTCTTTTAATTATGAAATTCCATTAAAACGCTCCCACAGGCATCGCGACCTTGATGGAGTTTGCTTCCACCGGTGTACGTGAAAAAAGCTTTTCATTTAAAACATCAGGTTATTCATGAGCTGCGGATCCAGAGAGCGGTGTCCGCGTGTCAGAGCTGGCAAGTCGTTAAGATGGCCATCTCGGGTTTCGAACACCTGTTTGATCCGAGGGGTGAACATTTTTTTTTGGGCAACGGAAAAATTATGACGGCGAATCGATGGCTCGGAATAGAAAAATATATCTTGATTTTGTAGTATCACACGAAATTTATAATTCGAAATCTGTAACTCTAGACTAAAAATGTAAAATTACACTAAGTATACTGTAATATTATAAGATATTGTTAATCATAATTAATACAAAAAAATTGTAAAATTATCTACGATATCGTGTAAGTTTTTTAAGATGATTTATGGTGTAATGTGTGATGTACAAAAAACTCGCGTTATAATTGGATTGCAAAAAAAAAAATATATGAAAAGCGATATGGCAAACATTGTGCGGCAGTTTATCTTGTTTCTCGAGTGGAAAGATGTTATTCTATAAGTTGAGCCCCGGCATCTTACGTCGACGGTGGGTAACGCATTGCCAGGGGGAAATAATATATTAGACGAAATTGGAAAAGAGTCTTTTCGCGGTATCCTTCACTCGGGGAAATGGAGTGTCACCGGCAGCGGGAGGATCGTGCAACAAATTTGGAAGTAGTCTTGCGCGTAAGGACACCGAGAGAGCGAATCCACCTGTCCCGCGGTCCGTTTCTCTTGTCGGATTACCATGCCCCCCTTTTCTCCTCAACGAGGAACCTCTGATTTTTCTTAGACGATCCTGGCTCGCTCACGCGCGAAACGAGATGTCGATCCGGCCGATTTTAATCCACCGCGGACGTTGAGAAAAAACAGGCCAACTGGAGCGCAAACCAGACGTCCCAAATACGTCGGAGAACCTCTCAATTCGGTTTTCCATTTGGCGAGTCTGAATAAAGCGTGGAGTTATTGCGGGTCTTGGAAAATTGCAGGCTAAAACAAGAGTACGACCGATGTGCTCTCTTCCGGTTGGTTAAGAAGTGCCACGTCCGAAAAAGGTCATGCAAATTCAACTGGAATTTCACTCGGGTAATCCAGCAGTTCGGATACGTGACCGCGCGAGAATAACCAGCCACAAAGTGCGACAATTAATGCGTTGCGCGTCCTCACTTTGACGAACAAAATAAAATAAAAATAAAAAAATAAAAATAACCTCTTTATAATGTTAGTGACATTTTACAATTTTTAATTTAAAATTTCATTATATGTTGTGTAATTTTACAATGTTAGTCTTAGTTTACAGTAAATATGGTGTAACTTTAGATTTATAGTGTAAAATTACAGTTGATATTATTTTGTAGGTTAACATTTTTGTTAAAAATTACAGTATACATTTTGTAATTTCACAATTTTAAGTTTAGTAACATTTTTTTTCACAGTGTAATTGACAGTTATGTGCATCCTCGGCTGAAAAATTGTTCAGACCGCGATTTGCATCACCGACGGCTGTACACAATGTTTGAATACAACGCCCAACGTCATCTTTCAGGCTGGAGAGCGCCAACATCTCATCTTCCGTTATTCGATCTCGGAGCCAATATTAGGCCTGTCAAATCAGACAATCGCTTTTCATCCTTCAAGCGGAACGTTTTCTTGGCATGTCGCTCGCTCATCCAGAAATTATGAAATTCGTCAAGGCGCGCCGTGCCAAGGCTTCGTGACCCGAGGGCCACGCGCGACTCCATACGTGTCAGTCAACCGGCGAAATACGGCCGTGATGGCTCTTCGTCGTCGTTCTTTCACAAGTCGAACTTGTTTTCAGAGTCAAGACTCGGAATAATAACAGCGATAACTCATCGAGCACACCGCTGTTTGGCCGTGCGCGCTCGGTTGGAGCGTGTTGTTTACGTCTGCAAAAAGTGGTTGCCATCGGTGCCGGCGGTTCCAAGCTGAATCGACTCTTATTAGCCCGACGAATGAACAAGTTTGCGTCGAAACACGAGAGGCTCCGCAGGTACAAGGTCGCACGAGCCGAGTGCACGCGTACCGTTACGCCGATGGATCCGGGGGTCGTTCGATCAAACCTTGCGAAATAAAAGGCCCCGCGCTTACAAACATTGTGACACACTTTCGGCTTCTCAAAAGGTCACTAACCAGCAGACAGTGCCACCTGTCTTTTGGCTTTTTCCGCCCATCAGCCCCAGACACCTAGATGAATCGCAGGTACCGAGATTACCTGCGGATTCCCTTCTCAACTTCTCTCGTCTCCTTTCTCAATGGCAGCCACGACAAAGCCCGTGAGAGATTCTTTGTGTCGGGCAGGTAAACAAGCCGGGGTTATCGACGCCAACGGATATCAATAAAGGAGTCGGCTTCGGATGTTTACCCTCCACCTGAAATCAGTCTGACGTCTCTTAATAACTGTTTATTTTGTCATCGCTACGCGGCTGACATAGTTTCAGTCATGTGAAAGAGAGAGAGAGAGAGAGAGGGCTCTCGTGTATGCATGCCATCGCACAGTTTAGCAGCCTCTGGAAGGCAAAACGACGGGCGAACAATAAAAAAAAAAAAAAAAAAAGACTGGCCAAAGGAGCTAGGCGCTCAATGGAAAGTTCAACAAAAAGAGGATCTCGACTAATTGTCGAGCAATCGGTCGGTGCCCTTTCAACCACTCAATATCTTTCTTTTTGTTCTCGTCCTTTTTTTTGAGCCGGTGATAATTTGACTGGGTTGATATACTTTTTGTCATCGAAACCAGACGCAGGCGCATCTCTATAGGAGACCGATAGAACGCTGGCATTGTGCCCGCGCCCGGTATGTAGGTACATATATCCAGTAGGTACACCCAGACGGTATAATGAAAGCATTGTTCCGAGAAACTGTAGTCTCATTGTTGCTACACGCCTGTGCGCCTCCGCGCGAGGGCCTTCCTCTCTCTCTCTCTTTCTCTCACTCACTCTCGTATCCTTCATTTCTCTGTCTCGCATTCGGTCGTTCGCTTGCGTTCGCTAATTCCCGCTGGACTTTTGCTGCTCAGCTTCTTCCATTTTGCGAATCTTGAATGACAATCGCTTTCGAGCGCGGGACTGAGAGAGAGAAAAAGAACAAAGAGAGAAAGCCTGCCACGAAAATGAGCGAGACGGCATCGCGGAAAAACACGCGCGAAATTGCGAAAGGAGGACGGGACACAAAAAAAAGGCCTCGTTCATTAGAGCTCGCGTTTTTCCCGTTTCTGTGCGTTCCGCTTTCCCTTTCGATGGTACTTTTTGTGCTTTTCTTCAGACCCCCGCCTCTCTTTCGATTTCGGACTCTTTTTTTTTGCCTTTAGTTTCCTGAGAAAAGTGCGAAACAGGCATTTTAGAGATGAAAAAAACTCTTTCTGTAGACTGCGGTTTTAGATCTTTGGCAAGGATGTACTCAGACTGTGATTAGGATATTAAAAAGAGGATATGAAATTGATTTTTAATTTGGTTTCAAAATTTGATATCCAGGAAGTCAATGAAAGTCAGACCTGAAATTTTGTTTGATTTGATGAACCAAAAACTTGGTTCACGTTTTTTGAGTAGGTGTAAATATACTTCTAAAAAGGAAAACCAAAAAACATAAATTTGCACAGAGTTTGGTAGGCGAAAATTGCGACTATGAGAATGCAACATTAAGTTGAGATTTACGTTGCTCGGTTAATGCGACAATAAAAGAGCATCGCAAAATGCAACGTTGCGCACAAAAGACACGCGGTAATGAGACTTGCAACAACATTTTCGGCGAAAAAAAAAGAAATGTGTGCGCCTCCATTTGGTCCAATTTGCTGTCTCGTTACTTTTTCTATGAATTAACCGGCAATCACCGGCTATTTACACGTTTCCGCCTTCGAGGCTTTTCCCCAGCCAGCTCGAGACGCGGCTTTTATTTACCGCGCTCCGGTTATTGCCTCGTCATTGTGATCCGACGACAGTTCAATGTCGACGACTTTTAAATGGAAACTCGCCCAAAATTAACAGCAGAGCCCCGTTGTGTGTCGGAAACCAAAACGAGTTTATTTATTTGGCGACGATTCGTCTCGCCGATTCTTATTTCGACCTGATGGAATTCCTGGATGGAATCCCGCAATTACAGTCACGCGATCACATGTCTGACACGCAGCGTTATAAAATTGGATCCAAACTATGTTCCAAATGAAATATCATCGTTTTATAATTCTTTTTTTTCGCCTCGCGGCTGTGTATTTAGCAGTTACTCGGATTACGCTACCGAAACTAGAACGGATCATTTGAAATCGAAAAACGAATTCGTTTAATCTTGACCGGTATGAGCTGTAAAAAATGGAAATTGCAATAAAATATTTTGCTTTTTAAAAAGAATGAGTGATGAAAACCAAAAATACAAAAATAAAAAAGAAAAACAAACAGAATAAATAAAAACTGTAAACAAATGAATTGCAAAATAGAAAAATGTAAAATTGAAACCATATCAAAATATGCGTCAATTTCAGTTTTTCAAATTGCAATACACTGTCACATTTATGTTAAAAAGCGAACAAAAAACAAAATTGTATGCGGTCGGTTTCCAACATGAAATAAAAATTGTTCGCATTTTTCGACACAGCTGGATAAATAATAGCCATACATATAACAACATCTGGATGCAATTCGCTCGAAACCCGGATTGATTGATGCTGTCAGTCGGCAGTCATTTAGTTATGCCGTTTGACGCAACAGATAGGAGTTTTGCTTTCGTGTCCGTCATGGCATGTGGAAAGCGCAAAACCAAAACTGATGATGATCCCGAGGACCGCGCATCTTTCGTCCCACATCGATCCGTGGCTCTGTCAAGAGCTCGGGAAACACGTAAGGTTCGACGTTTTCGGCGGCTCTCTCACTCTAATGCGGAGAGCGTATTTGCAACTTGAACGGTTACAACGTTGTTGACAAGAGCCCTTGACAAAGCTGCCGCTGTGTCCTCGTTTAATGACGTCAGAAATGAGAAAAGTTAGCGAGCGCAAATGACACTGGAGCCTCTCAAGTACCTCTCCTCGTCGGTCGTGTATTATATGCGAGTTCGCAGCACCGCCACCAAATCATCGTGCAAGTTTATTTTTGAAGATTAATGGATGAGAGCCGGGGAAGAAAACTCACACAATTATCCGCTGCCTTTTCTGTCTGTCTCTCTTTCTCTCTAGTTCTCTCAACTTGCAGCGAAATTAACTTACCAAAAAAAAAAGGAAAAAAAAGAAAGAAAAAAATGAAAAAAAGACAGCGAAAGTTTAAAAGCTGACATATAATCAGCGGTGCCTGACCACAACCTTTTCACCGTCGAAATGTCAAGTAGCTAAACGATCTTTTTGCCAGGGGCAAAAGCTGGCATTCAAGACAAAAATTACGGCTATCGTTGCAGTGTAAATATTCGCATGCGAAGGGAAAAAAATTGAAAAATAAAAGATTGAAAAATGGGTGGAAAAAAATATGAATAAAGGTTGGCTAATTTAGTCATTGTCGAGGCACCGATTCGAAGTCGTAAAACGCAATTGTTTAAGCCGGTTTGTAGGATCGCGGACAGTTTCTAGGTAGACTGTTGTAATTTGCGACTACGGAGGGTATTACGATCCGGCCTAACCTGTTCCCGCGCTTATGCTCCAATAATTGGGAAAGTTTTGAGTCGTTTATCCGACTGCCATAAACAATCTTGTGCAACGCGCCGCCGAGTATCGTCTGAATCGATTGCGAAATCCCCCGCTGGTTAATAAAAGCCCGGGTTGTATTAGCGCGAAATAAATCAGCCGCGGATAAAAGATGATGCCCATTCATCATGATCGAGGAGCCGAGCGGCTGTCTCATTAGCGATGCACATAAAGTTCGAACGCAACGAACCCAGATGAAATAATAGCGCGCGTCCGGTTAACGACAGAGGCATGCATTAAGAGATATTTTTCGAGCTTCACTTTTTTTCGGTTTTTTCTTTTTTGTTTTTTCATTTTTTTCTTTCTTTGAGGTTGAATTTTCGCGCGCGCGAATATCTGACGGACGCGAAATTGACTTGGCGTCGGCAGGTTTGTCTTTGTTGGCGAGGGGGCTTCGCGAGACGAAAGACCACCTGTCTCGGTTGCACAACGCCAGAAACCCGAGAAACCGGCGTAGCTAAGAGTTTTGTCGGTTTAGAACTCGTCCCGAGTGTATATATAGCCTTGCCGGCGTGTATAATGCTAAGGACTCGCAAAAATATCCGCGCCTTTGTGAGCGTCAACTTTTTCTTAAGCAGCTTTGTCAGCTTATTTCGACCGCGGTTTTTCTTCGCTATATTTTAATGGCACTGATGATTTTTTTTCTCTCTCTCAATCTTTTCTTAACATTCGAATTACATAGCAATGTAATTTTATATGAAAAATTACAAACAAAAAGAAATTTTTATTTTAAATTTTATTTAAAATTTTTTTAATTCATTGGCTGCAATTTTATACTAAAAATTTAAAATTATACAATTCAACTTTTAATGTTACAATAATTTCTAATATATATGAAAATCTGAAAACTTGTCTCGCTGGAGAATTCGTGTGGTCGATAAAGATGGGTTTTGTTAAAATACAAAAGTAATGATTGCGTCTTGGGATTGGACGCGACTTTGTGCCCGTCCAAGCTCGATTATATCCCCGCGATCAAGTATTTTTCGTGCGATCGCTTTGTGTATTTTTCCGGTGATAACGCCCGCTGTTCGAGTGTCCGTGATTCCGCCGCGCCATAAAACCTCGAGTAATCGAGTATCGAGCTGCTCCGAATCGTCCGAAATAGACGTCCAAGCGGGACTGAAATAAAGCGCCTCCGCGCGCCGCCCGTCAACTGTGAGAAAATTTCTACAACACAATTCGCTCGGAATCGTCGAAATTCAATATCACCGCCGATGATGGACTCGACGATTGAAATTCCGAAATGGACACAAAAATCGTCCGTATAACTCGTTACGAACCGCACCGAGATGTTTCCTTCGGTTCCGCCTCATCGCACTTAACTAACACTCCCGTACCTTTTTTTCTCCCCCTTGCTTTATCAATTGGATTCAAAATCACGCTGCCATTCGTTCGATCCATTGCGGGGCTCGGAAAATCGTAAAGAAAAAGAATTTGCTGTCGCGGCAAAAGGAATGACTGCCAGCAACAACAAAATTAGCTGTCGCGGTGGAAAAATATTTACGAAAATAACATCCCCGTGTGTAAAAAATGGTACTATAAATAACTAATGCACCTATTTATTTATAAACACATGGGGTTTCATATATGGTTCCATATATGTCATAAATACACTTTGAAAATATGTATACAATTAAACTATGTTGCATAATTTTAAATATATTTTTTAAATTGTATTTATAGCTGGAAAAAAATACAATCCCCTATAAAATCCATATAATAATTTAAAAAATTTTTAGCTTTGCTGGGTTAAAAGAAAAATTGAACAGATTTGCAGAGGCCGATTTTTAAATGAACCACGAAATTAAAGATGGAAATATAAAAACTAAAACCATTATTTAGCAACGTCATCCAAGCGGTAATAGTCAAAATCGATCTGTCCCGCGCGTTCTGCCGGTCGCTAATTTCCAGCCAAAACAACAGCCCCGGCCTTCAATTCAGTAGGATCCCGGATTATGCACGTGTACCGATACACTGGGACTCTGATCCTTTGGTCGTTATAATTCCTGAAATCGCTGCAATGGCGGTTATTCCACAGCGATTAGTTGCAACAACGTATATATCGATCGTGATGGCATAATGTATATAAGCGCCACTTGCGAACCGCCAGCGCCGCTGTCCAAAAATTATTACCGAAAAATTTCGCGTCGATGAATAAAATTCATGATCGCGCGACAATTTCGGTTGTTTTATTCGTACCCACGAGTTTCGGTTCGCTGATGATGGACTATGAATGTTCGCATAAATTTTTAGGTCGGATTTTATTGTACGTTTTAATTCAGACAGAAGGAAAAAAAGTGTTTGAATTAAAAGCAGGAAAAAAAATCACAGATGAAACGAGTAGAAGAAAATGAAATTTGTGGTTTTTCTTTTTTTTTATTTATTTTTCTTTATTTTCATTTTTGCGATGAGATTGAACTTTCGCAACTGATTTAGGTAATATCGAAAGTACTTCTAAGATGTGATGGGAAAATAACCATAACAAGACGGGAGATTGAAGGATGTGAGAGTCGAGGCGTTCTTGCAATTAGAGTCGCAAGTTCGCGTTCTCCAAGTGGCGTGCACTTTAATTACAGTTTACAGTCGTTGCCAATAAGTTTTAGTTCGGCCAATCACCGACGGGAGTTTGTCATCTTCAGCAGATCTCCACCATCTTTGATTAACATTGCCCACGAGGATGTTTGAATAAGGAATCATAACGAAAGGCTGTCAAGTGGTTCTCTTCAGCCGCTAACTTTTGACTTTGTCCGGGCATCGGCTTTTGTTCTCAGATCTTCTCCAAAACATCTCCTCAGAATTCTGAAAAAAATTGAATTACAATTTTTAAAATTACTTTGCTTCACAGTTCAACGTATTTTAAAATTTAGAAATTTTAAATTTCAAAGAATTGCAGATCGAGTTCACATTTTGTTGGCTTTTTTTTTTAATCGGACATTGACGATTAAAGGGTCAAGAAAGAAGAAGAAAAAAGAAAAGATTAGTCGGTGGAGAAACAGCATATGTTCCAAATAGATGTTATTACGTAACACCTATTCTCGACCAGTAAAAGTTACCATGGGAACCGTCGAATTGCCGTTGTTTGGCGAAGAAAATTCAAACTCAAAAGTGTACGAGACAATGCGCAAAAACAAATTATGATCAAGCCAGCACAATGGGAAACACGATTTTGTAATTGCATAGTAGCTAATACGGGCAAAAGTTTACGATTAATTTTTTACCAAGTTTGGAGCCTTTACATGTGGAAAAATTAAACTTTCAAACTGTTTCTTTTTTGCAAGAAGTAAATGGACTCTGGATTTATGTCTTGGCGATTATATTGTCATAGTTTTAGTTATCACGAATTGATCTCGAGGCTAATTCATCGACCAGGATCTCACAGACCAATACAATGGCATTACTTTTGTCTTTCAAATCAGACAATGAAAACTGCCAGATCCCCCTATAGAAGATGACTAATGTGATGATATTTCCGATAGATTCGCTCCCAGATTACAAAGTGTAAATAAAAGTACCAAGAATTATTGGCAGAATTACATATTCTTTGACCATTTTATATGGTAATACACTCACTTACTGTTTATATAACAAATAAATCTTGCCGCACTATTTCCGAGCTGTCCGCGTGCAGTACCGAAAGTTAATCATCCCACGGAATGGCATCTTCGCAGAAAAAAAAATTATGACCAGTTACTTTGTACGTTTCATCGTAAACTTTTCTCTGATCTGAATCGAACACTATCTTTTGTAATTCAAAACAAATTAAATTCTCCTTGAACATTATCGTAACAAAGTGCGGCGATAAATAATAAAGATAATTAAATGTATAGCCCCACTAACTGCCAAGTAATTCCACGCTTTAATTATATACAACATTAATTCTAGCGCAAACAAGAGCGCATACCGGGTTCACGAACGGAGCCACAAAAAATTGCGAAAGGGATTATTCTTTTGAGCGAGTTATCATTATTACCAAACATTTTTTTTTTTTTTTTTTTTTCTAAAAAATGTAAAATGACTAGACAGTGGGACCTTATTTTCAACTTTTTTTTTGGGTAACTTACCACTCTTTTTAATTTTTTTGCTAATGTTCGTTTTATGCACAAAATGGCTTCTAGTCAGGCTTCTCATTCATTATGAAGATTAATGAATTTGCTGACGACGAACGCCTGAGCGTTCATAATTCGTTTCGTTTTCACGGGGAATCCATATCTCGGTGTCCCGGAAGGGGACCTCTGCTTACCAAGATACTTAGACGAAACGAAACCAGCGGCTGTGGAAAAAGAGTTTTTTTCGTTGTTGATCGCGAATAATAACGTGGCGAGCCGGACGCTTAGAAGTGATCAGCACAAAGATGGGAAATGGACCGCAGCGCTTCCCACGGATAGCCTTTGAAAGCCCAGGAAAAAAGTAGCATTGTGTGTGTGAGTGCGCGTGGTTTTTGTTTTTTTCCTGGCGTTTTGTTTCAGCGAATCGAAAAACTTGGACAGAAGGAGAAAAGAAAAACGGTCGGCCGATCTCCTTTATGGAAAGCTTCCTCATAAGCATAATGCCGGAGATGTTTCCTTGGCAGAAAACGAACGGGGTCCATTGATTCTCATTTTGTTATCCCCTCCGCGCGGGCCCTCTCTTTATGGGCTCAGTTTGCGAGATTTGCAAAGACTAGTTCCCACGTGAGGAGCGCGCGAGCCCGGCGCTGGGCATCGGCGCGACGCTCATCTCTCTCGCACCTCAGAACGAGATGGGTTCGAAAGTCCGCTCACCCGGCCCCGGCGCAAAGCAAACGATACGGCCGCACAAAACCGGTCGTAACATCGGCGAATCGTCGACGCGTGACCTTGAGTCTGCAGTTGCCGCCACTTTAAGCACCATTCACAAAATATTATTTTTACTCTGCCTTTCTCCATTACTCATCATTCGAGACAGCCGCATTGAAACAAAAAAAATCGTCGAGTTAAAAGGGGGACGGATTGATACTCTACTTGATCAATTCATTTTTCTTTCACGCAATTTTGATTTTTTATCAAGTAATTTGTTTTGTTTTTTTTTTCTTCAACGTACAATGGTTATTATAATTATGAAATTTAAGGGGCGACCCTATCTTGACAGGTTAAAAACACAAAATTCTGAACATTTTTTCTTTATCAATAACAAATGATAAAATTTTCTTTATTCCAAGTGTATAAAAACTTTTTTTTCAAAGAATGGATGAAACAAAAGTTTGATCTGATGGGACATTGGGCTGAGATTTTGATTACATTTTGCGATCCGTGTGGATTATTGGTAACACCGAAGACGCCATTCCATTTAATTATCGAAGAGCCAAGAGCAAGAAAGAGAGAGAAAGAGCGACAGGCGCGCGTTTCAGTCAATCAGCAAAGCAAACAATTAGGAGAGCGCAAGGCAATAAATGATGTTGAATGAAAATAGACTGCCTCGAAATCGATAACATTACAATCGCAGGAGAGAGACACGTGTTCGGCGCGGCGCATTACACGCGCACAGCATCTCCGGCATTAACATACGCGAGGTGATTTAAATCGCGCGATCGGTACACGCGCGCGAATCCGATTCTCGCAATTCCAACAAAATGTGTGTACACGCCAAAAGGGATCGCAATTGATATTCACAGCCGAGGCTCCGTGTCCGTTTGCGCGACTCCGCTCACGGCGAACTTATATAATTCGTTTCATAAACATGCAGCTTCATTATGCGAACGCGGAGCGCAGCTACAAGCTATCAATTCAAGATGTTTCGCTAATGAACATCTTCTTGTTGTTGCTTGCTTGAGCACGTCTGCGTCTTCAGGCCCCTCGATCGCAGATACAGACACCCGGCGTCGTTAAAATTTGGTACTGCCCTCTTTCTCTCTCTCTCTCTCTTTCTATCTCTGTCTTACTCTCGTTCTTGCACCCGACCCGTTCCGTAACTCAAATATGCTCAACAACGCTGCTCCATGCTAACGACATTGACTTACTATTTCTAGAACAGATTATGCGAAATAATTATTCTGTTTATTCTTCCGTAATCGTCTGATGCTTCACCCATTGTGCTCGCTGCATTATTAAAAAAAGTCCAAATTAGATATGGTAATGCATCTAATTGTTCGCTAACAATACGTGATTGAAAAATATTATTATAACTTTGATTTCGTCAAAAATAATCGTCATTCAAAAAGATGTTTGACTGTTAATGTTTTTTTTGTTTGTATAGTTTTTAAAATGACAAGTTCAAATTTTGACACACAAAAAGATTGATTGCAATTTAGGTCCACTTTTCTATACATTTTTATAATATTTTTTTTGTTTCAAAGCCATCGGTGGTGCATGGATTTTTAATTGAAAAATCGAAAATTGGACGAATCGCGTTTCGGGGGGAGAACGGGGGCAAGAAAAAGCGAAATCAATGTTCATATTGCACCCTTCGGCTGATGATCACAGAGCAAAATTTGTGCATCGGTTTAATTGAATTAACGCGTCAAAGGGCGACACCACTCAATCGTGTTATTTTGACCCCTCGCTGAAATATCGTGTATCAGCGAAACAAATGATCTCTGACACGGATGATTTTTGGCGTCGCCGCAAAACCCGATGATTGCGGAGAAAGGGCCAAGCAGAAATTTCAAGCTCTCTGATAATGGCCTCGACGTTGCTCGGCTAAAATTTATTCGAAATTGCGTCTGGCGCGGCCGTTGTTGCGGCGCGCGCGGCTCTTTTACATGCGAGGTCCCCGGCAATTCGGCGCACAGGGCGCACCACCGTAATAAAAACTTTTCGGGCTTTTACCTGTCGGTCTGCGGCGAAAAGACGCGTGGGGTCACTTGGCGTACAAAGAAACACGCCGACCTTTGCGGCATTTTAATTGAGCCTAGGCCCGTAACGGACCTTTCAGAAGTCAATTTAAAGTCAAATGAAATTCGCAATTTCGAATGCCCCGCTTTTGCCCTCTCTAATGAAATGCGATATTTTCACCTCGCCAATAAATGTTTACATCGAAATCATTATGTCCTTCCTGACGTCTTACTTTATCTCAAGGGTACCAAATTTCACTTCCCCCCTTTACCAACATTTTTTTTAACCTAATGCCTTTGCATGGCCTCTTTTTTGTTCCTTCGAAAATGTAAACGAGTTGCTAGGGAAACGGCCAGGTCGAATTTCGATACACTAAATTTCTCGTACGAATCGTCGCTCATTGCTTTGCCATTGGTGACACTGGAAGTCTGCCAGGTCGTACGCGTCACGCACCAACGAAATTCCACTTGTTCCGTGGAACTTTTTCGGCAGCTTCTATAACCAAACACTTTGACTCTGCCAACATTGCCGAAATGTTTGTACTCCGTGTACATCTCTGGCTTTCCAAAACTCTTTATTCGAATGGAACAAAAATCAAAAGGTAAATCGCCGGGTCAAACAAATTAGAATAAACTGAAAAAGGAATTTGTTCAAATTCTTCGTTTCATTCAATTTATTTCATTGCAATTTTTAGACATTGATATTTTAATTTCCAAAGAAATGTTTTAAGATTGAATATTTATTAAGTAAATGTTTGATGTTTTGCTTCTGCACCAAGATGAGTTAATTGACTGGTGTTATAAATCGTAACTTGATTTGGTCAAGGTTCATCAGGCACTTGAGCAGCGGCCTGTTCCTATTGCGTCAGTTTGCTTTATTTTAGGCGCGAGAAATGGAGGCCAAGAATATATTAACGTCTGGTCTTTTTTGCACGCAGCAACGTTCCAGTGACATTGTGAATAATGGACGCCCTACGATATTATTCGCGGCAAGGCGCGCGGAACTGAAGAGCCTGACTTTTTTTTCCTACGAGTTCCTCCTTCTGTCCGTTAGCGGAGCTGCCTTTCAGCTCGACCCACACCCTACGAGATTACTCGCGAATGATTTGATTAGAGAACAATGGGTTTCCATTAACAGCGCCGTCCAGTACCCTTCCGGCTGGTTCTCGCTGTCTGTCAACCGACTGTCAACCTCCCTCGGCGCTCGATGTCTGTCTCGTTTAGCAACAACCCATCTCCTGCGACCAACACCATTCAGCCCTTTATTTCCCCTCGATCTATCCCCCGATATTTCCTTTTTGCATTTAATTTTTCAAATATGTGCACTTTACTTATGCATGATATCAATCAATGCAGTTCGGAATCGAGCTAATGAAAATGATATGGAGTGGAATAAAACCTTTTTTCTTTTACAACGCGAGCAAAAATGATTCGCTGTCATAATTTAATTGAGCACTACTTTTTTTATTTATTTTCTTTCTTTCTTTCTTTTTCTTATTTAATTTTATTATCGTCCATATGAAAATTATATTTTTGTAACATACATTGTGATGTACATTTTCCAAGTTGGATTTATAACTTAGACTTATAGAGGAAAATTATAATTCTATAATATTATATCTCGTCTTTAAATTTCGTAAAAATTTGAGATTATATGATTTTAAAATTTTATTTCATCTTTAATTATTGCTTAGAATGTTTCATCAGTCTGAGATCTTTATTTTTCATCTTAAACACCCTCTCATAGGGCATTATACGAAACACTCGAAGCGGAATAATATTGCGGGTGTGCAACAACGCCCGTCGGAGCTTCGATATTGTTCCTAAACGGTGGCCTCGGTCGTCATTTGTGAAGCGCTTATATTAATCAGGAAAGCCTGACGAGGAAATAGGTTATCGATCGCGCACAGACGCTGTTGACTCGTTTTTGCATCACGCTCGGCTCGCATCGCTGACAGATTATGTCAAAATCTCGCATCCTCGATAATAGAAACGAATTTCCTATATTATTCGCCGCCCGCGCGCTACCTCTTGCGACAGAGGCTCGCTTCCGGTTCTCACCGCGGCTGGATTTACGTGCCTGCCAAAATTCGAACGGCCATTCTCTGTCCAGCCCTTTGTTCGGGTCATCGAGCACGCCTCCCCCGGTCATTTATTATCATCCTGTCGAATTACCGAAAGGAGTAGGCCCCGAATTTTTTTGCGCGACCTTTCTTCGCGCAGGTCTCGACCAGTTCCTCTCTCCTCTCCGACGGTCAGAGCCTTTCAGTGGGGAACCTTTTTTTTTCGCATCTTTGAGATTTTCCGTCCATCTTCTGCTAATGGAATTCATGCCATCCGAAAAAGAACCGAGAGAAGAAGACGAAAAAAAAATACTCACTTCACTCTGCCGAGTTTCTTCTCATGGATTGAATGAAACAATGCGAGAAATTTCAGGGAAGGCCCCGAAAGTCGATGGTCTTGAGCGGTTGATGTTATCCCGAGAGAGCGCCCCCGTGTGTGATCCGAATTGCCGACGGTATTTGGGCTTCTGGGTTGATTTGTTTTCTCTAAAAGTCAACCACCGATAGCTCATTGTTGAATTCACGCTCGGACGAGTTTGACGCGAATCATACAGCTTCGGCTCCTGCATCGGCGGCCCCTATTCCAGCAGACTCAGGCGAGCAGACAGCCCAGAAAGTTCTGAACGGAATTTCCATCAGCTATTTACCAACTATTTTCACGCCACAGTTGTAGCCCATGATACCGACAATGGGAGTGCCTTTCGCATGCATCATGCTAACGCGCTAACACACCAGTGCTCGCCGGTGACAACGATCGAGCCAAACGAACTGGACACCGCTATAATATTGAATGCAAACAATCGCACTCCTGTTGTAAAATTTAAGCTCGGACGAGCCTCGAAAATGCTGCAAACCCGTCGGGATTTTTTTGTTCCTCCATCCCCACCTACCCGCGAGAGCTTTTGTTTGAAAACCCGGGTGTTTTGCGCCAAAGATAATGTTTAGTCAAAAATTAATCCGAGCAAATAAGCTTAAATCGTCGGGCAGCGTTTTGCGCGAGCGCGTTTTTCGTCGTGTAATTTGTCCCGGCATTGTTCGTCGTCGAACGAAATTTCCATTCATCGTGTTGGGCGCTTCGCAATCGTTTTGGTCCCCGCGTTAGCGTATTTTGTCGCTGCCAAGTATGTCCCATCTGACAGTGTAAATAATTCAAGGCTCAATTACGCAAATTGTTAGCAGCGGCGCGACCCCTTCACGACGAAACTTGACTAGTTAGCTTCGCCCCCCTCCCCACTCTCTCATGCACTCGCGCGAGAAGAATTTATTATTGCAATAATCATGCGGACCATTCATGACCCCCGGAATTGATATCGAGAGAGCTCTCGAAACGTTGTTTTGCTCCTGATCAAACAATATCAGACACGTTTCGTGTTCAAAGTGAAGAAGATTTTAATTAAAATTTATGAATCCGATAGTCTATAACTTGGGGATCGATTCAATTTTTTTCTTCCTTTTTTTTTTGTTTGAGTGAGTTGAAAGTTGAATGTAGGTGAATTTAATAAAGCCCCCGCGTTACAGTTGTATAAAAATGGTTTCATTATCCTAATGTTCGATTCTTTCCCGAACTCGTGAAAGAGAAAACAGAATAATCAATTCCTCGTTGCATTCACTCTGGAAAGTCATTTTGCGTTCGGTTCAAAAGAAAATGCGATTCCACGGTGGAAAACTTTGGATCCTTATTGAAAGCAGCAACTATGGAAAAAATGTTTATTCAACTCTCATACGGGAACCGAAATATTACATGCGCCAAGGCAATTATCAAGTGATACAATTTTTTAAATTTCGTCCGGGGATCATTTTTTTTTCGGTTATCAAATTCCTAAATTTTAAAAGGTTCCCAATTATAAAAAAGTACCTATTAATTCCTAATGAAAATAAAATGCAGCTTTTCTACGGCCAAGTATGTCATATTTTTTCATCTTTTTTTTCATTTTATTTTTACTTGGCCGTGTCTTCTGTGATGCATCCTGTAGTAATTGTGCGCGCCTTCGTGCCCCGAGCGCTTTTCTTTTGACCGAAACGCCTGCCCCCCCTCCTCTTCTACCGCGTGTCGCTCGGCTCCGCAACCTAGCCGGCGGCTTTCGAATACGGCATGCTAATTCACGCTAATCTAATTTACTGCGCGTCGTTCAGCGCAAGCTACGAACAATTCTTGAACAAAGTATTTGCTGAGTTGGATAAAAGAAAATTTAATTAACGCGCTCATTCAACGCCCCACGCTCTTTCAATCATTCACAACACACTTTTAATGTGTGTCTTTGTCTCTTTGTCTCCTCTTCGCTACATTTTCTTGAATTGTTTCGTCCAGAGTTTTTCCTTCAATCGCCTGATAAATTCGTGGCACGTGTTATCGAATCTTTCTATATTGCATCCTATTTTTCTCTATCCAACGATTGTAATACAATTTTTTTGTTTTCATTGATTTTATTTTTCGTTTCATTCAAACAAATTTGTTAGTACAATTTTTTGTTTCTAACTGAAAGTGAAATGCGATTGAGAAAAATAACAGGGCATTGTTGTTTAATGGACGTTTTTATGGTGATAATTTTTTTAGATGAAAAATTTGCCGGTCTGTTGGAGGAATATGTTAATGGTTTTAATGAGGCCTATTAAAATTCACTTTACAGAGTCAACAAAATGTTAAATAATTGACAAGCGGAAGGCACGGGATAATAAATAATAATCTTCGTCGGTTGATTAACAAACGAACAAATGGGCAAACAATTCCAAAAAAGCAACTTGATTTACAATCGCAGCTGCAATACATCTCATTAAAAATAATTTTGCAACGATAATTGGATATTAACGTCAGAATTTTCATCCATGCATAATCTGTGCAACAGATCTGTGCAGCCTGACATCAAAAATGAATAAACCAAATAATTGGACTGATTTTAGTAAAATAGAATCGTTAATGTGAATGAATATTAATTAGTTGAAAATCTGAATCATCAAAGTCGACCGCAAACGAGCATCGTCTGCGATCAATACGAGAGAGCCCGGCGATGCTAAAATAAGTAACCTGGCTTTTTTTGAATGGTATCAGTTGGCAGTGGGGTTGCAAACGCCGAGGGTTCGCACATAATCCATTTGCCGGGAAATGCAATAATTGCGAATTGTAATGGGTCGACATTGCAGTGCCACGCCATTACCGGCGACATCTTTTCTTTCCATCGGGCATTTTATCCCCGCAAAACATCCAAGGGTCTTCAGCTTAAAGCGCCGTTCGCGAGATGCGCAGCGAAATAAGGAAACCGAAAGATCGGTTTTTCCGCACGCTTGACTGCTCCATTGGCCGGGCAGACGGCGATTTGTCAGTGAGCTGAACGCGTGTAACCTCAAAAGGAGCTTTCCTCCGATCGCGGTCTTTTAACGTT
The DNA here is from genome assembly GCA_030522925.1 of Trissolcus japonicus. NCBI lineage: Eukaryota > Metazoa > Arthropoda > Insecta > Hymenoptera > Scelionidae > Trissolcus > Trissolcus japonicus. Next base: position 499,971 of record JAPYZS010000071.1, on the reverse strand, counting down.
GTTCTAAAAAAATCGATAAATGATGCGGCTAAAATGCTGATTAATAGAGTCGTTACAGTCATTGTATCTTCTGATGCGATATCACATTGCACCATAAATCTTTCATTTTTTTCAATACTTCATTTTAAATCCTTTTCGAATAAAAAAAAAACAATTGTGATAATAGAAAAATTCCTACATAATTCAAAATATTAAATTTAAGACTGTAAACATTGCTCTAATTTGAATTTTAAATTTTCCAATTTCTAGAAGTTTAAACTAAATATTTAAAACTTAAATATTGAAATTTCAATTCACTTCAAACTTCAATATTCATACTTCAGTCTTTAATTTTCAAATTACCTTTTTTTTTGCAATCTTGATACTTCAAATTTAAAAATGTAACTTTTCAGTTTATTATATTGAATGAGAAGAATAAAGAAGAAAAAAGTGGTAAAAGTAACTGGCACAGATTTTGTAGAACTGAAATTTGACAGAAAAACAAAACATGCGGATGACGACGAGCGGAAGCTTGAACGATAAAACAAGAGACAAGAAGGCGCGAGTGGTCAAGCAGTAAGCTTGTGCTATTTTTCGTGACGCGATTTAACCGCGCGATGGCCTGGATGGGCTCTCCGTGGCCGACCTCGCGGTGGCAGCTGATCATACATAAATATCGTTAGACATCGCGTGGGTGGGGCTAATGTATTTGCATTAGCTATGGCTTCTTCGACCCAGAATTTCCTATGTTTTATACGCCTGGCCATTTTTCCTTCATTTTCTTCTCGCGCTTCTTAAATAGATTTTTATTGGTGCTTAATCTCGCTCGGCGGTGCCTAGAACATCTGTCTTATTAAAATTACAGTATTCGACAGTTTAGTTCGACAGTCTTTTTTTTTTTTTTTTTTACTCCACATCATAATTCATCACAAAATTGAATTTCTCAGAAGAAAAATACTTTGAAGTTTAATTAATGAAAAAAAATCAATCTTTACCGTGTTTTAATTAAAAAATGTAAATATAAAGCGAATGTAAACATAAAGAAATTCCTTCAATCGGATCAATTCACCTTGGTGCTTATTCATAATTAATTACTTTTTACAATGCGGTTCAAAAAGAAATTTTTAATTCAATTTTAATTTCCAATTTTTCAATGAAACATTAATAGCTTCGAATGTCGTCGTGTCACTCAAAGGGGTTAATGGAAATTGAACAACCGTAACGCACGACACTTACGGTTACAACACGAGTACAAATAACAGGGTATTTGTGTCAGCGAGCAAACGTCTCAATATCAAGATGCATTATTACTGGTGGTATTATAATATTAAGACTAAGATAATCGATCCGGATCGTTAATGGCTCACAATTATGGGTAGAAATGGGGAAAATTAGTTATCCACCGATTGTTCCCTGCGCCTTGGTACAATAATATTATGTATACGAAACCCCGCGATTGTTTCAAGTGCGCTTTGCCACTCGACAGTGAAATCAACTATAGTTTCATACACTCGATGAATAATACATCATCTTATTAAACCTATACGCGTTCAATTTGAAGTATCATGATTTGGTTCTTTTGTCATCAGCCTTATATTCCACGAGTGAGACTTTGGAAAGTGATAAGTCGCTAACGAACAAAAGAATCAATCTCGTCTTTTTAATGAGGTAGCAGTAAAAAAAAAGTGCGCTCATACCTGACTCCGCTCTCTCATTGCTCCAAAGTATACGAGCATCGGTCGGGATCGCGCTGCCCTTTGATCTAATTCGTATTTATGATCAGACGGATTTTCAATGAACCCTGAATCATCGCATCTCTTGCCATGGGACTTTGCTTTTCTAATTACACTTCAATTTACGAAACAGTGTCGAGTAATTGCCTTGTTCATTTATCGCAATTCGAACTTGTTTCGGAACTGGGGAGAGAAACGTGATTACGGCGCAGCTTACGCCGCAACGTTGCTTCTAAATTGTCGGCATTGTTGTTCGGCGCTGATGGACGAATTATAGCCGCCGGATTCGGATGCCCCGGAAAAATATTCGTTGATCGTGTATCGTCAAAAGAGGCCGATCGTCCGGGCTTTTAATCCGAGGCTCGTTTACACGTTCCGTTAATTACGATAATCCGATCATTATCAAACATTTTGTTAATTTCTCTAAGCGATGAAAAATTTACAACTGGCACACACACATGGAGTGCATTACCACTCGGATTCCAAGTCACGGTCGATTTAACTCTCGAATATAATTATAAACAACAAAAAAAAAAAAAAAAAAAAAAAAAATGTTGCCGAAGGTGTTCGTAAACTTCGATTATTATGACTGGCGAAACATGCTCGGCGTTGACTAATAAACATCGCCGCTCGCAATCGCCACAATCATCCTTGGTCGTTACGACCGAGTCTTGGCCGGTACACCTAAATTACGAGATTATGCCGATAAGAGACAATGAATAGTACCGGCCGGGGCTTGCAGTAAACAAGAATAACGAAAATCTTGAAACATTACGACTGGTAATTAATTGACGTGTTAGCTGAATTGTGCAAAAATGGCGACACTGAGTTTTGTGCGAGTGCATAGGAACGCGCGCGCGGATCATAACCCGGCAGATAAGGCGCGCTTTATTGATTAGCTCACTTTCTCTCTCTTTCTCTCTTTCCGTCTCTGTCCCTCTCTTGGCTTTTTTGAATCTCCATCTTTTTGCATCATCATTTATTTGCGAAGCTGCTTCTTGATAAAATTTCTATCACATTTCGGGGGCGTGCAATACATAAGAGAGCGAGCAATGAATGTAAGCACACTTTTTCTCTTCCGATATACAATCGACTGTACTATGCATTGTGTGTACGTGCCTATCTTATCTCCTCTAACATTTTATTTCTATTCAGCCCAACGGACCTTTCACGTCAAAAGTGCGATTTCACAGTTTGGCGCTGTCTTTTATTTTGCTTTCTCTCTCTCGCTCTCCTCGGTGCCTCTCACGCCATTATCATAAAATGCTAGTCATAGTAGATCAACAAGTTGATTTAATTAAATACGATCACGCTAATGATCCTTTTTTCTATTTTTGTTTCAGGTGAGTGAACAGCCGCTTTGCGAAAGCCTGCGCGCTCGAAAGGCGGAGTGAGTACACGATATGAAAATTGAAATATCATGTTATTGCATACTTTGTTTGCAACGCTGGCAAATGTCGGAGGCAAGAAGGTATACTCCCGGTATCACGCTCTAATGTGATTGCCCGCGTAATTGCATTTTTTTGCGTTGCGTTGTCTATTTTCTCGGCAAACATTTTAAAATAGACCCAGCCAATTTTCAACATTTATAGCAAATTGGTGCAATTTAAGAGGATATTTTTTTGTAAGCAAAAAATCTTCTTATTTTGGATGTTATACTAAAATACCATGTAAAACTAACCGTATCGAGTATACAACATTACAATAACAATATTATGATCGTCAGTTTCCCTTCAACTAAAATTATCAGATTAATTTGACATTTCAAAATAAAATCATAAAAAAGTTTGAGTCCAATAATAGTCCAATTAAAAGTACAATTAGTAATAGTATTTAAAAAAGTCAAATAAAATGCTTCTTTCTTAAAGTCTTAAATTTTATGACGAACAATAAAAATATATTTTAAGTTCAATTTAGTAACTATCTGCACAAATGTCATGCCACGCAACACACCTCTGATCAAGTTTGGTTTGACGTGAAAATCCAAATGAATGTACAACAGTAATCATTATATCAGCAAAGTTTTGTGATGCTTAACTAAACAGATCCTGTGTGCACCATAATTATAGCCGCCGCAAATCCGCGTTCGTGCAACGCGAATCAAAATTCATTCAATACCTCTCTCTACGCGAGCGCATCAAATTAGACGTTACATCGCAACCAATTTTATATAAGCGCGCACGCCACCTGTGCCAGATTAGATAATACGCGTTTCACCGAAACATGGCCCCGTGACGGGGGCAATAATGCGCGCCGACGATTCGTCACGCGCCACTCGGTTCCCCAAAAACGATTTTGCGAGCGATAACATTATACATTTGCGCAGCGACACCGGAGAGTCTGAAAGTAAAGTCGACGGCGGCAAACAATCGGGACGCCATTATCCGTATTAATTGCACATCGTCTCACAAAATCCATTGACTTTTTTTTCTATAAATAACGTAATAATCCGCTCGTCGAAGAGTGTTGAAGAGAGAGTTCGCCGTTCGGGGAGTCTTTATTCCAGATTTCGCAAAGCTCTGCCCCTAATATCCTCGCTGTCGAAGCTTCCTCGAAAGCGATCGGGAAAAGAAAAGAGCGTGTAAAACTGAAGATAGTATATAGATTCAGTTCTGAATGACGTGCAAACGTGAGATGGATGTGAGATGCTCGGGGTGAAAAAAAAAGTGACGCTCAACCCCGGGGCCGCGGGCAAAGGTGCCATGCTCGAGGGACAGTTGGAGGGCCAAAGAGCGAGCAATAAGGAATTATTGCGGTACGATCGACAAACGGCGATTACGTGGTTGCACTACCAAAGACCCAACGTCGGACTCTCCTTTTTTCATGTTGACGCCAACGTTATTTGTACGCGTTTGTTTTTGCCTTACCCAGGCGTTAAATCTCTAAAGTTTTTTGATTCCTTTTTTTGTCAATATACCGAGTAAGTTATTCTGCTGCCGAATCTTTACTTGAGACAAAAATCATTCTCTGTATAAAGCTACATGAAATGAAAAAAACAAGGAAAAATAAAACTGTTGATAACTAATGTGAAATGATGAAGAAGCAGAGGAATAATTGAATGGAATTTTTTTTGAATTTGATTTAATTATATATTTGAAGTAATTTTGTTCGTTTTTTTTTCATTTTTGTAAAAGCACGATAAAAATTATTATATCTCAAGTTCCGCATGGTGCAGAAATGCAAGGTTAATGCACCGTGAGAGATTAGATTCGGATTCGTTGATGAAATGGAAATTGGCGGCCGAGATTGGACCTATTCTTGCGAGGCGTTTTGTGCTTGAATTGGGCACCCGAGGCGCAGTCGTCGCGGACGAGTGCTTTGTTGACAGCAATTTGATGTCTCAGAAATAACGTCTCTTTGTCCCCGACGCTCAAATTGTTTCTCTTTGATTTCACGTTCGAGCATCGTTCGATAACCCGCACCGAAAATTTGTTTAACGTACTACGGATTCGATTCGTGAACATTTTAATTGAATTTTACGTCGCGGCAACCGTACGACAAATTCTCCAGCGCACCGAGTCGCTTCATTTTTGTTTAATTTATTTTCCCCCGTTTTTTTTCCAAGTCGACACGACGCGATCAAAGTGTATCGATTATTTTCTCCGGTCGAAAACCGTCAAGTATCCACAAGGACATGGTCCAAAAGTTTTGTTTCTCAATATCTCCGTGAATCGGCAGCGAAAATAATCGATCGCTAAATGAAATCGCGTTTCGGGAACGCGGTCACGCAAGCATTTCCGCCTCATATTCCATTTAATATCAATAAAACTGTTGGATTCTTTTGTCTCGCAAGAACGTTCGATGGGGACGCAATCTCATCTGACGATCTGTCTCGTCATGCTCCGGTATCAGCGTCACGTACGAGAGCATCCGCCACTCGGGTCGCGCTTCCCGTTCCTTGATGCGATTAAAGTTACGAGCCCGTAACGATGCTTACCCCCCGAGGTCGTAAGTTTCTTCGGCACCCCTGATACCGTACGCCTTTCGTTTCGACCCCGCTTTCTTTCGGCCAACAGACATCACGTGACCGGAAAATGAAAAAAAAAAAAAAAAGAAAAAAACAGCGCGCGAAAAAATTCGATGAAAAAAGTGCGCTGTCTTGGTCATCATTCATTTCCTACGTCTCACGTTCTTCTTACTCCGAAGGTACAATTTCAGCGCGACATTGAAGAATTTATTATTATCCAACGACTTTATTTTCAGCCAATTTGACTGCACTCTTTTTTCCTTTCACGTCAAGTTCAAAAAGAAGATTATTCATTTAACTGTTAGATATGAAAGTTTTTCAATTGTGAACAGAAAGAAATGAGGCAGTCACTTTTTAATGTTTCCTTCTGTTCATCTAAAGGATCTACGTGCTATTAAAAATTACTGCTTTTATTTGTTTGATTTATTTTTAAATGTTCTATTTTCGTTTTATTTTTCATTTCCATTTTCACAAGTTTTCAAAAAAACAAACAAATTTTTGTTTGTTTGATTGAATCTTAAAAGTATATAAAAAATAAAAAAGAATCTTAAAAAAAAACACAATTAATTAGTATTATACTAAATTTTGCTTTGTTCCATATCTCAAGACTGACGTGTCGTGAAAAATTTTCAAGTTTCAGTTTGAAGTCATAAGTGGCAACTTTGTATCTCATGTCAAAAACATCAGTTTGTCGATAATTTTGTCACGTGTGTGTGTCTGCTGAGTTAGTCTGGGCGAAAAAGTTGAAATCGGTGAAAAATACAGGCGGTGGCAGAGCCGCGAGTACTTGAGTCGCTCGCTAAGTACTTTATGAGAAAGTGGTGAAAAGAGGAAGGCTGTTTTGGCTGGAGCGAGAGAGGTAACATATACCTAACGCCTTAGCTCGAAATCAGCTTGACAAGCAAAGAGCCGGGGCGCGGGATCAGGGGCGCCGAGGCGTGGCCCGCATACCGAAGCCGCGGGGTATTCTGGTCATGTAGTCGAGGCATTAATTGGCTTACGAGGCGACACTCATTAGCACTTTGAGTGCGCGAGGGCGCTGCAAAAGAGACAAACTTCGGAACCCACCGTTGCAAAACCGTTCGGGTTACCTCGTGCCATTCTGATTCCGCTCGCGAACCCACCGTCCTCGCCTCTTCGGACTTTGATCCAAGATGTTTGCGAAGACACTGCTACACTGTGTCAAGAGAAATCAGACGGGCTCACACAGAATACGTTCTCCCCAACTAAAAACGTACCAACTTAAACATTTAAGTAGTGCATTCTAGATTTGTGCCACAAAGCTTTCAGCGTGGATGTCAACAAGAGTCAAAGTTTTCATCCTTATTTTCATTTATTCGAAAATATAAAGAAGTTCTTAACACTGAAAATAATGATACGATATTTTGTATATTTCTTTATATCAATGCTCCCCTTACGAAGTCTATGCCATTTCAAAACTTTAGTGAAAAAGATGCAAGTTAAGGTTTTTGTGAGAAATATTTCATTTCAAAAATTGTTGAAAAAGTTTCTGTTTGAATATGAGGAAAAACATACATAAATTGACTTTAGATTTAGATAAAACGAAATGGAAACTCAAATTTTCAAAAGTTGCCATTAACGAGAATCAAACACCCAACCTTTATCTCTAAACTTGCCTCACTCAACTGAACGTTGTTATTAACTTGAATTCACCGGGTACTCAATTTATTTGATATATTGACGAAATAAATATTTTAATTTTTAGGCAAAATAAAATAAAATTACTCTATCCTACCAGAGTCGTGTACGACCGAGATATTTTTTGTAGGAAACCCGATTTTGCTACAGCAGTGGGTTCCAATATTCATACACGCAGATAAACTTCAGCGTGTTTCAAATATTCTAATTGAATTAGCCATGTTGAATCGCTGATTGAAGTTGTTTTTGTACATTCCGTTGATGTACCAGATCGGTTCCATTAAATATATTATATGAAAAGCAAGTCGCGAGGTGGGTCAAGCGGCGCTAATTCGCTTCGCAATTATTGGTTTAGCATCAACAGTACTGTATCGAATTTCTCCCTATATCATGTAACGTAACATCCCTTCGCATCCGCTCGGGTCCGACAGGTGTTGCGCCGTATCTCTTAATTCCGATTACGAATTTCATTTCGCAAAGGCTTTTCTCGCTGCCGCAATTCTCATTTTAAAAATACGGAAAATCCTATGACCATGGCGACGGAATAATTTTGTAGTAGCAGACGTATCAAAGGAGAGGATTAATTGCTGTATATAAAAAGCTGGATTTCCGGATAAAGAGAAAGTAATCTTTTGTGTTAGTTTATCTCTGCTCATCCGAGCACGCTGAAATCAAACGTCTTGAAGCAATTTGATCACAGTGAAGTTATACTGATACCGCAGCGAGGACAATGCTTGCGAAATACAATGTTTCTCGATAAGACACTGTTCTAGACTCTCGACTACATTAGCCGCATCCTCGCCCGACCCCAGGGCATAAGTTGCCACGATTGTTATGTCGGCCTTGGACCCACTCATGGTGTTCGCAAATCTTCATTTACCCGCTGTGATTGATTTTACACATAAATCAAAACCACACATCTCAAAATCATTGTTTATCTTTTTACCATTATGTAAAAAATTTTTTTTAATTTTTAAAACGCTTTTATTTTTGTGATATGTTGAAAATTGTTGTAAAAACATTTTTGTATCTCCTGATTAAGCTACCATTTGAAAACTTTAAAATGATTGAAATAAATCTCGGAATGAAATTTGCGATTGATCTATAAATAGAAAATCTTATAATTTTGATGTTGAATTTTGGTAGTACACAATTTGCATAAGAGCAAAATGTGCAAACAGCAAGAGGATATTATTTTGCTATTCATTCGGATCACATTTACTGTCGTGCCGACACAATGGCGAACAACGAGCCGTGTTTATGGTTTACGAGTGTCGCGGGTTTTCCGGCTACGAGTTACGTGTCGACATTGTCGCCGAAGACCTATAAACTTGCAAGACTGGCGTTCGTCGTCGCGGGAGAGAAACGCGGCTCGAAAATGGCTTGTGAATTATTAGCCGCGGGCATTATCCCGGCCGCGAATTATGCGCACCGATCCAAGTCGCGTTTATGGCATTTTTGCGCGGCAATAACGCGAAATGATTTGGCCCTTGTGACTCGCAAGATGTCTCTTCTTAGATACCGTCGGGCATTGTCTCGTTTAACCTATTCGCATCGCGGCACAATGGCGCGCGCCCAAGATACGCGCATCCTGGCAGCTTTTTTATTTCGCTTTTTATTGGCCGAAATCTAGGTGAACACACGAGATAGCCGTGCTTTATGGTCCCTCATTATAACGTCGCGAGGGCCATATCACAATACGTGCAATTTTTATCTCCGACCGACGTTTTCAACAGTCAGCGCCCTCTGCGATGAATAATTGCATATTACCGGCGAGTATCTTGCGCGGACGTTGCAAAAAAGCGATACGGGGCTAGTAATGAGTGTTTCGAGATAACTGGGTCAGATGGCGCCGTTGCCCAGACGCGCGCTTAATTCTTGGAAACGTATGCCACCCGTCGATGTTGACCTTTGTGAAAAGCCGCCCGCAGTTTTTATTTTAAGGGGGTAGTCCACCTTGAAATTCAAAAGAAATTGGTCATTTTCAGGAATCTTTATTCACAACTGAACACAACAACATGGTTGATTTTTTTAACTCTATTGCACAAACATTGAATTTTAATTTGGAATTTTTTTGACGCGAATTGAATTACACATTAAAAAAAAAAAAAAAAAAAAAGAAAAGGAAAGAAAAAAAGAAAGCAAGACGCACTTCCGTCCAAACGAACTTAGTCTTTGTCATACGCGCAACCCTCCAAGTGTATTTCGAAGAGTCAAATCACTGTCTGTATCCGACGTGCCGGACTGAGGACAACACGAGACGGACAGTAAAGGACAGTTCGAAGTCGGCATTACTTGACAAACGACGCTCCAGCCACAGAAACAAGAAAGACTCCGTTCTCCCTCTGGCGGTTTTCGTCTTTTTCACCATTAACAAACGGGCAGAGGATGTGCGGCGCTATCTTTTTCCGATTTTCGCGTGCGAAGTCTTCAACTTTTATTTCCACGTGATAAGATGTTCTTAATTACACACCGAAAGAGCCCGCGCGCACTCGTACCAATTTCGTGCTTTAATTATACACGCTGTAACGTCGTTTTCATAATTATCCCGGCGCTTTCTTTTCCGTCGTGGTTTGGAACACTGAGTATCACGCAGCCTCGAATTAAACCCGCCAGATTAACGTAAATGCTTTACCGAGTCTGTCGCGCGCGCTTTCCACGAGACCTTGATTAGCCCCCCCCCCCCCCCTTCATCTTGTCAATTATTTCTCACTCGTCGATGCAAATCCAAATTAGACGAAATTAGGCAAGAGTCAAAGTTTTCCTTCTGGCGTCGGCGTCTTTTTTTTTGTTTTGTTTCGTTTTCCTTTTTCCTCCCCCGGTTTTTTCTTTTCTTTTCACGCAGCGACGAAGTTCGTTTAAAAAATTGATGCCTGCAGTTTTGCATCGCGCACAAATATATAAAACAGCCGAGGGATCTCCTCAGGGGTTGACAAGCTACTTCTGCGGTTGAAATTTTAAATTTTTCCGCGATCCAGCTTTCGCAGTAACATGAATAAGAGATGTAACGCGCGTTACGTTCCGCGGGATGTTTGCGGCTGCTCTTTATAATGCCTCTCGCAGCAAATTCCATTTTGGGATAGTGCTCGGAACTTTTTAACTTTGGCACGATTGAATACTTTGACTCAGCACTGTAACTGTTTTTCGCCCGTCCTTTTTCCCTTTTATTATGTGACTTCGATGATAAGAAACTCGGATTTCCATTTCCAACTCCATCAGTTACATCTTGACTGGATAATAAAAATCGTGTATCTTAATATTTTTGGTGCAATGTCAGAAAATGTATACAATTTATGAGCCAGATAAATTTTGTCTATAAAATTACACTTTGTGTTGTGCAATCTCACATTTTTGCTCTATAGAACTGAAATGTATTTTTAAATGAATCTGATTCTATAAGCATCTTTGGAGAATAAGTTTTTATTCAGTGGATTTTCAATAACTTGAACGATTTTTATTTATTTTATTATTATTTTTTCCAAGTGAGTCCATATCGTTTAGACCGATCCATTGAAAACGAGACTTCACGAAAAGCCTTGTGTGACGAAAAATTGATGAAGAACACGAGACAATTTTGAGCTCAAGCTATAGAAGTGTTGCGATCCTAAGTACGTCGACGTCGTCTTATCGCGTCGAGACGTTTCCGAACTGTCGATATATGTCTTCGGTTTCGTCGTGTAAGATTACGCGCATCAAAGTTTCTCCGATAACCGCGAAAACCGCGTATCCTGTCAGTGCACTTCTGCGAGACGTCGTGCCGTTAAATGTGCTCGCAACACCCCACGATATTCCAAATAGACGCTTCATGTAAAACGCACAGTTATCTTCTTTATCACAGTTATACCTCCTTTATTTCTCCTGTGTTTGGTGTGTATACTCCCAACCGCGTATATTTTATATTTTATTTACACGATCCACAATATCCGCTCGTACAAAAAAAAAGTCCTCTACTGGCTGAAATTTAATCCTCTGTAAACACCTTGTAAACAAAATATCATCTATCAATGCAACTCATAGCAGTGTGTGCTAATGAACTTTTCGTTTTTTTTCTTGTTCCAGGTAAGCGAGACATATTACTGAAGCTATTTGGTGTACACCTACCGTGAAAAGATGTTTGAAATTTATACTGTTTATCATCACTGAAGAATTCTGATCCAGGTAATGCTATTAAGATTTTCACATTTGAAATTTTATTTAAAAAAAAACTCTGCCTAGCTTTGCGATTATGATAAGTGGCTAGCTTTTCAACGGATGCACCAATTTATCTACCTCTCTTTGCCTTGACAAACAGGAACGTTTGGAAACAATTTTGCTCAAGGAAAACTCGTCTTCTTTCATCTCACAAACTGTGTTTTGAAAACCTTGTTACTTTAACGACCAAATAAATGCTATCATTTGACTGCGAGCTTTTTCGCGAATTTCGAAAACGCCAGTGAGAGGAGAAATAAAAATAAATAAAAAAAAAAAAAACACGACGCTATGAATGTTTCATTAAGGAATTCGCCCAAGTGGCTGGCGGCTGGCAATTAAAGAAAGTCATAAGATCGCGAACAAAACAAGTTAATTCGACGCTCGACGGAGACAGCTTTTCTCTGGTTTGCGAAATTGGTCTCTGAGCATGGAAAAGCAGTCGGCAGCAAATTAATTGAAAGAAATTCTCGTGGTTGTGATGATTACAGCGCACAATCAAATCGGCACGGATAAATGTTACGCAATTAGAGATTTTATAAAAAAAATTATGTCATATATAGGTCATATATGTACAACGTAAATGGGACATTCATGATTATATAGGGCAAAATTTATGCTACATATATGGTTGACATTCATGGCCCATAAATACTGTTCATAAATATATTTTTACGTGGGTTGATTTTGCATCGACTAATAATTCTCTCAAAGTTATTTTATTGCAACGAAAACTTTTTTTCATTTAACTGAAGATACTCGATTTCAAAGTTTCTTTGTCAAAATGAAAATAATAATGTAAATGACCGAAATAATTTACGTTAATGATGCGCAATTGCTGACACAATCATTTCATAAATTTGCGATCATCAATTGAATTGCAGCCGAATGGTACGAGAGGTGCGCGACAAGAACGACGTGATTCCGGTGGCGCAATTCTAACCTCGTTTTGGGAATTATTAATCCACTTGGAAACGGTCGAAATTAAAAATGGCCATCCGATGGCGTTCCGCGGACGCGATAAATTCCGCGCCAACGGAACCGCATCACGGCTCATGAATAACGTCATTGGCGTAAAACGCACGCGATAATGAAAATAATGAGGACGCGGCTGCGAATTATGCAAACAGGTGAAGCGGCCCGGCAATTCGGTCGAATTAGTTAATGAGACAACACTGGGTGGCACTCGCGAGATCCTTTCTTATGCCGCGCGCACAAAAAGCCCGCGAATTAATTAAAACAAGGCACCCCTAATGAGCTGCAGATTCTCATGCTCGAAGCTGTTATAAGTTTTTTTACGTTCGCTTAGAAGAGGCCATAATAGATGCGCGCTGTGACCATGCATCGACGATGATCGATGCTTTCTCGTTCACCGTTCTATCTATCCGGCAACGTTACATTTTTTCGCCCGATCCGTCAGTGCTTATCGGTGGCTGTTTTGTTCCTGCGTGTCCAATAAATCAACACCGCTGCCCTGACCCCTGACCTTTCAGCGAAATCACCAATCGGCCAATTGAAATTAGGTGGAGTGGTGATTAAAAAAGGAAAGTGTCGATTATATAACGTACAGTTCTCGCGGGGAGACGAAAAACAGTTGAACGAGCAAATGTCAAGGACGATTTAATGCACACCCCTTTTTAATTATGTTTTATTCATACGCGTATGGACAGGTTGTTATTATTCTCTTTTCATTTTTTTTATTCAAATTTTATGCTATATGAATGGCGTAGGTTCAGTCAAACTCCAGTTATAATTATTCTACGAGTTGCAAACTTGAGCTTGTTTTTATTCATTTGTCGTCTCGCTGTTCTGAACTTTCGTGATCCTTCAGCTGCCGAGTCGATGATCCAGAATTTAAGCCTCGCTACAACGAGGGGGCATTGAAAGAGAGGGACGATTGTCTGGTGCAAAAAAAAGTTTTCTATGAAAAGTGGAGGAAAAAAACGGAGAATAAGCAACGAGGCAATCATTTCGCGATGCAAATTTTTTTACGTTTTGCATTCGGCCAAGAGATACGACTTTAACTAAACAAACGACGTCGCGTTTAAATTGCTTTGCTTCGCCGGGTGGAGGGGAGAAAAGTTCCCTTAAGTTTGCGCCATTTATTTCACTCTTTCGCTTAACGCTCAAAATGAAATCATTGATAACGTGTACGGCGAGATATTGAAAGAACGGCTTCTTGATCAGTTGAAATTCATTTTAATAGACGACGGGGTGACAACAAAATAGGAACAAAAGGAAAAACGGGGAACTAAATCAATCGAGTCGAAAAAGAAAAACACTTTCCTTTTTCTTTACATTTTTTTTTAATTTTAGTTTCCTAAATAATTTTGTTTATCCTTTTGTTTGTGATATTTAAACAAAATTTTGAAGTCAAATGTTTGATGAACATAAAATGATTAGTTTCAAATCAAAATTGAAAGAAATTGAACACTGTGCGCGTGATTGTAATTAAACAATCCCTAATAATCCATTAGATCAGCGCGTTTGTCGATTAACTGCCATTCAGTCCGGTGATATCTTTATTTTATTTTGATATTACACGCACGCACCGCGTTTGTGTTCAATGTGTTTTTGTTTCGACGCGAAATGTCAAATTATTTACCTCAATTATTGAACGCGATAGGGCGAAAAACGGCGACGCTCCAATTCGTCCATCGCAATCATTTTCACCTCTCTTATTTTGCGTGCTTTTTTTTGTTCACCGTGACATCATTCCGCCGGTGAAATTATTTCGGATGTCCATGTTTATTCATCTCTCTTAATAACAAATTAGTTTTCATTTTCTTGTTAGAAGCTTTTTGTTTCATCGATTTTATCAAAATTCCATTCTCTAACTTATTATTAGTTTAATTTATCCGACATGTAGGAAATGAAGTTTAAAAAACAATTCAGACCTATAAGAAAAGTTGACTAGACGTATTTGAATATGAAAAAATAAAAAATTGATAAGTAAAAAAAATGACGAATGAAGGTAGAGTTAAAAGAGTTAGTCAAAGGGTTCTTTCAGATTTCAAAAAGTCAGATCGGTAACGTTTGTATCGGTCGTTAATCTGATGGTTACGCAACACAAAGATTCACCGAGAGATATATATCGAGTGCGTGTGTGTGTCGTGAAAGTTTCGAAACCGGGCGGCAAATTTAACGAGGGTTAATGTAAACCCGAGATACCAGAAGAGAACGCCAGAGAGAACCGTCCCATTATCGAAGACAAGAGAAAAGAAGCGAGAGGCACATAAAAAAGGCGCTCCACTGGTGCAAAGCAACAAAAACTATCCCGACACGATGCCGATGAAACTGGTCTTGCAGATCTCAAAATGTATAATCTCCTCTTCCTATTTCATCGACTATCCCTGATCTTGGGACCTTGGGACTATATCCAACAACCAGCTCCTTTCAGATTCTTTTTTCTTTCTCGTGGGTCACTTTATTCATTAAGACTCTATCAAAGATCGTTTATTCAAATGTTCACCGATCGGTTCACGTGTGCACCCGACAGTGTACACATCCCATCCGATCTTCTTTTTTTCTCTTTTTCAAAATAACACAACCCGAACCAAATTTTTCGTTTGCATTTTCCTTGTTTTCCTCTCTCATCCTACGAGTTTCATAAAAATGGGTTTTTGCTTTAGTCGTTAAAACAAATCTCGGTTGATGCCAAACATTAGCCCTGCGATGACAGTACCTCGTTTTTTCTTTTTTTCGTCCTCTCTCGCACGTTTGCATTTTTACAATTGTCAGAGCACTGGTATGACAATTAATTCAGACATTGATCGAGCCGGGGCCATCGGTCAATTAGATTTCTAGGGCTTTATTGTCACAGAAGGTGGCAGAGCTTGAAACGATTTTCGAGCTCGCCATTTTTCAGCCGGCTCAATTTGTTCGAACATTCTAGCTCGAATTCCGTTTACCCGGAGCATAAATCCCTGAGAAAAAATTGCCCTGCACAATTTTCGGGGAGCGAATGTTTTTTTTTATGCGGAATCAATTTTGCGGACGCAATGGCTTTGGTTGTCGCGTTTATGATACGGCTTCTTATTTTGTCAAATCATCGTATCGCAAAAAAAGAGGAGGGGGGGATGAAGAGTCAACACTTGGCTGACGCACGAAAATGATCCCACGTGAAATACCGGGAAGAGTTTGTCGGCAAAGCCACAATGCCAGAGATTGATTTACGTTGCTCGTTACGTGGTCCACTGATCAGAAGAGAAAGAAATAAATTGATAGCGAGCGAACGATTGAGACTCCGTTGTTAGATATGAGATGAGCGGCGGGATCGAGAGAAAAAGAGGCGAGACGCGAAATTTCGTTGGGAGAGAGAGGAGAGACGCTGCCACGTCTCAATAACCGCGCGAACAAATTGAGAAAAGTCAAAAAGCAATCGGAGAGAGAACGGAATTTTTTTTATCTAGAACCCTATTACCATTACATCGCCAGCATTTAATATCTGCCGGGGAATTGACGTGGCCCTTGGTGCGCGCTGACGTTCCGTAGTTCCTTTTTTTTTTCTTTTTTTCTTCTTCTTCCTTTCGAAAACTTGAGCTCTCCGACGCAACCTGTCTGCGTTACCTACAAGATTCGATTCCGAGTCACTGTCGGAGCATCGGTTAGTTGGCCAACAGGAAGAATACATACATATTTATCGAGGTGTTCCCATCACGTCGTCCTATTACGCTGCCATTTCTCACTCCCTTCGTTCGCCCGCTCGTATTTTCTTGTCTTCGATTTCGCCGTTATTTTTCCCCGCTTGCCTGTTATGGTAAATAAGTGCCGTATGAACCTGACAATCGAAGCCGAGGCGCGAGCATATTTCCACGATAACAACTTCTATCATATATTCAAAATCGAACCATTCATTTGGCAAATAACATTCGAGCAATGTACACGACGGACCAATTAATTTTACTTCAAGCTATTACTGTAACCTGACAAGAATTGCAGAATTACAAAATATATCATGCAATTTTACACTCAAAATATAAATTTTACCAAATGAACTGTAATTTTGCACTAAGAATGTAAAATTACAAAATATATTATGTAATTTTGAAAATTATATAATTGCTTTATAAAAAAATAATCTTTTGCAAAACTTACAGATACGATGGAAAGGAAAAAAATGTTAATTACGCTATTTATGTAGTAACCATCAAAGCAAAATTGCCAGCCGATTGCGACCTCTGACGATTTCAGAAACGGACCTTTATCGGAGCGCCAGCATCTGTCGATAAACCAACTCCATTGAAACTGTGCGAGTCCGCAACAAAAGGAACTATCGATGACAGTAATTTAGATTCCAGCGACTGATGTTTGGCTGCACCCGAATGATCCGCAATTTCCATTCGTAATTGCCGAATGTCGAATCAATACCCCAGCTAATGGTCTCCTACTCCGACGATGACTATTTAATACGCGCGAATTGCACTGCTAGATTCATTCGCGATATCTTTTTGCGCAAAATTTGAATCTGCCCGATCATTAACGAACGGACCTCTCTCTCTCGCTCATTTTCTGTCTCCCTCTTTCTCAATACCTTTTGGTCCAGCCGCTCAATTTTCTATCCGGTTTATATGATAATCAGTCGAAGGGTATTTATTACATTATTATTTTTTGATTACCGCGTTTCACATTTCGCGCGATTCTCAAGCACAAATTAATTCGATCGTTTATTTTCATTGTATTTGCATTCATCCATTATGTCAGCTTTTTTTCTTCAACGCCGCATCGATTCTTTTCTTAAGACCGTTTTCATTGTATTTGCATTCCTCGATATTCCTGTGATCAGACCCCCAATTTGAATATTGAAATTTAATAAACTTATATTACAACAATACATCGGCCCCCTCTAGATCATATCTTGTTTTACTATTTATAATCTCTGTTTTCCGCTCTCGAATTTCATCGCGATCTATTTCACTCATTTACATAATTTCATTCTCCTCTCTCCGTCCCGCATAATAATCCATTTTTGAACCACACACATTTTCATCGAATATCTCATTCTCTAGTTGAATATAAAATAACCAAGTTGACCCTTGACCATTATTTTTAAAACATTATCACACAAAATTGCTTTTTTGCTCCTGAACATAATTCAGTTCATGTCGTAATCATTCTGTAACGTTATTTGCAAAAAAACTATGACGTCTATGATTTTCTTTATTTTTATTTGTTTTTCTTTTTGCAGGAGAGAAAAAACAGCATGTCCATTATTATCAATTCCGCCGCGAGATTGAAGTTACGGGCGTCATCTTTTCTAATATCGATTGTCCCCTAGGCATCCTAAGCAAAACGTGTAAGCTGTGTGGCATTCGCGAGAGATAACTCGCGCAACTCGTACAATCTATTTTCTTTTTCTTTTTTTTTTTTTTTTTTTCAACGGCAGCGACACTTGCGCAGAGGATTCCAGACGTGCACTTACGTCGCCCAAAATATATTATCAATCTGTATTCGGAGCACGAATGGCGCTCGGCCGGCAGCCCGAGCCGACGGAATACAAAATTTGCGCATTCAAATGCTTTGCAACAGAAATTGACTTTATTGAGGTTTATTGATCCGCAATATTGTACCGCTACTCGGCGCTGTACACGTCCGTGTGTATTTGCGTGCACGTGCGCGCGTGAAACACATCGCCTCCCCAGACGCGTCTCTTTCCCGCGTTAAACTGTACCGAAATTCTCCCGGCCGCACCAAAATCAAACAATTTCAGCGCACGTCGACAAGAAACAAAATTGACGCCACGTTCGTGACACTTTTTTTATTCCATCGCGCGAGAGGGACATTATTAATGCGCGGCAATTATTGTCGAAAGAGAGAGATAGAAAAGTCTTTTCGCAATTGTTCTCGATACATTTTCATCTTCTTCGTTTACACCTTTTTTTGTCGTCTCGAAACTTATTTTTTTTTATCTCCCTTTCTCTCTGTGTAATTATTGATAAAGTTTCGTCAGCTCCGCCGTTTGAAGATTTTGCCCCGAAGCAAATACGCTTTCATTGATATTCCGCTGCGCGTGGATGAATATTCGCGCGGAATGAAAAATCGCGTTCCATTTCACGTACGTGACAATGAGCCGGTCGTCGCGGCTGGTGTACTCGAGTATAAATTTATTACTCCGCGGCGTCGGCAATCACACGCCACCTGAAGACGCAGCGAAAAGAGAGGAAGAAGGCGAACGCGACGGAATAACAGTGCGAGCCGATTGGTCGTTGGGAGCAGCCCCCGAAAAGTCACGGATTCTGCTCCCCATTGTTTGGTTACATTACCGTGAATATTGCGACGATGTACCGTGAATATTGCCGCGTTGCAGTCGGCATGCTTGTATATAGGGCGAGACCAATGAATATTGTGCAATCATCCGCGTCGTATTAAACCCCTTGTATAATATCTATCCGAAAAGACGTAGTAGTATCGAAACGATAAAAAAATTGACATGTTATTTTAAACTCATCTGTTCTCTGATATTTATGACAGTCGTGATAATATGACGTGTTCTATAACTAGTTTTATTTAAAGTCCAAGTTGCTGAATATCTCTAACATTCATAAAAAAATGTGGAATTTATGCTAATCAAAATGTTTTTTTATTTCATATTTGATAATTTATCATTTCAATAATATGTGGAAATACTTATGTGGAAAAAAAAAGAAAAGAAAAATATCCAAGACTATAACATTGTTAACCTGTCAGTAAATAATTTTACACTAATGGATTAAGTTCACAGTTGACTAATCTCAATAATAGAAACACTTTGGAAAACTTATCATAGAAAGTGACGCATTCTAGTGTCGGTGTACAAATGCGATGCAATTGCCACCCATTTTGTGTACGCCTAACACGTACGCGGTAACAAAACTATATACGACAGTCCAACTTAAAACCAGCTATTAAGAACGAGATACGTGTAAAGTTTCGTAGCGCCTGCATGTAAACATTGCATTTATTCGCATTCAGACTTTCAGTCAATGGTGCGGTTAAATTTATCTTGATCCTTTCATTAATTTTTGTTTTAATTTTTAATTCAAATTTTAGTTTTAAAAGTAATGAGAATTAAAGGAAAAAAAATTTTTTTTCAGCACATCTAAAATTTTAGAAAAATTTTAGAAAAATTTCATGCAAAAATTAAACTGTTCAAAAATTCAAACAGTTATCACTATTTTAAGATCGAATGATAATGAGAAACCAAATTAGACCGTAAAAAGAGTGTTCAATTTTGGATCGAATAGGAGCAGAACGAACGTGTTGTGATTATGTAATACAATACGAGAGAGAGGCGTAAAGAGCGGGCACGCAAAAGCCGCGTGTAGGCCGTTCGTAGAATCAGCAGGCGGGCACACTTGCATTGTCAAGACGACAGGGCGGGTCGCACGTTGGCACACACGAAGGGTGGGTTTCGAAAATATTTGAGCTTGAGTCGTAAAAGCAAATGGCAAAGCCACTCGCACGAAACACGGCCCGAGAGAGTCCTAAGCGCACTTTAGTTACGGCACATTTAACGTTCCATATATTTATCACCGAGTGCCGAATGTGCGAGTATTACATGACCTACATAAAGGCGTTCAATTACCGCGAGCTTTACGGGCAACATTGCGCTACAATACGTCGACTAAATCGAGTGTTAAGGAGACGATGATTTGCGCGCAATTTCTTAAACGAGACACTCGACACACTCGCCGGGGGGACCCACTGTTGCCAGCGAACCTCATTTACATAAACACGCAACTACTCTAGGACGAAAAAAGTCGAGAAACGCACGGGGCACGGACCAAAAATTATAGCACACTTTTTTTCTGTTGAATGAGGCTCTTTTCATTTGACTTCTTTTCATCCGATACTCACGGCGCGCTTTAAAAAATGGCAAAAATGAAAAAAAAAAGTTTTGCAGTTGTACAATGAATTGTAATTTTGTGTGGAAACAAATTAGATCATATCTGGTGTAATTTTACAGACAATGTAAATTTTAAGGTGGATTTAACGTTTTGACTTTTTTTATTTCAATTATACGTATTTGGAAAATTCATCGTGGATAAGTGCTATCGAAACCGCGCATACAAATTCCTGTCGCAAAATTCTTGCAAGTTCCGAAAAATGTTAGCAGAAGAATGCTTTTAATCGGCATTCGGTGCAGTGACCGCACTTGTCGCGCGACGAAAGTTTTGCATACGAATCTGACACCCCCATGGGTTTTGGACATGATTCAGACGCTTTCGTTTTAATTAAAATTGAAATTGCAATGACGTTCAAGATTTTAATAATTATTGAAGTTGTTATTTTAAAAAAGGTACAAAAAAATTAAAATTACAAAATGTATTGTTTTGTAGTTTTAAACGATTCGTGTGAAACTAAATTGCATGTCAATTTATCTTACATAAAATGTATAAAATTATCACATTTATTGTGTAACTCTACATATTCATATATTTCATACAGCGCAGGGTTATCAAACCGGACGACGGTGTAATATATTTTTTAGCTTGAATTCGTCCTTTTTCTTGTTATTATAACACATCAATGATTGAACGAAAACAGATTTAAGCGCGTGGAAAAAAGTAAAGAAATCAAAAAGAGATATCAGTTAAATGTAATCAACATTTTAATTCCATTCTATTTACCTTCATAATTCACTCGAGAAACCTCTTCTGGATTGCATTATTCATTCAGTCTCTTATACTGTGAAAATTCATGGTAACATGATTACTCGTTTAAATAATACCTTCCATTCAACAGAAGTCGTCTTTATCATCCCTCTAATTAGCATGAAACAAAAGTAAATAATTATAATTCATTTGATTTGCACTCAAGGGGCAATGCATTATCCAAACGAGCGGCAAAAATGTTGCCCTTGCAGAGCGGCAAATTAGTCGAACACCTTCGTTCAGCAATCGTAACATTTTGCTGATGAAATCATCAGTCATTCGGCCGACTGCGTCCGGCGCAGTTTATCATCGCTCGGTCTCAATCCTCGTTTTTCTATTATCGATTGCATAAACAATTTTCAATCAACGAAACTGATCAAGATAAGTCCCAAATGGTAGAGGCGGCCCCGAACATATATATTTTACCGCTGATTTCAATATTCGATTTCAATGAACAGCAAATCACGAGAGGCCAGCGCAGTCAGCAGGCACGACTAGTATTATCTACAGGGCCGCTCTGCAGAGACAGCTAATTATTTAGACACGCTCGGACGCCACTCCATCGATCACTCCCACGACCTCCTTCGCTAACCCTCTGTCGCGTCTCGCGTTATCCCTTGCTTCCTGCTCGCACGCCGCGTTCCACCATCTCTTCTCTGCAAAACAGCCACGTTAAATGCGCACCAGCCTAACTGACTGACACACTTATACATACGCACAACATCGTACGAAAGCTGTATCTAATTTTGTTTGATCAATATTTAATCTCTCTCCCAAATTTAATCGCTATCTATCTCCGTCCATGTTTTTTCGAAAGATGTTGTTTCAATTTTACAACGTAAACGGTAATTTGTTATTTGATTATTGAAGTTGTATACAATCTTCTATGTTCCGTATAATTTTTGGAGTGCAATTTTGATAAGAATTTTTTCTCCATTCTGGGGGATTTAAACGAAATAAATGTACCTCGGTTCTTATGAGCTTTTCTCTTATTAGTTGGGATTTTGAATTTTATACTTGATGGACATTTGTAAGGGGGTAATAAAGTGGAACGCAAATTTTATAGTGAATACAAATTTTTTGAAATAAAACGGCGTCTGTAATAATACGTAATAAGAAGACATTTTGATAATTCAAAATAATGATGATAAAATACGAATTCGCAGAATGTATCTCACGGAAATGTCCGCGCAATTTTCTCTGAACTCGTTATTGCAGCACGGCCACATTAGCGAGTTACGGAGTTTTTTTTCCCTAACCTAAATGATTTAACAAAATGAAATTAGTCGCAGAAATGCATATTTGCACGATGGACTTGTTAAATTCGAATATTAAAATGATTATGCAAGTGCGTTAAGTGTGCTGCAAAAATTGGATAAAAAAAGGTTGATGGCTGAACCTAATTTTTCGGCTGAATTAACGTTCGAAAATTTTTTGCCCAATGAGATGTACAATGCACGTGATCAAAAATTAGTCGTACATATTTCAGGAAACAGTTCAAAATGAAAAAATGTTTCATACGAAATTGAAAAAAAAACTTATCAAAAAATTGATAAATCCAACATTTGAATGTGAATGTACTGTATTACGAAGAAAAAAATTACCTCTGATATTTATTAATAATAATTTTTTTTATTTATTCTCGCAGAAATCTTTTAATGGTGCATTTACTAAAAAAATACCGATAATTGTGTACATAGTTGAAGTTTCGCCATTAAAAATCGCGACGAAGAGCATAACGCGGTAGCGTCAATGAATAATTGCCGCAACTTTGATTATCCAGCGCAAGATGAAGGTTGAAAAATTTGCATTTATTACCAAACAATACACGTTTATTTGCCGCGCGATTTTTTTTACCGCTTTATTTACTTCGCGACGACAGATTATGAAACGTACTCCCCCATTCAGGGTATTTTATAGTTTCGTATTCATTGCGCGACGCCAGATGAACGATTATTATGGACGAAAAACGGGGAATGCCATCTCTTAGTCATAATTCAATTTTTAATGACTCTGTGATCCGTGGATAAATGGAAATTCGTGATGGTTATTTCGAATATAATTTATTATTCTGTGAAGTCAAGTTGAATCTTTGAACGGATGATAACATTAAAAAAGTATGTTGTGCTGATTCATGAGAAAGTCATAGCTATAAAGTCTTCTTGAACCTTCGCCCCTTTTTTTATATGTCAATAAAACAAGTGGTGTTGTGTGACGAAGGAATTTTCAAAAAAAATGTTCACACGTACGCGAGAAAGGGGTACGCAAACGGGGGCAAAATAAAATGAAAAACAAATTTCATAGAATGGAGATTGCGTCGTTAAAGGTGGTTGATTTTAATTTCACGGAGCGCGAGCCTTTAGTTACGCTCCGGATACAATTCATCTAAACCCTCTATATTCTCATCTACAACGTCACATGTACCGGGTGTTTGAATTATTATTGCCATTTTAATTACAGTATATGATTTTTCAATTAATTTGCATCAAACACCAAAAAAATGTTTCCATATAAATTTATTTTTATTTCAAGAGATAGAAGGTTGAAAATAAAATATTGTTATTGTTATAACATAACATAAATTTCAGTCTGCATTATCCACTTCGACATTAAAAATAATTTTATAAAGAAAAAACGACTAATAATATTGACAGTTCATTTAACCTTTCAACCGTTATGAGGTGAAAGATTTCTTTATTAATGCGAAAATGATATCAACGTCATGAAACAAAAAGCTCACCTCGGTTTAAATTATCGAGCGGATTCTATAATAGTTAATTAAGATAATACTCGATAACAGAATACAATATCATAAAATGAATTGACAACGCGTTCATGTGTGTTATGATGAAAGTTTCCAATATAAATCCTTTCGCAAATTTCGCACCACCGAAATCAAGTCTCGAATGCTCTTAGGAAATAAACATTGAAGGAAAAGTAGACTTGATTCGTGAACGGTTGGTAAACACCGACGGTATTGAGTAGTATAGCGTATACCAAGGGACGGAAATCTCCTTGTTCCTTCAAAACAATGATCGTGACAAATTGTGGGAGTTAATCACCAAGGTGGTTGGGTATCTTTTTTCTTCCCCGTTGACGTAATTGATTCAAAATCAGGCTCGTTAAAAACTCGTTGGCGAGTTAGTGCAAGTCGTTCAATCATGACTTTTCCACCATCCGGATAAATTTCGAAGTTTATTTATGATGTACAAAGGGAGCTTAGAAATCGATACAGTGACGGCCCGTCAGTTCTTGAAGTTAAACAGCCGGATGCAAGAGCAATAAAATGAGCCCAATAGCGTGGCTTTATCTTTACGACAAGTCCCAAAAAAAACACACTTTTAACGAGATTCGATATCTTCGTTGAATTATGAATCAACATGGTAGGAAGAGAGAGTTACGCGCACGCTAATCCGCCTGCGATCGATTTCATTCTGTGCAAGTTAATCCACAGGAAATATTACCGCTGGACGTTTTTCTTATCATGGTCAGCCGCGACAACCTGTGCAAACTTGTGCTTACGACTTTTTCGACTCCGCTGTTTACTCCGAGTTTGTCGTTAAATTTAACCGTGACCCCCCGCTTCCTCGTACGTGCACACTCGGCACGTCGATGGATTAACACTTAATAGCAAGGATATCGGCTTAAGTGCATGGGGCCCCGCGCGCTCACCCATTATATGATTGATGTGCAAATAAACTCTTTTATTATCACGATCACATGCTATGCGTGTCGAACATCCAATTTTTTTTTTTTTTTTTTTTTTTTTTTTGTAAACATGGAAACAGAACAATTTACAACTTCACATTCTCGATATGAAATTACATAATATTTCATTTGATTTTACACGAATAATTTTAAACTACTTTATATTTTGTAACTTTACACCCTTTTTATAGTCTTTAAAAAATGAACTTCGCATCAAAATGATCTTCCCGGCTAATCCTTTCATCATAATAATGGTCCCATAATATGGAATATACAAAGTCATAGTTAAGTGAGAGACTGCCACACCTACAGACACATAACTACCGTCATAAAAAAATCCCCTCTAATTAATACAAATGAACCGGGACGTAAATTTGAATGTGGCGTTGAGTCAATAAGCCAATCTAAAAGTTTCAGTTGCTTATAACATAATTCAAAAGCAGTTGAGGATGACGCTTAGACGGTGCAGCAGAGTTTATTGGAACGTACATTAAAGAGAGGGCACGTTGCGTATGTGGGCGGATTATAATAAGCGGCGCGTCGTCGGATGAAACAATAACAAAGCCAATAAAATGGAGGCACGAAACGTTGAACACCGTCGTCGGCGTGGCAAATTGAGCCGAAATGATAATGTAAGTGTCTCGTAATTTGAGCGCGTTTTCGAGTGCAACCGACGCGAGTGTGTCGCGCCCAACCGAATTGGCAACCATTGCGCACGTTGCGTCACAAGGCTTGCCCCGGTTATTGCAAATTAAGCCAACCAATTAGCACATGAATCTCCGATATTGCACTCCAACGTCGCGACACATTACGATCAATCGATTCTTCCCTCGCCTAATGCAATTGTTCGCTAATTTGCAGAGATAAGGTAGTGCAAGTACCCAATCGATCGTGCAAACTCAGCCTCATTCAAACAGTTTAATTTCTTTTATTTAGTTATAATATACGTAATTTTCGCCAAATTATCTTTATTCATTTATATAATTTTATCCAAAAGCTTCACTTTGTCAGAAGTAAAAATATTCATGGAGGTCGCTATTGATAACAAGTTTTTACACGTGCATAAATACGTGAAATTAGTCACTTGAGGTAAATCATTTTACTGGTCGAATAAAATTTATGATATAATATATATAACGATTACGCGAACGTGATTTCTGTGAGAATACCATATCTCTGGCCTCACCCCTATGTAACGATCGGATCGAATTAGTATAAATAAGAAAAATTCGAGCATGTCAAGTCTGATTAATTATTTAATAGGAGATGACCAAAGAAAAAGTTGAAGTAGTAAAAAACAAATGCAAAAATACAAGTTGAGAATTTTGCGAAGTTGATATTCAGGCTTGTATAAAGAAAATTGTACGAACCGTTTGTAACAGGATTCTAATCTAAAACCTTGCAAGGTATCAAAGCGGAAGCATTGTGTGTAATTAAGAAATGACTTATCATTCATCATTCTGTCTGTTTTATCGTTTACATTGTACCTATAGATCGTCCGAAATCAATTGAACCGTATTGCTCAATTAACTCGGTTGAGGGGAGTCGTTCAACAACAAACCTTTCCTGGTACTAAAGTTTAGAATTTCTCCGTTCGACGTCTAAACTACGGGCTTTGTATCAAATTACAATCGGCCTCGTTAACCCTTTTCGGCATCGCGATCGACTTACAAAAGGCGCTCACATTAGGAATAGTTGCGCAAAAGACGGCGCCCGCATGCCGCCAAACTCGCTTCGCCCATTGTCTTGCGGTTTCAGCGAACCGGATAAGGGTTCGAAAGTATATTCGGCCGAGTGCTCGAATTTGCGAAACGCGATACCAGTAAGTCGATTACCGTCCCGTGTTTTCGTTGACAATCCAGGTTTTTGTCTCTAATTCAACAAAAGAAAAATCCCACGATACGAAAAATTGTTTCCAATTTGTATCGGTAAACATATACGCTAGTACGGATTTTGTAGCATTTTTGTCCGATTTTTTTGGGCAGCCGTAATTTGCTTAGTCGGATGTCGGATTAATCTTAGCGATTCAAATGCACGGGGCAATGAAAAATTTATTATGTAAAAGCAATTTGCTATTGACGTAATAAAATATCCCTTATCGTACACGTGTATATTTTTCATGAACACGCCGCTCGGTCCCCAGCGGTACGAAAGTGACTCCCAATACTGCCGTTACAGCCCTTTAAGTACACAGGAGTGCAAATTTGTATCCTCTGGTCTCAATCAGTCTTCCAAACAACTTTGCAAAATTAAACCTACCATTCAGTACTGGTATAAAAGTTTTTTTGCACACTGTAAGAAAGTATATACGAAATTATTACCATTTTCGAAATTATTATTCTTATTCAATCAAGTAATCTATACTCTAAATTATTTTCATACTAAAGTATTCTTAATTTCTTAAAATCAGAACCATGTAGCCTGAGTCGTAAAAATCCAAATATGTATACATTTTATTACTTTGTTTCTCCAATATTGAAAAATTAGAACTCATCCTTGCACTTTGACTTTTCGAAAAAGAAAGTAAGTTCTTATACCACTATTTAATGACCGACTTTTCAGTTTATTATAAGCTTCGACGTAAAATACTACTAAAGAGTGAAACTAATTCATGTGCAATTATTTGTGTGTGCCATTACATAACAATACCCCATAGTAATTTTACAATATACCAATGTTTATATGAATATATGTAAAACTAATGCACTGTTGAATGCCATTTTTTACAGTGCAGCAGACACTTTTTGAATTATTGGCGATGCGTTAATGATAGTGCAAATATTTAAACGCGAGATGATGTGGAATCGTTTGGCGCATCTAGGGAAGTCTAGGAGATCTATGTGCAACGGGGTCACAGTTCATTAAGAAGGAGAAACAACTCGTTCGGTCTCATCAGAAAGTCGTTAGCGGTGGTCTAGCACGTCGCCCTGACTGCCTCCGTGTGTACACACTCCAGACCGCTTTTATCCACTGATCCAGAGTATCAGAGGGCCTCCTGCCCGCAGGACTCGCACAAACTCGTAACAGCTTGGCAAGAGCCACTCCAAAGGAAAGAGTTAACTCGCTCTCCAGCAGCAACGATTCATCTCGAGCACCCTCTTCCAAGCACCGCGCTCATTTACCACGCGCGCTTCTTTTCATTAGTTCCATTACACACGACACACTTCGCAATCAAATCGCCGGTACAAGTTTTTTTTTGTTGGTCACCCAAACTATTAGCGAGGAGTGGGCACTTGTCGCGAGACTTCGATTTTGCCACCGGTTAACCCGAAATTACCTCGCAAAAATTGATAACTCGCTGGGAGCCAAGAGGCCATTGTCCAAGCGTGACTGGTGGAAAGAATTAAGAGCTGCCCCATTTAGACGTCTCGGGGGCCGAGGCGCTCTGATTTTCGTGTCACCAGGTGCTGGTCGGTGTCAGCTCACTTACTTACGTAATTGAATTGGATAATTTTTTTCTCACGATAAATACCAGCTGCACGATGATATTGAATCAATCGATTTCATTTCCAATGTTTATCCGCGATGAGACAATTTTTATCGGGTCATTTTGTTTGCGTTATTCAGCTCTGCCGTCTGTGCAAATAGAGTACAAAGTTGAGTTTTAAAAAAGTGGATTTAAATTAAAAATTTTTTTCATAGATTAAAATGAATTAAAAACTAACATTGGCGCATTCAGAGAATCTCTGCGAGTTTAACAATTTTAACGTAGTACACTACTGGAGAGAAGTTTTGTCTAATTTTTTTTAATTGTTATTGTTTTTATTCTGTGAAATCGGATTAAATTTTCCGAACGGTAAAAAATTATTTTCAGCTGAAAAACTTGATTGACCGTTTGATTATACCGCTGCAGCAGAAGAAAAAAGGCAAAAAATTTGTATGCGTATTCATCGGCGTTAATCTGGGGCTTTAGACGAGTGCGACAATTCTGGTCTGTTTTGTTGCGCAACTATGCGCGAGCGTGAAGTGAAAAGCGCATAAAAGACGAACGAAGAAGCTCATCAAAAAAGGGGGACAGAGATGTGTATCTCGCATCGTGAATTATGAAACAACGTGGTTAATGACGCGCCAGATCCAGCCTGCTGTAAATTTTGTGCGAGGGTTGCGGCTGTCAAACCCCTCTTGTCATTGTCGCCTGTCCCCTACTTGAGGCAAAATTTCCGCGCCTGCTTGAGATTTCCGCATTTCGGTCAGCGTCCACTCGTTTCGTGACTTTCATCCTACCATTCACTTTTCCTCCTCTTTTTTTTTTATTAAATTTTTTTATAGTTCCTTTTTTTTCGTCAAGCTTCCATTTTTCGGTCGCAACGAAATTACTTGATTTCAGACAACCAAGTTTCATATCACGTCGAGTTATTAATGGTCATGACGATAACAGACTATTTGTCAAAACGAAATAGATTAAGAGGGCAACAAGGATCAGCTCTATCCCATTGCCGTTTTCTTTTTCTCTTTTTCAGGGCACTTCATTTGTTTGTCCCTTTTTTATCATATTTTGAAAGTGAATGTAAGCGCCGAGTAATAAATAACGCCGCGCGGTATTAAATTGTTGAAAAAAAAAGTTGTGACAAAAAGTAATTAATTGCCGCGCGTAGTTAGGCGCAGTGGCAGGCTCTCCGTTACGAGTTCCAACTTGCGCGGAGTTGTACGCACCGAAAATGTATAAACTGCGTAATAATTCATTTTGGGCTAGGCGAATTATGGTGGGAGCAAAAACGTGTGCAATCCAGCGTACCATTAGATGAGAAATTTGTAAGTGAGCGGGCGGATGAGTTAATAACAGGCCCTTGACAGAGGGAAAAAGTCTCGGCGTATCCCTTCCGTCTGCGGCATAAACATTCGGAACATCCTCTCTCTCTCGCCCCTTTTGTTTTCGCGCGAAAGTAATTTAAAAGCGGAAGTTATTCACATTTTGCGGCACTTTTTATTACTCATATAGCGCGCGTCAGTTCACACACGGGGACACAATGGCCTGGTTGTTTTCACCCCCCCCCTCCCCTCCCCCTCCTTCTCGTCAGCTCACTCGATCTCCCCTCTTGTGGGCTTCCGAAATTAGAAAACTTTTTATGCGCGCCAATTTTTAACCAACAGTGGCCTCTTCAAGCGTAATTACTTTTTAAGCTTCTCTTTTGCATATTATCTTCGGCACACTTGTCCCGGGGATGGCGCGCCTCGCCGATGACACCGTTTACAATTTGTATTCCGTGCCGTGCGCCGCTGGTAATAATGCGCCAGCGCCTGAATTACATCGCTTTTATTAATACTCATTACGGGCCAAGCCGAACGACGCGTCCCACGCGAGAGAGCGTAATCTCACCTGAAGTGGCCGCATTAACGGGCTATTCATTCGCGCATTGATTCAAGCCGCTGCCTTTTGTTGTTGCCGTTACCCCTGTGTGTGCCATTGCGCTCCCGCCATTGCCGGGCGCGCTCACTCGCTTGCACGCTTAGTTGCTCGAATAATGTTACGAGCCAGCGTCTGCTTTCATAGCTTTCGCATTGTTTGTTTCGCCGATAAACAGTTCGACAGTATCCTCGCATTCTGACTCTGCGTCACTCTCTTTTTTTTCTCGCTCGACTTACTCTCGCTCTTTTCAACGAACAATCTGGGTTCTTCCGTTCGTCAGATTTAATCATAAACGAAACAATGCGTCATTTCTTTATTCCTTTTTGCAAGCTTTTATTTTCGGTTCCATGATTCGATGTTTTGAATTGGAAAGAGAAAAAAAAAACAACTCGGCAAAATGAAATACGTTTCCGGTAGATAAATTTTGAATTTGCAAAAAGAAGAACACATTAATTGACGTTTGCCAGTGTCAAAATGTCAGTTGGGGGGAAAACATATCATTTGAGTAAAATTTCAACGTTTAATTATTTTGTGTATATTTTGTAAATGTTTAGGACCGAGCAAAATATCTTGGTGTGTATAATGGGGATTGCACTTTGGAGATGCAAACGTTTCAACACACCGTCAACTAATTTATCCGCGGTTTGTTATCGTTGTTTCCCATCGTCATTAGGGGAATGAAGTTTCCGCCTGTGAGACGCACACGGCGAGCCATTTCTTTTGATCATGCATACTTAATATGAACATTACGCTGATAACATGGCCATTGAAGCCACTGTCTTCAGTTATATGATCTATTTGCAACGGTGTATTGCGGTGCCCTGTTAACATTCACTCTCTATCTTCTCCCCAATCGTTCGAGCAATTCTATTTTTTTCCTTTCTCTCCCTTGCAGCTTCTTGTATTCTAGAAAATCCAACCACTTTTTCACAACCACTCATGGTTAAGAAACCAGATCCTCCATCAGTATAACGAACTAAAAAATTAACAGTATAAATTTCAAACGTGATTATTACATGCATCTTTGCACACTTCCTGTGAGATCTAATAACACTTTTCTCTTCTTTGTTTTAGGTAAGCAAACGAATGCAGCGTTCAAACAGCAACGACAAGAGACATTTTGTCTTGCACCCACCCAGGTCACGTATGATGAATCATAATCATGCGAATCAATTATCCGGCATATGAAAAATGTATCCGACCATACCTGAGCGTTAACGTGTCGGCGCCTGCAAAATGAGCCTACAAATTAAAGCGTCTTAGCAACCCCCCCCCAAGATTGGGGGGTTTTAATTTTCAGTGTAAGCGAAGGCAAAGACTACGTTGTCACTTAACGCTGAATCTTAAAAAGCAGGACGATAAATTCGGGCGCGCAGCGTGCAAAATGGTAAGCGCCGAAGAGGTCGAGAGCGAACAAGGTCGTTAGTGCCGGTTAACGATAATTAACCGCGGGTGGAATCGCTAGACTGGACTGGCTTTAACTACATCTCGAGGAACGATTATAAATAAGAGTTAATTCAGGGCGCCATGGAGTTCTTAAGCCCACCTGGTGCCCGCCGGCTGCGCCAGACGCTGTAGCCTGATTACACCCAGGGTGGCGCGAGCAGCGCCGCGTGCAACTTACGTACAATATCCCATCCCCCCCGGTACATCACGTGTATCCGTCACGGCATTACGCAGGAAGACGCCCGGTAACGTGACACGAATTGCCAACTCCGTTCTCGGCACAAATCGCCGCGCCCAATTACACGATTTCGGCGCCGCACAAACCGCTCTCTCGGTGCAGCGCGCGAATGGCGTCGTTGCGCCCACGGTTCAACGGACTCTGGCATCGATCGCGCGCGCGATCGATGCCCAACGCGCCCGAAAACAAAGCAGAGTGCCGCGCATAGTTTGTATATCTATCGAAAAGGGAGCATCTCCGACCAACATTGTTCTGATTGTAATTGCAGTTCAAGCAAACATTTATACACCGGCGTTAATACAGAAACAGACAAGACGCCCCCGCCTGTTACCGAATCTTACCTGATCTCACTGAATCTCGACTGGTAAAACGTCTCATTGGAAATTGCATCACAATAGCATAGCATTTGTTAAAACAGGTGTCTTGAATTAAGACACTTTGCAGAATATAAAATTTTATTACTAATTTTGTATACTTTATATACCACTTAAGACACTATTTGTACACTGTAGAGAGTACTTTATATAGAAATCTCGTTTAAGTCGTGTCTAAAATAATTGTTAAATTTATCCTTATTTAAGACAGTTAAATTTGTAAAATCTTGGCGAATTTCATCGAGATGCAATCGTTTATAAGGATCGAGCATTGTATAAAATATGACTGAATGGTGCGTATGTCACGACAGTGAGATTGGGAGATCTAAAAAGTGTCTGGAGCCAATGTGGCACGTTTCAGATAACGCCAGCATTAATGGAAAACAGATAGTGGGTCATAAAGTCAGACGTCCCCAATCGATCTATCAGCACATCCCAGCCGACTATCATATGCGGTGCGGAAAGATAGCCACAATTAGGATATACTAGGCATGCAATTTTGTAATTTTGACGACATGTGTCGTCATGTGTTTGCCCTCTCCGAATCCACACCGATGATAAAGAATTTATAACGGCGTTCGTCGCGATGAATCACTGGGCCTGGTCAGTCGACCCGTTGGAAAATTGGTTTTCTATCAGTCGTGATCTCAATGCCGGAATATGTGCCCTTATTGGCGTGTGATTAAATGCGTCGAGTTTGCAAAGTGCCAGAGCTCCGGGTTTCAATAGCACCGGCGTGCGTCGAACATTTGGTATAGGCGCGCTCGCGTCACCTCTCGGCATTCTTTCGCGGTTGCGACCCCCGGCATGTCATTGTCTGCGCCAATGCCAAGTTGATAGACAGAGAGGGCGCCTGAAGAATTCGCACGACGAAAATAAGACGAGACGCGGCTTTTTGCGCTGTGCCGAACGCGTCCCCGCGTTGACGCGCGTCTTTTGCACTTTGCGTCATTAACCTCTGACCCGCACCTTGAAATTCCTGCGTGAAATGACTTTGGGTTTCTTCCATCCCCACATTTGGGATGGCAAAAACGTAGGGTGGCTTAAGGGTTAAGCCAGAGAGAACGTTTTTTTATCAGAACAGCGTCTGGATTCTCTCCTGAGAACTCGCCTTTCGCATTGATCTGGAACGCACTACGCGTGCCTTCTACGCAAGTAATCCTGCCCCGCCTCTGGATTGGAATTCTCTTCCTCGTCCCTTCTGTGGAACAATGCCGTGGATTTAAAGTTTCTAAACAAACGACTGGGACGGTTTAATAACTTTCCAATATCCCGCCACGGAAACTTGGGCGATTTGTCTTCGGAAACTTCAGAAGCTCGAGTAGAAACTGTGCCAAAAGTAGACACGCGCGAGGAACTATCGGTGAGCGTCAAACTCGCCTTGCAATGGCTTTTAAATTTAAGAGCGAAAGCGTTCCACGGCTGCGACCGAAAATCTTAGGCCCATTAATCCGCCGTGCATATAAACTTGTTGGAGCCGGCCAGATTGGGACCGGAAGTCAAAGAGGCCGGGCCGAAGGTGACACCCGAGTTGTTTTGTCGCTCCGATATAATTCGCTAATAAAGTTTGAGGGGTCTGCTGGAGACTGCATTCTCATGCAAATCGTCCTGTGATGCACGTGTTAATTCGTATGAAGAAGGCCGGAACGGGGTACACCAATGGGGAAAACGACTAGGAGGTTGGTTCCGCCTATCTCCGACCCGTTCATCAATTTCTTTCACTTTGCGCGTTGTGTTTTTCGTAATCCCCCGAGGAGGCCAAGGTCTGAGCCACACGAAACACGACGGGCAAAAACGAAAAGCCATACGCGAATATAATAATAACTTCTTCTCTTGAGACTGTCCAGTAATAACCGGACCGGTCGAGGGTTCACGGCCAAGTCAAAGGGGCTTCCCTCTCTCGACGGGACAATTTTTTATCCTACTCTCACTCTCCCCTCGGAGTCTAAAAAATTGTTTTTTCTTTGTGTGCGAGGTAAAAAAAGGAAGAAGAAGGAAAGAGATCGTATTCACTCTGCCGATAACAATCTCAAGATTTATCGACTGCAAACCGCGAGAATCGGGCTACGATAAGCCATGTCAAATTGGCTCGGGCTCGAATTGTAAGGATTACCAATGTGCGAGAGCGGACTCAAAGAAACAGCAGAGCAATATCAATCTTCGGCGCACAATGGGCACGGAGAGGTCAGGAGGCAGCGGGTATATCAACAGATGGCGTGTCGTCCCTGTGAAAGCTGTTGTATCTCGGCGCGAACGCCGGAGACTCGACAAGGAACTGGGGTCCGAGTTGCTGGTGTGTCTGTCGATTAAAATGTCTCCGGACAGCGGCCCCGACGGGGAAGCCTGGATTGACAAATGGTCCGGTAGATTTGCATTCGCTCTCGCTGTGTCAGTTTCACGGAAGGTGTTACCTCGGCTTTAAAACTCGTACTGAGTATCTTTTCTCGTCCAGAAACGTCCATCCGTCTCACTCAAGCTGATATCTTTCAAACGACTGTCCGGCTGAACAAAAAAAGGAAATAATAAACTAACAAAACGTCAGGATAACAAACAAACGACACACAAAATTGCAATCAAATATAGACTCGATAACCCCCTTTTTTCCACCCAGCTGTCAGGTTGAAAGCAGACAACCAAATTGTAACATATCGACGTTCATTTTCGTTTCTTTAGTTCGCTCGATGAGTAGAAAAAAAATTGTTCGTTGTCAAGGTAATAACAAAATAATCGAAGATGTTAACTTTGGATTACTTTGTTCAGCCAACTTATTTGACTGGAATAAAATCGTGCAAAGTCAATGTAAATGTGATGTAAAAACAAAATCGAGATAGGTTTTGTGAAAATATAATTTTACAGATGGGTCGATCGATCAAAGTTATTTTGAATCAAGCGAAAAAAATGTCCGAATTTAGTATTGCGTTGGCAGTGTTATTAATCGTGTACCAATATTTATTGTCGGGGGTAGTAAAAATTGAAAAGCACAGCTCATCGCGGACGGTGATACGTGAATCGCTATTTTTGGACTTGATTGACATATTGTTCTGCCGGCCATGTCCGTCCGCTCGATATTATTATGAAGTTCGTTGCAACACAAAGACCAGGGCCTTCTCGCGAATTGGATGCAGTCGGCGCTTGTTTGCGCCCAACCCTACATAATTGAGTGCCGGGCTTTCGCTTTCAAAACATGCTTCCAACGGACTGCCCTCACCCCTTTTGCTGTTTCATTTTGTTTGTCCGTCCGGCCGTTTCCAAAAATCAGTTTCAAAATAATCTTTTAATCATACAGAAAATAGTTTCGGTACCCATCCAACTTTTCAAGTTGTTATTGCTACCACGGATTGCGCTCGTTAACATTCGTGGATAACCGGCGGTTTATTAGCTCAAAATTTAACATTTGGTCAAAAAAATAAAAAACAAAGAAGAAGCTTCAAATTTGTCTTGGTTTATGTTCGTTTGCAAAAGAGGCACTTTGTTGACCGAACCTGAGAAGAATAAAGAGCGAATGGTGAGATCATTATCTTGCATCTTATGCCTGACGGCAACGCTGGTTTGTCTTAAAAGTTGGAACTTTGCTTTGCAAAGTTACCCTCAGTTGCAAAAGATGTTCCGAGCCTTAAGCTCGGTACACAACGAGTGAACACCTGGCATACAAAAGACAGTTTAAATTTGTCCATCTATCTAAAAAATGGACTCAATGACGACAGCTGACAAATTAAAAAAAAAAAAACTTGGCACGAAAGATAAACTCGAGGGAGTTTAATTTGTGCCTGGTTTGTGTATGAACCTTGAGCAGACCGAACTATTCGTCCTCGCTGTTAATTCAAGCATTTACGTAAACTCTGCTTCTTTTCGCTAATTCAATCAAACCGAATCGCCCAAGTTCTTGTGAAGTCTTAAATCGTGCGAAACTTTAAACAGGTATAAACATCAGTCGCGGGTATCGACATGAGAAAAGTTAGCGCGCGCAAAATCCATTTCTTCGTCGGCTCTGTGTGCATAAATAACAAAGTTACCGAAGTTGAAAAAAAGCACTCGCGAAAAGGGCGAGAATACACGAATGTGTCGGGCGGATTTATTGCCGTGTATGGTTGCGTGCGGGCATGCCAGCAAGAGTTTAGGGGAGAGTTCCTTTTTTTCTACCCCCGCGGTAAACAACGCGAAATAAGAACTTCTCTTTCGCGGGGCAGGAGGGCACAGTGATACGTGCAACAAAAGTCATAAGCGAACATTTCGTGATTTACAGTTCCGCCCTGGCAGTTTCATTACAATCCGGCGCGTGTAAGATCCAGCCGCTAGTTTTCCATTCAGGCACGCCGGAGCTCATACAAAACTCTCAATGTTTGTCTTGTGGGGTTCTCGGCGCAATTTGATACCCCGCGAGAATGCCGAAGTTCTCGTCGCGAGAAACTCGCCATTGACATCTAATTCATCCCTGTCACGTGAAAGGGCGGATCGGGCGCGGCAGAATTTCATACATAACTCAAGGAAATCTCGTTAGGATGATCGCGGTAAGATTGGCTGATACGTGGCGTCATTAGAGATTCACCCTCGGCGGCAACAAGTACGCAGCGGCTCCGTCTGTATGTTAGACATGTCTCGATGCCGAAACACGAATTAAAGCGCGCTCCCATTATGTGCCAGTCGAGCTTCTCCGCGGTGCTCGACGGAGCGAGCGAGACGGCGACGGGGCTCTCACGCAAACCAAATGCCAAATATCCCGGAGGCATTAAGAAGGTGGTTACTCGGCGCAGCATTGCAAAGGCCACACACATACACGCACCCCGACACACCGTTCGTGCATACCTGTGTGCGACGCGCGCTCTTACCGCCAGCCATCGCGGGATCCTATTGCCGGCTTTTGAATTATTGAACAGCGAGAAACTGCGCTCTGCTGCCTTCCGCATCCACGTCGCTTTATTGTTCCGGCTCACGCTCTGTCATTGCTGAAAACGTGCTGCTTGATGTCGCGCGCATTATGCTCTAGAATGAACGCGTCGAAACAAAACGAAAACAAAAAAAAGGGAAATCTCCCCAACGCCACTTTTTTTTCAACGTGTCAAAAGTTGCGCCCACCAGTGCCACTTGATAAGTTTCCCACCAGTCAACCCTTTCTTCTTTCCGTACGGCTTTTCTTCGAAATCGCTCCACTCTCTCTGTTTTTCATCTTTGTTTGTCTGCACTATGAAAAGTACAACCTGAGAAAGTATATGGGACATGAAGATTATAAAATAAATTTGTACTGTTGATCGAATGTTTAGAGATTGTTGTTATACAACAATTCAAATTAATTGAAATAACACTTTATGATGTAATTTTACAAGTTGTTCTGTATAGTTCCATCTATTTGTTTACAGTTAAAGATGTGTGTCATCATTAGTTGAGTTGATTCTTGAGTGGTGTAAAATTTTATTATCCTCTTCTATTTTGCAGTGAATGTAAAATATGAATGAAGCTTGCTTTTCAATATTGTTCGACTGCTGTTGGCTATTAACATTATGGGTCAAATTATTCAAACTACGAGCCATTGTTACGATAAGCGCTGTCATTGTTAACTGCATTCATTGTCATACAACTAAGCGGGGACGACACGAAGCAACAAATCAGTTACGTGTACGACATAAAAGACGACTCATTTGCAATGTTATGAGCTTTTTGTGTATTAATTATGATTTACAATGATACTGAGAGGGTCTGGGGTGTAACAACTCTCTCTCGTCCAGTCAATAAACTCCTCTTCAAAACACACTCCAGAATACATTTTGAATCTCGAAGGCAAATCTCTACGCTCGAAAATGAAGAGGACACGCCCGATCGGTCGATAAAAATTAGGTTCGCCGTGACATCACAATTGCAGTATCTCTTCGGCCTTGACATAATTTACGTCCTTCCTTCTGTCCTTTATCGGGGCTCCTCGGCGCGCCGTATCTGCCCGCTATCGGGGGAGGGGGGGGAGAGATTTGGCCCGTTTCAACGTGGACAAGGAGCGCGAGCCCCGTATCTATCCCAACCTTTAACCGTAAATTTAATGTCCCAATGGTTTATGCGCGGTACTTTACGTACCATTTGCCGCGCGATCCACGTTTGCGGGGCGTTGCAAATTTTACTTAAGGGATCTTACGCTTGGTGGACTTTGCATATCGCGCGCTCTGATATATTTGCGAAAATTTGCCGCAGTCATGAATTTCATTCCGTGTGGCATCATTATGAATAATTAGCCCCCGGTGCTATCTGGGATGTATTTTTAAACTTACGAAAAAAAGGAAAGATGGAGAAAAAAATAAAGAAATTTGTCTTCTATAAAAACTTCATTCCATGCGAATATAAGAAGAGATAATTCCGCGTTCTTGCAGCGTTATGGTATGATTTCATTTTTTGAAATGTAGATAACAAAAGTCCGGAGACAGACGGAAATGTGCTGCCGCGTTCCGAATGTTTTAACAATAAGCGTGAGAAATGTTTTTCGGGAATTTAATTTCACTTTGCTGTAATAAAATAAAAAATTTATCAGTAGATTAAATGGAAGCCCGAAAGAGCGTGCACGTTTGACTGGATATATATGCACACGCGCGCCCTCTTTCCCTAACCAAACAACGGCACCAAAGTTTATGGCAGTGCGCACTCACACGTGCGTCTTGCGGGACAAATGTTATGAGTTTCGGGCAAGCGAAGGCATTCCTACCGAGTAAGAACTTGCTGTTCGCTCGTAAAATGCAAACATAGAACATGTTTAGGTTTAGACCCCGACGTCACTACAGACGTTTTTTTCTCCTTTTTTTTTCTTTTTGCGCCACTGCCAGCCACGTTCTTCGCCCTCCGTCGCGCGGCTGACAATAATGAAATCCATAAATCCGTAACATCGTACGGAGTTGCAACGACCGCGACCCAGACTGTCCGATTGTTCACTTCCACCTTCAAGTTTACATCGCCAGACCGAAATCTTATTGCGCGGTTAACATTTTTACGATCTTACTCGACCTTAACTCGATCGTTTGTAAATGTCGAATTTGCAACCATATTCTTTGGGATGATTTGTTTCATCTCAATACCAAATATCATATGAAACCATAGACCACAAAATTTAAATTTACAACTACATTTGTTTATAAAAATTCCAAAACAGAATTTGTTTAACTTATTTGTTTGAAATATATTTAAATTTAAATTGAATATTGTAAAAATGGAAGTAAACAATTTGACATTGAAAAAAGTATGGTGATATTTCAAAATATTTTAATCGTCCCATCACCGAAAATATTATATTTTGGAAATATAAAAAAAAATATTTTTTCTATATAAAATATATTTCGGCAATAATGTCTGTAAATTGAAATATATTTTGTATAAATAAAATGGTTTTAAAAAATTCTGTTTAATTATTGAAGAAAAAAATACATGAAAACCTGTGGAGCTTAATACCAGACGAATACACACGAGTTTTGAAGGTATGACGGAAGGTGAGAGATATTTTTCACGGTGGTTTTGAAAGTTAATTAGTAACGAACTTATTTCCACGAAGGTGTTGCTGATCCAGTTGGCATAAAGTACGAAACTTGATGGTTAATGGAGCACGTAACTTCTCGGATTCCATGCGAGTTTCGGTGAACAATTTATTAAAAGGGTGAGCATCGCGATAAGGGTATCAGTCATTCCGTCCCCGCCAAGCCGGGCTTTTGCCTCGCGAAATTTCTTTCCAGGGATTTGCGGGTCGCGTCGAAGAGATAGCGCGCGACGTATATTCAAGAACAAATACAATTTGAATAAATTAGCAGTAAAAAAGGCGGAAGAAACGGCGGTCCAAGAACGGTTTATCCGTCCCCTCCATCGTGTCGGCGATAATTTTTTTTTGTTTTCTTTTTTTTGTTTTGTTTTTTCAGGAAGCGCGTTCTCAATTTTGCGAGGCTTGCATCGGCGATCAAAATTGCAGCCGCGCCATTTCGCCTATTGATCGCAAGCCTATGTTACGCCTGTCAAAAGATAACAATACGAGGCAATTATTTGGACAGGCGCCGCAAACATGCCCGCGCTAATTACATGCCGCCATAAATTATCGCAAATTCCGTATGAAATTCACCGTTTGCACGAACCTTATCTGAGGCGCGCATACGTAACTGCCCGTC
Source organism: Trissolcus japonicus (assembly GCA_030522925.1). Lineage (NCBI taxonomy): Eukaryota > Metazoa > Arthropoda > Insecta > Hymenoptera > Scelionidae > Trissolcus > Trissolcus japonicus. The sequence goes on along the minus strand of JAPYZS010000071.1, from coordinate 459,583 downwards.
AAATGTAATGCGAAAATACACGCGCTACGTTTTGGTAGGCTATTAACACCGACAACTATGAACTTTCCGGAGGTTTCGACTGTTTTCACTGACCTTTCCGTTCATCACCGATATTGCGAATCTTGTAATATATCAAATCCTTTACACCATTCGAGAACTCATTTTAAATTCATATTCAGATAAGAATATACTGCACGTCATATTTGTTCATTTTTATACATGAATAATATTTTGTTTTTTGTTTTTTTTTTATACACAAAACTCATTTATTTTTCATTAGAGGAAAAAACCGTTTCCAACCTGTGGAACAATTTTTAAATAGTTTTAAAGTCGACAAGGTAGAAAGAAAAAACGACTGAAAAAAAAAGAAAGGGAAAACTCCAGTCCGGAGCCTTATTACTTTCATTAAAACTAACATGGTTTTCGTTTTAAACCGAAAGTTCAATTTCATTTAAATAGACGTTTTGAAAAAAAAAGTGAGAGAGTGAATTTGTGGGCACTTTAAACTTGAGGGGAAAAAAAAGCTATTTCTGTAGCTCTTTCATATGTGCGTCTCAAATACGCAATCTCGTGAGCCATTATGTAAGAAACGAGGCGACCGTAAAGCATCGCGATCGCAGGCCAAAATCTGGCGCAGTCTGTTGAGCCAATAGCCCGCTAGCGATTCGCTCGAGAGCGAGAAGACACTCGTTAAAGCCGCCCGAGATTGCGATGCTGAGTAATTTTAGATACAGGTGTATACACATGGCGTATACATATACACACGTGGCGTCTACTCGTTTCAGTTTACGACGTCTGCGACAGCTGTCCTGTTCCGCGTCTGCTGTCCGCTCGTATCCTGTCGTGTATTGGAGTTGAAATTGGAAAAGAACACAACCCGACTGCTTTGCCTGACCCATATTTATGTTCTTACGTAGCTTGATTTATGCAGTTAAACCATTGATTTAAACCGACAGTTTCCAACTCAATAATTTCTTTTTACTTTGCTTTTGCAAGGGAAAAAAATTTACGATTCGAAGAATATACCTTGAAAAAACATTCGAAGGTAATTTTCTTTTCAAATGAATTTCAAACGTAAGCGATTGTGAAACAAAACTGTTGAAAAGCAGCTCAAAATTGAGTTCGTTTCCAAAAACGGATGAAAAAAAGTATCTTGTCTCATTCGGTCCCCTCTATTCCTGTACCAAATAGCGTGAAAAGCGATCCGGGGATGTGTCATAATACAATAACCAGTTTTCTTTTACGAACTATAAAAACTGATATCATAATTGCGGGAGCGGTCCGAGTTCCTCAGCTTTCGGGGGGATGGATGTAATACGGAAATAAAATACTGCCGGGCGGAGGATTTATATCGCGTGTTTGATTTCGATTCAATTTACTGGCGCGAGGGGGGGACTGAACACGAGCTCTCGATGAGCATTAACTTCCAGCGTGTGTTGTAGTATCTCAGGCATTACAATTCATGCGATTGTGCGAACGCGGAATTAATACAATCGGTAATTATCACGTGAAATATATATAAGGTAAACATGTCTAGTGATGAAATTGCAGCGGAATCGTCATTTCCATACACGCGCTGAGTAATCGCGCCATGAAATCGTTAGGCATTTATGACAATTACTTATGTCAATTTTGTAATTGTTTTTTTATATTAATAAAATAAACAAAAATTATTTGCACTATTAAAGATTTTTACAAATTTGCAACTCATTATTTTGAAAAGTGATTTTTCGACTGTCTTGTTCGGGGACTTGTAAATCCGGCATCTGCGGTTGTCGAAACAATCAATGCGAGAACTGACATCTATCTCGATGACGCTTATTTCCGTTGCGATTTTGTCGCTCGTTTCAATTAGCGATCGAAAAGTAATTAACAACGTTCCTCTTGGACCCAAGCGTTTTATTTCATAAAGCTGACGTATCATCGGGGTACAGCTGCGTCATCAGAGTGGTGCACGCGCGTGCCGCAGCGATGCATCACACTGTACACGCCAACGAGAAACGAAATTCGCGCGGCGTTGCATTAGCTGCGTGCGTTAACGTAACGTTATTCTCGTCCGGTGACAAATCACGATCGTCCACCCCCGCCTTTTATCGACCTGTCCGCCGCACTGCCAGCTCGCCTGTCCTGCAATATCACTCTTCTTACACGCATCCCCATCTCGACACATCCCCTCAAACTCTCCGCTTCGCTCTGTCGTTTCGTTAAAAATGCCACAGCATCTACGCCTCTGTCCTTCCGAATGGCTTGTTAAAATAATCGCTCTCGTTTTATTTTTTATTTTTTTTTCCACGACAAACGATCTTAATATATCTGCACACTCTAATTTCGGTTCGGTTATATTCCATCTTGTTACGTTTCAATTTTTTGGTGCAAGTGGGTTTTATGTATAACTTTGAACTGTGCAATTAAAAATGCATCGGTGGAATTTGATTTTTACACAACAAATCTAACTTCCATGGCAGGAAGCGGTGCATATTTATAAATTTTTAAGAATTTTTTTCCTCATTCGTCGTGAAACTTAATTGCTAGAAATTGAACAAAAACTTTTTGTAATTTGAGAAAAGTTTCCCCCAGTTTATGAAGTTCAAAATTAACAAATACTTTTTTTTAACTTCTCGTTTCATGATTCGCGAAGATAAACGTTGCAAAAAAATATTCGCTTGTCATGAAAAATGGAATCGTTTTAGTTTACACTTTTCAGTTTTATATTTACATCTTTTTTCAATAAAGTATCTTTTAATATTAAATAATTGATATAAGATGAAGTTTTTGACGTGTTGTTTGCACTGTATAAAGATTAAATATAGCTAAAAGAATAAATTCTATGGGATTTAGATTTTTTGCGGTATGTATACCGAGGAAACCCGGTACATAAAAATGGTTGCCGGAGATGAGGTTGACGTAGCGTAATTTGATGAGCGTAGGAAGTATAATCATAGTCTAGCGGCGACAGCTGTAAAATGAGGTGGCTCATGTCGCTGGATTAACATAAAACGAACGACACCTTAGACAAATGCGACGAGACCGGGGTCGAGGCCGGGCCGGAAATAGATTTTCATCGATCACCGCACGACTTCTTTATGGTCAGTTAACTCAGTTCGCCGGGTGCTTTTCGATGGATCGCACTGATTGCGTTATTTATGCGCCAGAGAAAGAAGCCGAGCGATAATTTCGCGTCGTGCACGCGACACTCGTTTGCAAACGAACGTCAGCAGCTAATTGATATCATAACCCCCATCCGATTCTTCCATAAATTTACATCTCAGCTTGCCGTTTCGCCATTTCGATCGGCGCCAATCGATACCCGATTGTATCAGCTCAGCTTACGGGGCATAATTAACCACCGACTGGAGCGATCTCGAAGTCGCGGCCAAACAAAACGAAAAGTGGCGGGTAAAAAAAGAAAGAAAAAAAGAAATTGAGGATTTGCGGGTTTTGCGAGCTCCGGTATCTTGGAACTATATTTTTCCATCCGACGAAAATCGTTTTTTATGGCGCGAAATTCCGTTCGCCGAGAGCAGCCAAACGAGGTTTTATTTCGCTCCTATTATAATTTTGCGCAACCTTGTTCCGTTATTTATGTTACTGTAAAGCATTTAATGAAGCTTTAGAAAAACACGACTCGGGTCGTTCTTTAATAACGCGGGCGCGGTCGGGCTCGCGCTCTATTTTTATGGCGTCTGCCATTAAACGCGGAATGTTTAATTTCTCGCGATAATTTGCCGCGACAGAATGCCATTCCCAGTGATTCCTTTTTTTCCGCGATTCCGTGACGCGCTCGTTTGTGCCCGTCAAACGCAAAAGAAATTATACGCAGCGGTGTGACCGAGTTTCTTGTATCACAGTAACCCAATCTCTTCGACCTTCTGATTCGAGAACGCGCGAGGGTAGGAGAGAAAAAAAAAGGAGGAAAAAGTACTCGGTAACAAGAGAAACCGAAATGGAAGGCGCACGCGTATAGCGGAGAAAAGTGACTCGCATAACAGGAAGAGTAACTATAACAGCGCGATCGCACGTCACGCGAGTCATAAGCATGAAAGCGGTTTGTGCGCGCTCAGGGCTTTTATTTCCACAGCAATGGGAACGTTTATCGCCGTCATTCGGCCGCCTTAAATGCGCCAGAACTGAGCTCCTCAAATGTACAAACTTTTTTCTTAACAATATCTTGGCTGCCGGAATGAAACAAGTTTTCAAACTTGTTCCTAATTGAGAAAGACCGTTTCTATTCCTCGCGTGACATTATCGATCGGGTCGAAGATCATCGTTAAAATTGAAATTTTTTGTTGTAAATTAGCTCAGTTCACGTTTAAAACCGGTTAAACTAGTTATACAACGAGTTTGAAACAGAGTAATAACTTTAAAAACATATGTGCTGCTCACGTTTCTCCTTACGTTGACCTGTACTACTGAACCACTCAGTAGTAATAGTCAGCAATTGGTCAGGCCAATTAATACACAGATCAGAGATAATTGGATGAAAAGTTGGATGATGACACGTTCGAAAAAGAACACGTGCGTGTCTCGCGTCATGACAATTTTTCGTCTGAATTATAATTGGCCCTGTGATATCATTCAGTTTGTAATTGGTCATCAATCATGCACTTGAACGCCGAATGACGCAATTACGTATAATTTGTCGCTCGAGCTGTGTGTCAGAATACAGTTTGTACAAACGAAAGAAACTCGATACGAATTTGGCGCGCACCGTCGCGTGAAATCGCAGCTTCCCCGGTTTGCGGCGAGCTCGCGTTTGATGTCACGTGACGTGTCAGAATCCGCATGATTAATGTCCCTGGGTCCCATACGGGAAACGCTCCACTGCGAACCTCCAGTCTGGTTACCTATACCGCTGCCCAACGCGACGCATTCCCGGTTTGCATTTTAATCACCCAACAGACACGAAGGTGAAACCATATTCGCTATCGCTTCCGTCGTAGCACACATCAAACCCGCTGCTCGTGATTATGCTATTATAAAATCTACTTTGTTGCCGTCCACTATCCCTCTTCTTCATCCAGAAAAAAATTACAAAAAAAGAAAACTATAAATTATAAATATAATTTTTTTTACGATTGAATGCAAATTGAAATAAAAAAAAATTGTTTGGAGGACCGACTAGCGAAAAAATAGCGTTTATATAAACAGATGTATAAACGGAGAATCATCGACGTTTGCATTTTTTTTGTCTGATAAGACATGAAAAGCGCCAAACTTAGCAATTGATGGGTTACCTGCTCGATTGGTCAATAATTTACACGCGGTAATTGTTCGGTTCTAATGGAACGCAATTATCAATCGCGAGCGAATATTTATCTTGGGTTTGTTCCGCTCGACGATGAGCGGATGCAAATAGAAAGGCGGAATGATAGACAACGCGCAAAAGGAGAGTCTGCGGCGCTCGAGGGGGCACGCGGGTCGCGTTATCAGAGCTGCTCTCGATATCGGCAGACCGTTTCTCGGCAAATAATTGGAAATGCAAACGGAACGGTCGCCCTCTGATAGTTCGATAATTGAGTCTCCTGTCGGTGCTTGTAAGCCTGATTTTCCTAATATCTGCCAATGCCAGCTCCCTCTTCTGTTTAGCCCAATTACGATTACAATTATAATATTAATCGTCCGATATCTCGCGGAGGGACTGAGTAACTATGTTTATCTGAAAGCACATTAATCATATTATTACCATCCCCCCACTGAAAACAAAATATAACACGCGGAAATTTGAATTTAAGAGAGATGCAGCGGCAGAAATTATGCTGAGTTATTAACAACTTTAATAAGTTGGAACACTGTTTTGCAATCTAAGCTCGTTAATAAGAGCGCGAAAATATTGAAATGTGAAGAAGAACAAGTAATATGAAGAGAGAAAAACAGAGAATGAAGAAAAAAAATAAACAACTCCAAACACTCGCTCTTGCTGGAACGAATTTAAAATGTTACATCCTTGAGAACGAAAGCATAATTAAATTTCTGGCAAGCGGGGGTTGGCTGCCGAACATAAGTGGCGTGTACACCGCAATGACGTTTTTTTTTTCTCACTTGATAATCGGCTCGGTCGATTAATTCGACGACACCGGGTGTGCGTATCCAACTTAATAAAATGCAATTAAAGTTTGCAAGTTACGCGAGAGGCTGTACCGCACCGCGGTGCATATTTGTCGAGCGGAGTGATTTCGATTTCCATAAGCACTGCAATTTCGTTCTTAACCGGCGCTTCGCCACGCTCGCTGCGTATATATCAGGCATATTATAATATTGAAATTTCGGCTGTTGAATTTGCCTGAACTTGCGAATTTGCATCCTAACGCTTGCGCTATGACGGTGTCGCGCGTTAAGAAAAGCGGAACGGTTTAATAGGATGAGCTCGGCACGACCTTTATAAAGCACCTCTCGTGTTAGTTACACTCTCCTTTTTATGCCCGAACATTGTCAAAACAACGATCAAACGTGTGCTGGTCTAATCGTTCCGAAATTTTCATGAAATCGGTATTTTTAGAACCATTCAACCCCACCTCTGATAAGTTGTGTGGACGAAATTTGAATTTTAAAACAAATAAGCTCTGAATGCCGAAGTAAATGGGGAGACAGTCCTGGAGAATTTAATTTTAATTTTATAGTTTTCTTTTTCTCGATTTTAATTTTTGCGGTTGTTGTTGCACGTTTGCATAACGGCCGCAGAAGTAAGCGATCGTCTCTGATCACGTATGAAATATCATATTGGTATAGTGGTCTTGTAGCCTCGTTTGAGTTCCATGAAATTGATCCTTATCTTGTACATTCTTCGGACAAACTGAGACATTTTATTATGCAAAGAGTTTAATAATAAAACAAATATTAATACAGATATTTTTAATTTTAAATTCACTCAATTATTTTTGTTATATATTAAATATTTTGTAAGATATTAAAAAGAAAGTTAAAAACAAAATTTTACTCATGCATGTTTCCATCCAGTAAAAATATCTTTTTGAGATTTTTTGCCATATTTGTTTCAGTTTATTATTTTGTTCGTTTATTTGTTTATTTATTTATTCATTCATTTATATGTGAGGTGTGTATTTTTGATTCTTAAAAAACAACATTCAGAAACCAAAGGCAACAGACGGGCATTATCGGCAACAATTTCTGCAAACGTGTATAACGTAATACGAACCAACGCGCTCAGGGGCTGAATTTTTTATTCCGTTTTGTTAGCTTTTAGTCGCAAGTACACACGTTTTTCAAAAGCTTCCCTGACGTGCCAGATGTTTCCACTTTTGTGTCCATCTCACTTTCGCGCGCTCCTTTTCGATCCTTGACTCTTGTATTCACCGACTCGTCATTTCATCGACACTCGCTTTGTTGCAAGAATAAATGCGTTTTTGCCGTCCCATCAATTTCAATCGTTCTAACGAACTTGTTCGCTAATTTTTTTTCTTTTCTTTTTTTCATTTCATACCGATCTTTGATGACGCCGAATTTGTTAACGTGTGTTTCTACAATTTATCTCGGTCGAGCGGCTAGTGCTTGAAGTTTTTTGAAGGTAATATTTTTTTTCACAGTCAAAATTGAAGTGGTTTTTTTGTATGTGATTTTTAGAAAAAAAAAAGAAAAGTGGAGAAAAAATTAGTTCAATTTTGCTTCAACATTTTTGTTCAAACAAAAAGTTTTTTTTGCACGAATCGAGCGATTGCGGAGAGAGAAAAACGGATTGTTATATCAAAAGCGTGTTTTTTGTGTCATCTAAAAAAAAGTGTTTGATAAAAACAAACAAAAAAAGGAACAGTATTTTTCTAACCGTGGAAAAAATTGGCTCAACAACAAAAGTCAAGACATTTTTTTGTCAAATATTTTCAGTTTTGTGGATCGATTGAACGTGTAAATTTAAGTGGATGATTTCATCAAAATCGATGCTTACATTTGTATACGTTTGTTCATTAGTGAGCCACAGTATTTTATTAAAAATTAATTAGGAGCAGCAACTGTTGAAAAACAGTCGAGCTCCATTACGTTTAACAAAACTAATAACTGATGGCGTGATAATAATAATAATGACCTGATTAAAAATACGTGTGAATTGTACGGGGTCAGGAATAAGAAAAAAAAAGGTTAATATGTAAAAAAAATAAGGAAACAATATGGAACAAATGAAAATAACAAAAATACAGAAAAACAACGAAGTAAAAGTGGGGAAGTGTTATGCAAGCGACTGTCGAGAAACTGATGAATGTCTGCAGTATTTCGTGATTGCGGCATTTAGTCGAGCGATCCTAATGTCGCATAACGCTCGTGCCTGACCGACTAATCGAAATCAAGGAAATTAATTCGATCCCGAGCAGATCGAGTTATATCGCTTGCGCGTGCAGATATTGTTTGGAGGATAAGACGGTTGCAATGTCAATTATCGGCCGAACGAAAGGGGGACAGGGGTAGCAAATTATACACAATTAAATAGGTCGCGAATGATGGCAGAAAAAAAATGTAATCAATACGACGTTTATGCTCCACATACTAACACGCGATCCGATTAAATAACCATTCCGAAATTGCTTTTTCAAATAATTTTACGCGCAAACTCATTAGCTAATAAACAAATCCACAAGAGGATTCGCACTCTGGATGCACACAGTTGGATGCAACTCGAGTGCATTATTCATTTACCGAAACGCCGCATCTGCCCTTTTTTTATTTTTATTTTTAAAGTTGTACCAAAAATTTACGACGTTATTTTTATTCACTTCAATATTTACTCAATCAATATTTCATCGCGTACGTGACTTGAAAAAGCAGCTGTACTTTTTGTAATTCGAAAAATCAATTTCATGCTTGAAATTTTTAAAATTCCGCATCGAAATTTATTTGCAAGAGTTAGCGTTTTTTGTGAAACACATTTCAAAATCAGACATTTCATACTTTTTTTCAAAGATGATTTATTTTACGGTTAGTCCAGTCGTATTACATATATGCTTGTCGAACAAAAAATATTAAGATGAAACAAAAATAATACAAAGAAAATTTTTATTTGTTTTATTTTTTGTAAAAATTGAGATGGTTCTAGTGTAAAAACAGTGATTAGCTGTGACGGAAGAGTAACTTAGATTCGAAAGTGCCGTGGAATATTATTTGTACAAAGTTATAAAGCCGAACTGCGTGGGCAGGGACGTGACTGCTGTGCCCACGGATGCACGCTCCACTGGATACCTTAAGCTACGACCACGCGGAAATTACTGTCGCATTTAATTCTCGATCCATCGTTGATTGTTACACGCTGGGTTTCTCTTCTGACAATCGTAACATCGTAATAGCCTTTTGACCATTCTAAACTCGGTCCGGTTTGTGTCCGCAATGATACGTAGACAAGTGTATAAATGACGCATCGTCGGTCTCTCCTCCGCATTAGATTTCATTCTCCTGACCGCATCGGCAAATGCACTCCCGCTTTATTCGTACAATCAATCCCATTGTTTTATTATAAAACAAAAAGAAACAAACAAACAAAAATATAGAAATCATCTTTCAGTCCAATTTCGTTTTCGTCTGGTCGAGCAAAAAATGTGAATTCGAAACTCATCGATTCAGCGATTGAACCCAAGCATAATGACAAAAAATAATATCTGCTGCGCGCGTTAAATAAAATAGTTGGCGAATCACACCAAATTTTGAATCATCGATTGCACCCAAAAGTAGCGGAATAATTGGCCGAAGTTAATTAAAAAATGATTCCGTCTGGCGGGCATGAATATTCACAGGCGGCGCCAAACGTGGACGGTTATTAAATGCATTTATTTCACGTCGGTGTGTTGAGTTTTGAAACTGGCAAATCAATTAAAACACATCAAAACTCAAAAGACACTTGGCGACTGCAGGAGTCAATGAATCGCAAAGTCCGATCGATCAAAGCCCGCACAAACACAAACGCTCAAGCTGGTCACTCGAGAACGAAATTGCAAAGAGCTACAAAGTCCTCTCTCTCTTTCTCTCTTTCTCTTTCTCTCTCCCCGGAACACTATAACAATGCAACGTCGATGAAAACACTCTTAATCATATCAATTATACGAGAAAATCGACATCATCTACTTTTTCGCTTCGGTGGGCCGACGATTTTGCTATAACACAGAGAGAAAACAGTCTCCAAACCCGCGTGAAAATTTACATATTACGCGACTGCGTTTGATCCCAACCGTGACTTCACGTCGATATACTCATACGTGATTTTGCGATTGGTTGCACTGATATTTTGTATCATCAGGATTACATTATGCCCAGATTTTCCAGCTTCCCAGATCTTAAACTCGCGTTTATCCGAGGACGATGAATAATTCGGCTCTTCTATCGATTGATAAACATGCTTTCAGCAGGGCCGTCATTTTAGGGGGTGTCAAAGGGGCCCTCAAAAAATTGGATTTTAAGTATTTGATTAAGGTTTCAATGTTTGGAATTCAATGTTTAGTTGAAGTTGAATAAATTATGAATCCGTTTCTGTCTCCGTTCTTGATAAAAATGAGATGAGTTTTTTAATTTCGAGTACTTTAATGGAATAAATGCAAAGATGAGCGAACAGGGAGACGTCGAGATGTCGAGAGTAAAAATGTCGAAAGAGGATTAATTATCCGTTAATGTCAGTAATGCCAAATAAATGAACGTAATAATCATAACACAAGATGTCACATAATGAATGCTGAGAGGGCAAAAAAAAAAGGAATTATCATCAGTAAGAAATATGAAAAGTCGCGAAGTACAAGTGGTTGATAATTGCAAGCTTGCAATTACGATGATATTCACTCGAATTCGTATAAAAAGTGTAACGATTTTGAAATGATTCGTCACATTAAACTTTTCTTTTTTTTAATTTTTTCTCTCGTCCTTACAAATCGTGCCTTTTGATTTGTTTATGAACATTCGATGAATAAACACTCCTAACTGATTAGAAACGATGAGCCAAATATTTTGCTCGGCAATGCGCGCGAAAGAGAGCGAAAATGTCGAGTGAAATCCGGTCGCCCGGGCCTTCATCCGAGATTACAATAAATGCGCGCCGCCGGGTGTTGCCTTCGCGTCGTTTTATTTGCTGATAAAATGTCAAATAAGGACAAAAGGTGACTGGCGATTCGAGACTGGATTACGACGAAATCCGATGAATTTCAGATTCCGGGACTTGGACCGCGCGAAAGCGGACGGTTTATGCAGGCTTCAAAGAGCCAAACGTTTCGTTTCTGTGCACGTGAAATGCACACCCGAGTCAAGTTCTTCGAAGCTGCTTAACTCGCAGATCCTCGAGTTTAAACTAGACGACGATAGACCCTGTCTCCCTGTTCGTATATCCGAGCGAGAGACACTTCCGTTTTGCAATTTCAGAACTGTCGAGACAGCACTATACTTTGCCGACTTTATTAAATATTGAGGAATGCTACCCATCTTCTTTTTCTTTCCTCAGCCATTTTCCGACACGAACAGTTTTGCACTAGTAAATATAAATATACCAAGCTGGCCGGACTCAGACAATCCTATCAACTCAAAAATCAGCATTAGTCAGAAAAGACATTTTGCTCCAATGGACAAAACAAAGATAACACTTTTTCTCATAACACCCTACTTATGAATTGCAAAGTCGGAAAGGTTTAGAAAATCGTTTATATTAAATATTGAAAATAAATCACACAAGCGAAAGGAAAAAAAAACGGAATAATGATCGGGTGCGCTTGTCCAAGCGACATTCATAAACATCGCCCGTTCATTTTATCGTCTACGTAACGTATACCAATTTACGTGTCACAACGACTGATTAGTTGCAGAGATGAATCCCGTGAGGCTGATTAAAGATGCGGCCGCATCCATTATTTAAAACGTCGGTCCAACAACGTTGATCGTTATTGTCGTGTTACACGTAGATCGTTCCTTATCGCAAGTGTATTGTCATCCTGCCAACTTTGTGCCACGACGTGTTTCGTTGGGTGCCCGACGGATCACGCAAATTACGATTCCGCGTGGATTTTCAAACAGAATGATTTACCACCAACGATGTCTACATTTAATGTTATTTACAAATAAAAATTTGATATCGGTGCAGCACTTGCGTCGAGCCAAATTTTTTGTCGGTTTATTTTATTTTTTGTTTTTAATTTGATATAATGCCGTGACGTGTGATGTTTAATCAGGCATTCAAATTTGTATTACGTTGGTACAATGCACCAATCCAAGCGATGTAAATATGCCAACGGGCTAACAAGATCCATAAATGAGATTGACAAATTCGATAGTGGCGTTGCGCGTAACTGACTATCGACATGACTAAATTCGTAGCAAATTCACATATAGAGATGTCAAAATCGCGGCACACACGCCGACTTGAAACGAAATTTTGATTGTTCATTTGTGTTGTCCGCAAACTTGCGACTGTTTATTTCTAACTGCGAGGCAAAATCAAATCCCGTCGATATGGGGATGACAAAAACCCCTCGGTAACACAAACAAGCTGAGAAACAAGATGTTCGACAAGTCAAGGAGAGTGAGATAAAAGCCTCCTCAGTCGTCGCGATTTGGCCATGTAAACGAGCTAAAATCGAGGAAAGAAAAAAAAGGGGCTCCTCTTCGCGGCCTCAAACAAGTCGAGATTGCATTGGTTCGGACTGAAAGAGGAAAAGCGAATTGGATTGGTACCACGAAAAGTGGCGAGGAGGGCAAGACGGAACGAGAGAAAGTCAAGATAGAGGAGAGCCGAGGCGACTGTCGCAGAGACACTCTCGTGAGATTGAGCTCAAATTCAATAGGGGATGAATAAAATATAAAGCAGCGCCTGGCGTCGCAATTCCTCCACGGGTTATACGGAAAAGGTTAAGGGTGTGTCCCACCCCCTGTTCCCTCCCCCCGGCAAACAAAATAAATAAACCTCAAGTGGATGCACGTCAAGCGTAGGTTTCACCTTCTTCTTTTTTTATTTTTCGTTCACTTTTTAATTGGACCCAGTTAGTTCGTATAAGTAGAAGCGAACTTGTCCGGATAAAACGGTTGCGGCAAATTCGTTTGAGTGAATTATTCAAAGCCGCTGAAGGAAAGTCGCAATTTCGCACATAAACGTCAACCTGATTTTTGTGCCTCATAATACACTCGATGGATCTCGAGACCTTATTAATTTGTTCATTTTTTAATACCAATATTTCCGATAATCTCGAATAAAAACAAATTTTCTCTTTTTTGTTTCAGGTAAGCCACAACCAATCGATCGTAAAACTTCTTACTCTAAAAAAACATTCCTACTTGCTGGTGAGTGTATCCTTATATGTTTTTATCTTATTGTTTGTTTTACTTTTTGTATTTGTTTATAATTTTAATATCATTTTGTATCAAACAAATCTCTGATCCAACAAATTATTAAGGCAATTTTTATGCCTCCGGATTTTTTTAACCTTGAACTTTTGTTCTGATTTATCGAATGTGTATGAACTTCTTAAAAATCAATTTCCTTATCCAACAAAATCGTCGTGAAATTGGTAAAACGATCTTTTGACAAGACACCAATATTTCTTTGATATCCTTATTTTTTTCAGTATCCTATTTTCTATCTCGTTGCATTTATAATCTCAACATCAGCATGTATAATTTGAGAATAAAGTAACCGACATGGAAAAGAGACGAAGGAATGTACGCATCAAGGAATTCGTTAATTGATACAATGTAATTGGAATCGAAATGCAATTCAGCGGCAACGTTTTTACTTTCACAATTTTTTTATCTTGATGAAGCGTTCGGTTGATCTGCATATTCGCGGTCCGCGTGTGCTATTGACGAAGATATATGTTGACAGCGCGAACGCAAGTTCATTAACTGTGTGCTGAGAACGACAAAATGAAAAAGAAATATATATGAATAGAGCGAAGAGAGGACAAAATAGATGGCGGGAGGGGCAACGACTGGCAAAAGTTGGCAGCGCGAATCGATGTCTATGCAAACCATTTAAGTATACGGCACGGCGGAAGATTCGTTCATTAATTGTCGGGACAATCTCTCGAATGAGGCTTCCGAAATAATTGGATGACGGCTCGAACGAGAGGGACTTATCGCAGCGCGAATTTCGCGGTGGGAAATTGGATAATCATTAAAGAATCACGTCGACGCCTCGCTCGCAATATTTTTGCCCGTTGTGCAATTACGCGATCTCACTCTTTATTGCTATTGATTCGCGAGCTTTTCAATGTAATTAATGTCGCGCCTCCATTTAAATTAATTCTGCATAAGTAAGCCAACCAAGTGAAATATATTTTTTATGTATTGTTTATACATAAATACTTTTTGATTTTACGTTAATAATTCAAAATTTTTAATTGAGTGTTAAAATTCATCACAACTCATTGCATACACAGTATAAAAAATGTAAATTTTTGTAATCAAATAAATTCAATTGTAAATTACATTTACATTTAATTAAATAAATTAAAATGCAAATGTAATTTTTTTTTTATATAAAAAATTGTTTTTTATAGTTGGTGAACTATGAATGGCAAAAGCAGTTATAAATTTGAATTTAAATAATATTTGTGGTTCTAACCAGGGCTTGGATTTCGCGATCGTTATTTGCACGCATGAACCCGCGAAAAAAACAGTCACTAAAGTGCAGTAATGCGACTGTTTTGAAAACTAATGAAAATCACTCGCGAAGCCTTAGACGACAAATTGCAAGGCAGTGCCAACGCGCCACTAATTTGACAGGAGATGCGACGCGTCGCTGCGGGACTTGCACACGCTGCTTATTCTCATCCGGGGGAAAATTGTTTGTTCTGCGTCGCTCGCTCGCGAGCTTGATGAGAATATCATTCCCAATCTCGGCGTCGACTTTCGGTCTTGGCAAAATTTTTGTCCCCGATTGTCGCTAACAAAACTTTTCGCAAAAGTTTTTTTTAAACCGCTTTTCGCGAACGTTCTAAGAGGATGATTGTAAAGTGCAGTTGCCTATGAGGTACCACCCCGACGCTGCTCCGCTGTTGCTCCGGTTATGAATTCATAATTTGCTCCGTTGCCGCGACGCCCTCTCGATTACCGATGAAATATTGCTATGGTCCAAGTACGGTCGGCTTGCATTCCCAGGAACCGAGCAAATTTATTTGTACGTTATATACCGTCGTATTTCGTCGAGTGACACCCCTAAGCTACAACTAACCACCTTATTAGCAAGTTGCTTTTACCTGAAGCTACGAAATGCCCTGTAGTTCACTGTTGTACGAATTTTATTATAAACTTTTTGAATAATTCACACCTGGACAGGAAGAGTTTTTAACACGCAAATGTAGCAACAAAAAATCTGTTCTTCATTTTGCTTCTGACATTTGCGTGTGTCTTGGAACCAGAATAATTTATTCTAAATTGACTTTGTTGATACTGGGATTGAATCAAGTGAGTTAATTTTTGTTTTTTTTTTTTATTTCAGAAGTAAACAGGCAAATTTTTGCGATGACTTAAATGAGGCTGCGTTTAACCCGTCATGGAACTAAATACAATCGAGATATTATTTTTGTCAGTGAATTGGATGCCTGATAGGATTAAGCACAATTCAAGTAACCTTGTGCCAAGTTTTTAATCCACTTTTCTGGCTCTGAATTCTGTCCTCGAAAGCTGATCGACCAATTTTCAGTCTACTCGACTTCCAAAACTCGCCGATATATTTGCGCGTCGGATGCAATTCTCAATCTCACTTAAACTTGAGCCGACGTCAACGCTGTACACGCAATTTTCAACTCGAAACGAACATCCACGTGCGGATAGAGCACAGCGTTCCGGGGGATTTCTCATATCTATGACTTCGCACATGGCAAAATCGTCAGCGTCTTTCTGTCGTTATCTTTATTAACATTTGATAACTCAAGTTATACTGGTTCTCGTGAAACTTCGTCGCATAAGAGAAGCCGGTCTCGGGCTATTTCCCTCCGACAACTTTTATTTATACTCTGCGCTATTCGTCGCCCGGCGCCGACGTGAAATTTCAAATTCCTCAAGCTGTCTCGTTCTGACGAGCAAGATGAAAAGGTTGCTGTCCCAGTTTTGGTGTTGATAAGTAAAGATATTTCATAAGCGTAGTAATAAAATTTGAGGGAAAGGTCGTAAAACAAGCTACGCGATTCGTTAACGGATTTTCTTGATGAGCTTTCTCTCACTCTGTGGCGACTGTTTTTTACATGCGCTTTTGCATGTGCATCACTTCAAAAGAATAAAATTCGTTGTGATTGTGCATAAAGCAATGGTATTAGAATATTCATGAGACCGGGGCATTGAGGATCTTGGGTGGCGCCCGTCATTGACCTCGGTGACGTCATCAAGGGTTAGAACCCTTGTGCACGCATAATTAACATCGAGTCGACGAGCATGTCAGATGTCACGTGCCGTCGAGTGCATTATTTAAATACGGAGACTTTTTTTGTGTAACTTGCGAAACGCGAAATAAAATATGATTGACAAATTTCACCCCGATTCTGATGTAGATAAATATTGAAACCTCAATTGAATTAATTTCTGAATATCCCATTTAATTAATAAAAGTTCATTAGTAAGATGGATTATTCATTGACATGCAACCATATGTTACAATTTTTTTAGTTAGGAAAAGAATGTGCCAATTTTTTGATTGGCAAAAAAATTGGGGAAACATTATCGCTTTTTGGAATGTAACAATTTGAATGGATGTAAGCTTCGACGTATCATCGTAACGACTGTGACGCGCGACTGCGTCACTGACCCAGACTGCACACATTCTTTGTTTGCGCAAACAGAGCGAGCAAACAGAGAGCGGGAGAAAAAGGGAAGAACTAAAAGGGGATAACGAAAATTGCACACGAAAGAACGCCCGAAAGAACGCCAACGCGATTGCTTTTTTTTCCCTGAGACTATCAAATTTCGCGATTCCGGTCCATTTGCTAAATTCGAGAGGAACAAAGAGAGAGGAGGGCAAATGTCCAATATAGGTTTCGGCTAATGCTGAAACAGAAGAGAAACCGCTGTATGCCAATGTCGAACCAGGGGTCGCTCTCGTTGAATAGCAACCCTTTACATTATTTAACTCTGAGCGCTGCAATCGTTTGAATATACCTTCCATAAATTTCGCGATCTACCATCGATACAAGGTTATTTGTACGAATTTCGTAAATCACATTTTTTTCTCCTCCTTTTTTTCTTAATTCACAAAAGATCCATTCACATGCAATATTCTTTTTATTGTTGAAGTCAGTCATCACATTTTTCAATATTTTTAAAAAGAGTCATTAGCGAATGATAAAATTAGGATCACTTATACCTGACGAGATGCAGTCGAAATTAACTTGACGATCAGAAACGAGTTCTCAATTAAATTAATGTGGATTCGTGTGCAGGAATGATTACGAGTCTGGAGGAGAAAAACAAGTTAAAAAGAGAGTGTAATTACGAAGTGGCATTAATTACGATAAAAGGCGGCGGCGGCGCCCGCTAAAAGTGACCATTTTTGTTGGGTCGTCGTGAAATTTTCACGCCGACGATTCGAGTTCCGGTACTCTAGCACGCACGGACACTTAGCAGCCTCAATCATACTACACTTCTCGCCATCTCGGGGAACACCCCCCTCTGGGTTTCTACTGCCGCAAAAGCCACTACAACTCTCGTCAAGGCTGTACTTTTCTCATCTCCTCCAGAGCCGTCATAAAGATTTCCCGCAATCCCTAATGCCTCCCATAAAGCGTCGGACGCGACGAAAATTAGTGCGATTGCGGCCCGGGTTGTTCAAATATTTAACAACAAAACTATTTTGACGCCGACAAACACGCACACCGCTTAAGGGCACGCTCTCCTCCACTTTCTCCAATCGTTTGCTCCTCTCGGAATAAATGCGCTTGGGGTTACAATTTTCACGTACGCTCGTAACACCGTGATTGGTCAATTCGGCCGATTTAACGCAACTTGGCGCACGTTAAAGTGTTACGGCATTCGAGAGGGCGCGAGAAAACGCGAGGGAGAGAAAACGTCTGAAAAAAATGGAAATTTGATGGTCCTCCAGTCGAGTGAATCCGGGAGGTGGGGCGGGGGTTAGAGTTTTTGGTGGTGTAATGAAAATTATTAGACAACCGACTAGAGAGAAGGCAGTGAAATATTTATACACACAATAGCTCCACTTCGGTGCGCCATTGTGTGCGCTCGGGAGGTTTTAAATTTCGATTTAGCTTTTTTTGGCAATGTTTACTGCGAGCGCGCCGGGTACATACACTCCCGCTATATTACGTTTTACTCGTTTTTTATTCAAATATATTTTGCGGTCGCATAATGACGTCGAGAAATAAAAGCCCCAGACAAGCGGATAACTGTTCGGGCGAACTTTATGAAAAGTTGCTTAACGTTTTATTCTAATGAAAAGCAAATTACCCCCTCCCCCTCCCCACCCCGGCGTATTTGCGCTGTCTTAGATAAGGGAAAACATTTGTATTCCGCGCTGATTAAATTGCCAAACTCGGGAGTTGTAACGGGGCTCAATTCCCGGCGATTCCACCTCCGCGAGTGGCGCGCGCGATTCCCTCGCAAAATTGGCTCTAAAGTTGGCAACACTGGTCGTGACTTTTGCGGATGACTGGCCATAACGAAGAAATCGACAAAAGCAAAGCCATGACAAGGCGAAAGGGAAGACGATGTGGGAAATAAATGGGGTAGGCCGAATTCAATTACTTGGAGAACAATACCGGTGCGCCGGTGTTGTTTGCTCGACTGCCCGAGCTTAGCTTTCCCAGTTCGGAACGCTCGCTCGTGCCGTTGCACGACGATATTTTGTTTGTTGTCGTAATACCGCTGCCTTTTCTCTCCTCGCCTGGGTCCCTCGCTCCGCCAAACCGCGCCGACCACATCGTATACACAAGCCCAAGCGCATCGGGTCTTTTCCATTTTTTGTCGACAGAAAAAAAAAACAAAAAAAAGATAAAAAAAATTCTGGTTGACAAAAAAACCGCAATTTTTGCCGAGCTTTTATTTTCATTTTTTTCTTCTTCCAGCTGAAGAGACGATCGATAGGCAACAATGCCATCCGAGCGTAATTGGCGATACGAGGCGAATCGTACGATAATTTTATCGGACTGAATTTGCGATTTTGCGCTGTGTCGTGTACCGAGGCTGAGAAACTCAGTCTGATGAGTCTGAGGGACGCCGTTCCCCCGGGGACACGCAACATTTTTTTCAACTGGGGAGTCATTTTTGGTGTTCTTTCGCAGAATAATGTTTGACGTCGTCGGTGTACAGAATGTACTTATTGTATGTGTGTACATTATTTGGATAATAGGTCGGCCGGTCGCTGCAGGGTATATTAAGTGGGATTCAGGCAGAAGCTGCGAGTTTTCGATAACGGCCGAGCCGCTTCATTATGTTTCTCCGATATATCGATCGGGGAAGTTTGAATTTCCGTTTTTTTCGAAAAATACTTTTGCCCACACGCAGAAAGAGGCAGACGCGTCTTGCAACGTCGCAGGAAATTTTTGCTGAATGAAGCAGAAGTGAATGTTGTATCTACGCGGATAAAAATGTTCTGCGGGAATGAAAAAAAAAAAAAAACGAAAAATCATGGGGAGGAAAAGTGTACAAGTGCGGTAAGGGATCAAGAGCGAGCTCTGAGTCATAATGAATAATTCCGTGGGCGGTATCGCTTTAAGCAGATCGCTGCAATGACAATCACGTGACATCTTCGATAGTCACGTGACTCTCGAGAGCATCCTCGATGGGGAACCACCGCCCTTTTCTTTTCTGCTGGCGCAGCACCTGTAATCAAGTTCTAGTAAACGACTATTCAACGTTTTGCGTTCGTTCTTCGAAGTCTGTTCCTTGTTTTTTTTATTCGCGACAAATTCAGAACAAAAATTTCGTACTTAGTTTTGTATTTTGTTAAGATTCACTTCATGCGAAATAATTGATACAAAGCAGTCATCTATCAAGTGGACATCGATGCTTTTGATTATATACGAGATTAAAAAAAACATGGAAAAACAATTTTTGTGGAACGAAGAACGTGATGAACAAAAGAGTATTAAAGCGGAGGTCCAGGTTGGTAATACAATGCAGCATCTATGGGTTAATTGGCGGATTCTCCAACGCCTAGTGGACCGAGCAGATTAACCATCCCCTGCGTCCATCGTTTGCTCTCGCTCTCTCTCGGCAGTCTTATCGTCGTAAACCATCCTTTTTCCCTTGGCTCGCCATCAGATACCGCTGAAAACCGCAAGAGAAAATCTCATTTGTCTAAGCTCAACCGCATTCTTATAATTCTACGAAGCTTTTTCATTAGCAGTTTTAATCAGACTCGAAAGGTTTTTTTAAAAGCAAACGAACCACTCCGAGGAGTTATGACTGCATTTTTATTTCGGATTCGGTTGCCAAAAATAAAGATGTACAAACTAGAATTATCCCCGGGGCTCGTTAATATTGTTTTGTTATTTTTTCAAGAGTTCCCTGATTTTCAAAACTCGTGTTATCCGGCGGACACACTCGTGTACCGTTACTTTCTCGAGCATCTGTTTTTTATTACTCGAGCTCCTGTTCGCGCGGCACCGAAACATAAGCTTCTGATGGGTGCGCGTAAAAGTTACACCGACCGTTTGGAGTTAACGAGGACACCTTTATGACCACCTTAATTGGAAATTTAAGGTGTCATAAAGTCAAGAAATCGTTGTATTAACTGACCCTCGGCCAGGGAAAATGGAAAATTGAAAGCTTTCGGTAGTCCTCACTGTGTCTGGGAGTAATAAAAAAAATTGAACAAAAAGGATGCCAAGTACATAAAAAGCACCAAAGCAGACGGACAGGAAAAGAAACACGTTTTCATTCAATACCGGTACGTGACTGTAATACACGCGCTTGATTGGAATCGAAATATCTTTGCCATTTAAATATTTGAACGTTACGCAGTTATTTCGGAAACACGAACTTGTAATCAGTTTTTTATTTCATTTTTATTCTCGATTTTCAACTGTTAACTCGATTTTTCGTTCGGTTGCGCCGCATGGAATAACAATAATTTTTCCTTCAGATTGAATGAAATTCAATGTTTAATAGTTTAGTTTAATTGTTAGATCAATTTTGTAAGCATTTTTTTACTTCTCAGCGTGGCCACCGTCTTTATCATGCTATACTGCAACAAGTTTTTTTATTCTTCTAATTCTTATCGGTACTTGCAAATTCGCTTACAAAATGCAATTCTTCCAGTTTCATGTTTAGTTGGAAATTTACTATCGGATGAGAAAACAAAATTTAGATAAAAAGAAAAAGAAAGAAAAGAAACTTTTAAATGTTGTTTTGATGCAATCTTCAATCTGAGAAATATATTTTTTTTTATTTTATAGAATTGTCAAGCTGCCTTAACAAAGTTGTCATTTCCTCCGATAGATGAAATTTTATCGCGATCATCGAGCATGTTGAACCGTATCTAATAACCGACCGATTATGTTACTGGAAATTAAAGTGATTCGTGTGTTTACGATTAATACACTAGATATTTGACAAACACAACAGTTCGTAATCAGTTTACCTACAGGATGTTCTAAACAAACTAATTTGTTGTTGAACTTGGCACAATTGATTAGTCGCTGAAACGATACATTGTTTACTACTTGAAGCAACATTTTTTTTTGCAACAAATAAAATTACACTGAGAAAAAAAAATGCTACAACTGCATGATCTTGCATGTAGAAATAACATATTTTCATGTATCCTACAATCGCATATTCACATTCAGTTTTAGCATAAAAAATTATGCTGAAACTGCCTGCGTGAATATGTGTTCGTAGCAACTCGTTGTAACATATCGAACTGTGCTATTTCTGCGTACAAAATCTGTAATTGCAGCATCTTTTTTTTGTCAGTGTATTTTTGTTCACGTTCTTGAATCCAGAAGTTTTCATTCTATAATATTTCAACTGCCATTAATTAGCAACAATGTATCGCTTTGAAGAAGGAATTAATTAGAGAACGAAATTCTTGACTCAAAACATTTTATTTATGAACCAAGAATTCTGGTCTAAAAAGCTTTTTCTGATTCTAAAGTTTTTTGCAAAGAATAATCTTCATCAACAAAGATAAAATCTTGATTCAAAGAAAGTAAATCTTAAATTAAAAAGTATCTCAGTGCGTCTCGGTTGAAATTTTTTTTCCCCAAGTGAAATGTGCTGTTTAGTAATTGTTTAACGTGAAACTTAGCCCGCACATGCCCAATCACGGGTATTCATCAGACTATTCCACTGGCCAAGTGTCTAGCAACATTAAAGGATAACACGCAAGGCTAAAAGAGGTGCGAATAACACCATAGGCTGTGTTATCATTCGGGTACGTTGGGCGCGGGTATGAAAATTGCTGAATTCGGAGTAACAATTGGTGCGAATGTTCAAGTATTAATGTCACAAGCTGCAGAACACGGTAACTCGGCGTGCGTGGAGGCGGGCAAGAACGACTTACGCCCATCTAATTTCGAGGGCACATTCTGCGGTATTTCACAAGGGGCTGTAATTCAGAGCTCGCCTCGTCCTCGCAGCCGACCCTTCATCCTGACCCAGCGTCCTACCGCTCCGGTGTGTTCTCTCTCTCTCCTGTCGTCTCGTTTTCTCGTTGCCTCCCTCTTTGCGCCCGCCTTTCCTAGAGCTTCTCAACCCACTTCTTCGGGGGCATAAAGGATGAAATGAAGCCGGAATACCACGCCCTAACTACCGTATCGCATTTGCCAACGCTTCTCTTCCTCCGAAGACGTTTCAGCCACTTCTCTATGTTCCTTTCTGGTCACTCAGGCATGCAATTTTTATCACATTATTATTCAACTTGATATATGCTTTATAATATTAGAAATGTTTCCTGCGTGGCTGAGGTCTAACCTCCACTCCAACATTTTCTCCTTTCGCCTCGTTTTTAAATTATTTCTAATAGTTCTGCATGTTTCCACTTGATGTATAGAAGTCAAAACTTGTGCTCTTTAATTGGTGCACAACTTCCTTCGAATTGAAAAGAAAAAACAAATTGGGAAGGGATTGAAAACAAATGATACAAAAACAATATGATTAATTTTTTTTCAGAAAATAGTACCTCTGGTTAATTAACTTGACTAATTAGAGTAACAAAAACAAAACGATGATACGGATAAACGTGGATTTTGTTTTTCATTGAAAATTGACTTCCTCTGAAAATTAACAACGAATTAAATTAATTGCGAGATTTGTCACGATATCCACCGAAATTGATATAAGGTCATTAAAAGAATTGTCCTTTACGAATAAAATAAGAGGAAAAAAAAAAAAAAGAATTGATCGAGCTCGTTTGTTTCTCAATTAGACTCTTAGCGATTCGCCGCATTTTCCAACGTGAAATCTCAGCGAGTTGAACTTAATAAAGATCTAGAGTATTTATTCTCCCTGTCGTGTTTACTCCTCTTTTATTTATCCGACGGTCGCCTTTCTTGTATCTCACAACTTTGGCGAAGAATCTCTGACCGTTATTGAATCAATATTATACCGCTTTGCTCATATATTGTGCTATTTCAATCGTTTTCAAGGACTTTTCTTCTCGCAAGTGCATTTGTTTTTTTCCTGAAATAAAAAGGGTTTCGAATTGTTCGTTTGTTGGAATTGTATTTTTTTCCTGGCATTTAAACGTCGACTGTTTGTTGGAATTGGTTGTCACTAAAATTTCATAATAAGCAAAAAGAGACGACTGTTATGGAAATTTCACAAATACGTTTTTACGTACGTATTGTTATCCTTTCACAATGGAGAAACCGATGTGCTCACTTCCGAGCAAACAGAAGCGCCAAAGGGGTTTGATGTAAAGAAAGGCAAGGCATTTTCAAACAGGGTTGGTTTTTCGTGCGAACCATTCGTGGCTATCGCAAAAGATGAAACATCACCGCGAAGTCTCATCAAAATCGTGACTCATTTTCTCCACGGTTGGATTGCATTGTCAAACTCCCATATCCCGTAATTAGATTTTGAGCACCAATTTAACATTCCTTGCGAGAGCCGTTAATAGTTTCTCATCAATGATAATTATTTTGATGAAGAGCACTCGAACAGCCGCGCGTTTAACGAGCTAAATTTACAACCGTTCATTTAATCAAACCATTCATCCTAGTATTCGGCCAAAACTTTTTTCATACAAACTTGATGCGCCACAATGTTTTCATCAGTTTTCGCCTCTTTTAACGATGGCTAAATATTACTCTGGTTACAATCGAATAATTGTATAACAAATCCGCGGTAAAGAGTGAAATTTAAAAACAAAAGAATAAAAGAAAAGAAGATGAAAAAAGAATGAAAAACAATAAACATAATCAACGCAGAATACTATTAATTCCTACTGTTTGTACAGAAATATCCCAGCGATCAGCTGTCGAGAGCTTTTAATTGAGCTTATTCGCGTGTTATTTTTCTTCTTTCTTTTTTTTTTTTGCTGGAGAATTCCCGCTCTTTTTATACCCAGATAAAATCAGAACATTTTCATTATCGCGCCTATCCCTCGATTAAACGTCCGCTTTTCAATAAAAATTTACGAGGTTTCTTTGAAATGATAATCCACTGATTAGTGGTGCTTATTGATTGAATATCTTTTTGCTCCTTTGCTCTTCTGACTCTCTTGCTCTCACGATATTTGTTGTAATTAATGACGGCACAAGCGGATCGGATTAAAATTTCCACCTCCTTTTATGACAGGGACAGAAGAAGCGAAGGTTGAGAGAGAATAAATGCGAAGTCCTTCACGTCGACGACCTTCCCTCGGGACGCATGATCTGGTGGCGAAACGAGCCCTTTGTCCGGCCCTCTGACGCAACACGAGAATGCATCTTAAATTATAATTAATCGATTCGCAACAACAAAAGTATTGGTTGCGTTACACATCTCACCCCCACCCACTCTTAGCTTCGAGCAATCTATCTGCATAAGCGCGTGCACGGGTTCTCGAGGACGCAGAAAAACAAAAAGGAAAAAAAAGGAACTCATCGACTGCCGACGAAATTTATCGCCCGAATTAATTAAACTTATTGCTCGCTCGCGATCGTGCTCAATCAAGCTATTCATAACACGAATCGGTGCAGATCCCCGTCTTAGAGGTCTCGTCTGTCATGTGCTCTCTATTAGTCAGACTTTCGACGAACCAGGGGCATGAGATTTGCCTCCTCCCTTGGGTCTTTTCACACTGACACCACCGTGTATCGCGTAAGCCCGAGTTCAATCGATTGTTTGTCATTTGGAGCTCGCGCGAACGGCATTATTCACGCGTGATGCTCATTTATTTCTTCCAGTCTGCTCGGTGGCTGCCTCCTTTTTTATTCTTTTTTTTTCTTCTTTTCACTTGTTTTTTTTTGTTCCACGCCGCGTACTTTTTCTCGCTTCTTTTTCATTATCGGTTCTCATGCAGTTCATCGAGGGCTCGTCGGTGCACAATCGATCGTGCATATGGTCTCGGTGTGTGCTGGTAATTGTGCCTCCAAATTGCCGTAACGTACGTTGCGCGGACGTAAACGCGAACGATATTTGTTCCGCTTAATCGCTTAATTTGTTCAATCGATTGACCCCACTTGAGCCCCGACGAGCGTAAAAACGGGCGGAATTCGCGAGCGGGATTTGCAGCCCCGCGCGCGCGGGGCGAAACAATTTGCAAAATGGAGAACCAAAAAAAAATAAAAGAAGAAACAACACGCACGCCCTGATAATAAAATGAACCGTGACGGATCGTCGCGACCTCCGCACTCGGGATCAAACGCTCGTGCGTTCCCAGCAGTTGCGATGAAACGTCGTCTACGATACGTGTCAAGATAATATGACATCTGGCAATTCCGCTCTGACTATCCGTTTACATTAGACCTTTTTTCGCTGACGACTTAAAATTATTCAATGTATCTTTTTTTTTCTTTGTTTTTTTGGACAGTCAGCGTCTCGCAAATTTTTGTGACTGCGATGAAATTAAGCAGGTTGAAAACTCGACGTGGATGATGAGAGTTTTTTCTAATTAGTAAAAAATGTTAGAATAGTTTCATATATTTAAATATAAGTAAAATTATATTGAATAAAAAAAGGTAGATATAAATTACATATTAAAACAATATGAAATTTATTTGCACGTACACTTTTGTCCTCGTGGGAAAGTTGGAAGCATTTTGCTGTAAGAGTCTAATATGTTTCGTATATCCTGCTCCGAATTCGTTGACTTGGCCATTTTTCCCCTGCCGCCCGTTATACATGTACTAAGTATAGGAAAGTTCCGGGCACAAGCAGAACCCGAATTCTACTTCGAAGTTTACAAGTTTGCGCGACATCTACCACCATATAATAGCTAACTCTGGTCTCAAGCTTTTTCCTCTCCGATACTTCTTATAGTTCTTATTACCATCATTCTTTCGCTATCTTGGAAATGAACGAAATCTCATTTTCAATGGTATCGCGTGCGGGAGCAATAAAATTACTTCCACTAAATGCTATAGTCGTTGTACATCGCCATTCGACATCTGAATTCCAAATTTCAAACTTCGCTCGGTTGCTTTGTAATTGTGATAGTTCTCGCAGTCTGAGTATATGCATCTGTATGCATATACTCCATGCATATAAGATGGCAGTTCTATGTGTGTGTTGAATCCCTCTAATATCTCGTTACAAGTTTTATAAAATTATGACTTTCATGTTTCAGTAAATGGGATTTTATAAATTCACACGATATCGAAATATATCTGATTAAGGTCTTCCTGGAAAAAGAAAAATCATTTTTTAAAATATTTGTGCACGATAAGCGTCCGGGGATTTGGGTTTTGGATTAATGAGTTTCAGTTCAAACAAACATGTTTCATATTTCAAAAGACTTTTTTTCACTTTTCAGATATATCTGAAAAGTGGTATACCTTTTTTTGTCACTTCATACAAAAGTAAATGCGTTTTTTTCAGATGAATTTAGAGGACAAAAAAATTTGTGTATAAAATGGAATGATGTTTGTTAGCAGATTCATTTGAATGTTATGAGAACAGTCTTTCCAGACTTGTGACACAAACAGGATAACAGCGGCTCGACATTTTATTAAGTTTCTTATAGTCGTTATAAATCATGATATGAATGTGTTAATACCTGAAACAGATTCTACAAGACAATATACTAACTTTTTATGGGCCATTTGTAAAGGCAACTATGTTTTTTATCAGTGAAGTGAAAAAAAAAAACATCCGAGGGACGTGAAAAGCTTATCTTTCATAAAATCGCAACACACCGTATCTGTTAATACGTTTTTTCCCTTGTTCGTAAATATTCCATAAACGTAATCTGATTGAATTCAAATTAAATATAGATATGGCATCTAATCAGATGAAAACTCGATTTTCTGGTTTATTACTACAATACCTTTAATCTTGCGACGAAATGGAAGCAAAAGTTCAATTCAAATCCCCCACGGTCGTTAGAACGATGGGGCACGTCGTTGAGTCTCATTTTCGGATTTTCAAATCCAAACACGTCAAACCGTATACATCTATATGGCATATATCGGAGAGGGCTCGCAGAATAAAGCAACTTCTTTCGGGGGTTCTGAATCAGTGCCACTGATAGCATTAAACAATACCATAGCGTTTGCAGAAGACATACAAACAGAGTGATATTATATTAATAATATGAAATTAAATTTTGAATAACAATTTAAAATTTAATATTTTGAATGAGTGGTGACATTCCCGGGATTCTGGCATTATGAATTTCAATCAGCGTATGTGTGTTTGTTAAACTTATTTAGCCCCAACTCGTGTTCGCTCGCCATTTTCCCCTACGATCAACCAATTAGACTTGCTTTCCATTCTTTTCGTCGGGATCAAAAGGTTTTTCAGGATAACAGCAATTCTTTCCCGACTCATACGAGAGATTCATTTTATCCATAATGAAAACGTGCATACATAAAACCCGCGCCCAGATTTTCACGACTTTTCTACTACTGCACTTGATTTGTCACTGAAATTACTTCCTGCAGAAACTATTTTTCTCCAACTCGAATGAAGTCGCTGGAATTTTTTTAATTTTCAGAAAAAAAACATTAATCCGAATGAAAAAAATATTGAGATGAAAAAAATAGCGTACCATGCAGATGTTTTAAAAATTTTGACGCGGCGTATCCTTCGGCCGCATGTTTAATATCTCATGAGTATTTTATCGAAAAATAAGCCGCTACGCTCTCAGCGGTTCTAAATCTGAAGAAGCACTTGGTCGGCTTGCCGAAAAACCGATTCATTCAGAACTCAAAGTCGCCTTACGGTCGACAATGCACATGAAAAGTTGAGCAAAGCTGCTCACTGAATCATTAACATTCGCCGCCACCGGGTTGGGGTATTCGGTGCATTTAGCCTTACGTCGAAAGGCACATAATGAACGCGCTTAACAATCTACAATGTTCTTGTTCGCCTGCTTTAGGACGCAGTTAATTAAACATTCATTTGCCAACTATAATATTCCCAACGTTTCGACTATTGCGCGCCTGTTTTACACACGCGTGATTTACATCGCTCAGCATCTTAAAACTCACTAAGACTTTAAAATTTCTCTTTCTCTCTCTTTCGTGTTTCCCCTCTCTCTCTCTTTCTCTATCCTTTTCGCTCGCTCTCGTAGACAAAATCGTAAACAAACGATTTATTACCAGAATCAGTGCAAAAATGCGCGTCGCCTAATCAGATTCATTAGACACTCCTTCGATATGCAAGACAATCTTGGATATACCCTCTTAGATTGCGAGATTGGCCCGTTTGTTTAACTTCCTTTTGAGCTCGTCACGCTTCTTTATTCACCGCGTGCTTTTCCTCATCACGCCGTCTGGGAGCATTTCTTACTTTAACCTTCCGTCGTTGGAAGCATACTATTCAAACATTCGTCGCGTTGCAAACGTCGTTACCTTGGCGTCTGATAAATAAAAAGAAAACCAAAATAAGAAAAAGGAAGAACTTGCACGCTGACAGAATTTGCCTCCAGACGGGGCCGATCCCTTTGAAGGATCAACACCGAGAGTTCGTTCGGATGTTAATTAAATTTCAAATTAATGTCGTAAAACTTGTTGCGCTGCAAATTGAATGATCAAACGCGAGCGCCGATAAGTGCGCGCGCGAGCCAAAACGGCATTACGCTTGAAAACGGACGAGGGCCCTCCATCCAGCTGGCCTGGCTTGCTGACCGCGCTCACCTGAGCACGAATCCTCCAACAAAACAATATTCAACTTAGTTTCCGCTGAATTCGGCATCCCACCATTTTCGGGATACACGCCTGCGGGCTCTGGCAGCTTTACGCCAACTGACACCAGTGTGTTTCTCTAATAGTGTAATCCCCCCACCGAGGGAGATGCTCGTGGCCTTGCTCCGTTCAAAATGTTCAACCACTTATGAGTTCTGCCGACACAACTCTCGAGCTTTAATTTAATTGATATATTTTGAAATCTGGACATGCTGAATTAAATTTTATCACTGATTTTCTGTGTATGCAAACCTTTGATATCGTGCAAATTTCTATAGATTTCGTTATTGATACGAAAGTTCAAAAAGTGAGATATCAATGAAAAAAAAAAAAATAAATAAAAATATATGGAACAAAAAAATGTGAAATAAAAAATGTATTGACATTTTTCTAGTGAATTTTATTTTTAGTAGTAATTTCGTTTGGTAATACAAAACGGCTCGATGTGTTTACAACTAAACAAAATCAGTGGAAATACTTCTCTCAAAATTGTGCAACAAGAGCACCATTACTGATTGATCATACGAGCCTGTGTAATAAGTTAATGAAACCATTGAAAGTAATTGTGACGGATTTGAATAGAGCACAGATTTGGATGCATAAACAAACTAAATAAACAAGATTGGTTAATTAATAGCGGTGGTAATTCTGATTCAATTGAAATCGATGCCACCTGATGTACACTTGCATGAAAAGTTTCGATTCAGCAACATGAAACAGCGACCCGGTCGGACTGGAAAATATTTGTAGATGTCTCCAATGCATCGATGATTTATTTGTCAAAAAATATTCTTCCTGTAATCAGAGAAATAAAAAATTAACGATAATGTAAATTAATTATTCATTTATTAGAGAACATTATTTGATTGAGATATTATCCGAAAAGAAAATTGGATTAGAAGTAATGATGATGTCAGAATAACGTGCTTATTCTACTCTCCGTGCATGTAAACGTAAATTGATTTGAGTCGATAAATTTGTTAATTTTTCTCCCCGTTTTCGCTCGGTTCGTAAATTTTCTTTACGTGGCGTCTCGGGCGAACGAGATACTTATTCTCGTCGGGTTGCACGGGTTTTTATCGAGGGATTGCGAGAGAGCTCTGCCCTTCGTTCGGAAAAGACGAGCGCGCCGGCCGAGAAACGAACGATCGCCCTCGAAGTTTCGTTCCGGCTCGAGGGGCACGAAGAATTTATTATTTCGCGCACAGCGGTCGAAGGGGCCAGTCGCACTCGTCCACTTTGGACACGCGCGCAGTCGCAACCGTCACCGCAAAACAAAAAACCGCAAGATAATTCGGCCAAAGCAAACGCGGATGTTCCTATTCGCAAAATCTACTTTGTTTTCCCGAGGGTAACGAAGAGCGCTTCCACCTCTTATTTCCTCGTTCCGTCTGTTCCTGGCGTTTTCAACTCGCAAGCTCCCCTCTCGTCTCCGCTGCCCTCCGTGGCTTCTCCTTAAGAACGTGCTATTTACGCATCCTCGGCGTCCCCTTTGTATTACCGTCGCTTTGTAAGCATTTTTATCACGTTTCGTAATTTCCTTCTTCGTAGTTACACACTATTTCTACATTAAATCTCGTCCCAGAAAGCACGCGATATCGTTCACAATCAACGCCCCAACATTTTTCAAATTAACGCATAGTTTTGAAATTGGCTTCTCAACAAACCCTTTAAACAAAATTAAACTACACAATAAAAGTAAATAAATATAAAATCAGGACATGTTTATTTTTACAAAATTAATCGTTAAATTTAATCCATGTCTCTTGTAAGTTTACATCAAAGTGTAAACAATCATACTATACATATAATTTTACTTGAAATTGTTTACAGTGTTTAGTTTTGTGTTTAAAATAATTTCTTTCTCTTTTTCTGTTACAGGTGAGTTGATAGTATTTGATCGCTGACCGAGATCATAGTAGAGGTAAAACAAAAGCTTTTATACAAAAATAAATAATACAGAATCGTCAGAAATTAGAAAAACAAAATTAAATAATTGCGTCATAATAGTTTACACCAAACTTTAGAGAACAAGTTTTCATAATTACATTAATATTAACTAAAAAAAGAAGAAAAATCGCTTAATTTTGAGTTCGACAAAACAAACCGAGTGCACGTTAAGCGCCTAAGCTCCCCAAAGTCATTGAGTTTCCATCTCATCGCTCTCATCTCGTCTTGCATTTTAATCCCCCGTGAGCGTCTTGAACGTTCGACAGACGGCAAAAGGAAAAGGCGCAGGCAATAAAAGCAGACGTTTCGGACGGCGCGGCGGCAAGAGGGATAAATGTTTAAAGAGGACGGGCTGGAAAAACCGGATACTACAGGGACAGAGAGATGCGGCGCGGCGTCGCCCAGTGAAAGAAGGATTGTGTCCGGATGAAATCGAAGTCGGACAAACAGGAATAAAAAGTCAGCACACTGCATTGCGCCGTCACGTCCCGAGGGACGTTCGGGTGCCGCTGCCACGTTTCTTGCCGCTCTGGTCCAAGATGGTTCATTAGTTGTCGCAATGCAGGACCTCGTCAGGTGGGGAGGTCATAATGTACGCGTCCCAGTCAAGCTGTTAGTCATCTCGGGCTCTCCTCCGGGACGCCTGGAAGATCCCAAAAATATAACCAGCAAAATCCCTGTTTTGAATGCCCTCAAAACCAACCAGCTCGTTTATATTTCGCAAATGTTCGCAAGAGATCGCGACCTGAGATTATTCCAATGGGGAGCTGCGCCACTCGACAAACTATTGTCACTATTATCGCGAATCGTTCTTGTACTTGGTTATTTTGATTTATTCACGAAAGTATGAATACGACGCGTCGGTGTATTCTATTAAAGCAAACTTTTAGGCAAGATGAATGGGTCGCGGGATAACGGTCTGATGCGACTCTGCCGCTACTACTTACAGGCGCACCGTAGTCGAACCATTTTCACTTGGCCTTTGAATTTTAAATCCGATACTTCGGCCAGCTTATTGCAACGTTTGTAGATGCACATTTGTATCAAACTTAAATCACATGTGACATTTTTCATTCAAATTGAAATTCAAACTATGAAATTGAGATCATTTATTTATTCATTTTATTTATTTTTTCGTTTAGGAAGGAAGTTAAACTTGTTGAAAAGAGAAACAAAAATGAATGACCAAATGCTAATCAAAATTTTAATACTAAAGGACTAATTAAAAATTTAATCCTTTAGAAAGAAGGGAAGAATTGTAACGTACTTTGATTAACGCTTCTCATCTCCTGGTCCTGGAAAGTTTTTGCAATCACACGCACGCACATATTAAAGCGTGTCGACGCACCGGGATGTAGCATCGTCGCATTCAGATTTCCGACCGATGTTGGCAACTCATTCGGAACTCCGCAAAAGTACGAGTTAATCGAAACTTCTTCGGTCCCTTCTTCAATTCGTCTGCTCGGCAACTTCGGTCTTATCGACAGCACCCTGAACTTCTCGTACCTTTCTTGTCCCATGTTGGCAAAGTACAAGACAAGACAACAGCGCCGATGCAGGCAGCATCTGCGTCACGTCCGTATTCCATTCTCGAGACAAAAGCCACCTCATCCGCTACTGCAAAACGAATGACGTCCGTTCAAGAGTTCCCTTCAATTCAAAACAGCCCTCGAGCCTCGATTTTCGTTCCGTCTCTCTAATCAAACCCTTCCAATTTTTTTTGCTTGTGTTCCAATTTTTTTACATTTTCATCATTAAAATTAATTGAATTCTTTTTTTCTCGTTTTCATTTTTTATATTAAAAAAAAATTCATTTTTGTTATTAAAAAAAAATTCATTTTTTACATCAAAAAGAAAAAAATAAATTACAGGACTCATATTGTAATTTTAAACAAGACTGTAAAAATACATAACGTGTGAAGTAAACATGAAAGTATTTTGTAATTTTATAATTTTTTTTACGTTTACAGCCATTCAGTAAAATGTCAATTATACAATATATGCATGCAATTACGACACAAGCAAATCCGTGCGACGTATGGTCTGTGGGTTTATCGGTAAAGCCATCGATCCAAGCATGTCATTCGTTGACTTTCATTATTCTCTAATCTATAAGTTCGACTTGCTAGGCAACGGTATGGCGCTCGGAAGATTCGCCCTACGAAAGGATCAAAGAGACGTGAGTTCTTGTGAAAGCGGGTCACGTTTTGTGCAAAGGGCCAGAGCTTCGCACATAATTGTCTTGCTCGAATGCCATGGAGACAACCTGCATCGGTAATAACGAGCCGCAATGAGACTCAGCAAAAAAATAAAAAACGAGTAAAAAGAAAGAGAATCACATGTCGAAGCTCGAAAAACCTTTTCATCGTCTCGAAGACTCCTCTGAAAAGTTTTAATCCTCATTGGTTGATTGGAATCAGATCACTTTGTTCTGTTTATTTTAGCACTCAATTAGAACAGCTCGAGTGGATCCCAGCTAAATCTAGCGTGATTATGTTTGTGAAAGCTTTTGATTTTTTTAGTAGCTGACAGAGAGGCGGATTTTCAGCTTACTGGTGCGCATATGAATCATTTGTCAAACTGATCCCCGTGTATTTGCCAGGGGCAGTTGTACGGAAACTGCGTTTCGTTTTTTGACACAACTTTTAAAAAAAGGAGAACGTTATTGCAAGCGGATGTCGGGAAATCGTGGGGTTGCACAACAAGGAAGCGATTTGCGATACTTCGATGAATTAACCGATGGGGGACGAGTGTTGCCAGCACGGCCAACAATTAGGTAACTTTTACTCCCTGGGAGAAACTTTCCATCTGGAGTCTGTAAGGATTAAATTATCACGCCGCAACGGTTATCTGGGAAAAAGGGGCTAAGCACAAACCGGCGCAAGATTAAGGTTGAAAGAACTTGGGTGGCGTTTATTCAGTGAAACAATCGCGCGAATTTCCAAACAGTAATGGCAACAAGAAACTAGTGTGTCTCTGCTCGACGATCGAGCAACAAAGGTAAATAATTTCTGTCACTAATTTGGGGCATGCAAATTCCAAGAAGAGACTGATTGTGAGATTGAGGAATGCTTATCGTGAATTCTGATTAACAAGTTTCTTAGTGCAAATTTCCACTCATTTTTACTGCTCCACTTCCCGAAAACTAAATTGTAATTAAATAACTTACAAAATTGTTGTACAATCACTCAGACGGTTTTGATTTGACGGCTTCTCGATGATGTACTTTACAGTCATTGGATTAGATTCGTGATGAACTTTCCAAACATTATTCAAATTCTAGCAAAAATAACATTTGTTAATTCAGCCGGCGGCTAATGTTTAAACTAGTTTGTAAACAAAAGTTTTGCCAATCACTGATTAGAAAATTGTGTGCTTCAAAATTACTGCCAGCAAAGTTGGAATTATTGATCTCATTTTATAGTTTCAGTCATGATTTTGTTACAAAATTTTGTCACAGTTTTCAATTGCACGACTGCATTAGAAAATTTATTTAAATTTTAAATGATACTTTTTGTAATTTTATATATTTTATTTTTCGAAAAATTGCACGATGGACACCACTTGTTGCAAGGCGGGCCCAACCTTATCAGCGGGCTCTGCACATAATTCAAAGGACACGCTAATCGTCGGCTTTATTTGACATCTTGATTATAAGCTCAAGATAATTAACAGTTTGGATGGGCTCGCAAGGAGATTAAGTTTTCAACTCAAGGAGCGACGCGTAAAATCGGCTTCAAACAGAGCGCTGGGGGTAATTAATAAGCCCTATGACTCTCTAATCAAACGTATCCGCTGATTGACGAAACTACGCCAGCGGTTTCAACAAACACTGTCTAATTCGGTCTTGGAGGGTTGCTAACGTGAGCAAACCTCAGGACAGACACAATTTTGGTCGCGTGACATATAAAACCGTATCGTCAATCTGACTCCTCTGATTCTGACCTTTAATTAACATTTGGAACATCTTGTCAGCTTCGAGAAGTTTCAGTTCAACACTCTGGTGTTCTTACACTTTGAAATTTTCAAAGACGTCTGAACTGCTCAAGATGAGAAATAAAATTCAAAAAAATATGAAACATACTATGATACACATTTATGACACAATTTTAATTTTTATAAATGTATTGGAGTGTCACAATTATCCCAACTTTAGCTTTATTTGCAGGCATTTATAATACATCCACGTAAGTGAAGCCATACAGGTTATTTCTGTCTGGGTAGTTTCTATTTTTCTCAATTTTTTTTTTCTACAATCTTGAGCGGTTCATATTGTCCACGTTTCGGTATTTGAATACGAGGGGTTCTCTTCTTTTTTTCATTCGCCCTGATTGCACACTTGCGCGTGTTGACGGACATTGATAGGATTGAACGTGATCGGACTCGGTGGATTCGCCGTGCGAACACATTATCGCAATCTCATTTAAATTACGGTATTGGCGTCGTCGCCAATCCAACAGCCCCGGACGTGACTAGACTTGACGGATTCGGTGTAAACGAGCGCGGCGATTCTCTACCTCTCGTAAGTCGATGAAAATTTACATGGCTATCAACAAGCAGCAAACCAAATGTGCCGCACGAGGACAATAATTGTACCAAATTTAGTGCTCTTGTTTCTGATTGCCACTATGTTCTCATTCATCGAAAAAGTATCGCTTCATTTTCCTTTATTTATTTTTTTTTGGCAAATCGATAGTTGCGAGCTTCTAGGCTGATGCTTTTGCAGTTTCACTTCGCT
Organism: Trissolcus japonicus; assembly: GCA_030522925.1. Lineage (NCBI taxonomy): Eukaryota > Metazoa > Arthropoda > Insecta > Hymenoptera > Scelionidae > Trissolcus > Trissolcus japonicus. The sequence continues at coordinate 423,715 of JAPYZS010000071.1, read as the reverse complement.
ATTCATCGTATGCAAAAACTCATCTCTTTTGATATTATTTCGATTCGTCTTTGGAAAGGCGTGTTTTTTTCAGTCTCTCTCTTTCTCTCTTACGGACTTCTTTGCGACGCTACCGTGAAAAATGTGCAGCTTACTTGAAAGCTATATTTCTCCGGCTCAAGTCACTGAAAGACCTTCAAAAAAAAAGTTCGATTTATGAAAGCAACCGAAAAGCGTTGCATCGCGCGCTCTCACACACGCGAAATCGAACAGCAAGTGCGCCACGAAAGTGGCGGTAAAATCTAATCCGACACAGTTCGCGTTTCCGTGCTTAAGCTTGTTTGCCGATCTAATTAAATGTATGTGTGTAGCAATAACTCACTCGCGCGCCTTGTATGACTCTTGTTTTAAACTCGTGCAATTTATGGGCCCCCCTCCCATCCCACCGACTAATTCAAGTTTCTCCCCGCAAACAAAGTATCCGCGAACTTCAAACGTTCTTATACGTATTGCAGTTTTAATAAAATATTAAACGCAACCAGTTGGGTTGCGCTGTGGCAAATTTCAATCTAAGGTGACTTGAATCGGCGCGAGATTTTACAAGTGCACTGGCCGATAAAAATTTTTTTTTGTTTTTTGTTTTTTAAAGTCGCGAGAAGACAAGAGCCGACGCTATTTTGACGGGCCAAGTCGATAAATCGTTCTCGGGGCGTGATTTAATACGATTGCATGCCGTAAAGTGGGTCGCGCCTCGGGTTTCGGCAGACCGATGGAAGCAATTTCTTCTGCGATCGCTCGAGAAGGGCCAGACGTCGAAATTCCAAGCGGTATTCGGTGGGGGCGATAAAGAAACGCCCAAAGCTTCGTAGCACTCGCGATACAACTCCACTTGGAACGCGTTCAAAATGCTGATGGAAGCCGCCAGCTGAAGTGTATATACCACTTCCCGACATATCGGACGCGTGTATAAAAGGGAACGTCGTTTGATACATGTCTGCTCGACGCATTACCAGAACAAAGCAATGACTTAGCCACTTCTCCGAGATGACTCCCTAATTATGTGCCATTCGGCCGACGGTTACATTGAATCTCATTTCCGAGAATAGCCTTTTTGCCATTTGTTATACCATGCGGACAGTAATGTCTCCATTTTCTAGGCATGAACGTGCAAATGGATATTTTCAGTCTGATTAAAAGGTCAGCATGTTGGGTATTCAAAGCTCTGTTACGTTCTTCTTTATTTTTTTTATGTGACAAAGTTTTTCCCAAATTCAAACTCAATTACAAAACTTTCCTGTGGCCGACAAAAAAAAAAGTCGATATATGAATTCACTTTTATTATCCCCGTGTTACCAAAAGATACGAAACCCTAAATCATTTTGTCATTATTACACTGCGCGTACACCATTATTTTTTATTACTCTTTTGAAAATCAATACCAGCCAACTTTTATCAAAATGTATGACATAGGGTGAATAAATTGACAATTCCGTCAGCATAATTGAAACCGTTTTTTTTTCGGAAAGTACGGAAATATATGTACGTAAGTAAGGATACAAATGCAACTGCACAACTGTGTCGTTAAATCGTGCAAAATTTAACTCATCGTGCTGTGCAGAAATCATAAAAAGTAACTTGCGAAAGTTGCGGCGACTAGGACTGATAATATTTTACGACAATAGTTCTCCGGAGTTGGTTATGTGCGCGCAAAAAAATCGAACGCAAAAAAAATTATACTTTTTTCATACGCTCGGTTCCGACTCACTGTTGTTCCCCACGCGAAATCGCGCTATGAGTCATGCTGCAATTCGCCAATTAGCAGAGCTGCAATAATCAGATGTTGAAATGGAGTAGATAGCGTATACCCTCAAAAAGGGAGTGTTTGAGTTCGCCCTCGTTCCATTTTTCCGAGAAATGCCGCGTCCCTTGAATAACGCGTGTGCACGCACGTTCCGCGTATAGAGTGAGAGCCGACGACCCTGTACTATGAAAGAAAATGGGGGACCGATAAAATACGCGCATCGATCGGGTCGTTTGTCCGATACGCAAATCAATTTCGAGTTCACATAAAATTTAATTAGGTTGAAGGATATGTGGTAAAACATTTTTTTATTCTCTTGACAACAATGTCTCCACAATTTTTGTTACAATTTTTTTTTCTAGGTTATTATATTCAAGATGGCGCAAAATCAACAGGAATTCATTGACAAAAAAACTAAAAAAAAAAGAAGAAAGAAATATTTGAAATATATTATTCATATTTTGCGGATGTTTTTGCGCTACGAATAGCCGGGCGAGATTTAATACGAAAATTCGCAAACAAATTGTTGCAGAATTTTATTCACATATTTTTTGATACTTTGAAAGTTTCGACGCGGTTAGCGTGAAACTTTATCTCGTTTCCTTCGCCCTTTAAAAACTGGATTTTCCCCAAATACGCTCTCTCCCAATGTATGTATGATATGTAGCGACAAAAAGTCGCTTCGAGGGTGCATTATGTAAAACGGGGCAGCAACACTCGGAAAAGTAAACTTTTCAACAAGTACAAATGCACCGCTATGCAGACGTTATGTTTTTCGTTAATTACGTAAATATGTAAAACTCCGGGGTGGCAACAAAAAATCTAGCGCCAAGATTGCGCGCGGTCGAGTTTTCCAAACTCAAATAATTCTCTGTTATTTGTGCATTGTTCCAGCTTGTTTCGTTAAGCCTTGATGTTTTGACGCTGAAATATTGTCAAAATTATTCCAAAATTAAGAAAATTAAATTTTGTAAAAAAACTGTTTTTTTGAAAAGATTCAATATTATCTAGCTTTGAACGTCTGATATCATCTGCAACATAAACATACATTTCTACTATTGATGTTATCCCTGAAAAAAAAACAAACAAACAAAATGAAACAAAAATAATGTACAGATTATTTTTTCCACTATAATATAACATCATCGTGTTTCAAAAAAATAAAAAATAAAAAGAATCCGTTTTATATTTGCGCTGAAATATTGTGTTTGTCGGATGAAACTGCGTGTGCATAGACCTGAAAACGACTTATCCTGGCTGGTAACTTTCTGATTCAAAATAGGTATAGCGAATCCGAACGTCGGGTACATTTTTCATATGCCAGCAAAGCGCTACTCAGTGGCATCGTATTATCTCGTGCGCTCGCCTGCTTGGAGTCCGGGGCTAACTCGCTCTTCTTTATCCCGGAGCTCTTGGCTGGAGCCCACTCAACGTAGTGGGCGCCCATGTGCCCGAACACATCGATAATTCACGAGCACATGCGTGACGAACCGGATGTATTGAAACGTTGCAATTTGCCCGCTAGCCAACTTTCCAAGACCGGGGCTTTTGTCTCGCGATCCCGCGCGTCATCCTGCGATCCGAATCCGTTATTTATTATTCCCGATGGCGCGCCGGGTCCGCGGATGGAGAACGGAGAAAGATTACGCGTCCTTCCATCTGTCTTTTCAATGGAGATGTACGAGTTTATAAAGCGTTTTCGATGGGATGCGCCCGACACAACTTTCCCGATGATTATTCGATGAAGACGGCTATAATGGAATTCTTATTTGCCGACGTAACGCTCGTTCAAAATTCATCCATCAGGGATTTAAACGTGATGTTTCGCATGCTGCGCCACGTCGTCGGCCTCACGTACTCATGAGCGGCTCAAAAGAACGCCGCGCAACCCTTAAGCTGAATTTGACTTATTTTTCTACGTCATTTACAGCGGGATTTGGCAACAGCGCCAAGAACCGATAGCGCCTGACTAGAATCGCAGATCAACCCGGGGACACTTGGCAGCCGATGAACGTACTTTTTTTAAAGTTCAACTCCTCCCCCCCCCCCCTCCTCCTCCCCCTCATCTTATCATAAACACAAAGTCCAAAATTGACACCGAACAACTGGGTTAATCCGCGTCGCACAACTCTTTTATCACGTCCCGAAATCCTCGCTCAATCTCACCATCGGAATAAAAATAATAGTGATTGGAAATTTGACGACGTGACTGGGGTCACATCAATCCGTCCGAAATCGTAGGCCGGCTACTTGAGATTTCGCATCGCGTATGCCTGGGCTGCCCTTTAACCTCTGCTTCGTCCGCGTTTTTTAACACACAATCCTTTATCTCCCCGCAGCGCTCCTTGTACATTCCGACGTCGCGCGCAGGGGGGATACAAATCGAATTGAATCGCCCGGGCAAAAATTTTTGACTTTCCGTCGATGTGCAATCCCGGCCAAAACTTTGCGACGGATGCCGACGAGGGAGCTTCGCAAATCTGACGCCGTCAGCAGTGGAGAGACCCTCGGCTTGCACAAGCGTGTGCCACTCAAGCGAACTCGTTGGTAATTTTGTTTTGCCGCAACATAGACGCCGAAACGTGTCACCCGGAAGCGTCGCAGTCGTTAATTTAGTTGCCGCGTGACTGTGTCTTCAGTATTTGCCTTTCTTCAACGGTGCACACAATATTTCTTTTTTCTGTTACTGTTTTTTTGTTTTTCCTTTTCGTTTGCTTGTTTTTTTTCCCTCTGCTTTCATTCCCCGCTGCTTATAAATAAAAGCTAAAGGAATGAGACGAGGAAATAAAAAGTTCGTTTATCTCATTCTCGGTCCGTTAAAAATCATATCAGATACAAATTCCAGTTTACAGTTCGAGCGAGCGTTGCAAATGCCTGACGCTATCTGGAATTGCAGATCAAACAAGTTGCACAAAATGTTTGCAATTTTTCGTGTCATCTTTATATATATTTTTGTACTCATTTTTTTTATGCAAAACTGTCTGTCAGAAATATTGACTGCCTTGAATCTGAGAAATGAAAAAAAAAAGAGTTTTTACCAGAAGCAAGCAATCAAAACACCGTCAAAGAAAAACTTGAAATTATAAAGTATAATTTTCTCTTTAACATCAATTATTCTGCTTTCATGGCGGCACTTATCGTTTTTCTTCATAAGAGAAAAATAAAGTCCATCACTTTTTCAATGCGACCTTGATTTAGGACTTATTCTTATCGGTTCAAAGCACACGCTCCCCTGCTAAATGGCTTTACGACAAAAGAACCGGATGGAACAGGAAAACATCAACCGATGACACTGCTCAATTAGCGACCACGTTCGATTAATTCGCCTACTTTAGTCCGCCTCAGTTCTACCGTCTTTCTTGTCTGCATGTTTCATCTTTTTCTCATCCGGAGCACGCGCGCCCCTCAGTCTGTTTATGAAACGATACGACCTTGCTCATGCAATAACCGTCCCGCTATGATACTCTCAGGGCCACATGAGTCATCCTGGGGGGCGAACAGCTTAACTACCCTGCAGTAGAAATTGCGTTCGAACTAAAAACTGGCTAATCGAAAAACCGCATCGCCCGTAGTGGTAATTCAATCTCCTCCATTTTATATTATTTTTTTTACATTTATCACACTATGATGAACTTGAAAAATAACTTTGTGCAACATGGTATTTGCAGGATTGAAGTAGGCGATGTATGAAAGAAAAATTGTTGTTAAATTTTCATCCTGGATTAAATTTGAAGAATCCAAATGAACGGCGTACGAATGAGGAGACCAAGGCAGGCAATTTGGCAAATACCCGTTCGAATCGATCAGTAAAAGGCTGACCAAAGAACGGAACGCGTGCATACCAATTCGTATCGAATTCCTTGACTGGAAGTGCTGGGAGGTCAGCAACGTGGCACGAAGGAAGATATTATATCCGGCTGATCCTTATCCATTCTGGAGGACAAGGGAATAATGTAAGAAGCGAAAGCATGAGGCGGCGGGGCGGTTCGAATTGGCTTTACAGGGATAGGAAGTAAATGCCCCATGAATGAACGATGAGCCCGAGAGCCGATTCCGTCCATCGGATTTCAACCAAAGAGGTTCTCTCTCCTAGCCCAACCCCCTTAAATTCTCGACTTCTTCTTGACGATGAGATGCACGATTTTTCTATGCCATCGCATCCATTATTATCCCCTTTCCAACATGCCGGATGAAATGACTGTATGCTTGCAGTATGCAAAAATCCGCAATCCTGTAACACCAAACGTACACATTCTCTTTGCATACAAACTCAACTCTTATAACTTATCTGTTTTTTGTTTCTTTTCTTTCCTTTTCATTTTTCAAGCATACAAATGGTCATGATATGTGGTGAATGAAAAACCGTCATTCTATTCACTCCTCTGCAACTCCGCTCTAACATCCTCAAAAACTTTGCCTCAGGGTTTATACTTTTAAAACAATTCGCGAACGATTTTTGTTGATATAATTACATCGTGTTATGATTTCATTTGGGGGATCATAATTTGTACGAATCGATGTTTCAAAACTAATAGAGAAGCGAATATAGCTGATGGTTTATTCAGCGCGGGACGTCAGTTAAAATAATTACTTGGCTTTTTCCGCTGACTGATTAGCCGACCGGAAGTGATGAGCGAGATTGCGAGAGGCACGGAAATTCGAACGCCAGGGGACACGGCAAAAATGCCCCGAGAAGCATTTCATCTGCGCCGCACAGGCAGCGAGGTATAAGTCCGGTCGCGTAGACGTACATGCCAGAGTCCCAGGGGGACTCCGGTTCTCCGTTTCGTCGAAATTACGTGATAGGGATCGAAGATTCCTTAGGAGCCGCGGAGTAATTAAGGTTATCTGTACGTGGCCTGGGTTCGTGTTATTTGTTGGTACACCCGTCAGAGCGTCGACTGGATGAGCGACTGATGATAATACACCGCTGCGCTTTCACAATATCAGTCTTGAATTAAGGTCGTGAAATTCTCATATCGTCCTGGTTGTGTCAATTTTTTTCCTTAACTTTTTTTTTGTGATTTTTTTGTTTTTATTTTTTGGTTTGACCAAGAATTAAACTTGATTAAAATTATTTATAGTTATTCGATTTTTTTAAACAAAAGAAATCGAAAAAAAATCAATTTGCTATCGAATTCATTGAAAGGCTTCGAAGTTGATAAATTCATCAGGCCGGATATTTTGCATCACGAAGTGAGTCTTTTCGCGGGCACCGTCTGAAATTCTATCGTCTTTTTTACCGGGAAAAGAAATTTAAACTTAGTTGGAACAGGCGAATGAGGTAACCGGATTTAATAATATCCCATACCCAATAATAAATCACGTTTAAATTTAGCAGAGTCGTGGCGCTGTATAGCTCGTGGCGGCGAGGCGTTTGCGATGCGCGACCCACGGAAAAGGTGGAGCCGGTTTATTGAGACCTCGCTCGTACAACTGATCACGAAGTTAAAATCTATAATGAGTACGCGAGGCAAAATAACGAGTAACGCTAAACGATCGCAGCCTTTATCCTCTACGATCTACTGATTTTCACAGCACGGGCTTCATAAACTTGGCTAAATAAAGTCCTGCACCGGCTTGTTCCCACTCGTCTGGCAATTCCACTGATAACTTTGGCTCTTGTTACGATGCCGTTTGTGTAACGTGTTCATCAACTTCTCTTGCAACAATAATTTATCTAAGACTATCTTTCAAACACCTGCTCATACTTTACACCATAATACAAAAAAAAAAAAAAACGAAATACCACAATCGAGTCTGAAAATTGGTTGAAAAGAAATTCAAAATTGTCTATTTCATTTCAGAAAATATTACAGCAATATTGCTGTAATATTGTAAGGGACAGCTAGGAGTGTTGTTCAAATGAATCGGTACGTGCAAACAATAGAGTGATCGCGGAGTGCTGTCAAAAGGATTATCTCTTAATGGTCATTGAGTGTCCGCGGGCACTTATATGGTTATTGCTCTACGTTGTCCTTTTAGATCCACACCGAGACCGACTCCGAGAAGCGATTTGAATCCGGCACATTAGCAACTCTCATCTCTCAACTTCGCCGACCCCCCGGAGGATTATTATTTTCTCCTCACTCGTCAAACTAATTTTGCAGATTATAATTTCGTTATTCGAGCAGTTTGTGCCTGCGTGGCAAAAATTAAGTTTCGTCTCGGCATTTGTCCGAACTGCTGCAGCTAACTTGATTCCAAGCTAAATAAGCTGAATATTTGCCAAATACTTTGTGCCAAGAAAATGCCGAATTCCAGGCAAAGATATTGCAAAATAGAAACACGTTTTTCCAGCGGCTCTAAAGCCTCAACGCTTAATTTATTATTTCAAAACTTGTGTATAAAAAAAAAGGATGCAATTTTTTGGCAACAAATCGGTTTGTTAATCCCTTTTGACATGCGATGTATATGTGACGTGTACGATATTGTTCGGCTATCCAAATTTGGTATCAGCTTGGCCCGTAAAGTTTGACTCACATAAGCCAAACATGTCCTAAACAAATGCAGAGGGGTTTAAACCCGAATCAGTGACAAACTTTCTGCCAGACTATTATCTCAGCTTAAAATTTTCACGCAGGATAAAACCGCCAAGTATTTGCGAGACGTATGAGGTTTGAAATGAAAATTTGTTTCCAAAACCTGCTGTGCGAACACTGTCGAAAGAAAAATCGCAAAAAGTTGATCGCGTTTTTAAACAATTGTCATAAGTATACTTATGACAATTATTTAAAATAGCTTTATTGTTAACTTTTTAGTTTGAATTGTGAAAAGTATATAATCCAAAAAATTTAATTTTAACAATTTTAATAAAAATTAAATTAATAGAACACGAAAGACAGAGATGGTGGAAAAGGAAATGAGAGAAACGAACGGGGGGGGGGGGGAGAAAACGACGAGGGGTTGCGGTTCATTTGAGGCGATGGGTCAGAAGTGGTGGTTAAATTCTTTCGCCGATGCATTAACCACACTCGCTTCGAACCCGAGAAACGCCTTCAACGCCCGACGGAAAAGCGAAACTTTGAATCAGATTTTAATTAAACGCGAAATCGTGAAATGATTTCTCGACGACGCCCGGGATTGCACGTACGCGCGCAACCACTCTCCAACGGACCGATTCGAAGTTTCGCATAGCAGCAGATTTATCGTTTACACGCGCGCGGCTGCACCGAGTCGGGCGCGGAGGAATGAAAAAAAGGACAAAGATGAAGGCAGAAGGACAAAAGAATAATAAAACAGAAACGAGGAAACTGAGAACAGATGCTCCGCGTGAAATTAGTTTGGATTCTGCCGACTTGACCCGCGGTGCCGACGTCGAACTTTGTTTCCGGGACTGGCATCGATCGAACGTTACGATTCCGTCGGTCTCCGCATTCAGGCTGGAGTAATGAGAGTTACGCGAGTTTTGCGCGCCGTTTAAAAGAAACCCCGGTTGATGGATGGCACAATGGCCCGCAGCATCTTTAATTACTTTATTTCTTGCCAACTTTGCTTCTCCCGTGTCGCGATCAAAATTGGATTACAAAACAGAAACCGACCGACCGCTGTTTCGTGGATAAGTTAACAGCTTACAAAACATTTCTCCGCGATCGATCGGTGTTAGAATAATTTACCTAGCATTTCAACTTGTACTCTTCACTCAACAATTTTGATTCAAAACTTTATTCAATTATTTGCGCGTTGCAAAGATTTTTTTTTTTGTTTTTCAACACCGGAATCACGTACGCGGTATAAAATGTGCACTGATTAAAAAAAGTAGATTGAATCAAATGGAGCGGAGTTGAAATCAAGTCCTTGAATAGATGGAAGGAATTTATATTTCATTTAAATCAAGTGAGAGTTGAATTTAAATTTTTATTATTTTTTACTTTTTGTAAAATTACATTAGGTATGTAATTTTACATTGAATTTGTAAATTATCCCAAATTGGTTTGTAAACATTGTTATCTTATTTTCTTAATTGAAAATGAGTTTTTCAACTAAAGAAATTGAATTTAATTTCAAAAACTTTAATTTAAATTTTTCATAACTTGATACTGAAGAAGATATCTTTATTTATAACAGGGTTGACTTGTTAACTGCGTTAAGAATATACATATTTAATGAGTCATAGTAATTATGATGATGATACGTGTGCACAGATGTGACTTGACAATTACGTGCGAAAGAATAAGGTATGAAGTAGGGGAAGAAAAAAAAGTAAAGGAAAAAAAAGAAGATTGCGCCGAGGCGCGGAATAATAAGCATAATGAGGTGACGATATAACGTCGCAGCGGCGGCGTGAGTTCAGTTTTCGTGTGGGCAGACTCGACCGCAAAAGGAAATCGCGGTCTCCAGTTGCAAAGCTGGGCCCACGGGGGATGAGGCGTAACAAAGTATAGAATGGCGAGGATAGCAGCAGCTTACCGCCCCTTAGTAAACCCGTCTCGTATTACTAATTTATTATTAGACGTCATAAGCTTACTTCACGTTACGACAGGATTTTACTGCCTCTCCTAGCCGGCTCGTGCAGTCGCGGCCAACCAAACTAACCACACCCCTTATTAATTTAAATCTTCCCTCGCTCGGAATCGCTCGCTCTCGCTTTTCTCTCGCGCGATCTTTGTCTCACATTTCTCTGGGCATACTAATTTCCGATTGCACGCGAATGCCGCTTTTTGTTCTGCGAAAACTCGACAAAAAAGGAGAGTGCCGCATGAAAATTACTTTCCAAACGTGAATTCGTATGCTTGGGATGATTGCGTAATTGTCAAGCGGATGCCTTAATGAACAGGAGCACTGAGGGTCGCGTTGTATATAAACGCATCGATTTTTTTTTTCGCACCGCATAAATAATATTTAATAATTGGTATTAGCGCTAAAATGATGCGCTTGAAATTTATAAACTGAATTTGTGCATATGAAATGTATAAAAATTAACAATACATGTTTGTAATTACAAAAAAGTGTTGTTGTAAATTCTTTTTTTTTAAGTCCTCGAAACAATCTTCCTCTAATTGGGCCAACGTTGAGTAAAATATCATTGGTCTTATAATAATACTTATAAATCAAGCCTATCCAGGCAAAAGATCACAGATACAAGACGGAAATTTATATCTCGCGTAATTTAACTTTGCATTTCCGAAGAGTAAAATTTATGCTCCGCCTAAGATTTACAACTTTGAAAGTAGACGTCGCGTAATCACGCGGCACTCGAATCACATCGTTTTCTGCGTACGTTGAAAGTCACACACAAAGCAGTTACTCACGAGTGTCATTCTTTTCTGTTTCAGGTAAGGACGAGAGTTTCATCGCCAAGATTTCCGCGCGCACAGTCAACGTTTGTATTTTGTAAATTGGTGAGACGCCTTGCATCCGTCCCGGTGGCAATTGTGCTGCCGAATCTTATTTACATTTTTATGCGCGTCGGGAAATCCATTGCGATAAACGCACTCTTCGGACGTGTACGTCTTGCAAAGGTCGCCCGAGTGCACTCCGACAGGACGGTTTTTGCCAACCGCGCTCTTTACGCGCACATAAATTTCCTGCCTCCGCGTTTTGTTATCCAATTTGCATGTCGTCGAAATCATTTGATGCGCGATCGTTAGAGTGATGCTCGTAATCTGCGATCTCGCTCGAGTGCGGGGTTTGGCGGAGAGTTATCACGACAAAAGCGCCCCCGACAGCCCCGATGGGATGCACTTGTTTTTATAATTTCGGGGCAATGAATCCATTTGAATGAGGGATGGTCGCTCGCTCTTGAAATTCGGCGTATCATTTTGTGCGCTCATTCAACGCGGAGTTAAAAGCCCCGCTATATAGATTAGAACGAGAACGACGCGCAAAGTGATTTGTTAATTAAAGCTGTTCCGGTAATTAATCGAACTCTGCAACAGCTTAAAACACGTTGATTAATCAAACTTTTAAACTGCTTTATAATGGCTTCGACTGAAAAGTATAGGAATCATTTTTCAACAATTTGCACAAAGTGAGTGGAGAATCAAAGAGAATTCCATCATCGGTACGATTTATTTATTTTCAAATCATTTCAATTGAAGATCAATTTGAATCCTCGTATAATTGATGAACCGGATTATTTCTCAATTAAAACAAAAATAATGAGCAATGAAACCATTTGAAAGAAATCAAACTGTTAAATTAATAGAAAAGATAGAAACTAATGAAATGTCAAATTGTTGACGTCAATTTGAAAACAATCCTGGTTACATTTGTGTAAAATTGTGTGTGCTTTTTACTTTTTGTACCGTTGCCGTAAACGTCAATGTTTGCAGGGACTTTCTTTTTCTCGTTTTCCGTTTTGGCATGTCTGCAAAGTTGGGTAGATGGCGTGGTGCAACATAGCGTGAGTAATTATAGTTTCACGGCGAGCGCGCCAACAGCAGTTCAAGTAATTAGTTCATTCGTCATTCGAAAAAGTAACAAGCCAAAAACGATGTATCTTTATGATGAGAAGCGGTAAGTCAGTCGACTCGATCAACGGTATCAACTCAATATCAATCGGTTTGAATGATTCAAAAAGTTTTTCCCCCCTCTCTCACGTAGCCGAAAATTTGATAAAACTTGGCAAAATGAACAATTGGCACGAGAATTCAGTTTTAAATCGGTGATTCTCGTCACGAAAGTCAACTGAAATGAAAGTAGAAAAGTTTTTCATCAAGCAGAACAATTGTTGCGACTAATTGGAAAGTTTTGTTTTACCCTCATTTTTGACGTAGGAAAAATATTATTATTATTATTTTTTTTTCACTGAATGATCTTTTCGAAGGACTTTTGAAAATCTTGCAAAATCGGAGGCTATAAAGACGGAACCACCGGCATAAGCGGACGCGATAACGCGAGCCAAGATGGGCGCAGCTAAAATGAACTGTAAGGAAATCGAATCCTCTTAACTTCCCGACATAACCCTCAAGGTCAATTTACTGCCATTAAATCGCAGCTACCTCAGGTCCAAAGTTTCCTTCTCGTTCTCTGATTTCACGGCGGACGACTACGTCTCGTTAATGTCCCCCACGGCACATCCACCGGTGCTCCAATACGTTATGTGATAAATCAGTTTCGCTCGTTCCTAGGGTAATTTTCGCAGTCGGAGACACTTTCGCTCCGGCGTCTAAACAGCGGTATTCTCCGCGTGTCTTAATTTTAATTACTGCAGCGGTACACAGAAATGGTAAACCATTTAGACTGTTTCATTCGTATGCATTATGAAACGCTATTAGCTGAGTTACACTGCGCTGCGAGTGAGGTAATGAAATCTTGAAAATAGCTCTGCCAGAAATAATTCTTGCGATTTAAAATTTAAAATGCAATTTGTTTACAAACACATTATCCTGACAGTCTTATGCTGTTTGGTTCGGATTAAAACAGAAATGGTGATTAATCAATTCTGGTTTGTCGTTTTCATGTATTTTAGAAATACGGGTATTTTAGACCATTTAAGATAAAAATAAAAAATAGTTTTTAGTTTTCTAAAATGTATTGATATTTTTTTAAGATCACCATTGAAAGTTCTCGTCTAATTTTATAAAGTGATATTAGGGCAGTTGGGGTAATTGTGTCACTACAAAGAATAAGTTCAATATTCATTAAAAATAATTTTACTAGGTTTAATTATTTCTTTATGAAACAGTTTTAGTTCATATAAAATAGCTAATTCATTTGGGTGTCACAATCACCCCAACTTGTCACAATTATCCCAACTGCCCCTGTTGATCAATTAACGAGAGGGTAGATAGGAAATGATGAATTTTATCAGCGGTACTGATAATCTGACAATCTGGTAGTCCATAAAACCAATAATAGACAAATCATATAATACGAAAAAGAAACGTAAAATAATGAGAAAAGGCGAGATTAAGAAGAGACGACTTCACTCGGGCTGTCATTAGCGATACTCAATGTCACATTTCGTTTTTAAGAAGATATCGAAAAACACCAAATCGAATGATGTTGTACTGCTTTTAACGTAATTGAATGATACGAAACGTGCGTAAATAATTCCAACGGTTTTTTGTGAAACCGTTTTCCTGTTTTATTTTTATTTTTCCTTTTGGTCGACATCTTTTTTCATAAGCGAGCCAATGTATTTCATCGCGGGTGTATTTTGACTAAATTCATAGACTTAAAAGCTCTTTGAGTATCCGGATAGCCAGAAGACCGTGGCTGAAAACTACGTGTTTACCCTTGAAGCAGGAAGCGAAAAGCCCTTGAGTTTAATAACGTTGACGCTCTTGTGTGTGCGTGACCGAGTCTACGCGTTGGATTTTCGTGTGTGCGTTTTCATATCTGAAACCTCTTTCGGCTGTGTGGGCCGCGCGTTTCGGGCGTATACGTGCGCGCATTATTTTGCGAAGGGACCCGAAGCAAATGTTAAGAGTACACCCGGTAGAGGTGGCACGTGTTATGCGTCTGACATTTAAATATCGTAGACGAGGGTCTGCTAACTTGTCCGGGCTAATATCGATCCCACACGAAATGAAGAAAGTCGACATTGTTTGTACAAAGTGTTTATGAGTCCCGTGTGTTGGATGTCTTATGCTAATTTCTCTGAGCCGAACTATATGTTAATCACTGCACCGGGGAACGACGCGGACGGGTAAATGCTTTTTGATCCGAAACAAATAAATATACATTAGACCCTGCGCATTTACATTCGCCCGTCAATTAGTTTATGATTGAAACGCCAACAAAGAACACGGCGTTTGCATTAATTTCTTTAACTTTACATAAATTCACGTTCGTTTCCAGTTAAGTCCTTGCAATTGAAAACCGGAATACTCTTCAGAATTATCTCATTTATTTCAATGACCGACCGATTGAATTAAATTTTTTATCAGAATTCTTAATTAACATTTTTTTTTTTTTCAATTAAAATTAATTCATCGATTACAAAATGTACTAATATTTCATCTGCTTTGAAAAAAAGATTCATAAATGTTTTCAATAAAATTTTATTTCCTCGGCAATTTTATAAATGTTATCCGATGAATATTCTTTATTGTTATCGCTTGCGTTTAAAATTGACGAAACCATTTTTCCAAGCAAATAGAGCGAACAACATTTTGGCCAGAAAGATTTTAGAAAACCGAGTTTCATTTTAACTTTGCTTCACGCTGTGAAAAACACGGATTTGAGACAAAAAATGTTGATGTAAAATGGGTATCGATGCACCGATCGAAACGTTCCGTCAGTTTTGTCCCCTTTTTAGCAAGACTGGCGCTCAGAGGCACGCACTTTCTTCGCGCAAAGTTTTGTAGCCAAGGCGAATTCGACGACGAGTTTAAAGGATCGAGAATACCAGAACGACATCAGCTGTACCGACGCGAAACTTTTAGTTGCAATTGGTATACGTCGAGTGCTGCTAAAAGGCAGACGGAGGGTGTTGTTCCCCGTACACCATACGTAGGAAGGAAAACGAGAACGCATTACCTAATTCTATTAGGCTGTTTGAAATTACGCGCGGGTTTAAAATTATCTCTTTCAGTGTGGGCGCAAAATTTCAATTTAAACGGTGCCACGGAACACCCCCGGTAAAAACAATCGGAGAAACCGCGAGAGCTCGCACGAATTTCATTTAATGCGATGTGTATCGTCAGTTTTTGCAATGTAAATCGGGTATTTTGTGCAAGATCGTAGTTTTCACCGATTCATAATATCAAGATGTACGGGAGGAGCAAATTGTTGCAAACTTTGCATGCGAATCTGTTTTCTTCGAGCATATACTTTTACAACTGTTACAACTCAGGTTCTTTTTCTGTCGAAATTTTGATTAAACTTCATTTGTATTTTGAAACGAGAAAGGAGGAAGTCGATGAACGTGTCGCGAGACAATAAATCAGGTCCATCGGGAGAAAGTACATTCGGACAAAGTGAGTTTTTATTTGATTAAGCCGTTGTTTCCGCGAGTGGGTAAACAAACCGAGTCTAATCGGACTAATTATTTAAAGTATTTGTTATCCCGCAATTCTTCCCTCGTCCGAAAACTGGAAAAGCCCCATCGATTCCCGTTTGGAAATTCCCGGACATTTACTTTTCCCCTGATGCAATTATCAGGCGCATTAATTTCAATTTGCGCCGTGCTTTACGAATGTAATTGAATAAATTACGGGCGATGCGATATTGAGGAGAAAAAGTTTAGTTTATTACGCGAACCGGGCGCGCTACTGCGTTCCGCACGTGTCCTTTCGCTTTCCGTTTCTCTGTTTTCGCATCTCGCGCGCCATATATTTCTATACAGCTGGTAAGTAGCTGTTTCAACTCTCCCGACGTCCCTCCGAGGGGTTCAACACCGGAATCTGAGATTGCCAAATATCACGCCAGGCTTTCTGCAAGAAGTGTAAAGTAGCTTGGCGAATGAGAAGTGAAATTTGAAAATATAGAGCACTTTGGAATAGGGCCGCGGCTGTTTTCCGTTGGATTAGAGAAGGAGAGCCGAGGCACCTTAAATTTTCATGAAGACCCCCGCGCGCCTTTTGCTTATGCATACGAAATCGTGCGATCCGCCAATTATGCCCGACCCGCGAGATGGTTCGTTTACACTTGCTTTTCTCCCATTTGGGCGAAAATATTGATCGCTTAAAAATCACTCCCCGGCCCTGGTAAAGCTTTGCCGCTCGCCTCGTAGAAACCCAACTCCGGTGGAGCGTTGCAAAAAATTGAATTCAGTTTGAAGATGACGCGAAGACAATTTCACGAAAATAAGTATCCCGCCGCTGATGAATATGTTAGGTGTGCTTGACAAACGACAGCGCCGTCCCCCATTATTCGTGTAATACTCAAGCAAAGCTTCGAATCGATCAAATAAGCATCCTCCCTTTTTTTTCTCCTTCCTTGCGTTTTCCTTCCGCGCCGATGACACCTCGCTGTTCAACGGGGCGCCACTTACGTCACATTCTTCGGTCTCAAGAAATTTTCAATCAAACGCCCGGAATTCTCCGTTGCCATCAACGCCCGCAAATGCCACGACCGCAAATAATGCACGAGCCCTTGGAAAGCATTTCTTATGCCGGCGCGCATTTGCGTGTGTGTGTGCGCGCGAACGACTGGCGCATACATACCGAGAAGCGATCTGGCAAAGTGAAACGACCATATATTTCAGCAGACATACTGGAAATGAGGAAGTATTCTTCATATCCACGGCGACGTTCGTGCGTTCAATTTATTACGCTGCACTTTTTAAACGCAGTTCGTCCTTCTTTTCTTCTTTCTATTTTTTTTTTTTTTTTTGGATTCTCTATCTTTCTCACTTTTGTGCTGTTCTGGATACATCTCATCTCCTCGCCATTTTATTTTCAGTTATTCTGCCCAACGATCTCGTGTTCATTTCGAAAAAAATTAAAATTTTAGGTGCAATTCCCTTGCCTGTCGGAAAAACGGTATCAATTATAGATCATTTGTTCAGTGTTGGAAATAAGTTTCGAACGATGCTCAACGGTTTGAATAATGCAAGTCGTTTTCCTTTTCAAAAGTCTTTGAGACTTAATGGAACTTCATTTTGAGTTTTTAAAAATTTGCCCAACTTTTTATTAATCAAAGAAGATCACACTTGTGCATAGTTCTACACTTTTGGTATATTTTTATCGGTATAACGGTTGAATCTCATTTTTCTCAAATTTGCAATTTAAATTTGAAATTTAAATTTACGGTTGTTTATAAATATTTGAGTTGCATCATTATCATACTGCCATTGAAAATGCGGAATTGTGGAATTGTTATCATTTTAATTTTGGATAAATTTTGGTCAAGTTTATCTTTCCGCGAACTGTATCTGTTGTTCAATCTCGACAATAATGTTTGACCGTAACGAACTGAAAATTGAAATACAAAACTGTAACGTCGTCGGCATATTTCGAATGTCGAGTGTGTATTTATTCAGGTTTGAACATTTACGAGGTAGTATAACGTGAAACTGGAACGTGAATGCATGTGTAATTTTAATTCCCACTTTCTAAAACATCAGCTTTAAATTGTTTTAAGTCCATCATCCAACATTAACTTTAAGTCAAACGAAATCGCTGTGTTACAAAAGCTACTGCATTTACACGGTTACCCCCTTTACATGCATACAATTTCGTAATTACTTTTCCAGCGTTCATTTTGCAGTTATATTTATGTACCTTTTTTTACGATTCCCTCGCAAGTAACATAAAAACGTTATCAACAAAAAAGCAATCAGCATATCGTTATGATGAAGAACTTGCAGATTATTGACTTTCAGCTAAACTTAAAACGAAAAGTACATTCTATACTCAAATTCAAATAACATTTTGCTGTAAACTAATTGCATTTTTACTTTTTTGTTGATGATCTTCACCCTTTTTAATGAAAATCTTTTATCAGTTTTTTCTTAAAGTTTGAATATAAACATTTAATTATATCTCACATTGGATTATAGGAAGATGCAGGAATTTATACTTTAAGGGTCGGATCGCAGGGATAATATTTGCACAATGTTTTCATGAGCATCCACACGGTTCTGGACAAGTTGTCAAGGCATGTGCCATGTGATTTTCTCATTCGCAGCCCCTTGTGCCGAATCGTCAACGTCGAGTGAAATATTTAAGCGATCCATTTAAGCTTTAGGCCATCTCAAATATTCCGCTCGGTTGAGATCTGGCGTTGTGACGGGTCAGAAATTGCAGTCTCTGAGGAATCGATCCGCCGTTGCTCGGCCATTCGGTTGCAGGGTTCTTTGAGGTCTCCGACCATAAAGACCTCTGTAAACGTTTCACGAGGAAGCGGTGCATGATTAAACAATGCTCGTACGCGTGCACACGACGTTTCAATTGCGACCTCTCTCTCGGTCCCAAAACGGCGTTGCAAAGCAAAACAAATGCCGAGGAAGACAGCGATTAAATCAAGTCAACGGACGATCTTCATTGGAACGTCAGGATTCGATGGACTGGCGGGCGTCAAATGTCGACAGCTCGGAAATATAAAATAATACAGCTGCCAGGGCCGTCGGTGTGGTGTAACCCAATTTTAATTGTCGAAGCAACTTGGCGCCCGATGATGCAGACGCTAATAGTCCAGACTGAAAGGTGGACTGAAATGGATTTGAGTTTGTTATCAGTTTGAACGTTAATTGGCGCTTCGGCGACGCAACCCGAAAACCGGGTTGCGCGCTGCTTTTCCACTTAATTATTTGATTCGTTTTTTGTCGGGGATTAATACAGCACTGCCAAGATTTACAGCATAAAAAAAGCAAGGCGACAAATGTAATTGCATTTTGTTTTTATCAGCAAGTTTCACCTTGGACTCGACAATTTATCAACACAGCAGACGGCACCGGCACACTTTTCACAATGGGCAGGGGTTACGCAGCAACCGATGAAAAGTGGGGGTGCAAAGGGATATTAACCTGGTTGGCCGGCGTCCAGAGCTTGTAACCAGCTGATTCGAACGCGCACCGCAGTCCGAATGGCGCCGCGACGCTTCCCACTCTTTTTCTCTCTCACTCTTACACTGTACAAACGGTCGCACTTGCTCGTAAAACCGAATTATTAAAATGCACCTCCAAATCCAGACGATACTAAAACATATCCCTGAATTCATCCGGTCGCAAAAAAAGATTCCAGCTGTTACGCTTGATGTCTGACCTATCAACGCTGTACCACTTCTTTTGTCTGATTTTAAAGTAGCTCAATGACACACTTTGATCGACAACATTGCGAAATCATAATTTTGCAAAGGATTTGTTTAGACATGAAGGAAGATATGAAGAAATTTTTTTGCATGCATGTTTATGTATGTGAAATATATTTAAATATATTTTAATAAATTTAAAATATTTCAATTTTGATTTAAAATGATCATTTCACAAGGCGACAAAGTATTTTCACGTGTAATAATAAAATTTGGACAGCAGATTATGGTATAAATTGTGCAACGAGCCCATTTTTCTTGGGATTTCCCGCGCAGAGTCGTAATTCTCGGTGAAACACTTTGGTTGTATATGAATATAATACCAGCCTTTTTCATTCGTATCGTACGTACGACATCGCGGTACTTTTCCCGCCGTTTTCCTCTCGTAGGCAATATATATTCTGAAAAGCACATAACAGAATTCGACACCGAGTGTAATGCGTCGTAACGAGAGTTCGGCGGTTGGCCCGAATTTGCAACACGCTTCTACGCGATCTCGATTTCAAAGATGACAAAAGAATATTATGCCGCTCGAAACGATTCGCCCTCGGTTATGAGTATGTGCTTCGTTAGCGGTGATTGACGTTAATTGTGCGCACGTGTATACAACGAATAAAATAGCGATGCTAAAAATAACGTTTCGTGATGCAATGTTAAACAAACGTTCTAAGGACATTGTTGGAGAAATTAGAATAACGCCAAAAGCGTTTCTAGAACGAACATTGCAATTTTACTTTCATGGCCTTTTTTTCTCCTCTTCTTCGTACGAATATTTCCGTTTTATTGCTTTGTGAAAGCAGTTGAAACAACGGAGCGCGCTATGAATTTGCTACGACAATAAATACTGTGATATGTATTTATAATTCTTCGCGTAATGAATTGTTGAGTAAAATATAAAATGTCAGAGTGTTTTAATTTTTTTCTGTTTTTTTTTTTTTTTTATAAAATGTGCATGACGGAACGAGTGTCATGAAATTGTAAAAAATTTGCATCTCATTGCAAAGAAACATGACAGATAACTTGGAGAATTTGCGCTCGGAAAGTTTTTCCCTATAATGACACGAGAGAACACCGAAAAACCTGTTAACCAGTTCTTCATGGTTGACGCTCCTATAGTTTAACGTGAATTATTCCCCCAACTACAATGAACCGAGTTGAATAACTTCGACGATAAATTACAAATCGCTTATCTAGTACACGAATTTATAATTATGCACCAAATAAACCCCTTTAATAGCTCGTAGGAGAAAAAAACATTCGCTCTGTTCGTTAGTAATTGCAAATTGTCGCGAAAATGTTATTCGACAACTCTCGTCTCTTGAATAATTATTCCAATCTGATGCAATTAAAATTCTACTAAAAGGAATTCCAAAATCTCTTTATTGTAGTTCCTTCGTATAACTATAATATAATTTTACGTCTCTACTTTTAAAGCTTCCTGAATTTTTGATTCGAAACGAGTCGGCAAAAATTTCTTCACTGCGCAATCGTGATTTTGATATTGCAATTAAAACTGTAGTCACTTTTCATTAAACGTGCTTTAGTCCAAGTATCCGCTTTCATGTTTTGATTCGCAAATTTAAGTGACTTCCATTCCCATCGGATACTGGTATTGACTGCAAATATTAGCACATAAATTTATAAAATAAATGACTTGTTAAAGTCATGATAAGAACCAATAACAAACATTAAAATTGGGAACAAGCAAATTCGTGTTTGAATGTTACGAGGTTTTAATTTAATTTGAAATGTGTTCAGAAATCTTGTAAAAAGCTTCTGAATTTTTAAAAGTTATAATTTATAATAATGACGTATTTTGTAGTACATTTAATTTGTGTGGGTTGAAATTTGATTAATTATGCAAAATCTTGAAACACGTCAGGGATAAAATGGGGCAATTTTTCTCCGACAGTACAGAAGGCGTGGAAGCATGAAATCTGAGGAATTCTTTGGCCGGTGATATTATCCATAATGGCCTTGATGAGCGGTCTTTAAGGTCAAAAGACAGCAGCCTCATCGTCGAGGACAAGTTGCAAAATGTACTCGAGCGGACGATACGACTCGATGCGGCACCAGTGTGTGTCCGATGTTATCTGTGGTTGCCATGGGGATGCTATTGATTGGCTGACGCGCCGACAGACGTCACGGGAGTCGCGGCGCCACTCTGACTATTGCATGGCGCCCCGCGCCTCGCCCGGTCCGCGCCATCCTCGTTTGCTTTCTCCTTCGCACTGCCGCTACCGCGCGACCAGTCCATAACTTCCCAATCCGCTTTTAATTAACCGAAATTTTCTCGCCTTTTGCGCAATTGACACTGCAAAACATCACCCGATCGTTCAAGTGTCATAACAATCTACTTTAAGTCTGTAGAATCAACTACATTTCAACAAAAGTTCAACAAAAATTCATCTTTTTATTCACTCAATCTTGTTTTCAACTTGAGAGGCAAACTGAGAAAAATAAATAAAAAACCCTAATTCTGATAATGAGTTAGTTTAATTATTTTTCAGTCTGTAAACATTTGTTTATTATTTGTTTATTATATATGGTAAACAATTTTTGAATCAACCTTTAGATAAAATTCATTTCTAAAATCTCAGCTTGTTTACTAGTCGTTGTCTGTTCGTGAGCCTGGGAATATTACCAGCAGATCAAAAATATATTAGAATTGTCGAGATTAAAAAAAATGAGGATCCTCGGAGTGAACTCCGCGTGAATCACGGACCGTCCAATTTGTCTTAAATTTTCTTGCTATCTTATTTGTCAATGCTATTTGGTTGCGCTCGGCATTCGCTGATAAGACGCGGAGAAAAAGAAATATAGAAGCAGGCTTCGAAATTACAAGCTGAACGCGGACACAAAAACAAACGAAGCTAATGACAGGACGTCTGCGAGTCTTTTAATAACAAAGGTGTCCAATCCAGACGCAAGAGACGTCTTCATTTTCCAACTGCGCCACAACCGATAGCGAACATGACGAAGCCACTCGGAATTTCTTCTTCCCCCGATTATTACTGCGCTTTTTTTCTCTCTCTTTCTAATGAGCGCTTACATTTGCGATTTTTCGTTTTTCCACTGTCGATGTCTTTTTTATTTTATTTTTATCTTCACAACCATAGACCAAAAATAATTGCATCCTCAAAGAGAATTACATTTAACGAAAGAGAAAAAAAAGAATTAACGCTTTGTAAATGCACCATCATTATTTTCACTTGGTCAATGATAGAAAAATATGTTGCCCAGCTTGGAAAACGGTGTACATGTTCATGTTTGGAATCGAGACACACGCCGACGTGTGTGTAGCAATTTCTGTATCTTTTATATTCGCATTGTCGCAATTGTTATTTTTCCTTGTTTGTACATCGAGTCATCGAAGTAGAAGCCATGACGACAACGCCAGCGTGATAACAGCACGAGAGTAGCAGAAAATCTCGAATAAATCCTTTCGTAATCCCGCATCGCTCCTTTCAGCTAGTCCGGATTTCCACAGCTCGCTTATATGTCCCCGGCATGTCTGCCTGGTTCATTCTTAAAAGCCTCCCACTCTTGATTTCTCTTTTCGCTGCGTGCCTATTTACATGCAAGACGACGTACGTGTTACTTATAAACAGTCTCCGTTCGTCCTTCCCTTTGAGAACGATTGTCTTTCAATCCTGTTGATTCGTTCAACTTTCTTATCCTTGCACGAAACACCATTTCTGTCTCTTCTATTTCGAATCAAAAAAAAGAAAAAAATTGAGCAAGAAATTGATGAAGGAAAAATCACTCGCGAACTACAGTGTAAATCTTCGCACGAACTTCTTTTAGAAGTTGCTATACCACCGGAATATAAAGCACCAGCGATACATGCATTTATTCTGCAAATGAAGCAGACTATGCAGGAATAAAATTCATGACAAATTTGCAAAATACGAGTTGCGTGTCATCCTTGGCGCGAGAATGAAAGACGACACTTTCGTTTTCGTATTCCGACAAGGAAAATTCCATTGATGCGTCACGTATATCTATTACAGTACCGCTGGTGTATGCGCTTTTTTTTACACAGAGAAACGTGCATCGCA
The DNA here is from genome assembly GCA_030522925.1 of Trissolcus japonicus. Taxonomy (NCBI): domain Eukaryota; kingdom Metazoa; phylum Arthropoda; class Insecta; order Hymenoptera; family Scelionidae; genus Trissolcus; species Trissolcus japonicus. Next base: position 400,231 of record JAPYZS010000071.1, on the reverse strand, counting down.
CTACAAATTCAAAATCGACAGCAAATAAAAAAGAAAACCCCAATATTGAACCGTGTTCTTGATGGCATGTCATAACCGGTGAGAACATCATACATCCATTCAGATGTTTGAAAAACGTCTTGAACGTTTATGAACCACGTAAAATACATTATAAACGTCAAAAAAGCTCTGTGAGTGAAATTACAAATACACAATTTTGTTGAAACAAGAAAAAATAAAACTCTTTAAAAGTTTACAGTAAACTAATAGAAAAGTATATTTAAAATTACAATAAAACATTGTAATTTTACAATTCTGTAAATTGAAAATTACGTACAAAATATTGAACTTTTACATTTTTAAGTGTAAAATTGCAGATTAAATACTGTTATTCGCCCAACCAGTCAATCATAATTTCATAATTGAAAATTATTTCTCAATTTGGGAGGTGTTGTCATAAATGTTGGCGCAAATTAGTGCAGATGAAACGATCAAAAACAAATACGTCGATCAGACTTTGTACAGAAAAGGCACCTAATCCAGGACGCGTGGATAAACTGCGCCGACAGGATAATTAACATCAGGCGTTACCGTTTACCGATCGGCGCGACGTTGCAGTCAGCGACTCAGTTGTGATGAACTCTTCAAGTTATCGATTTAATCGAGAAGCTCGTAACAGACTGTTGGTCTTGCTGCTGCGACTAAATTCAGACTCTTAGCAGCTGGGAAGTTCACGAGCTCCAAAGTATATACGGTCACCGAGGAAATCGATTATTGAGATTGCATATAGGAGAGAGAGAGAGAGAGAGAGGAGGCGACTGCGGTAATTACTAATGGCAAGCATTAAAGAGTCGTTCGTTTAAGCCAGCGTTGTCCCGCTCGTTATGCATTGTCGATAAATTTTTAAACTATTTGTTAGCGTTAGCCTATTTGTTACGGCATCCGCACGACAAGCGAATGTTTAATCATGCGCCATCCCTCGGGTGTGTTTCATTTTAACGGCATCATGAGGTCCGTTTCAAAAAATCATCTTAATATAAAGTATATAATTTTATATGTTATTTGTTAGACGTAGCGACCTACGCCTCGAGCATCAAAATACGATATACCAGTGAACTGTGAAAATCCTTACCGAGACTGGAATATATGGACCTTCCATTGTATCCGAAAGATAACGGCGTATCCCAGACTGGGGTTTCTAGCATTTTATATTGTTAAAAAAATTAAGCACGATTCGAGATAGAATATAAAAAAAAGTCAAACCGATAAAGAATTGAAGGTCTATCGAATTTTTCACCGTCAAATGCATTTGGAAGCGGCAACTGTTCTGGCATGTCAAGCAAAATCAATTGACTACGAGAATCTTCTCATTCGATTAAAAATAACATAATTAAAAATAAAATACTAATAATGCTAATAATAATAATAATAATAATAATAATAATAATAATAATGATAATGATAATAATAATAATTATGGTAATGATAATGAATTTTATAGTTGAATATTTGTTAAACTTATCAGGCAATCATTTCAACTCGAGTGTCTCACTAAAGCGAGTGTCGACTACTAGTTTGACTAGGTGAAGGGATCACGCCTACCGTGACATTGTTTGGCACAAACACAACGTAGAAAAAGGTCTTTACTCGCGACGTCTACAGCATCTAATGCACTTGACGTTGCGAAAATAGCAATTTTGCGGACAAACTTTCCGGACCGAAACTTCCCTTGTGTTGCGAAGTCCTTGAGTTACGGCTCTAATTATCTGCGTTTGAAACTATAATTAGATGCCTTGCAGAGTTTGGCTCCGAAAACCTAACGGCGTATAATCAAACCGGGTGCGAAAATGCGTTTGCCACCCTGCGTGAAGAGAAAAAAAAAGCAGGATAGGGGTTGTGTTTTAGGGTTGAAGTGTTGCCAGTTTTCCAGTTAGAGTGCGTAATTTCATGTTTTCTTAAAACACGAGTGCCATCAAAAACAACATCTGATGAAAAAAGTTTTTCAATGTCTTCCATTTGGGACACTTTATGGGCGTCTGTTTGTGCGATGATTATACTTTTTTTTTTTTTTCGTTTTTTGTTCGTCGGCTCCGTGAGTAACGAAAAATGACGGAAAAGTTGAGATGGGGATTACAATTTCCTTCGAGAGAGAGAACCCAATAGAAATTCAATTTGACTCGCTTGATTCGACAACGCCGCTTGTATTTTCATCGGGTACGCGCGGACTTTGGCGCATCCCGCCGAATCAAAAAGACTGGAAAGAGCAAATGACTCCCGGGAGACTGCGCCAATCATCCACTTAAAGCAAGTTCGGGACCAACTGGATTCTCACGTACCTCGCTGATGCCGTACAAGAAAAGCTAACCCCGGAAAAAGATCGAAATTATTAACTCCTCGCGTACGTTCTCGTGCACATTATTTATCGGACGAATGTGAAGCGGGAGAATTATTTTTTCAACAATGACCTTTAGTGAAGTCACCTCGGGTCGCTCTCAAAGCGAAGCACTCATGAAAAATAAAGTTAAAATATATTTTTAAAAAGATGATCAATATCATATGAAACTCAGCAATTTCTTTCGCAACTTCAATTGAACCGTATTGGATATGAAATATTTATTCTTTGTTTGGACAAAAATTTTGACCGCTGTTCGATGAACACCGCCTTCCAATGCGATGATAACGGTAAACCAAAAATGAAAAAAAATAAAATAAAATAAACACATTGCGGAAGTTTTAAGGGACAATCTGCAGTCGGGTGTTTCTAATTTCACCGATAGCCAGTGTTGTGTTCGCCTGGGAATTACACCTCCCGCGTTTCCATTTCGGTGAAATCCAGTAAATGTTTGGGCATCGGTGGTTCGCGCACCAGCAACCGCAAAAAAAAAGACCGAGTACCAGTTAGTTGCAATTATTCTCGTGCACGGATAACGGCTATTTCGCGAGATGAAGCGCACGTTGAGAATACATAGTGGAAAATCGAAATCTGTAAAGATTGAGAGAGGGCGAACCAAAAAAAAAAAACTGTGCATATACAAATTCGGCGCTGTCTTCCAGAATGAGGTTCGTTGCGGAGCTTTTTGAGATAACTAGGAAAAAGTGTAACTTCCTAATAAAGTATTTAGCTGCTGGATGGAAGCTCGCCGATGCGGTCGGGAGATTCAGTTTCCGAGTGATCTGTGGCTCCCTCGTCGTGAGAATCGATGCCGCCGGCCAACCAATAACCATACATCGCTCCGCTATCACTCCCTAGGGATATATACCAACCCATTTCGTGCCTTCGTTGTGCTAACCTTCGAGCCTTCCAACTTTGTACCTACCTATCTTATTATGAATAGCCGTCGCCGGCATTACGGGCCGACTCGGCACGTGTACCCTGCTTGAAAAATTGCGCTAATTCTAAATGATCGCCGTGCCTAGCGAAACCGTATTTATACCTGGAGAAAAAGTTGAGCACTTGGCAACAAATTATTCTGCGAGCCAAATTGCGATTCATGAGATACAACCGAATTCATACAAAGTAATCATGATTCGAGATTTCGTTGTTCAATTGTTAATCCCGCTGGGTTGGAATCTCGAAACATCTCGAGCGATCTGAAATAGAGCCAGACTGAAATCTAAACAGCTTAAGCTGAATGATATTTTATAAAAATGGCTGAAAGGATTTATGACGTTGCAGGAGTTACGAAACGTGTAATTGCGAGGAGCGCGAAGAAAAGAGTGCATCTCAAAGGGTGATAATATCAAATTTATTAAAAGTCAGATCGTATATCAAGTCACCCTTTCAAGATAAGAATTCCTGCTCAAATCATCGCCTGGGAATTCGCAATTAGAAGCAGACCGGTGGAAAAGACTATTTGCACGGCAAGAACTCGCCAAGGGACCGATGGCATTCTGCGTGAATTCGCCGCTGCGGAAAAGAAGAATGGCATTCGCCTCGTCTTGCATAGATTAACGCCTAACTTCAGGAGATGGGAACACAACTTGTGTATTGGCAATGCTTTCTCTCGTTTCTTCCTCTAAGCACTTTTCTTTTATTGAAAATCGTTGAAAATGATATTGTTTATGCATCATCTATAACAAAAGCAAAAAATCACACAAAAATAAATAACAATAACAAAAAGAGTTATCACATAATCAATCAACTGTCATATATTAATGTTTATACAATGTACCTTTAAAATGTTTAAATCACAATCATAAATTTATATATGAATTTATAAACAAATCATTGTTTCAAATTTGCGAACAATATATTTTTTACACTGCTAAAAACTCATAAATCGAGCCATTTATAAATTTTGCGGAAATCTGAGAATAACTTTTTGTTTCCGGAGAAAACCAACATAATTTACTTCTCTCGCTATCATCAGTAGCAATAAAACAAAAGCTTCGTTTTTTTGCCGAGGCACGGAGCTCAAAGTTGTGATGAAGAGGGACCTCGTGTCATTGCCGGCCTTGCTTGGAGACAATACCCAAACATTTGCTATCCAAGCCAAGATGTATCGCAGCGAGTATAACCTTGGCCGTGCTCTTTTTTTTGCCTCAGAATAGTTTCCTCCTTTTTCCGTTTCCATATTTCGAACTCAAAACAATGTGGCGTGCTAAAAAAACGCCAGCAGTAAATACTACTTCTCTTGGGCAAACCCAGACGAAAATCCGTAGACCAGAGCCACGACCCACCGGCTCAAATAAAGCCGCATATATTTCACACTCGCGTTCACACTTAGACGTAACAACCCGTCGCACAAATAACGCACATGAAAATATAAATTTACGAGCACACACGCAACTTCGCATGTTACGTCAGCGTTTTAATCAATTAGTGTACGACGACAGACACAATCCCTGCAAATTATTTGTCAATTATCCGCGGATAAACTTCAAGAAATCATTTTTTGGAATCGAGTTCCAAAAAAAAAAAAAAAAAAAAAAACAATTGAACGATTTTTTGCATTTCGAAAATGAGAGAGCGTTATGCAGAATATCGACTGCGACGTTGTACGTTACTGCGTCGTTTAGCGTAATAGCTAACAGTAAAGCTCGTCATAAACTCCGGGCAAGTGACAATAAAACTTGGAATAATGGTAAATGAAATTAAATGCGGTTGTTTACGAGCCTCACGGCAAGGAGAGAGTTATAATCGAAGTAAGTCGAACGACCGCGCGATCTTTGCCGGATAATTTCATCGCAAGCCCAAAGCATCATTAGGAAATTAAACTTAGATTTTGTTAAGCACTCGAAAACTTGTACGGGCGCGCGAAAGCTTGACTTGAGCCCATAATTGATTCTTTGAGTACTAACTGGATCTGGGACAAAAGTTCAAACCCTCTTTTCACAACAATTTATCTCGCGATAATCGGTATCCGGCGCAAAGTGGCTCTTCCCCCGAATTCGGACGGCGGATTAACGCCCGGCGCGCTGCTCCTCTGAAATTAACAAATCCGTTGAAAATAAAATGCAAACGTGCACACATTTTCTAAGTACCAAATGTAATCCCAAAGTTGGTCGCAACACACGAGTGATAAAGAATGAAACATTTTACATGCATATTTGCATAGAGACATAAAAAGCAAGAGGCGAGGAGAACGAACTGAAAAAAAAGAAGATGGCCAGAGCAAATCCCAGGATGTCTAGACGGGCACGATAATTGTACGCGAGAAAAATATAATAGTCGGTCTTTTCTGGCTCGTTTAGCATGCGTATTATCATACTCGAAAATCCCGCAGCGAAACGAATAACCAATTTACGGTCGTGCGAAACAAAATCCGAAATGCGATATCGGTGTCAAATGAACGGGGCTTTAATTTGCGTTTCCTAGAGGCAATACACACAACTCCGGATAAAGTGGAACAGAGAACCGAGCAAAAAAGAGCTCGCCTTTACGCTACTCTTCCGCGTGCCAGTATTTATGGAAATGAACCGAGTTGGCTTTTCCCGACTGTCGCTGTCTCCCTCGCTCCTGTCATCCCTGGCTTCGGACTCCGGAAATCCCGGATAGCGCCCTCTATTGGCTCGCCGCTATTTGCCCGCCTAATTAGACGGAATTCGTAAGTTACTTGTAAGCGTCTTCTACGATATTATGTTTGTGTACCGCTTTTACTCTGATGATAATCCCAGAGATGTGAAACCTACTATATATCCAAGTTGACTCATGTTTATACACTTCTTTCTCCTCCCTTCAGCCTCTTATTTTTCCACGCTTTTTTTCCGCCCTCAGTGCTTTTTAATCCGATGCTTTATTAAGGGAATTGTATCCTCGCTCAACCTACTATTTTATGGTCCTCTGCGAACAAACTCCTACTCAAAACCAAATGGTGTAAAATACGTCGTCTTACGCGTTGCTTTTCTTTTATGTCTTTTTTTATTTCTTTTTATTTACGTCGTCAATTTTAACGGTGAATTAAAATTAATTAATTCCAATTTAAAATTTTGATTCTTCGTTTAAATTTCCCAGTCGAAAAAAATTAAATTCAAGATAAAAAGTTTCCATGGCTTGTGTGTGCCAACATCAATTATTCGAAAAACTGTCAAGGTCTTTGTTACAATTTGCGCAAATTGTTTTTAATCTAGACGGCCGGGAAAGTCGGCGTAATTTTAGGGACATGCTCGGACCGCCCCGAGCCTGCAGTGACTCATCGTCTTGACACACCGGTGCATTCAACTTGCAACCTGTTGCGGGAACACCTCTTGCTCAGACTCGCGTGTCCCGTCATTTTTCTGCCTCATCCGTCAGTGCAGAACTCGCAATTTCAGAGCACTCGTTGCGCGCAAGTCTCGCGCCGTTTCATTATTCTCACCTCGCCGACGGTTAATATCCGATTCATCCGCTTGCGGGCTCGCCGAGTTTGTCAAACATTTGGACAGATAAATACACCACATTATTTTTTACTGGGACGCGATTAATTAATAAAAAAAAAACAAAAAAATTTTACATCATCGCGAATAAAGCAAATGGGAGTTTGTTTGTCTCACTCAAGCCGGCTAAGTGAATATTAAACGCACACCATAATTCGATCTCAACGAACTCAAAAGCGGCGGTGCATTAAACGCGACGTTTAGCGAACTAAAAAGTTCTTCACAGTCCCGAATTTGACTATGCATCGGCAGTGCTTTGTCAATTATCACGACGCTTGGTGCAGTGCAAAATTAAAGACTCACCCGAGGAAGGGTATTTGAATGCATCGCGGAGCCCCACAGCACGCCCTTCAGTGGCTGGTACCCTCCATGTAACGGCACCCCTTTTCAAGCGTCCTGATATAGTTTAACTCAGCCGAGAGCTTTTTTGACGTTTTGCTTTGAATTGGCTCTGAAAAGTCTGACATTAATTGGATGTAAAATGCATTTATAAAAAAATTTGCATAACTTTTTTTCACTGCAAAAACGGAAAATAAATAATATATTTGTGTTATGTCCGATTTTATTTTTTCTAATTTTTGTCAATGAAAAAGTTTGAAATTGAAGTTTAATGTTTGTACAATAAAGTTAAAAAATAAATCAACCGTTTTGTTGTGTTCAGTTGCCGAAAAAAGTTCCTAAAATTTTTTCGAATTTCAGAGTGGACTAACCCCCTTAAGGGTTTAATTCTTTGTTTTAGTGAGCTACTATAAGTTGTACCTGAAATCAAGTTGGGGAGTTGATTAGTGACTCGGACGATGTCCGTGAAGGTTATTAATATCCCGCGGGCTAAATCAAAGCGAGCATATAACCGCGCCGGAAACTGCGCCATTGTGCGGGACCCCCTCAACCGGGTGACTTCCGGCTCGCAATATTTCGCCGGGTTTCGCGATCCGTCAGCGAGGGCAACAGCAGGTGGTCACGCACCTGGGACGTAACCACGCAAGCCTCCTGAAGACCCCTGCGTGCACTGCGGTACACATCGCCCGGACCTTTTACTGTCCGCTAAATTACCCGGCGTCAAACAGCTGGTCGCCAGGTGATGAACTGCAACGTCGCCGCGATATTTATCGCGCGGCGATTCACCTTTGTGGACTCTGCTTTAATTACCCTATTGTTGTCACTCGGGCAACGAATGTGTGTCACTGCGAAACTCGATGTCACGTGAACACGCTCGACTCGTTAATCGTGCGAATGGATATTTCAGCTGATTGAATATTCCAATTCGAGACTCTTTTCGCCCTGGTCAAAGAGGACCAAGGCGATGTATATTACTCGCCCCCGTCAACCCTGCTCTGAGACCGTTGCATAATGCGAGCGCGAAATTTTGCGTTGCGGGCGAACGCTTTATCGAGCTGCTTAGCATTTTGAAAATTCTTCGTCAGGGTAAAATACGCTTTGATGGTAATTTTGAATGATTAATAGCGGATGCGACTTGGTGGGGTGATTTATGTGCTTTTGAAAGACCCGGGCGTAATGATAAATCAAACGTTGACAGCCCCACCGATGTTTTGTCATTGAATTCACTTAATAATCATTGGTTTTTGCCTTTTTTGTTTCAGGTGAGCTGATGGTTTATCTGGTTCGGTGATTATTTTCATTGTTATTGACTCATTTCAGTACTGTAAGTAAAAAAGATTTTGTGGGTGATCAAGGATCAGCAAAATATTTGAAATTGAAAGAGTATTTTTCAACAAACAATGAACAAATAAATAACAAAATTGTCACATTTAAAAAATTTTATTTTACGTAATTGTGTTATATAAGTCAAAAATTTGAGGATTAAAGTAGAAAATATGAGCAGGTGAACAGAAAATTACACGAATGCAAGTATCAGCTTCATTGATATAACTAGATGTACGAACACGAGTAAAAGCTTCTATCTCTGAGCTCCTCTTTTTTACTTCAAGTCACTTAAAGCGTGGCAAATTTTTCCCCGCCGGTACTTTGAAAGTCTCACCAACTCTTTTGCCAGACTTGAGACCACCCGAGGTCTACTTCTACGGCACGCTAAATTCGCCAAAATGTTATTCCACAAAGACGCCTTCTTTGTTCCTCTCTCAAAAGTTGGAGATAAAACAGGTGATTCAATTTCTCGCTCACTTCTTTCTCAAGAACGCAGAAACGTAAACCAAATGATTACAACTAAAATATGTACGATAAGAGATGGCATCAAAAGTATAGTGGATGAAACAAAAAATTAGTTTCCTTTTTTCTTTGGCTAAGTATTCGCACACATAATCATGCCGAAAAATCCGGACGCGACAAAACGTATCGTCGTCACGTGTCCATTAGGGTCGGGTCCTTTCTTATCCCGGCACGATCGTAATGAAGAAACGGAAGAAATCTGTCAACGCTTGCATTTTAATGAAATCGTTAGGAAGATTATTCAAATCGTATTCACGACGTAATCTGAAATTACATTTCCCTGAGCGGAGGATTTCTCTCTTTTTTTAACTTATGTCCGGAGTTTTTTTTTATTCGTCGTGTATAGGTTTAGTGTCGCAGTGTATCTCGTCTTTTTTCGGTTCAAACAGCACGTTTATTCAATCGTAAAGAACTAGGGTGTCGAGGACCCGGCCAAGGGTGATCTCATCCTTTAAATCTCCACGAGAGATTTAAACATACAACGTCTCATATTTTGTGTCGCACCCCCGGTTTAGGTATGTGGACCGCATAAAAATTGTATCTTACAAACAAAGTGACATTCCCTGTAAGCCAACGCAGCGCCCCAAGAAGGCGCTGAAATCCTCAAAAAAGCAAAACTAATTCTCTCTCTCACGACGTGTCCACAAAAGTTAATAAAAGAAATTGAGCGAACTAATTCGATCTCTCAAATGAAAGTAGCTAATAATATAGCAAGATAATATATCAATTTTGTGCGAAAAATTTCATTTTGCGTGTAACCCGTTTCTGTTACAGCGTTGCCTTATTGATTTTTGTCCAAAATCTTATTATATCCAGCTCGGTTATTATTTTCGAAAATAATATCGCAAACGTGACTAATCCGAAGGACGGCGACACGAAGTTAATTTTTCCATTAATCATCATATACAACGCCAGTTGGATGTTCACGTGTCAAGACCGGCGCTGAACTTCGTACCGAAGGTGTTCGCACCAACACGTCCCCGTCGAAGAAAAGGTTTTTCATTAAACAGTAACATAGTTATCTCGAGAATAATTTATCGTCGAACGCTAAGCCCCTCGCCTACGTCGCGGACTACGTTTTCCCAATCTCGCAAAGCACAATCCTTCATCGAAAACTCGCTTATTCTCGGCTCGGCCAGAGAGCGCGGGTATGACGAAATCAATTTTGGCGTTATTATCAGCTCTTCCATCGAGTTTCGTTCGGTCAATCGACTTTTTCCTTCGTCCGCATCACACTTCCTCCTATGAAAATTACGCTACAAATTAAATGCGTTTCTTCGATCAGGCCGAAGGTGATGGGCTTCCATTGAATTAAACAAGGTGAATCCTCGTTCGTTTTTCTAGCCATCCGTTTGGCGCTGTTCTTGTGGCAAAGTTTCGATTCTCACCGAGCCCGATTCAATTTCGTCCCCTTTTAAACACAGAGCAACGAAATTAAAACAGAGAGATCGGCTTCGGATTTAATTTATCGTGTTACGTCGAGCCCCGACGCTCCAACAGGCAGACGTTTAAATAAGAAATTGTCTTATTATTAATTCAATCGTGATTAACATGGAATCGTCAATGCCAAAATGATGAGGTTAAAATTATTGCTAATATTTGAAGTCGTTAATTGCGTTATTTTATAAAACATCGCGGCGCCAACAGAAGGGATTGATAGCCCTGGGCTGCATAACAAAAGGCTCGGCCTCAATATAACCTAACATTAATTTGATCTCGTTGATTTTGCACGAGCATTGGGATTGATTAATTGCATTACTCAAAGTACAAAGCGCAACCCGTCCGACTTGTTAAGAGCAAAAGAAAAAACAAGCCAATCACAAGTCAGGTTTTTTTTCAAACCTCGCCCGAAGCTTTTTAGGATTAATTTTTTTAATTAAAAAAGAAATTAATTAAAACTGTGAATAACTTTTTCTTTTCAGGTTGTTGAGGATCTTGAAAAAAATCTTGCGTTTTGGGGTACTTTGAATGCTGGGAAATTCGTGTTGCATGCAATATGTTCTTATACCGTGCGGCTTTGCCGGGGCTTCGCCGCAACCATAACTTTTCGCACTGCTTCTTGGAAGTCTAACTAACAGGAATACCTTAGTAGCTGTTAGTTTTCGAATTAGCGCATTCGTACATTGGCTTCTTGAAACTTACGTTGCTCGACGCGCAGGGATGAGAGGCCAAAGACGGCGCTCGGTGAAAAGAGCCCAACTTCAAGACCGGAACGTGACCAACTTGTCCGGAATCGTGTATCTAAATCATCGTCTCAGCTGAAGCAGTCTGTCTTGCCTCCGCTGCACGGAAACTCATCTACTCTCAACAACGCGCGTAGCGCCGTAACTCCACTTTGTTGAAACACTAATTTCCTCGGCAAAATGCATCACCTACTCTCGTTAGATTGCTACCTCCCCCCCCCCCCCTCCCCCAACAACATGAAAATGTTTTCGCCGCTCTCAAACTACAAAAGACGTTCATCTTGGCGTGTTTTAATAAAAAAAATTAATAAAAACGTACTAATTTGCGCCGCCTGACAAAGATTCATTATCCCGCGCTCGCTCTTTTGTGGACCGATTATAATCTGATAACTGGATCGATCTAAGAGTCTTATGAATAAGCTGGCACTTCAATATCTTTTTTTTAAGTATCTATATAAAGAAAGAGAAAGTCAATTTATCATTTATTATCACATGTTTTGTGAAAAACGACACATGAGATTGTATAATGAAAAAGGAGAAAATTGTAATCTACAAAGGTTGCTAAAATAACATTCAATGGAATAACAAATAAATTCTCCAGTTCAAAGTGAAAAGTTTCAAGTATATTTTTTTTTCTTTAATTTTTTTGTTACGTTAATGGAAGTACTTGAAGCCACTCTATATCGTAAAGACAACTGAAAATAACACGGGGCGCTGTCGATGCAAATCTCTCTGACCCATTTCGGTCGCTGATCCTTTCGTAAATTTGTCCGAGCATGTTTACAACTTTGGTTCTTTCCATATAAGTGGGATCGAAAGTTAACCCTCAGCAAGGGGGGCAAAAGTGTAGGCGTATCTTGGCACAAAATTAAGGCAAATTATGCTGCGTTAAGCAATGCGCAAGGAAGCTAAAAAAATCGATATGCAAATCTAGGCGCAAATCCTAGTAATCTCGCGCCCCAGCTAGGTCTGCGTAGGGCGGCAACGTGATAGGAAAAAGAAGGAATGTTGATGGGCTGTCGGAACGGCGAGCTATAAAGTGGGGTTAGCTCGGGGTCTGAAAGATCGTGTTCGTCGACCACCTTCCACGACAGGGCTTTACCGAAGTGAAAAAAATGCCGTTTGACGGCAACGTCGTCTTCTTACTTTGGCATTACCCTTTCCAATTCGCCGCCTCTTCGATATCTCGCATCGTAAAACTCAGCCCGCCGGGATTACTTAATTTCACAAAACATCTATTTACAATGCCAGCTTAACGGAATCATAAGTCTAGACTCTCGCTTTTCTATCGGATGTCACACAGTTAGGCATACATACGAAGCTGCAAAAATTCGATCGCACATGCACAGGTTTGAATACTTATGCAACCATGATTCGGGTTAGTGGCAGATTAGCAAACTCCTCTGCCAGTGCATGGGACGCAGACTTGCGTCGCAGCTGCTCGCAATGCTCTTCTTTTGGCCGTTCGTGTATTGATCATCATTTTTTTTCGACTATTGTTTTTTCAACCTGCTATTTTAATTGTCACAGACATTCTGCTGACGCAGTTTTCATGTCAACTTTTTTTTCGCTATAGTACCTTTTGTATTTAATCCGCTGAATAATTGGTCATAAACCACTTTGTTCTTTTCTCTTACTGAATGATATTTTACGTATTTTTTTTTCTTTTTTTTCATGTGATTCAGAGATCTCGATTTCACGGAGATTTCACGCGACTTTTTTCTCGCAATAAAAGAGAATATTGGATTGCGGAAGAATTATCCACTGGAATGAAACAAAATTATTTCGTTGATAATTTTGTCAATGAATTTGGGTTAACAAATGCATTTCATTTCTACAATCACTATATTCCCATGTTGCATTTACTTCTCCTGTTCTGTTTGAACTCCGACCAACCGGACGAAACAGAGTTAAGGTCATTATGTTACCTGGGGCTATTCAAAATCTTGCCTTTGACTCAAATTAACCCACTTGAACGGGTTTAATTGGAAACCACACCTGCTTACATAAAATATTAAACTTTTCATCATAAAGATAGAAATACTTCATTGATTTATTTTGCGATGTAAAATTGTTTATTCCTTTTTTACCACCGAAATTTGGAGCAGCTGTCAGTTAATCGGAGACAAAATTGAGCTTGATGAGTTATTAACAAAATCGATTCACAACCTGTCTACCATGTATGCAATTAATCTAATGAATTATGTTTGATGTTTTGAGTACCGAATTTGATAATGCAATTCTGCAAATTTTGATTATTATCCGCACTCGAGCGCCAGTTTCCAAATTTATGAGAGCCGCACACTATTTACAGCTTTACTTCATGCACTTTAATGACGCAATTTTGTGTATACATACGTGCTCGCCGAGTTCCCGCAGAATGCCATTTTAGGAACCGCATCTGTATCGGGGAAATCGTTAAATGTAAATAATACTCGGGCAAATTTGTTATCAACTTATACCGGATTGTCACTGAGATCTCGAAGAACTTTTTCGCCGGGAAATAAAATGACCCAAGACACCCGGCGAGTTTACTGCGACCAAACATCAGCTCTCCGACTGATACAAAGTTGGCGAACTCGTTTCCTTAATGCCGATAGACGTCAAAGTATACATTTCAATACCGAAGACCGCATCCCGTGAACGAAAAAAAGGAAACCCTTGAAAATCAATTATTTATTTATTTTGAAATATTCATTTTCCGTCCGAGTTTGAAACAAAAGTGAAATGTGAAGTTCGAACTTTACGTTTTTATTTTGTTTTAAAACAGAAACGCGTCTGTTTTGATTTGTTTTTTATATATAAATGTTTGGAAAAATCCAAACCCGCGCAATTTGTTTCCTGTGACAGATTCATATTCGGAAAACATGTTCAATAGCGGGTCGGGTAACACACGTATGCAATTAATCCAGATGACGATCGACAATGCTCATCGGATATCAATGATCAGAAACCCCGTTAGTTTTCGATTTATTGCAACATAACAACGTGCCAATGTGTACTTCTTGATAGCCCCTGAGTATCAGTGTTTCACGCGATTATTCACGACTCTGGGCATTAAACTGCACGCGATGAATAAACGAATATCCGATGTCTCGTATACACAGGTCTGCGTGTCATTTGGCGTAGATTAAAATTAACATTCATCATGAAACACCTGAAAAAAAAAGTTTCAAACATTTTAACACCAATGAACAGGGGTGATTATATGAGCTTTTTTTCTCCTTACTTTGGATCATAAAAGATGACTAGCTGCGATAAAAGTTATTACCGCGTTTGATAGTGAAATAAACGTTGGATCAATCTAAAGTGTAACTGCGAAACTACGTGTTGTTTTTTATTTTGTGCTAATGTATTCAATTGGAACCAAAAAAGTGTTAAAAAAAGAAAGAAACAATGAGCAAATATTCGATCGAGCAATTAAATTTTCATTCCACCTCGCAATATTCAAGCTATAATTGGCCAAATAAAATGTTTCATACACGTTAATCAGTTTAGCAATCGCGAAATTGAATCTTGGCGTTTTCATTTTGTTCGATGCACCATCCAGCTTTGGTTTGCGCGTAAAATCGCCCTCGCGTATCTAAACAGTAAATCGTAATTGAAAATTGTTTCGCATTGAAAGGAATGTAAACTTGTTTTGTCATAACTTTTTTAATCCGGTCTCAAAGAACCCTTCGTGCGACTGAATCGCACAATTACGATCCGGCTATATCGTCAAGGAGGGGGTGGGGGGGTTACGACATTGTGATGCACTGAAATTATCAACCGATTACCGGGATCGATTTTGCCCAACGAAACTGCTTTTTGTTATTCGCTGTACTTTGCCGTTCGCCTCCACCACCTGACGGCACCTTCGAACGAGAAGCAACAAGGGTCGCTAAAATTAGAAGGAAGACTAAAAGATGCTGACCCTCTCTAGTTGGGCGATACACCGTGACGGTAGCAAAGCGAGCTCCACTCCGGCGCTAATTACATCCTAACAATTTATTAGATCAGCTAAGACCTTCGAACCAGGTACACGTAGCGACTTTGCGAGAAAACAGGCAGCCCATCTGTTTTCCCAGTAACGATGTCCCGTGAGCGTAAATTTGCCCGCGTTCTTCTCAAATATCATCTAATTAAGCTTTTTCGGGGGGTCGTTTCTATGCTGAAATAGCGGCGGTATTCAGCGTGCGCTCCAAACGATAAATCAAGTCATCAGTTTCGTACAGAAATTAGCTTCATTTCAAATTCCGTTTTTGTGCTCATCTTTTGAATACAAATTACACCAATCCCGTCAAACTGTTTCAAAAATCTTTCGAAGGGTTCATTTAAATGTTGAACCTCTGTTTATTTCGCTTGATAAAGATAAACCAAAACTCAATCAATCGTTTTCGCCGCTAACATTAATTAGTTTCAGTTGTAGCTTAGTTGTTACGTGATTATAACGAAAATGCTTTTGGTAACCTTAATCACACGACACGCTAAAGTGAACCATAATAGTTGTTAGGTTATTGTAACTGCATAATGCGGTTATTCTGGTTATAACACAATAAATGTGAATGCACAATGCATTGTTCGGTTCAAATATCGAGAGAGCCGTCTCGGCGCACAGCCGAATGATTTAATTCGCGAGACATATCCAGAGACCCGGATGAAAATGCGAATTCGAATGCGCCACACAGCAGTTGCACATTTTAATATCGGCGCTGAAATAACGTTAGTCATGAATTAAAATATCCCGCCGGGCTTATTAACAACGCCGCTCGCGTCCTTATTTTCTTGATTGATATAAAATTCAGATGAACGTCGTTACTAATCTGCTGAGTCTCGCCGAGCAAAAGCGTACAAACGATCAAGACAAGTGAGGCTAATTTGCTTCAATTAGGCTCTTGCTTGAAAAGTAAAGCGTTGTCTTCGAGGATCTTGGCATTCACAAGATTAGTCGTGTTATGAGTCATTCATAAAATGTGTTCCACTTTGAAATTGCGACCGTGTGCACGCGGCGAACATTGTTATTTCATCCTCTCAAAAAAAAATGAGTTGACATTTCTCCTACTTGGAAATTTTCAATTTTCAACATTTTAATAAGTCAGGTCTTATTATAATATAACTTAATTTCTCAAGATTAATTTCTGCCTGATATTTTCTCTTGATTTTGAAGACTCATCTTGTCGTGATATCAGAAACTCGGGTTGTACATAAACAACGTACAAGGCATGTCTTCAAGTAGGTTATCATTAGAAGCACGGTGTGATATCTCGTGAGATTGTACCTGATAACGACACCCGTTAAGAATATGTAATAATAAGACCGATTTTAGTTTGCGATCCATCCTGTATAGTTAATCGACTTCGCTCGTCGCTCGAGACGATGCAAGTTTGCGCATTATTCACGCACCTGCATTGCTTCGTGCAAGAAACGTTATTAATTCAAATCAGCATGCCCTTGAGGTGGTGAATAATGCAGCTGAGTTTATGTTACAAAGTAAAAACCAATCGTGAAATATTTGGATCGTGAATGATGAATTGGTGGATTTCATAGTTCTCGATAAATCAAACTCACTAAAGTCGAGATTAAACGAGAATAAGCCTAGCTTTATTAATATTTTAAAAAAGGTGTATCGAATGCCATGTGACAGTGTACAATCTAATTAACGCTGAATATTTACGGTGAATGATACCAACGTAATTTCACATAACTAATTACTATACATCATTTAATTATAGCCAAGCCAAATCATCAAACATAGTTAATTAATCATGTTTGTTAATCAATACTTTACATTTGAAATCAAATTTCATTTTGTTTAATTATTTTAATTTGTTTATTGTATGAAATTCACGTCCTGACAGAAGAAGTGGTTGTAGTTGAATCATATTGATTACTATTTCGGTCTAACAAAAATGCTATTACTCTGTATGTCGAGGAAAATATAAGGTTACCATCGATTTTATCGATAAGTAGCTCCAGAAGCTAGACAGGATGAAACATGTCGACGATTACCAAAGTATTTTTCTCGCAAATTGATATTTTTTTATTTTTTATTTTTTGTAGAAAACATACCCCACCCCCTTTTTTATTCGTTTGTTACGTCCTGTGTTAACACGCGTCGGGAAAATTTTATCGTCTAGCAGGTGAGCTGCCATTAAAAGTTGTACAATTTCACAAACGACGTGTAATGTAGGGCACCGCGGCAGCTGCGTTTCATTCGTTTCCACTTTCTGCAAATGCCGAAAGTTTTAGCGTATTTGAAAATTAATTTTTGGGTTTGGCAAGTGATTGCACCTCTTGTGTTTATGTGCCCTCGTGTACAAAATACAATAGAGGACGAAAAAAATCTGTCTGCCTGGTTTTGTTTTCAACTCAAAAGTTTTTTATTTTTGCAATCTCATTTTGACTTTGATTGAGGTGTAGGTAACAGGATATAGTTAGTTTCGTTTGAGAAACATTGTATGTAATTTACGTAAAGAAGTAGTTACGGTTGGTATAGAATGACGTCATTTGTTTAACAGGGACGGTGTAACCGAGAAAAGCCTCCATGCAAGTATTTCCATCCACCACAGCACCTGAAGGACCAGCTTTTGATAAATGGTCGAAATCATCTGGCGCTGAAGAACGCTGTGATGCAACAGATGGGTCTCACTCCAGGACAGCCACTCGTACCTGGTCAGCTACCCACAGTGGTAAGTCCTCTTCCTCTGAGTTGCAAATTTATATACACTGGTGTTTCTCCAGTTTTTTTTATTATTACAATACACGTGGCTTCATCTTGTTACAATAATTCCTTTTGCTCGCATTCAATAATATTGTGTTTTTATGTTCATTTCAACGTACATATTGACTTTTGCAGTAGAACAGTTTTTTTCGTAGTTATTTTCAACAGTGTAGAGCAGAAGTAAAAAAGGCACATTTAAATATAAAAAAAAGAAAAAAATATGTTTATAAAATAATAGAAAAAGTTGTTAAACAATTAACCAGTTGAAAAAAATATGAATGTTGAAAGTATTGAACCGAGGAAACGGTTTACAATATTGATTTCGGAATAAACATGTCGAGCCTTTTTTACAATCTGCATTTGCCGAATGCATTCACAATTTTCAAAAAGCAGTTAGCACGTTGCATGTTTATAATTTTAATACAGCCTTCACTCAATCGATCCTGGGACAACTCAAATTGCTACAATATGAAATTCCGCGATAATTACATAGTGGCAATCATCTGGATTCCACAAACAATTCTCGAGATTTAAATGAAAACCCATCGAATTGTATTAAATTTATTGATTATTCGGATTAGGGGCAGTAATAACTTTGCAACTTTGAAACGAAAAAATTTAAAAGAAGCACGTCATTGAAAGGGAAGATATATAAAAATGATATATTAACAAAAAACTATGCAGAATAATTTTTTTTAATGAAAAAATCGCGTTGTGTCACATTCACCCCATAGTGCCACAATGACCCATATTGCCCCTATACTTTTCAACTATGTTACATTCAAATTCTTCATGCTAACTGTTCGTAAATTTTTGCTCAAATATGTTATGGTATCATTTGACAGAAAAAAATGGTCTGTCTTGATTCGAAGCAGATTCATCTAAAGTTTTGATTAACACATTGTGAATTATCAATGATCCATAATTAATAAGCGATTACATAAATGCCACGCCACGTGATGATATTAAGCTCATAACACACTTGTATGAACGCCTGTCTGTTCCCTATGTTTGCCGCTGTGACGCTGTGGTTATGGTTGATTGTTGGTGTGTTCACAAATTACGTCATTGGTGAACAGGAGGCCCTTTCTCCTACTCCACACCATCACCTTCAACAGCAAATCCAGCAACAACTACTCGCTACCCACGCCTTTATGGTAACTCTTGGTTTTGGTTGGCTTATACTACTTATGACACTTTATTTTTGTTTGAAATTCCAATCTACACAAATTGTATCATTTTTGAAAATTAATTATTTGTTCATTTATTCCCACAATTTTTCTTAATAATTATTGAGTACTCCACTGTAGAAATATCTGGATGTAACAAGTATAATTGTACCATTTGTGTGGTTGGGATTTTGTTTTGCTAATTTATACCTACCGAAACGAATAAAATGTAACATTTTGGTCATTACGAAATGAATATATAATTGATATATTATTTACTTAGGTTGTTGTACGCTATAAACATTTTAAATCTCATCTATTATACATTCTATTCGAGTTGGTATTAGAGTAAGCTAGAAGTAGGATTTTGTTAAACAAAATTATGTGATCAAAGTTTGTGTTACAAATACTTTGAGGTAGTTAAAGCGATTTATTGCATGTTAATAATTCTGTAATTAATAAACAATATTTAACTTGAAGTTGAATTGCTAGAAGATATTCTGGCAAATCACTTTGTGTTATGAAAACTAACAACTTGAAGCACAATAGTCTAACGGTGAATACAGCGCTTGAAAAGCCGTTGAAGAATTTTTATTTGAAGATTATCCGTAGTTTCAAAAGCAATCTTTTATTCTGTTTATTTGTATTCACTTTTTTATGATACGAGAATAAAATTGAAGATAAGAAAACTTTGCCGACAATTCAAAAAAGTTTAAGTGATTTGTATAACGCGCTCTGTTGACAATCGCAATATCAAAAGATTTACAACAAAAAGAACTACGACAGCAATAAACAAAAAAGGCTCAAATGAATTGCATCTTTATACACACATATATCTTTATAGATTGCAGCGTAAGAACTTTCAGAATTGCGCTTCAACAAATACTGTGCATGGTAGTGTAACTGCGCAGTGCACGTGAACGTGCCTTTGCAATGAATAATTTTGTTAGAGCACGAATCTGCATGACACAAGGCAGTGAAGCACTCGCGCACACTTTTCCGATGCTTCTATGCCTCGTCTAATATTCGATTACCTCTGTTTTGTAGTTTGCTTGCGAATCGGTATTTTGAAAGCTTTTTTTGTCATTTTACTTTCGCCAAGTTTACTTTTCTTTGTTGACTCTGTCACTTATTTTATACACTTGTGTTATCCTATTTTATTGTTCAAGAAGATGAAGAACAAAATTACATCAGAATGTGTCAGAGTGACACTAAAGTACTCAAAATGTAAATCAAAGTCAAGCCATGAATAACGATTTCATCTACCGATGCGCATTCGCTTACAATAATAACCCAATTTTGAGATGTAAAATTGTTGACAAAAATGACGAATGATACTCTTGAAAGTATTTGTTTCTTTTTTTTCTCTCAATTGCTCTGACTAATTGACGTTTCCTGGATGTGACCGGGATCTTTTTCATTTATAGGCGACCAATCCGTACCTGACCGGGATGCCGCAAGTAGGAAATACTTACAGCCCGTATTTCGCACCGAGTCCGATAATGCCGACTATAATGGGTCCGGCAGATCCCTCGGGAGTGGGCAGCCCTTTAGGAGTGGTGCCACAGACGGTTGCGATGCCGCAGAAGATGCCGCGAACAGATCGCCTCGAGGTATGTCTACCACCAAACTACATTCGACCAGCTGGGGCCCAACATGGCGCCGCGGGGGCCCAGTGCCCATTGGCTGGGCCCAACCAAGCGCCAGTGTACCAGGTCCCGGCCAACGGCGCTCCCCAAAATCGAGTGTCGCCCGTCTCCACGATACAGTCTGTTAATCAGTCCCTATCGTCCCCTACCTCAACCGCCACATCCGTATGTGCCCCCATACACAATCCCCACGTTAACCTCACCGCACCCCTTCACAGTCTCGTCTACGTCCATGCTTATTACGAGGGGCCCTACGTACCCATTTACGTGCGTACGTAGTAAGCACATTGATTCCTGAACCAATCGCACAATTAGCTAAACTAAAAGGGTCGAGACAAGCCCTGTCAAAACTAATCGTGTACACTTTTATAACAATTAACACACAATGAAATGACCTGTCAATCCTATGCAAATTCTTGTAAATATACCAAAATTTTTGTCGAATTCACTTTGTCATGATTTTTTTGCGGATAAGGCAAAATTCCATTATGGTTTGGTGCGTGCAACGACATTTTTGGCTTAGGTTTACAAGATTTTAGCATGTCTCTGTAGTCAGATCTGTGCGTCTTTTTTTTTTTTTACTTAATTTCTAATAGTCAATCTACGTCCCTTGTCGCACTTTGACGAGTATCAATTTTTTTACATCAATTTTTAACTGGATAGGCTTTCTGAACATTCGGTTGTATGGAAATATTTAAAAACGGAATATATCAACAATGTAATTGGAAGATGGATGACTACAAAGTAGAGGTGATTCATTTGAAAATTGTAGCTATGATGTACGAGTATATCATAATTTACAAATCGATTTGTTTCGTGTATTCTAAACATCCGAACCGACTGTGACACGATACTTAGCTTCATTATGTGATACATAATATAATATAAATGTAAATTGTATTACAGTACGAATGTATAAATAAAAAAATGGGGACATTGGGACTTTTGTAATGATGAAATAGACATTAATGAGAATTAATATTAAATCGAAAGGAAAAGGAATGTGAACTATACATTATTCATTCGAAAATCACGAACTGTTTTAAGAGTAATGATGAACAAAAAATCGCACTACGAATACTGTTAGGTTTGACTGATAAGTCATCACCACATATTCAAGACAACGATGTAATGATATTCTACATAATCTAGAGATTTAATTAAAAGTATCTTAATGGATAAATAAACAATCGAGGAGATAGTACAATATTTTCGAGAACACTTTGCGCTTCTTCTGGCGCATGATCGGTTTTAAAAATCACTACAATGTCATTTTTGCTAGGTTTTATCAATTTTGTAGTTGTATGAGATTGTTTCTTCAAGAAAATTCAATCAGATTTATTTGATAGATTTGATGGGAGCACTTTGACAAAGATTAGAAACGTGCTGAATTGAATTTTTTGTGTTTTTACTATAAAAGTTAATGATACAAAAATTAAATTTGAAAAATTCGATAGATTTAGTTCATGTTAGCTAATGAAAAGTTACTGTTACTTTGCACCGTTAATTATAATTTCTATTTAAAATGATATTTATTTCATTGCGATAAAACACGGTTGTGTTTCTGGCCAGGTATACACTAAGTACAAAGGAAATGTTTTTTTAGTTTGGTATTATTAATTAGCATAATTTTTTTATTTAGTAATCAGATTTTAAAGTTTAGTTTGAAGTTTAAATAAATGAATTATAAGCACGATTAAGTTTTTGATATAGTATCTATTACTAAATTATTAATGGATAGGTTTTAATATTTATATTTGTAAAATAAAATATCAAAATAAAATAATGTTGAATATCAAAGTAATTTTTCGAATGTTATATATTTTTTATTCAAAATTCCTTGATGAATAACAAACGTACGGAATTATCAAACAGAGTACTTTTGTTTTTAGGTAGTAATCAATTTTTTATCCGTTTTCCATTTACGTTTTCACTTTCAAACGTAGATTTTTCTTTCAAACGTATCAAAAAGCATAGTGTGTATTTTTATATAATCTCGAAATAGATTTTATATATCTGCTCCAATACTAAAGGCTGTTATTTATTTACTTCCGTAATACAAAAAAAAAGTTTTTTCGTTTACTTAACTGCAAGTTTAGGTTAACTTTTTAATTCAATTTTTTATACTGTGGAAATTATCGAAGGTCTCTTCAAACTATGAATTTTTATACTGATAATCATGACGTGTAGTAGTATACGTATATAAGCGTCTCAAGTTGAAACGGATCAACGTTGAAAATAAATAAAATAAAAATATATTTTTTTCCAGTGTAAAATACGCACAACACTCGGATAGAATTTCTTAAACCCACGGGATTATTCGCAAAACGCGAGAGCGCCGATTTCCCTGGAGTTTGTACAGTTCGCGGCTCCGGTGATATTGAAAATAAAACATGGTTGCTGCGCAGAAGTAGTCTTACATAAAAAATACAACTTGAAATTCATTGAATAATTAGACAAGACCTATTTTTAAAATAATTAAATTTGATGTTGATTTGAAGACTTGAGTCAATTTGCAAGTAATTTCTTAACACTGAAGTGCAGACGTCAATGTTTTAACTGTTTCAAATAATGATGAATACGGAGTTTGAAACAGAACTAGAGAATTCGCCACTTTGATGATCTTAAATGAAACAATTACTCTCAAATTGTTTCATTATTTTCGAATTGTTCCTTTTGTATTTTTTTTTTTTTTTAATATTTTTATAAGTATTATCACGTACTGTTAAACGATTAGAAAAAGGTTTATAATGTACAATATCATGTCCTACACAAAATACTGGAAAAATTATTGCCCGTAAGAAAAATATCAATTTTTTTATTCTGATTTTCAACACAGTACCTCTAAACTATCACTTTGAGCATATAATACAAACTCACAAAGTTGTTCATTCCTTTTTGTATTGATACTAGTCATAACGGATTTTCATTTCCCATAAGTTCACAAAAATTTCTGACAAACTGTGGATTGAAATATATTTTATATTAAACAATCTATACCTAATGTTTAAATCAACTTTGATAATCAAAAATTAAAAAGAATTTTATTTTTAATATAAACTTTATGTTTCATATATCGATAACTCAAAAGTTTATTATAAAATTGAACATATTTTCCTCTCAACGATTTAAATATATATTTACTAAGCACTGACGTAGACGAGTGACTAAATTTACATTTCACATCAGTCATCACTTCAGCGAGTAGTACAAGTCTTGATTTCGTCAGTATGAATGGCTATGCAAACAAAAAACAGTTTATTAGAGCGGATATTTTGAGAAATTGCATTTTCAATCGCGACTTCAATATTCTCAACCAATCACACTTTTTTAAGTTTGAAGTGATGACATCATAGAAAAAAATTGTCAAAAACAATTTGAAGTTTTCATTCTCGACTGATATTCGGAGTATATATAAGTTTATCTTAAACTCTTTTTACAATAATTTTTACGCGAATATTAGATCACCAGGCACTGATTACAGTGTAACAATATCCTATTATTTGTAACAAGTTTGATTTTTTGAACATTTTTAAATGTACAATTTGTAATTCATTATTAAAACAAAAACAAGATTTAAAAAAAACGATATCATTGTTACGATGACCAATCGTTTTCGTTACAAATTATTACTTGAATATCTGTCAATGCAAAACAGTCATTGTTACATATGTATAATTTTATTTTTTTCTACTGTAAAATGATTGCACAATTTTTCTTCTATGAACATGAAAATATTGTAAATTAAAAAAAAAATGTGTATGTGTTCACGTGTATAAAAGCAGGTGGCATGCACGTACATACATACACTCAGGCATACATGAAAAAAAACAGTAGAAATTCATATAAATATTTATATTATACATAAACAAAAGCATATGTACGTATGCAAGTTAATTAAGTGTAAAAATACAATTTCGCGTACGCACGGACCGTCCTATGCATACGCACATACGAACATATGTATAAAAATATGAAGATTAGATTAACAAATTGATTGTTTATATTTTATATGATCAAACAGACGAAGGGCCGGTAGCAAAAGTCGAACGATTAACGCTGTTATCGCAATTGGTATTTGTATGAGATAAGAGAGATATTTATAGAAAAATATATATGACTTTTTTCGAAAACGGGTCGTTCCATGATGAATCTGATTTAGTTTATGCGTGGTCATTATTGCTGATTTGATTGTTCGCGTGTTGCGATCAAGGCGCTCATTTCGAAGTTTGCTCCCGGACAACAAGAAAGAATCAGGAAAAATCTATCATCTCCTACTCTCCTAGTCAAGTCTTCATCCTCTATAACGTGATCATGAAAACCTACTTCTCAATCGCTCCTTCTTTGTCAAATCCCTCAACTTATCTTACGACCGAACAGAAGATTAAAGGACACGTTTCAAATAAAGAATAATAATTGAACAAAAGTTTTAAAGAAGTAAGCAACATGAACTATTAGAAAGGTCTCTTCAACCCTGTCGTGATTACAAACGAATCGAAAAAGAGGAAGACCAAGTAATAATAATAGTATTTAGAGAAGACAAAAAACGAGGAATGACACACTATTATACACATACCGTATACACACAAAAAGACACACGAACGAACGACAATCGCGAGAATTGTCGCGATTGAGCAGAATATAGGACGATCTCTTTGTCATTGTTCACGACTTAATGTTTACTATCGAATTCTAACGTTGAGATTACAAATGGATGATCAATCAGTAATCGTAATACTTACGAAATGAATAATTGTCACAATGTACTATTTAGCGATGACGCGCATTAAGTTCGCGTCATGAGAGAATCATTTTTGATGATGGAATTTAAATAAAAGGAAATGTAATTGAAACGAAAACTACTTTAGTAGACTGTGTTTATTGTTATTGTGTTTCTCATTAGATTTATTCATATCGTATATATTTACATAGGAGATAAATCAAAATGAAAGCCCGCGTCAATCTCTTCTTTTTCATGCTTTTTATATTTCTTTTTTCATCGTATTTTTCAATTTTTTGATTCACTTTTTATTGTGCACGAGAACAATAAGTGAGATTATTTTTTCGATACACGTCAAAGTCAACGTTTCTTTAGAACTAAATATGCAGACTACTTCGGAAGGGATTCCATAAAGTGATAAACTCATTGGCTCAATTTTAGTTTCTAGTTATATGATAAAAAATGATTTCTGTTTCAATTATAGAGATTTATTTTTTATAAAAATTTGTTTAAGTTGCTTTAGAAATTTTATTCGCTACAAAAAATAGTGTTTCATTTTATAAATTGGCATACTTTTATGACGTAATTAAAGTTATGAATTTATTTTAGAAAGTTCATTGAGTTCCCTTCTGGAAGTTCTGTGCCCAATGAATATTGTATGAGATATTAAAATCGAACCTCATCCCACGTTCCTGAAAAAAATGCGATCACATAAAATATTATCGATGGTCTTTTGACATAACTGCCTTGCTGCCTGTTGATACGAGCTATGTTCAATACTGTCAAAAGATATGTGAATGTTATTTAATTTTATTTACATAATTATTATCAATAACAATTTTACTAAATACATATAACAATTATCTATCATTGTCAAATTGAATGGACAAAAATATAAATTATGATTGGCTTCAAAGTGAACGTGAAGTATTCGTGAAAATAAGCTTGCATGAAACATTTTCAAAATCTTGATCTCAATATAAGAAATTCAATTCCATTAATAGTAAAGCTGGCGTACAATTTTTTTTTCTTAATTGCTTTTAATCAGGGTGGTTTACGAGATACAAATAACACCCCACGTTAGTGAATGACATTAGATGTATGCGAAGTAGTAACCTAATTTAATTTTTTTTAACTTGTGTCGATGTGCCTTAGTAATAACGCGCATTATCACGCCTTTATCCAAATTTATTTTTATATTTCTAATTGATTCATTTTTTTAATCGAAAATTTGATTGTGTGTTGTACGTGTAATCTTTTCCTATTCGACAAATCCTTGTTTTGGTCTGTCCCATTCAAAAGCTCCAGTTATGTTTCCACAATCCGAATCACCTGACTAATTTTCAATATTTTATAATTTTTTTCTATCTGACTGTAAATTGGCAGCCTTATTTCTCTATAATACAATTGATTTAATTTTTATCTGAATAAAATTGCACAAGTTATTTATTGGTGGGAAGATTTTTATCTGATTAAATTGTAAACAGAGAAGTAATGCTATATAATAATCATTTATTTAGTTTTCTTTTATTTAATTTACAGCTAAATAGCTTACAATGATATAAAATGCAAGTACGATCATATAACAATGAAACGAATTGTTCAATGAATAGCATCACGATTATCTGTTACGTTTTATGTATTGTTCTTGCGTTTTGTATGTTTTGGCCAGTGTATGATTTGTATCAGTAAATAAGAACTAATTCATTAATTTGACAAAGTGATGCATTTATTTTACAGCTAGGAGGAGGGGCTTTCACGCAAGCATGTGATTTCTATATATCTTTGAATTAATTATATTTAATAATTATTAGATTGTATACAGGATTACACTGTTTACACGCCAGGAGCTTGATTGGGAAGTTCGAGTGACCAAGAGAGAAACCGTTAGTTGTACAATAAACCAGAAGCAAACTTTACATACTGCATAAACTACATAACTATTCAACGACCACAAGTTAGAAGTTCTAACGTGATCAGCAAGAAATCTGGAGCCGCTGTGTTCTCTTGTTCCCTCGAACTCATCAACCATTCTTTTATGTAATACGCACACAAAAGTACGAAGAAAATGGAATAACCAATGATGCCTTGACAAAAATTCAGCCTGTGAAACTTAGTGGAACAATCTTATAAAATTCAATTAAAAATTGCAAATTTCATTTTCTCCGCGCAACAATCTATTTCTTGAACTATTTACTGTGTCGCTGAATTTCTTGTGTTTAATTTATCAATATTTGATATACTTTCGTTGCTACTAGAAACAAAGAACTATTATTTTTTATACGGAAAAATTTGCGTGCCTGAAAACCAAAAGTATGCCACCAATGGTACAAAAGCAAAGTAAAATTTTCAGAATTCCTTTAATTATTAAAACTCTATTAATGGGAATCCACAAATTTGAGGTGGCTACTGAGGTGGCATCGAACCTTCAGGATCGATGTTGTGAGCAGGAATTTTTCTTATTGTCATAAATGAATGTTGCATTTTGAACTTTTCTATACGCTTATGTTTAAATTATTGTTTTTAATAAGAGCAAAGACAAACAAGATATATTAAAAGTAATACCAGATTCACTGAAAAGATTCGTAAATTCAACAGACACGTTATTTACCATAACACATATTTGTCATTAAAACTCAACCTCATATTCGTAAACATGAATACATACGGGCATCATATACTCACTGACACGGAAACGAACACCAGTTTGCATATACTAAAGGCGAAAGATAACAATTAATTTACTGAAAATTCGAACAAAGTAATAATGAAAGTAAATGAGACAAGAACAGCTTAATTCAAAATCCATGCCACATTTAGAAGAACAAAACTTTTATATGAAATAGAAATAAGTAACGCATTGCATCTTACGCGTTAATTTTACGCTGGCGTGTATGTTACCCATCACGAAGGCTCACTTGAATTGACAATAATGTTTCCTTTGGTCTGAAACAACACCACACACATTCTACCAGTTTAAATTCAGATTTATTTGCTGTACGGAAACGAGAACAGAATATATTATCGAACATTTTTACACGGTCGGTTTCGATCAATTAATTAAATTTTTTACAATATCGTGTGAAAATCAAAATATAAATTTTTCTGAACATCAAACATTACTAATGATTTCAAAAAATGATCGCAAATGTTTAAACTACACGCAAATTGTTTTTTACTTCCTCTTCTGTTTCATTTGACGCTTTCTTTGTGTATTTTAATCAGTGATTATGCAAGTTACGTGATCAAAACATTCAAAAGACAATTCTTTGAAAAAGTTTTCCCAATCACTAGACATGCACGAAGTGTTCAAAAATAGCGTTTTGAAATATCAAAGTCTATCAGAGCCAAGTGATCTAAGCAATGTCATCAACTAATTAATTAGTGAACGTCTTGAATCGTCTTTGTGTAAACACAGCCTTTACAGTAGCTAGTAGTGTGTATGCACAAGTGCACAAGAGTGTCGGCCATTGGGATGGCAGCAGAGCTCATGTACATAATCAGTTAAATTCGCTTCATTATTGTAATTAGAAATTTGTTACTATCAATATACCAGCGCTCCCGCCGATGCTTTGCGTGTCGTCGCATATAATCCGGGTTGTTGATGTAATTTCAAATCAATGAATTGGTATGATCAGAGAGTACAAAATGTAATATTACTGTAAACTTAAAATCCATGAGCTTATATGCGTGATTTGAAATGTCATTTACGTGGTTGAATTTGTTTCAACCATGTGCAATTTGTTACACTTCGTGCATGTCAAGTGCGCCCCCTTTTTATCCGCCTATGTGTTTCATGGAAGGTTTCAAATTCTATGTATCACTAACTTTCTTCAAGCTTGTTCGTTCGTGATGGTACATTTGTCAACGTTAATGTAAACGTACGCCGGCAGACTCCTTCGGCGCGAGGAGCGAGCCAATCGCTTGTTTGATTGCCTAACCCCGTAACCACGCTATTCACACGACTAAAACACCTTAAAACAGCGTACGCTGGTTATCTGCCAAGTTTTCAGTAGGTTAGTAGCTGGCCGTTAGCTAACTGTGCAATCCTAATTAACCGTATGATCGACCCCGCGCATACTTCCGAAAACCGTTGAGATTAGAGTACACGGTCCATCTTAACTTGGAAGTTGTTTCGCGGTCGTACGCATAAAGTTTGCAGTAATGTCAATGGGTTGCTTTCAAACTCGCGACTGCATCGAGATAAACTAGTTGAAAGCGCTGGCGCAATGAGACGTGTGTAATTAATTGAAGAGGAAGCACTTGCTCCGACGTTTGCGAAAGTCGTGATGTAGTTGAATCATAAGGCAGGTCCGCGAAGTTATACAAATCATTGCAACTTCATCGCAACCGAGCTGTTGCAACTTGTGACAAACAAATGCAACAATGAAAATATCTCTCCAAACAAAATACCACCATGACGATATAATATATGAGATTAAACAAGTTGAACAATTTTGAGATTTTGACGTTCGCACAAAGTGAGCTATGCTACATGAACTTGAAATTGCGTGCTCGTCAAATTAGTTCCACACAGAGCTTTAACTGTCTTTCCTTCTTTTTTTGTTCACTTTTCATTTGTTTTGAGCTTAAAATATTTCATCATTCTTGAATAACAAACGTGAGAGAGTACTAGAAAGCTGTGTCCAAACACGTTTTTGACTGATGACCTCTCTGCTTTTTTTTTATCTGTGAACATTGTGTACCTTAGAGAAACTGTCTGACTTTTTCTCTGTAGCACAGCTTCCGTCTTTGATGAGTCACAAAAGCACTTGAAATAATTGAACAGAGATCAGAAGAAGTTCAAGTCGAAGACCAACGTTTAAATGTGCATGTTCGAGTATTTTTGAAATTAAAGGAAAATTAAATACAGACAAAACAAGTTCCAAGTAGCAACTATTTATTTGCGCAAGTAACAAAGTGTAAATATTTCCTGACGGTCGCACATAGCAAAAATATTTGGTCGGTTGTTCCCCAGTCACTGCTTCCTATTCCCTTGGAGATTCGTAACCAATGTACCTTATCAAACATTGTGTAGATATGCCTGCGCTGCACGCCGAGTTTCAGCGTGAGCCTATGGCCACTGAAACACTCGCTAGCGTAATATGTTTCACACTCTCGTGTCATCGTGGATACAAACGGTCGATCACAATTCCATTTCAAAAGTTTCAAAATGCCTAAATAGAAAGAAAAGAAAAAAAATTGGAACAAAAATTAAATTACTTACCAAGCGTATCCACAATGAAACACGCTGTTTTGCCTTACTTATAGACCACCGATACCTGACTGTTGATACCATACTGCCAACCCTTATCCCATTGCCGTAAACGTGTATCATCCCTTAAAATACCAATTAAAAAAGGGCGACCATGTAACTAGCTCCATAGCGTTTTTGCAAAGTACCTTTCCATAGATAGAGTGCCATGCCATGCGTGTTCGCTCTTGCTGTAGGTATGTCGCGAGTTCCAACGCGGGGCGTGCAAACGCGGTGAGACGGAGTGCCGGTTTGCGCACCCCCTCGAGACGGTGCAGGCGAACGAGGACGGCTCTGTGACGGTCTGCATGGACGCTGTCAAGGGCCGATGTAATCGGGACCCCTGCCGCTATTTCCACCCCCCTCTGCACCTTCAAGCCCACATTAAGGCCACACAATCTCGGGCTAGCATTGCGGTAATGCATTCTCTCTCTATCTCTCTCACTCTATCTCTCTCACTATTTTTGACTTTATTTTTTTTCCTTTTATAGTCACTTACGTTCAACACTAACTCTGTTTATCACTTGTTTACGTGTTTTTGGTTCTTAATTTGATGAGGTCACGAGAACGATCGCTGCAGCAATTTTCTGTCAACTCAGCGAGTCGGGGTTTATTCACTGCGCAGCTCAGCAGTCGGCATTCGCTTCTCTGTGCTCCCAATCGTTCTCATTGACCTCTATTTGCCTTGTCACTTATCGTACAAAATGCATCTCCGGAAGTGCCATTTATGAAAGTATAATTTCCCATTCGAATCAACTCCGTTACAGTCAACAAATTAAAAGTGTAATGCGTTTCGAACGATAAATAACTTCCAGTAACATCTTACCATTATTTTTCTCCGTCTTTCTCTCTCTCTCTTTCTTTCACTAGTTTAATACGAAATTCCATCTGTTTATCTAACGTTCCGTTTGACTTTCATTTTGTTTCCAATACCGTTTCAGTTCTTCTGTTTTTGTTTACAATTTTCATTCATTCGTTTTCTGGGTTCGCTTCAATGAAGCTTTTGCTGCTGCGCTGCTTTTCGCCAATTCGCAAAAGCTATTGAGCTTTCTTGATACCTCAAGCTACGTTTTCTTTATTGTACGCGCATACACGTATGCGTAACCGTGACGAGCACGTCCGATGGTCTGTACTTAGACGGAACAGTTGATTAACGTGGTATTGTACTGTGAAATTGGCCAAATGTTGCGCAGTGGTCAGCATTGATAGTAACCACGTCGTGTGACACTGGTTTGGAATTGCAAACTCAATCGATGGGCACGATTCAAGTGCAATCAATATCATTCCATTCTCTGTTTCAACTCTTTAAAACGTGGACCAAAAATTAGTCAAAGCACTTTCGTTGCTAATAAAACAAAAACAGAGAAACTAAGCACCGACGTGATTACAATTATACATTTTGTATAGAGAAAAGTTGACGGTTTAATCAATTGTAACTGCTTGATTAATTGTCCTTTGTTCAAATTATGCCTTTAACGTTGCTGTCTCTTTTTCAGGAGAATAAATTTGAATCGGGTTTTAAATGTAACTGTTTACGATCGCAGACTTTGAAACGAACTGTTTAGCAAATCATACGATTGGCTGAGCCAAGTTTTTCTCTACGTCAACATTGCCATTTAGTTAAAACTCGATCTGTCCCCGGTGTATTTTAGTTTGTATTATTATTTTTTTTTTTTTTTTTTTGACGAACGAGTTTCTCAATCTTACCAGTTTGTTGCTTTTGTGTTTGTCCAACTATCATCCCGTTTGATGTATCGCCGTGACTGTAGTGTGTAGAGTAGACAATTTGCCAGATATCGTTTTATCATCACCGTCACCACCGTTCTATTTCTCTCTTTCTAGCAGCCTATCGCAGCTATCCAGGTGCAAATTTACCTAGTTGCAACACACGAATCACCTGATCAGTTACATAGATTATAACTATATATAAACGCACTAGCTCCATTGTTCATAAACATATGAAACATTGTGCCTAGAATTTTTCGTGTATATCAAATTGTCCTCCATGTATATGTACAAAAGTTAACGGACCCTGACTTTCCAGTACTTGTTGGGAGTAGTCTTCAATTAACCTTTGCTCTCTCTTTTTAATGACTATCCACAGATTGATATTGATATCTATTTGGAGCTGGTATTATACTTTGCCTTGCCTGTTGGGTCACCGCTTCCATAATTTTACAAAGAACAATCTTCTTTTTCCCCGTGCTCGGAATAACAAAAGAATGAGGAGATAGCGCATTGTAAAAATGGAGCGCGGATACGAATTGTATATAATAGTAGCGTTATATATCTTTTATAAGTACACGAACACACAAACCTGCTGACAAGCTGTGCTGCACGAACCCCGGCTATACCAACCCTGCTGTTGTTTGCTGCCTCACACAAGCTACACTCAAATTTTCTGAAAATTTTCAACAAATCTAATGGGTCCTCTGAATAAGCACATTTGCATTCTAATATTTCACGAGTGACATTTTCAACGGTTCAAGAAAACGCAACGATACCAATCTGACCTCTGATCACTGATAAACTCAGATAGAGTTTTTGTGCTGTTCATATTTTTCAGTGGCTTGATCAATCTTTACCCTGATGAATCAGAAACCTGTTTTGTTTTTAGTTTCATTATAATTGAATCTTTTAAGTTTATTTTGATGAGCAAAAAAATTAATGTGCCACTCATGTAACTGTTTTTACTTTATATACAGGGTAAAGTTGAACGAAAGATATTTATGACAAGTCAGAACCACAACATAAATTAGGTCCAGGTTACGAATTAAAACTCGTCCGGTATATTCGTCCACGGTGAAAGAGTATCCGACACTGTGTACTTAATGTCTTCATATATCGTGGCATGGCCCTGACAAAGAAAGACGCTTTCAGCTACTTCGCCCGGAAGACCTCACCGTGCCCGAACACAAGGGAAGAAAGCTCTCGGATTGCGGCAGTCCAGCTTGTTGGCAGGGAAGTTTCATTCGCTTCAAGTGCTATTCAATTCCATCTGGGTGCATCGAGATTTACGACGAAATATGCAGTCCACGATGTGAGAACGATCCTATCTTTTTTTTTTCGTTATTCCACTTTTTTCCAACTTACTTTTTTCCCCTCTTCTTTTTTTTTGCCGCCACGAGCGTTGACAACCAAAAGAGTCCAGGGAATAAAAAAACAAAAAAGACCCGAGATACTTTTTTTTTCTTTGTCCTCAAAAGTTTTGGCACTCGTTGAGTCTCATTTTTGTTCGCAGCTACGAATTCCAGTGGATTTCGATCATGTTACCAGTATACATACACGGGAATTTTTTTTCCGCCGAATAGTTGTCCCATCTGGGGTCATTTTTGCGATATCTTTGTTTTTTCACATTGCTGCGCGAGTCCACATTTTTTTAATGAAAGCCCAGACGTTTTTAGATAGAGAAATCCTGGTTGGAAACAACAGCAGGTCAATTTTTCATCCATGTAACAATCAAAGAAAGAACAAAACTTGAACCATATTCGGTTCTTTTCACACGTGACGCTGTTTTTCAAGAGAATTTCAAAACTTGAATTTCTGTGAAATTACTTTTTTCCACAACTGGAACATGAATTTCGCTGGAAATGTTTGAAACGTTTGTTATTACAAGCAAGGAAATCGCACCAATGATCGGTGGTACTTATAAATGCACTCTGTGGGATTGCTACAGCACTGCTCTAGATGTTTGTCAAGTGAAAAAACCACACATTATTATGTCAAGCAACGCCTCAACAAGATTGTTATAAAAATCCAAATTTGATATTTCCAACGACGTTAGATTCGCGTTCGAATTATATCTGCCACAGCGACACAGTGGAATCTACCTGACAATAGCAAAAGTTACACGCGTGTCACACACACGTGCGTGCGGTTTGTTACACGCGGGTGTGTGATTCAAGATTGATACAAAAAAATAAACCTGATAATAATTGTACGTTTCATTTATTTCAGAGAAGAGAGTGCGATAAGTGGAGAGCCGCCGATGCTTTATTTTTGTTGTCGCATTGTTCTCTACCGCTTAACTTTTTTTTCCCTCCCATTCGAAAACAGCAAAGTGCGCCGCTAAAATTAATTTTGTTGCTGAAAGCAAATTGCAGGTCCCCGAGGCCAGTCGGTGAACGCAGCCTTCATTTTGACTTCTACTCTTGATCCTTGCGTTTTTTTTTAATTAATCTCCATTTTTCCAGTCCATCTTGGAAGGTCACCTCGAGCTTTTAGCGTGCGATTTCGAATTAACGCGTAGATGCAGCCGTCGCGATTCTATAAAGTAGAGAATCACGCCAGTCGACAAAGCAAAACGAACGTAGAAATTTTCCGTTATTTCGTCATTCTTTATACTCTTCCATTTGACTGTTATACTCGTCTCATTATCTGTCCTTTATCAACAGATTAGCGTAATATATTTGTTTTACCCAATTTAATTCTTTTTATTTCATTCCTTGGTTCTTAGCATCGGGACTTGTTTACTTTATGACCTTGCTTTACATCAAGTTCGCATAGACGTTTACAACGCGTTACAGCAACTATAGGAGATCTGCAGAAAATGAGTCACTCATATTCATTGGGGTCGCGCAAGATCCACCGCACTCTGTGAAATGCCGTGAATCTCGCGCGACCCGTTTTGTTTCATACTTATACATGTACAATTTTCATGTAAACAATATTCATGTCTTAGAATCATTCATTATTATAATTCTAGATGACTTATGATTGTTCTTATTAATCTTTATTACTATTATTATCATCATTATTATTATTGTCATTATTATTATTATTACCGTTATGATTATATTATGTAAGACCTATGCGACTGTCTGCCTAATTCGTAGCCTTAACTTATCTTATTTTCTTTTTTTGATTTTGTGATCTTGCCCTCTCGCCTGACGATGCTTCATGCTTGCTGAAACCTTCGTGCGCTTCGCTACCTGCCAAAATTAACGCCTGTTGAACGAATACGAACGAATTGTCGCACGGCCGAAATGTGCCTTCACAAAAACACGAACCAACCAACCGACCGACCGAACCATCATCGCATCTGACCATGGACCAATGCGCACACTTGATACCATTGATAACCGAAAAATCATGGTGATCAGACGGCGACGATGCCGACGAATGTGCCCGGAATTGGCGCGATGGCTGGCGGAGTCTCGGCCGCTGCGGTGCAAGGAGGACTTCAGAACGCCAGTATGGCGAGTATCGAGCTCGGCAAGAAGCGGATGCGCGACTCCAACGATGACCTGCTAATGGTACCACGGCTTATGCATGACATACACTTTTTTTTCTTTTTTCCCAACCGGAACCTTCCACAATTTTTTTCAGTAGATTAGTTTCACTTTCCCTTTATGGTTTTTTTTTTCTTTCGCTCACTTGTCTCCTCTTTGTCAAAAAGTTTGAAAACTCTTTATTTTTGTAAAAATGTTGATTCTCCAACCTTATAATTCATTTTGAATTCAAGTTTCAACAATTGTCGAAGGTTCTGGAACTTTTTATTCTTAAGAACGAAAAATATAATTTAATGCGATTGTGAATACACTGCCGAGCGCGCTTTAAGCTCTAGCTCCTATGTTTTTATCAACATTTCTAACGAATCCTCATGACTAGAGATGGTGATTGATTTTTCAATTAGCCTAATTTCACTTTTACGATTCATCTTCATTCAACGATTTCTTTCTTTGATTTATTACCTACAGTTATAGTTAACGCTTTTAATTTTATCTCTGAAACAACGTTTGCAGTATTTTTTTAAATTTCTTCATTTCGATAAAACTCAGTTATTATTCAAACACTGTTACATTTGTGAATTATCTTATCCACGATATTCATTTCTCTCTTGTAAAATATATTCCTTTTCTGAAATAACTCTCACATCTCTACTCAAGAATTTAATTCGAAAAAAATTCTCGGACAACCTTATCACACCAGCTATCGAGTATTGGCTGAAGCATAACGCAGTATCTTTTTTGCATCACGCGACACACACTTTTGGCTTATTAAAGACACGCGCAAAATTTGTTCAAAGTTCTCTTCATTTCGCTTTATCTTTCGTTCGTCAATAGCAATGTTGTCCGTTACCTCGGAGCTTACGCCTCGTAATGTATTTATAGATCGCTTATCCAAATTATTTCATTTCTTTTTATTATTCATGAACTTATATTTTTCATTATGGTTGAAAATACCCATTTCTGTACGATTTCAAGAATTCCGGCTATCTGACAAATTACCTTGACTTAGTACGGTCCCGAGATAGATATTTCCAACCAACATTGTCGAACCAAATGTTTCTTATAAATAACAAAAACGACAGAAAAAAAATCATTCATAATTTAACAGTTGATTTAGATAAAACAAAAGATTTGAATCAAACATTTGGTTTGTTAATTTTTTGGTTCCGATTTGAATTCCACGTTTGATTGAATGTGGAATACGAACTCGGCCAAAAGAGTGTCATGTAATAATTGTATCTTGGCATTTCTTTGTCATTTTTTAACCAATCTCATCTCAACAAGAAGCATCAGAATAAAAAAGTCGTAACTCAATTTGCCAACCCTGTTTGATCATTGGTATGCGTGATTCAAAGTGTGTAACTGAATTTGAAAGTGATTAAAATTACAATCGATCGGAATAATTGTCTTTCATTGTCCAATGTGCCGAACAAAAATGTGTACAAACTGTAGATATCAGCGCATTTTAGTCACGCAGCACCAAAATTCACTTTGTTCCATTTTCCACTAACCGTGATCGAGGCCCGGAGTTTGGTTGTAAGCAGGGTACCGATAGCGGTAGATGGAAAAACAGTGTAATTCTGAGCTTGCGCCGATGATGCATGTTGTGCTTCCGCGATTTCGAGGTGATGGTGCAGTTTCATCGCCTCGACGCTCGACATAATGTTTGAGCGGTACTTTTTTGAAAATCAGTGATGTTACAACTGGCCTACGTTATACGGTTTTTCAATTGTCTTTTTGTCTTCATTTTATTCTTTTGGTTCAATTTAGTTTGTGAAAGGCATCGTCGAGTTGCGAGTCGTGTTTGCCAATTACTCACTGTAGATTGCTTAAAACACTCACTGCGTTGACATTTGTTTATTCAATGACATGTCTATTTAAACCGGCCAATATCCGTTTCAGTTTGCTTCCCTCTGCCCGGATCCATATCAAGAGCTTCATCGCGAGATCTACTTTTTTTATGCAGCAATTATAGAGATGTCAAATAACACAAAGCCTACATTTAATCACGAGTTTTATTTCCGTACGAAAAATATTGCGCATCATTCTGCCCTCCTGATTTATACGCAGTGCGCATTTTAAATTCAAATAAAACGCATAAACTTTAAGTTTCTTTCGACTCCGCCATGTCCACGCCTATTTGAGACACATACTTCATGTTACAACTTCCAGCTTCTTAGCTTCTGCATCTCGTTGCTGCTTATAACCCAACTTTTTTAATAGAACAAAAATTACTTTACGCTTTATTACCGTTTCTCTCGCAGTTCATAATCCTGAATCGCTATTTCTTCGATTGCTTCTCTCTATTAAGGTATCTTGCGTTTTCGTTGGTCTTTAGTTTGTTTCGCGTCATATTCATTAAGACAGTTTCAGAACACGTGATTCATTTCGCACAATTCAAAAAAGGAAACAATCTTGAAAAATTGATAAATGAACCGAAGTTCCAATGAACTTCTTGATTTTTGAACAACTTCATAAACGTTAGGCAAGTGCGAAACAAATCGAAGCACGACTTGGAACAGTTTTGATTCATCCCTCAGTTTTCTTTTTTACGTTCGTCTTTTTGTTGGTACGTGTTTTAGTAGCTCTTATCATTTATCACGAGGAGATGTACAATTGGTAATCTACGCATCGAACTCGGCTGTCACGCGCGTAACTTGACTTTGTTATCGATCAATAAACTTGAAAATGAAATTTCAATGCAACTGAAATATCGCGCGCTGATCGCGAAGGTATAAATGTCAAGTAGTTTCAAGAATGGCTGGTTTTGTTTTTGACATGTTCCATAGTTGAGAGATTTTACAGTTATCCCAAGAAGGATACATCGTCGTTTGGGAACGTCACTGCAAGCTGCGTCATCGGCACAACTTACACCACCGTAATCCTTAAATTGTCCAACCCCTATCCATGTGTCCCGAACGAACAGCAATAAATGTAGACCTGGAAATTAGTTGAAAGCGCTCCTATCTTTGTTGCAGATGGACATGAAGTCTGTCGGATCGTTCTACTACGAGAACTTTGTAAGTGCAGACTAAACACAAAATCAATACGTTCATGTGCACCACCCAATCGGGGTTGTATCATGGATCCTAAACATTGCGCGACAAAAATTTCAAACTCATTTCACCTCCTTGATTGTCTCATTTCTATAACGAAAGAAAAAAAACAATAACAAGTGTGCGCAAGCACCGACAGATTTAACTGAAATTATACGTCCGATTCATTCAAGTTTGAGATCAAATGAGTTTTTGGAATACACAGTAATAATTTTTAAAAACTAAAAAAAAGAGAGAACAAAAATATGACTTTGACTAAATGAGCGGAACGTCGACGTTGAATTGTACAAGAGATCAAGTGCAGCTTCGATGTTTGACAGGATCGTACTTATTGGTGAAAGGACAAGGAGTTTTTGAAAATTGAGATAAGAGAAGAGAAAGCTGACCATGTGCAGACATGGGCATGGTCGTTTTGAAATGGCCGTCTAACTAAAGATTGCAATTGTTCGCAGGCCTTCCCAGGGATGGTTCCGTACAAGCGTCCAGCAGGCGACAAGTCCGGTGTGCCGGTT
Source organism: Trissolcus japonicus (assembly GCA_030522925.1). Taxonomy (NCBI): domain Eukaryota; kingdom Metazoa; phylum Arthropoda; class Insecta; order Hymenoptera; family Scelionidae; genus Trissolcus; species Trissolcus japonicus. The sequence goes on along the minus strand of JAPYZS010000071.1, from coordinate 360,736 downwards.
TATCAACCGACTGGTGCGACGACCTACCAGCAATTAATGCAGCTGCAGCAGCCGTTCGTGCCTGTGTCATGTGAGTACACTGGAACATCACCCCTAGCCCAAACCTCTAATCAGTCGGTCGTGTCTGGCGTGCAAAATTCGATTCAGACGCAAGCAACGGGCTTAAGTAGCGATGCCAATGGGATCCTCGTTGATCCCAACAATCCGCCGCCGCCACCCCCGCCACCCACGGCGGCATCGGCGGCATCCACGTCCGATAAACAAGCGGCCGCAAACAACCACGAAGATGATAGCTTGCGCAACTCTCCCGAATTGAACCACGCGAACTCGCCGCAAGTCAGTCAGCTGTCGCAGCTCGCGGGCCAGCCGACGATGAGCCCGATGACCTCGACGAGCCTCACATCCATGCCCTGCGTGGTCAGCGCGATGAGCTCGATGGGCTCGGTACACTCGAATATGTCCATGGCCAATTACACGATGGCCAACATCACCAACTTGAACGTGCTCAACTCGCTGGGCATGGCGCCGAGTTTCGCGACCGTCGACCCCGCGACCCTCGCCAAGGAAGTCGCGCAGAAAAATTACGCCAAGGCCCTCAAGCTGTCCCAGGCCGCGCAACCCTACGCGCTCAATCACCTGAGCGCCTACACCGGTGTGGCGCTCAACAAACAGGCCTTGTCCGCCGTCGCGACCCCTCAAGGTCACCCGGCCAACGCGACCTCCCGACCCATCATGACCAGTCTGGCCGGCCTGCCTGGCGCCACGGCTCTCACCTCGCCTCTCCAAGCCGGGCTTCTCGCCTATCAAAGGAACCCCTCAATCAACCCCTACTCCCTAATCCGGCAACAAATTCTTCCAACCCCCCCTTACCACCTACAGACATCAATCGCTGGCATGCCAGCATCCGCAACCGTCCAAGCGGGTTACATGCAGAATCCTTATGCGGCGATGCTGCCGGGCGTCGCTGGTGTCGCTGGTGTCGCCGGCGTGCCCGGTGTCAACCCGCATCAGTTGCCTGCCGCAAACCCTGCGACGCAACCCCAAGTTGCCATCCCTGTCAGCAGTAGCGTCATCATGCAACCGTACAAGAAAATGAAAACTACATAAGTCACTCGCGTTCCACTCATTTTTTTCTTGTCTGTCGCGAGTCCGTCGTTTAGAAGCTTTGTTTCACTGGTGAACATTGGGCTCGCTCATCTCGCGTTCCATAATCATCCTTTTTGATCGCGGATTTGTTCTGATTTTTTGTCTACCAAGAACAAAAATAACGGAGTTTGCTTCTTTTCAAACACCTGTAAAATTATACGACAAAACCACGTTAGTATAAGAGAAATGAGTGACGTTCAAAAGAAAAAAAAAGTTCCACAAATAGTTTCATTTTCTAGTCAGACACTGTCGGTGAAGAGTGCCTTATCGACCCGATCCCACGTAACCGCTTTCGAGAAGTACCGATGGCGGATGTTGAAGCGACGTTAACAGACTTTTTGTGTCGCGCGTTGTTATCAATAATGTAGCTGATTTTTCGTTGTTCTTTTTAGTAACTTTTTTGTCGTTGTTTTAATCACGCGGACTATTTTTTTTCGTTGTTGTTCATTGTAAGCGTCGAGTTTTCGGTTCGGGATTTTATTGATTACGATAATTACTGGAAAGAATTGTAGTTGGTTATGAATTTTATACAACTGACTTTGTACAATTGTTATCTAAATTTTGTTCGTTTGTTCGTTCTTTCTTTTTTATTAGGAAACTAACTTTTTAATTGAGATGTGAGTTTGTAATAATTTTAAGCTGGTTAACTATTGACTACGAAACAAGGCGTTATTCATTTTCCAGTGGTCATGCAATTTTTTGTATTTTAATAGCTGACTGACGGCCGCGTCGATGTAACATCTACTATGCAATCTACTGCAATCGCTCGGTCTTATGTTCTAATCTAAATAAAAAGAAAATGAAGAAAAAATAAAATAAAAACGCACCAAGTTCCGATCAGCAATGTATGATTCCTAGCGACGATGCTTGCCAGACGTGCGAAGAGCCTGTCTCCACGTTTCGACCATTCGCGGATCGTAAAACAAATCGAGCCGGCGCGATTACGTTTCGAACGGTTTTTCGTTTCCTTATGCAACTCGACGGATAATTTGTACTCGCTGAATGACTTTTCTGTCCACGTCGGTCTTGCGCAACGGGTCGTTCCACGTGGTGAATTCGATTCGGGAGAGTGAGTTGAGGATTCGATTACACGATGAACTCCAAACCAAACAAAAATCAAAACAAATGTTTGGTGATATGTTGTACGAGTTCTGTCACGCGCTCCAAAATCGCTGAGAGAGAAAAGCACATTTAAAAGAAAATACAGAGGCAGAACTCAATATCTAGTTTGACTACTGAACAGTGCTAGATAATAAAAATATATAATCAGAGACAACTAAAGCTCGATATAATATTGTGATGTACTAAAGATAAGGTTACGAAGAGCCCTTGCAAGAAGTCAACTAAAAAAAATTATGTTAACGAAGTGAATTTTAGAGATGAGTCGTAAGATGTTGTCATTGTTGTTTAAAGCGTTTATAAGTTTATCTTTACTATTAATTCATACTATTACCATCATCTTCATCAAACATGAAAATAACACTTTGTTACATTTGGTCGTGTTTTTTGGACCACCTGTAGTTTAGGTTTTGAAACGATCATACATCAGTACACGCAAACACTAAAACATATAAAAAAATACCTGCCAGTGATTTGAACGGTCCTCATTATGTTGACGTAGTTCTATGTATAAGTATATAACCACACAATACTTATGCATACACGTCGATGTAGAATTATGTACGCAAGATATTTTTCTTTGCAAACAAAAGACGCATCGAAGAGATATGCTTCATATGGTGATTTGACGACGCATGGCAACCAAATACATAGTAGCTAATCATCGATATAATAAAAAAACACTTTTAGGTTTTACGTAAGAAAACTAGTTACACTGTACGACGGTCTAGGATAGATGTATATGTACGATGGTCAGAATTGCGAACTTTTTCGAACAATAATAATATCGAATGGTAGTCATTTTCGACCTGAAATGTTCATTTCCGACAGACATGCCTATCCACCGATTGAACTCAGTTACTACTAACGTTAGTTCTGAACAGAATGAACAGAAAAAAAATATAAGTTTATAGTACTCACCAAAAACTTTTTAATCGCTCGATTTTGATTTCTCCGACACGCGATAATGGAGCTAATAACTTTCGGGGAATGATTTTGGCAAAATAATGTTCCAGTTTTTTTGTTGTGCAAATTTTTTAACACCGCAAACTTTGTGAATTGTACATAAATATGAAATTATAACGACAATTGAACTTAGACAGAGATTTGATGAAAATATACCGCGATAGATGATTATTTTTTATTAAAATAATAAAAGAAACCGTAGATGGTAAGCGATTTGAATCGAATTTTTGAAAATATTACATTTTCGTAGTTGATGAAGAATCTTAGTTAAGACATATATATTTTATAAATTTTTTAATCAGATTTTAACCTCCCTGTAGATAAACATTGTTGTTTCAATTTTTTTGATTTGTTGGATAATTATTTTAGGCAGAATTATTACATACGTGTGATTTTAATCTGTTTGTGGTTTTAGTTGAAATTGTTAGTACTTAAGTACGTATAACGTTTGTTATGATAAAGTTGATGCCGTGAGCAAGTAATTTAGAGTAGGACCGTATCCCTTCCAACGTATACCTGATATAAAGTAAAAATAATAAAAAACAAAAATATTGCAAACAAAAAAGTTGTATAGTAAATTCTGTGTTTGACTATAAATACTGATAACGAAAAGTAATCCAAAGTACATAGATACAATGAAAGAAAATAAATAATAAAACACTGAACAATTTCACGTATTGTCAATTGTTTCATTTGAATATAAAATAGCAGTAATGATCACACCAAGAGTGAACACCACATACACAATACAAGAATTGAACATTATTTTTTACCAGGTACGACGTGCATTTAGAATTGTAAAAAAAAGAAAGATTAGATTTGTGTATTATTATTATTCGAAGAAGTTCCGAACCCCACACGAGATTGAAGAAAGAAATTCCTTTTCGCGATGAAACGCACAAAGCCTACGTGACGTCTGTGCCATCTTAACCCTAGCTGCTAGCAATCGCAGAATTAAGCCAATGGTATTGTTCAGAGTCAGAAGTCTTCCATGTATGCTGGTGTACGAAGAAAAAAAAAGTTATATATAATATATGATGATAATAAGGACGTGTATTTTTTATTGCTTGTTTTCGTTTTACATTGAACGCCGACAATGAGAGAATTGAAATAAACGATGATAATGAAGTCCGTTTCGAAGAGGAACTGAGCTTCTTCGATCTCGTGTGGCGTACACTTGGCCCGTCCATTGTGATAGTATATCGTATGTAAACTATTTTAATGTCCTAAGTAAACCGTAAATGCATAACTTTAAGATTAACTTACGTACGTAATGTTATGGATCATATATATAAAAAAAACATATATCCAACAAACATTAAGGCCTCGGATGCTGCATCAGGATCTCAACACCCGGGGAAGAGCATCCAATGAATCAAAACCAGCGATTTCTATCGCACGGACGTAGAGTTGAATTCTGGTCGCTTAAGTAGACAATTAATTTTCGTGCAAGTGTAGTAGTACTTTGTTTGCAATACGCCGCTGCAATATGTTTTTTTCTTTGTTTGTTCTTTTTTTCCTTTTTTTCGTTTTATTTTTTACGCGAATTAGTGGTTTTAAAATTTTAACGTAACGTTATTGGTTGAATTTAGATTGTTGATTAGGCTCATTCGAATTTTAGATCTAGATGAATTTCAATACCAAATTAGGTTGCAATAAAGTTTGAAACGTAGAAAATTGGATTAGCGAATTTGAGACGGTCGCGTGCTTTGAATTTGAAATGGCGAGACCAAAAAAAAAAAAAAAGAAGAAATAAAAATGTGGTAGTCAATGTCCAAGGGCGATATCAATTGCTGGTGTTTGTCTCGGGGACGCGTTTGATCGCAAGTCGGAAGGAACAGTACCGTTTCGGACAAGCGATGCAGCATTTTGTTAGAGTTCCTTCCTATAAGTACTAGAAACAAACATGAAACTAGGGGTGGCTGGTTTGGATTCATGCCTGAAATCCCCATGACTTGTAAGCGCGAAGATTCCAGACAAGTCGTTTCCACTACACTGGGTCTTCGTCTTCGCGGTTTGATATAGTAAAACGTTCTATGACTCTTGTTGACAAGACGCATGTTTCGCGGCGATAGTCCGAGGATTCCAGGCATAAAGTCGGCTTTGACACAGCTGAAGTGCCTTTACTTGCACTCACACTCCAATGCACACAATATACTACACTATTTACTATATAATTTACTTTATAACATTAACATTTATATAAAAAAATGAAGACAAAAAAAAATACAAAAAAGTAATATAAATACCTACGTAATAATTATAAATGTTGCAAATATTGATTGCGTGCAACGATAATAGACAACATACTTTATTAAAGAATATGAAGATTACATTATATCTATGAATAAGCATATTGAAAGTAAAGTAACAAACAAAAAAATAATAATAAACAAAAAAATTTTATGACATATATTCGCATATGTACATGCATACGCAGGTAGTATTTATTATTGTGTACTGTACTGTCTCTGGATTCTCCATGTACATTGTCGTATATACATATATTTATATTTACACATACACAAAACCTACGCATTGTATTATATCTATATATCTATATAAATATGAAATACGCTATATTTACTTGCGACCCCGGGAATGCAGATGCAAAGCTTCGCGCATTCGCTCGTAACGTTTTTTAATCCGCTATATAATACATTCACCTTTATTTTAGATTACCTATATGAGTAAAAAAAAGAAACAACACGCGTGTGCGTGTGCGTGCACGGGTTTTGCTCGTACATGAGCGATGGCTTTTTGTTTTCCCTCATTTTCGACCTTTGCGTGCACGCGCACACGAAAGTGCGCACATATGTTGTGATTCTACAGAGAGCGTAGCATACGTACGATTTGAGAGTGATTGTGTCTCTCTCTATCTTGTTCTATCTATATTTGTCTATCTTTGCGATAGCTCGTCGGTCCTTTTGTCTGACGTTTTGCGTAGTTGTGCGATCTGAGCAAGTACTTGGGATCGAATGCGATTTTGCGCTTGCACGCTCACGGGGTTTGTCAGGAGTCAGCCAGTATTTGTAATAATAATGCTTGAAAAATGCATGAATATTTGTTTTATTAATGCTTACTCTTATTTCATCTCTCTTTTTTTCCTATCGACGAAGAATAATAAAATGAAATTACGAGCAAAAACCGTCAACTTCAATTACAAAACGAAACAAAAGAATATAACAAGACGTCGATGTGAAAAAGAAAAAAAGAAAATTACATACATCCCCCGTTCCTTCATCAGCTAATCCCACGTAATATAAACACACATGTATATTTTTTAGATATATATATTATAATAATCATGTACAATTAATATGGCGAGCATTGCTCATGGCTTGTTATAGCCTTGCTTCCCGCTTCCCTGTTCCCAATATATGAAACGAACATTTTTTTGTTTCTTCATTTTTTGCTCACTATTTTATACTCGACCTGATGCTTGCTTACAGACTATTTTTACCTTTCGTTTGGTTTTTTTTACGTACTATTTTATATCTTTGAATCAAAAAAGAATCATTGAATGCGTATATCAGTGAATTCATCTGACTTTTTACAACCTTTTTATGTCTCTTTTATTTGTGACTTCACCTTTTTTATGATTTACGTTTACGCCGTGCACCTAGTTTTGCTACGAAAGTCTATAATCATTTCGGTCGTTTCATTATATCCAAATTTTGTTTTACTTGGATCTATAGAATTTTAGATGCTTCAGCTGAAAGAAGTCTGTCAAATCGGCGTATACAATCTTTTTTATTTTTCAACGGATCGTTTACACACGGACTTCAAGCTATCTTCTCTGCAGTTCCTTTTAGAGCTTCTTGTGCTTTAGTTGCGTAATTTGGAGGCACGAAATTGACGAAGCATTCCAATAAGAAATTAAATTTTTGTTAATAAATCCCACTTTGTTTTCCAATTTTTTTTTGTAATCATACGAATTCTTTTGCGACTTAATTATTTTACTGGATTGAGATCAGCTCTAAAAACTTATTTCCATTCAAATTTTACAGCAAATTAGACGATGTGTTTTAAAAACGTAAACGAACAAGTCAAATTATTTCGTTTGTAGTGTTATGCGACAAGACATTTTGTGATTCACTTATTCAAGGCAGTGTAGCAAGGGTAATTTTGAAAAAAATATGTCTTGAGATCTTGAATGAGAACGATAAAGTTTGGTTTACGAACTTTTGTAGGTTTTCAGATGTTCTTTTTTTCTAAAATCACAATATTCTATATTTATGCTTGTTTGTTTGAAATGTATTATTTCATTCTTTTTATTCTGTTTTGTTTTGATGTAACTTGAAGATTTCAGATTGATATTGATCTATGGTACTTGCAGGTTGACCAAAAAATGTGCCTAACGTTAGCAAATATGTATTAGAATGTACATCGTAAGAATCCCATGTCCTTCTGAGTCATCCCTATGATCCTTATTATATACCGCTGATAACATTTTTTTGCTTACAGATGCCATCATTCAATACAACTGTAATTACAGCTTCATTCACCCTTTTTTTATGTAAAAAAATCATTTTAGTTTATAAGTTCATGGGTTAAGTACATGAGAACACATTGTACACGTTAATTTTTGTTAAACTATATTATAATTGATGTTGAAATTATGTAGAATATTAAAAATTGTAATTTTGTAGAAACAGTAAAAGAACGTTGATAAAGTAGAGTCGCAATTTTTGTTTTATACTTTGACCTAATTATTGGAATCGGTGGTACAGCATTATAAAATTAAAATTTTTTCAAATCGAATGATAAAATTTCCATTAAAGATGCTAATAATCTGAATCTAAAATTTGTGTATGAAAGTTCGCAGTTATTTTAAAATCAATTTCGTCCGGAACAAACGTGGAATATTGCACAATTTCGATAAATTCTCAATATATTAATTTTAAATCCATCGACCATGCTGGCAATATTATAGGTATACTGCGTTTTACAGAGGGAGCACACTAATGACGTCAAATAATGTACGCACACCACAATTAACAACCCGAAACAAATTTTATAAATAACCCTTTAGTGTCATAAATCACGTTAAGCCATTGATTTATCCGAACACTCTGTCACCACTCTTCATATCTTATACTTCAACATACTACATGTAATATATCATTGACACTGCTACACGAGTTAATTCCAAAATGCACGAACAATTCGCATGACAACATTATTTTAACCCACATTTCACATGCGAGATCTGGGAAACGTTTTTAAAATATCATTTGCTTTTATCTTGAAGTTCCACACATTTGACTTGTATTTGCCAACAACGGGCTAGCGACAATATAATTACAATTTTCGTTCATTTATAGGTGCTGGTGCAATTTTATAATTTATGTACTTTTTTATATTCTCATAATCTCGATTCGGTTCAATTTCAACGTCACTTATGGGTTCAATGTTTGGTTCAGCTTTCCAATCAATGCCCGTGTCGAGACACTGGCCAAAAAATTGTGGCGTGTTTTGCAATCGATTATAGACTGCGCGCACGCTCATTAATTTATCCGGCACGAAATCAAAATTGATGGAAGTGTCCTTCTGATTATAACATAGCGCCACGCGAAACACGTGATAATCACCGCCCGGGGCAAATCCCGCTTCCTAACTTTACGATATTTAATGATAAATATTAAACCCATAAGCAACCAACGAATTAGCATGATTATGTTTCACCCCACCAGCCATTTTTGATCAAAAGCGAAGTTTAACTTTTACAATGTTGCATGTGACTTAAGTTCTTTCATTATTTCCTTTTTAACTTTCTGTTTCATGCTTGCCCTCGCCTGGACTCGTCACACGATTTTGAATCCAACGAAACGACACGATGCTTTTTTCATTTGAAAAACAAAATTAACCATCCCTGGCATGCACGACCAAATCCTACTATGAAACAACTGAATTCCACTCCAATTGCCCTTCCTCGAAAACCGTTCCGGATCCGCCTGAAAAATAATCCATATGGTAAATCGGTAAATAATATTATTGATTATTTAACAAACAAAAATAATTAATCCTGCAATTACCGTAATTCGATACTTATGTCGTGATTTTCCATCGTCTAATTGTAATATGTTCACTTTAATTTCGTGTACTTTTATTACTGTTTTTGATTTTGTTTCTTTTTTAATTTATTTTTCTGATCGATTACTTGTTACATTATAATTTTTTTTCGTCAATCAATTGTTTATTTCACACGTTTTTACGCGTTTGCTCGCTGAAAAATTCTTATTCGCTGCTGCTGCTCGAACGAACGATAATCTGGTGTTGGATTGTGTTCCCTTCTTTGTGTACGACACTCGCTGGATCGCATCACCGATGGCCTCTCGCCTGACCTATTTTGCTTGAAAAACAAAAAAAATATTGTTTTCCATTTAAACGTTTTTGGTTCAATATTATGACAATTTATAATTATTTTCAACTTTGTGATTATTGATATAACTTTTTTGCAAATAACGATCAATGATGGCGATCAATCAATGGATCGTCTGTGGTATGGACCATGAAACCGTTTTTGTTCTATCATGATCTAATTTCTATGAATATACATATACATATAACTATCACTCTTTTGTACTATACATAAAAAAAAAAAAAAACAAAAAAACAAAAAAAAAAAAAAAAAAAAAAAAAAAAAAAAAAAAAAAAAAAAAAAAAAAAAAAAAATCCACCCTGGTACATGATTGCTCACTTTAACGTTTATATGTATGTGTATATGAACTACAACTGACGATGGCCAAAACTATGATACAATTTAAAAAAATATAATTTTGATTTGAAATATTGAATCCAATGCACTTGTGTTAAAAAAAATAATTGCTTTATCTTGATTTTATTTCTCACGTTTCACCGTCCTTGATAGGGACGCTTCGACTGCAAACCATTTCGAAATTTGTTTGGACATGTACCTGGGTGCTCCGACGGCACGTTATCACGTGCTGCCTATGGTTTTCGGTGCATTTTAATGCTGACATTCAACCGAATGGTAATGCAAATAACGAAAAAAAAACTTTTTTTTTTCTTAAATGAAAACCGTTCGAACACTGCCTCGTTTGCTGCATGTGGATCGCCTTAGCAGCCTTAGCCACTGTCGGGGCCCAAGTGGTCCCTCAAAACGCTCACTGTGTCGTCTACACAGACAGCTGCGGACAGGTAGACTCATTATTGTAACCAATTTGTTTATTAGGTCTCTTGCTTGCATTCTAGCTCAACGAATCACTTTAAATGTTTGATGTTCATAATTAACCATTAGCATTGTTTTCAATGTGTACAAATGAATTAATGAAAGTGCGAACAGATATACCGGCGCAAGTATACATTCATCAGTGTAATTTCATGAATGAGGATTGCGAGCTTCGATGCAGGTTGGAAACCTTGATGCTGCTAATCTTTGAAGGTCAAAGGAAGCAACGGTTGACGTCGAATCAATGGTTCGTGGCAATGGTTTTGTGTGCAGTGACAATTTATAAAAAACAAAAAAATGCTTTCACCAATTTACCGCACTTATACTCCACCCCAATTAATTCGACGACAACCGCGCCCTTCGCTGATCTTGGCTAACACGTAGCTTTGGGGGTATTTCCCTCACAACTGCTCACCGCAACTATAACTGCGAATAACCACTTGCCTTAACTGATGGTGTTTGTCTTATACGGTTTATTTAATTGTAGTTTATTCGGTACATGTCAATTGATTACATTAGTGCATAACCAAAAAAAAAAATTAAAATTAAAAAAATGAAAAAGGAGGGACATATTCACAAAATCCATTCACGTTTTTTAAAACAGTAGCACACGCTTGGTCTGACAATATTCGAGCCACCGTCATCTTTCTGTCCTTGCAATCTTTGATCGTCGACGTTTCTTAATTGCACTAATTTCTGATTAATCGCGGGTACCTAATAACAATTGATGCTGAATATCAATCCGCTGAAAAAGCCCAAAAGTTCAAACTCCGAGCTTCGAAAACTCCGCTGGCGCGTTTTATCGCAGTTTGGAATTGTAAACAAAGTCTCCGACTGTTTGGTGAAATAACGTTAGTATCCACCCCCGCCCCCCTTCTCCCAGTTGTCTCAAAAGTTTTAACTAAGTTATCAGAAACAGTGTCAATAGAATTATAATTGAAAGCGAAGCAAAATGAGAGACGATTGAAGAAGCCATTAAGCGGGTCGGAGAAGAAAAAAATTTTTTTTCTTTTTCTCTCTCGAATGAGGACGACGTCTCCAGAGAGCACATATTTTATCACTTCAGCTTGCACAAAAAGCTTTTAATGCATTACTTAGCTTTCGCGATCATGATGGTTTACAACTTCAATCAAAGCCTTGAAAGAAAGGGATAAAGATGCAACGTGACGACGATTACGATTGGCTATACCAAGTCCCTTTTTGCGGCGCATCAGAGATCGCCTTTTTATAGAAAAAATAGACGACGAGCTTGTTTTTTTGTCTCTCTCTTTTTTTGTGGATATATCTGTATTATTTGGATGAGTTTACACATGTGTACGATATACAAAATTCGTGTCGAAATTGCACAAGCTTAACTTTAAATTCAATGCTCCTGTTATGGTTGCGGAGTTGCAGTTGAACTAGTGTTGAACTTATTTGCAGTAGAATATATTAATTTGACAGCTTTATGATTTCCCAGTACCTTCACATATTCGTATGTATACATCTGTGTGTTGCACAACATTGAATCCATATTTCCGTTGCAACGACACATGCATACATATTGATATTTATGAAACCAAAAAAAAATATATATACAATAAATGCTGCCGATCATCTCATCGACTGTGTCTATCCGCTTGGTTCGTCGACGTGGATTTCGCTCTTTTACGTAGCTTCAGTAGTGAGTGGATGTGTGTGTTTCAGTCGACTCGACGCGACGAACCAATCCGTGCCAGACGATGCTCGGCCATATCGATAAATGCTTGGGTGACTGAGAAATCGGCAAGGCAACAGAGTGGACACTTCATATTACCAGAATAAAATATAAATAAAAAAAACGCCTCAATTTGCACGATTGTGACATTCACGTCACGTCGGTCCAACGCACCATTATTGCTATTTTGATGAACACTAATAACCTGATAATCGCCCTTTAATCACGCTCCAGCTCTTTTCGTAAGGAACCAAGATGAATGTGCAATTTTTGTTGAGCAACAAAAAAACAAAATTAAGCTAAAATGTTGAAATAAAAATGTATATGAAAATGCGTCGGAAAGGAAAGCCTTGTTTTTTGTCTCAGACGAAGATCGAATTGCACTGTAAAATGGATATGAGATGTAAAAATGAAAAACATAAGGATAAAAAATAGAAGATGAAAAATAATAAAAATTCACGTTGTAAATAAGAGTTTTGCGGTGGATGCACATCTTGTTTCCTTAATAGATGAAGATTGTCAAGTTGCATAAAGAGAATGACGTGTAGCTTGAAATAGACTGCGACGTTAAAATGATAAGAATCAAAATCGTATTTGCGTTCGACCGATGATGGGTGACATAGAAGTTAGATGCAATTTCCGCTACTAGCATATGGCTTCAGGAAATACTTTAAAACAGTTCTAATAGTATTGGAGCGTCACCCAAGCACCAGCCGCCTTCTCCCGGGCCATTATTTGCATGACCAGACTCTGTGTTTTGTAGCGAATTACCTCTTTACGCAATTGCAAGAATTATTATCATTATATATACATATATATTATAAAATATTATTCACCACCATTATTATGTATGTATATATCTGTGGTATATATACATTGGTATCAGTTTTTTTCTTTATTATCTTTTTGGATACGTACGACCCCCTGTTCAATTATCAGTGAATTAAAACAAAAGCTAAAACATTTGTTCTTTTAATCAATTCCGTTTGTTCTATCAACTGATCAAACAATTTTAATCGTTTCTTACAGTTTTCTAAATTTTTTTTTTTCACATTTTGTTAATTTTTTTACTCGTATTTTTACATTATATATATCATATTTGCACGCTTTTATGTAAGCCTATGAAATATTTTTTGCGCGATGAATTCTTATACATTTATTTTATACTTTTCTTTCATTACACCTGATTCATTTCATTTTTGGACATTTTTTGAATTTATAATTTTTAATTGGGTATCTGTCTGGTAGGTTGTTAACGCTTTAATCTAACGTTTTGCTAACATGATTCGATTCTATACTTCCAAAGTTCAATGTTTAATTCTACTTTGCATTTGTCTCTATCTCTTACCATACGCCGGTTCACAAATACTGTTCTTTAGATAGGCACTCGCGTATGTACGACGCGGACACACGTGTGCCGAGCGTGTTACAAAAAGTGAAAAACATAATGAATATTCAAAATATTAATTGCACAGATAGTAACTATCTTCCAGACTCAATATAATCTAGCGCAACGTATCATTTTCATTTCGCAATCTAGCAAACCTAAACCAATTTGGTACAAATCTATTTTTCAAATTGAAATGACCAATGAGATTCGAGTGAAACGAAAAAGTTTGATCCAACTTGATTCGAATAAATGAATGGCATAAATAAATAAATCGTAAGAGTATTTCGGCTTTTTGACGAATGCCATTTATTTACGACACATCCTTTTGATTTAATCTCGGCTGCTATAAATTTTTGGAATCCATTCAAATAATACACCGAAACATTTTAAGCATTCGGAGAGAAGAATTCATGACATTTTGTGAATCCATTGCATACGCATAAAATCCTGTCTGTAATGTATTATTTAAAACAGTTCAATCCGGCGTAATGCTGAATAATGCTATGCGAAAAAATTCTGCAAAGAATAAAGACAAATGGCAGTTAAAGAGATTTGAAAAACGAATAGTGTTTTCTTTTTTTCCGTGGAATTACTTTGAAAAGTAGTATTCATAGTTCGTTCAAAGCATATGCGCTCGGATTTGAAATAAACCATGAGAATTCTAACAATTTTCATTTTGCGCAATGTTGAAACGCATATTTTGATATTTGCATTGCAATATAGAACTCGGAGAGATTAATTTTGAGTAAATGCCAGGTTGCGCTAAATACTTTTAATGCCTGTTGAAAAATGAGGTTGATGATAATGAAAGACAAACTGGAAACCACTTTTTGTAACACGCAACTAACGCTAACTCACGAGCCAAACACGCGAAAATTGCACCCAATTTTAGTCAACGACAGCCACGAAAATAAAAAAAACAAATTAACAAGATTATGATAGGCTTTTATTAAAATACAATGCTTTTTACCAATTGTTGTTTATATTTTTTTATGTACCTTGTTTCGACAGATACATGAGGCTCACGCGTCGCTCACATAGAAAGCATTTTGCTTGTTTCTATCTCGATAATTGCAAGATGTATATTATTATATTTATTTTGATCTTTTTTCGGGCAGCTGTTGATGCGTGCGCTTTTAGGCTTTTTTTTAGTTGCAACAAAACGCCTACGGGAATAACGTTAATGTGTCCGCACGTACGATACATATGAGCCTTGGCACACAGACATACAAATTCACGTACACAATCATGAAGTAATCAGTTTTCTTGACGAAGTTTACATGAAAAGTCGAGACGTCGGTTCGCCGAGTAGCGAAAGCGCGAGGCAAAAGAGCTCAAAGTCTCATGTCAATTTTTTATGTTCCTTCTTTTTTTTTCATTCACCTTCTCATTTTACGTTCTTCCATTTCTCGTCTTATATCGTTTATATTTGTTCAATTCCGTTTTCTGACATTTCTTGTCACTTAGTTTCTCGTCGACAGGTCTAGTCTGATTTATTTTTCTTTTTTGCTTATATCGTGCAATCTTTTTTCTCTCCGTTAATTGAAAGAAAACGAAGAGAAAGAGAAAATAAAAAAAACGAAGAAAAAAACAAAAAGGCCGCTACCAATATCGAATTTCCCGTCGAGTCAATATGCTAAATGGCCCGTTGAGAAGAGGGCTTCCACATTTGATTCGTAAATTGATAAAACTCGGAGGGATCGTCTAGTACATTCCATGAACATTGCATTTTTCATGCAACGCCCAGGCAAGTTCCGATTATGCCGATTTACGTGCGATCATTTTTCTTTGACTGCATAGTTTTGTCTCGCGAGCCTGGCGTATCGATTCCCGAGTGGCAAATTTGCGAATCAAAAATAATAAAAAAAAAAAACAACACTCGTCCGGCAATCGAGAGCCCCGCCAATATGTCAATTACGTATTGCGGACGAGCGTCGACGATAACCATTACACGTGAGCCAAAAAGCTCCAAAAAAAATTATGACATAACTTTGTTTTTTTTTCTGTCACTACCTTTGTTACATCATTCTTATTACGATCCATCCGTCCGTTTTTTTCTCGCTTTCTTTTTTTTCAAACATTCCGATATAAAAATGTCAGCCGCGAAACGAACTTGGTTTACGTTCCATTTGCAATATCGTAAACAAAAGTGCAGACAGGAACAGTTCCCCTTATCTATCGAAAAGAAAGTTGGAAAAAAAAGTTTGAGATAATCAACCAAAAAAAAAAAAAAACAAATGAAATTAAAAAAACGTTCTACTGCAAATTTTTTACCTGTAATACCGAAGTACGAATAATAAGTGTGTAATTACACGTTGATGAAGCAGCTTTTTTTGTGTACCTCAAATCGGGAATTGCAAAATTTCAAAGTGCATCGATCGTTAAACAAGTCGTTCCCTCGGACAATATGATAACGGTAATTGGCTTATTATTCGTACGCGATCCAATTTCTAGAGCATGTAATACAAATTGTGGATATGCTCTAACAAACTGGACGTTTTGTGAATGAGTGTGAGCGAGTGTGACCGCGACGAGACCGTGATTATCAAAAAACAATGAGGCGAAGAGTGTGTGGGACAGAGATACGCTGTTAACGTAAACTTAATATAAAGCACCAACTGTGGAACAGGTGTACAATAATGCTGGCTTATTTTCTTTCAGTTACTGGACACCCTCCCGGTGTGCCAAGATTTTAATCGACAACTCTGCAACCGTCCCGCCTGCAAGTTTATTCATCTCCATGACGGTAAGTGTCCCCGAAAAACCTGTCGGGTGCAAAATTCCGCATCCTTGAGAATTCCCTCTGTTATATAATTGACCCAGGGAGATCGCGCCATCGATCGGACGAGACCAATTTGCAAAATGTCACAGCTGTTTTTGTGATTCAAAACTTACCTGACCCCAATAACTTGCAAAAATACGTGTTTTAATTTCAGAGATGTTTTTTTTAACCCGACTGAAAATGTGTTTCAAAAATATCTTTAATTGAGACACTTGTCTGTCTTTACTGGAAAAAATAAGTGAGAAAAATGTTGATTCTCGTTCCGCCATTTTGCTTCTTCACTCGTCGCCATTTTGCACTCGATCGTTTCGCCATTTTGCTTTCTATCGGAGGTATAAATTTAATTTTCTTTTCAACGCTTCGGAAAGCGCAGCTACGAATTTCAATGTAAAAGAATTGATCGAACATTTATTCCATTACTTTGAGACACCAGGCGAGGCGTTCTGCACCAATTTTTTTTTCTCTCTCTCTATCTAACAAAAAGTAGATAGTGTACTTTTAGAACAGTCAAGCTCTGATAAAAGACGGGCGCCGTTTTTCCGCTACCGTTGAAACCGCCGTGAACTGTACGACAACATTCTTCGGGTGTCGGTAAGTTTCGAGTGAATTGCAACGTTTCGATCTCTATTTCAAGTTCGTGAGTTAAAATTTATTAAATAGTTTGCGGGGCTTTTAATATTTGAGCTGAATTTTTATTCAGACAACTAAAATAAATCAATTATGAACAGGCAAATTTTCATACTTCTTCATACTTCTGGATTTTAAATGTTGAAATTAAAATCAAAGTTCGTGAAAACTTCTTTAAAGTGAATTATTATTGAAACATTATATTTGAAATCGTTAAGAAAATATAACGTTTAATAAAAGAAAGTCAGGTTGAATAAATTGGATGAAAGAGTGGACAACATCAATCCGAGGAGTAAATCAAATTGGGACAGCTGAGGGACTCGATTTAAGCTCTGTAACGCGAGTTCGAAAGGAACATTAATATTAATCCAGTGGCGCGTATCAGCTTGTCGTAATCGAAACAGATTGACAAGGTATTTGCGGCCCCCATTCGTCGGCCGATAGTTTACAAAGCCTCGTTTACATATCTCGAAAGCAAGAAGCCGCACAAGGTGTGCGCGCCCCCGAGCATACATGGAGGAGACATTTTTCTTCCGGGGCGCGTATATAGTCGTTGATGGCGCAATCTCCCGAGCCCATTATTCCTAGCTTAGTATTATGTGATAAACATACTCACGATCAATATTTGCCATTACTTGCAGGAAGCGTGGAGGTGATAGAGAACCGTGTAACAGTATGCAGAGATGCGGTAAAGGGCACGTGCACGCGGCCCCAGTGTAAATATTATCATATACCGGTGGCCCTACCTCCGGCGCCACTAATGGCTGTCAGCAGCTCCGTATCCCCGTAGGTTACTAGTTCTCGACCACCCTGCAGCTCGAAGAAGAACAAGGAGACCTAACAAATGGCAACGAACCAGCCCCAAAACAACGGAATCAAGATGAGCCTTTTCCCGTCCGGAGCGGCGTCGTCCCCGTTGCCACCAGACGAGCCAAGATTAAGCGTTTTTACATTTTTCGCGCCCAGCAACGGGGCCGTGCAAGCACGACCAAGCGACAGCGACGAGCGAGCACCAATTTTTCTTTCATCAGCGCGGGTCTCTTCTGCAGACTACTCTCACCTGAAAACATTTTTCGTCATTCCGCACTCCTCGCTCTCGCTTAGCGTGCTCAACGACTTTAGATTATACGTACGACAGCGAACGATCGCTGGCTCCAGATGAGCATTCGGTATACAAAGCGTCGTGGAGTCATACTCCTTTACCTTCGCCATCTCTGATCTGTCTTCCCGACACGAAGATTCGGCACAACTTCGCGCTCTTCCGAAAAATTCCATCCGTTCGAACATATTTTTTCAACTTTTTTTTTAAACTCTCTAAAAGGAAATTGCATCCTGTGTCCCCTGATACAGTGTTTTACTTTACGTTTGATTTGTTGCTACTCGGCAATTGATTTTAAAATGTTGTTTTTTAAGATAAAAATCGCATGATGTGACAAACGGTTCAATACGTGTTTTGTTGTTTTGCTTTTTAACTTCCAACCCACGACGGAGACACTGTATTGAATTTTTTTTGTTTTTTTTTTTTTTGAAAAACATGTCTATCTTGTTTAAGATTTTTAACTTACCGAACGCTTGTCTAGAGCCGGTTTATTTTAACCTACGACTCTTTGTGATCTTTTTGTTTATTATTTCTTTTGTTATTATACTCTAGACTGAGTTGAAACTTGAAAGAAATTTTTTTATTGTACGACGAAAAATTTATTATTAAATGTGTATTATTATAATATATTACGTTCTGTGCATGTAAAACACGCGCGCAATTTTATGTAAAATTTTTTTTTTCGTTTTTTAATCTTGGATTTTATTTGTAGTTCTCGTGAAATGTTTGTTATAAACGTCGTTTTCAGTTGAACCGCAATGTTCGTTTCGTTTTTTAGTTGTTTTTTTTAAATGTTACTCATTGTTCGCGTAACGAAATATTTTTGGCGTAAAACGGGAAAATTAAAAAGAACAAGAACGCTGCACACCGTCGAATTTTTTTTTTTTTTTTTACAAAAAATGCGTTTTGAGGAGTAGTAAAAATGCAACGTCAGAGATTTGTAAGTATCCCTTTCGTTCGTCGTGATTTCGGGGATGCATTGCGCAGCGAGAGAGAAAACAAAATAAAAAGAAAAACGTCAAAGAAATTCTGTTCCGAGATAACAGATGGTATATAAATATTATAAATACTATATATAAATATAAATATATTATTATAAATGAAATATATACATACATAACGTCCGCAGAGCACTAAGCGTTTGTGCGACTGGATGTTAATTTAAAAAAATAACAAAAAATTGTATCTTAATGCATAAGTAGACTAGCTAGGGCTCATGAGCCAATGCGACGAAAAAGTGATGTTAATAATGATGATGATATCAAACGAGCTACGAAGGAACGACGACGACGCGTTTTTATACTTGTAAACACACTGAACAAAAAAAATACTAACAGAAAAGAGAAAAAAAATTAATATGAAGCAACAACTTAACGAATTCTGATTCTATTTTATTTATATGTTATTGCGTCTATTTGTGATTTGGAAGGACACGAGATTCGAGACGTTTGTATGAGAAATGAATAAAACAATGTATGTTCACGTTTTAACTGTGTCTGTGCAAATTGGATGTGAAATTCCGCGAACCTCCGCAAAATTTCTTAATTATTGGACCGAGCTTGAGAGATTTCTTGATTTTAAGTTCACGGATAAGTTTAGCTCGCATACCTATCTTTTTCCCGAAGCGTCTGATAAACGTATCGGAAATAAGGTGGAACGGAAAGCTGCGGTACAAATCTCATCTCCCCTGGTTGAAGGGAAAAAAAAAAGTTTCTCCCCTTTTGTGAAGCATTTCACACGAAAACGTCGCGGCGTACACAATTTGCGAGACATATTATATAATTCAGTGTTTCGGTGTCCCAGTCAAACATGCAATGCATTATTATTTCGTTTCTTTCTCAAAATTTGTTCGCAAAAGTTCTCGCAGAACAAAGTTCACGAAAAATGTCTGATAACAAGCTTATTACATTTTCCCAACTTTTGTTCTAACACTCTGTGTTCTCGCAAATACATCAATTTTCGGGATATTCGAGCAAGAAATACAAACTTGGAAACTAATGAAATATCGATTTTATTTTTACGGCGTGGTTCGCACTTTCGTGAAATGACTGCGGTCGAGAAGGAAAAAAAAAGAAAAGAACGCCGCACTCAAATTCGCTGGAAAATTGTTTTCTTCCAAAACACTTGCAGACGATTCGTAAACTACATATATAGTTCAATATATATGTACTTGTAAAAATTGTAAATGATACATAAGTGCACTGAGACGGACAGATAGTTGGCAAACTATTTACGTAGCTTTTCTGAACGAACTAAATGGTTGATTTCGACGCAAAAAATGTGCAGTTGGATTGGCTGGTACTTCAATTGTTGGTTGAAATCAACTGTCTTGTCAAATTTGTTTGATTCTTCTTTACGGGTAGGAGTTCGGACTATCTGTATTCCTCAGTGTATGAAACAAAAAAAAGACTCACGCGACGGTAGTTATATGAGAGTGAAATGACACGATAATTAACGAACAAATGAACCAAAAACGAGCAAAGGTCAGAGTGGGCTGATATTCAGATGGGAACACTTTGGCGAACAAGATTTTTGCATTAGAATAAATACATGAAAAATTAAAAATCACGCGGTGATAAAAGCGTTACACAAAGGAGGAACATAATGTTACAGTTGCGTACCGTGAGAGCAAACTTAAGTAGCGTTCTCGATGCTTTGGAAACGACGTTTGTTTTCATTTTAACTAGATCTTGCAGCATCGATTATTGGCTGCGCTCAAAATTTCATTTGTATCAGTTTTCCATGGCTGGAAGGAAAAAAAAATAAAGAACAAAATTGCACTCAAGAGAAGTAAATTTGTTTTTGCGATGAAAAAGTGAAGTGGATCCAGCTCAGCGGGGACGTGGAAACATTGACAAATTACTCAAACACCAACGATGTTTAAAACATATTTTTATGTACAAAGAAGGGGGATAATAAAGTAGGTCGGGGTCTGTTCAATGGTTCGCCTTATTTATCGCGAGTCATTTCTGTCGCGACTGTTTTATACATTCGAGCAGCTCTATAACTTTGGCTCAAATTTGGTCCAAAATGGTTTCGTACTTTTCTTAAAAAATCTTTCCCAATAACAGAAGTCAGATCTCAAAACTGAACGATTAACGAAATTGGTTCTATGATGATACAGATCTTCCATTTTTTCCTCTTTGTGAATCGCATCCGTTTGTTATTGAGATGAATATTTTTCGTTCGATTATATATCGCTCGATGCACGAATTCTAAAGATGAAAAATGAAGCAAGAATGAACAAAATTTTTTTTTCATTTTCGGCTCAGTTATTTAACCGTCAAATTACTGAGGGAGCTTTTCGAAAGTACTCCTATAAAATGTGATTCGTTATGGCATATCTTTCACGATTTGCCATTCATGTACCAGGGAAATGCGCGCAAAAAGTCGAGTTGTAACGAGGAAAGCGCTCGGCTTTAAAACCGTTTCATCATTCCCGTTTTTTTCCCCGTTACCAATATAAATATGTATAGCGATAACAGCGACGCAACTAATTATGCGAAATTCAACATGTCGAGACCAACTCTGTGGCCGTCCAATGAAAAGATTTCAATTACTTTTTTTTATTTCAAGGTAGAACTCATTCGGCTTCAATGGTATCTGTTTTCTCCATTCAATGCGGAAACGTTCTCAAGCCGCCATTAAACGCAGTAAAAATATTAATCTAATATACTGAAGGCAGTCTTTGATTAAAGGTCTCCAATTACTTGTTCACACAGCCTTATCCCAACGTCAAGTCAAAAGCTCAAAAGTTTCCCTGGTACCTCATGCGTGATTGTCAGAGATCAGAAAATCGTTCTAAACTCTAGTGAAGAGATGAGGATGAGATAAACAAAGAACAAAGAGAAACCAAGTGAGTCTTACAAATGTATAAAATCCTCTGTTTTCCACATCGTGTTCGATTTTAATTTCACAAATGAAGACTCCAGAGAAAGGATGGTGTATATTTTTTAACGAATTGAGGGCTTAATTTTATTGAAATAATTAAAACGTTAGTAATCAAGTGAATGTTCCTGTACAGCATTTAAGAATCAAACGACTTTTTGGTCACAAGCCAGATCGATACTTGTAACACGTGAAACTTTACACAAGCGTCATCGGTGTTAGGAGGGATGGTATCATTATGTAAAATAACCTGTGTACATAGACGAACGATTCGAGTTCATTCGATAGGTTAATAGAAAGTGGAATTTTCAAATTTAATCACTGCGACGAGCCGAAACCTAATTCTAACCGGTCGCAGTTTCGTCCTTTTTTTAGTATCCGTTTGTTAATACAGAACGTGTATTGATCGCACGTCATTTTCATTTATCGATCTTCTTTTTTTTCTCAGTCGTTATACATATTACAATCGATTGGTTTTTGTCTAACAACGAAGATGAGCGATGTCGATGGCTAGAAGATATACGGACAAGTTCCTCCGAGCCCAAATCTAGCATGTAAATAAAAGTTTACAGTTGTACGAATAGCAAAGTAAATAGATGTGTTTCTACGCGAACCATTATTAGGAGGAGTAAGGTTTCTGTTTTCTCGGTATACAATCTCGGTCTTCTTTTGACAAAACATTGAAAGTCTATGAAAAATCATTGTTCAAGTGCAAAACACTTTACAAGTTGCGTTTACCATGAACCCGTAATACAGCCATCTTCTTTTTCTTCGAGTACCAAACTCGCAATGAACTCGAAAGGTTTTGGAAAACAAATTTTCAATGAGATTTCAAAATCTCCGGTTGGCACAACGATGATATTCGATTGAATGAACTCTCTGAATTGGTTCCATCATTTTTATTTTTGTCAGTTTTTGACCTTTAGCTTTCTGAAACTTGAGTCAAGGGTTTAATAACTGTTGCTAATGCAATCTGTCACAATACTGAGAAAGGTGTGGATTAATGTTATATTTCACTTGTCCAAAACAATCATTTTCGGCAATATGAATTTTGTGACGACATAATCACAGTTAATTAGCATAAATCCTGTTTCTCATCAAATTATCTCTGGAAAACGTTGATTGACTAAACGATGAATTTGCAATCACCAAGCTCTTTACATATTAGATGAAACGAGTCACATTGAAGATAACTATTGTATTCCCACGCGATAATGAAATCATTATTCCAGTCTAAATTGTCCGAAACAAATTATTCGCTCGTTCAAAAAGCATTTATACACAGAGAGTTTTGACTTTCACGTGACGCAATTTAATTAACTTAAAATGCCATCTATATCATTCTGTCAAACATAATATAACTTGATAACTTTTGTTTTGTTTGAGAAATATATTAATATTTTCGATTTTATACTATTATGAATATTTTGTATACATTTGTATCTGATATTATGAAATATTTTTTCTTTTTGTATCCAATTTTATTATCTTTCAACGTGACTGGATTCACCTGCACAGATCGACCAGATTTATTTTTTCTGGGTGGCGTCAATGTTTATAAATACAGAAATATTGATTATATTCGATTGAAAAACTTTTATTCAGAAAATTGTATATCCTCAATGAGAAAATCGATGAAGCCTAATGAAAGCATGCTCGACATTAAATTCGCCGATAATGAATTCCTATCAATCCCTCTGCTTTCCCTGTATCGCTCTTCCGTTTTTGATTGGCCGGTATGTTCGCGTGTACCCATATCTAGCTTCTTCATGCGCCACGCTATTCTAGCTCTGCAATGAAATCTAAAAATGCTAAAATCTTTAAGACACGATGACAAACCCGCAACGACAATATTACTCCGTAGAAGACGACGAAAAACACAACGTCGAAGACGCGATTTTTGTAATCACGTCACGACATTGATGGTGATGACAATCTTGGAATCTCGTCGGCATTAAAGTTAGATCTAGAGTTTCTTCATTATCTAGATAACTGAGGAGACAAAAGTGTTCAACTCGTGGATAAATAATAGCAAAATAAAAAAATGATCAGGCTCAAAAGTTTGTATTCGTTAAAAGTTATCTTCTCCAACTAAAGGATTAACTGAAGGATAAATGTTGAATTGTAAATTTAAAAAAAAACGATGGAAACATTATTTGTACTCATAAATTATTTATAAAAAATGTTGATGCAGTACAATCATTGAGAGAAAAGAAGAAGGAAAAGTTGTCGCTGAGTGGCAACGATGGTTGAGAAAATATTGTAATATAAAATAGACGCGAAGTCCTGAGACACATAACGTATGCTAAAATTTTGCCTTTGCCGTCGAATCCAATCTTTTTAAAAAAAAAACGCCTAAGCTTCTCGGTCCAGATAATAGTTCGTTCGATATTCTGTACGTGACTTCAGTCGTGCAGAAACGAAACGTCCTTAAATTCTACGGAGTGAATTGTCTCTTACGTCGACACGGGGTATATATTCTTACTTGAACATTTTTTTTTGTTGGTACTTTGATATTCATAGCGTATAAGAATTCTCGAACAATCCTCCATATGAGATATCAGCTTGCAAAATGTAATTCACTATGAGTTGTAAGGATCTTCGACATTTCGAATCTCAACGAAATCAATTTTATTTAAATTTTTGTTACTCCTATTTTTTCCTCAAAATATACTCTGTGGATATTTGGAGTACGAGAAAATTCTTTGGAAAAACAAACTGCTCTTGTACGTATAGTTACTTATAGTTCAGTGTTTACGGTCGTACTTGACTTCATAACTTAAGGAACAAAAAAAATTAGAATACTCTCCATTAGGTTAATCAACTAAAAATTAGAATTTCGCGCACACACTTTGCTGTAGATGAGACGTGTAGCCTAATCAAGTTGCGATAGTGAATCAACGAAGAAACACAAGTGTCGTAAATTTGCTTTGCAAAAAAAGAAAAAACGAAAAAAAAAAAAAAAAGAAAACCAGGACCGATCAAGCCACAAAGAAACCGGAAAGAAAAAAAACAAACATGCTCATCCATCCAGCTGAACTCGTAAATGCAGAATCGACAATAGACCGGTCGCTATGAATATTTGTCTTGACGCAAAAAAAACTTTTCCCGAGCGTCGTTATTTTTCAGTTCTACGTGCTTGCAAAAGTCAGCGGTCAAACACGAAGCGCTCGGTCGAGAACCCTCTTTTCGCTTCTTTGGATTTGTGCACGTAGAAAAAAAAACAATGATGGAATAAAAGATAAAAAAACGGCTTCTTAGGTGTTCGACACCTCGTTTGTTAGCTTCAAAATATTCCGCGTGTCCTCTGCAAATAGGCAATTCCCTAACAAGAGTATTCTGCTCACAGGAAACAAAATAAAAAGTTAGCTTTTAGGTAGGACAATCTCACAACTGGTCTGAATAGAGAGAAAAGATGAAAACAAAAAAAATAACAAAAATTGAGGTTTATGATTAGGAAGGAAATAACATGGCAGGTGTGAGCTTGAACGCCATACTGAGCCTAACGGGTCGTTTTGTTTTTTGCTTCGCCGAAGCTTTGCCGAAGTTTCAAAAGGAATTCGTTGGCCATCAGGGATGTTACCCCTCGTCCTCGTATTTTAGGCAAAGAATAAAGACAAATATGTTTGCAGCATCCGGACGTTGCGCTGCGTGCCCTCCTTTTTTTCCCAACGCTGTATTTCACGCGGCGACGGCTTTATCTACTCAGCCTTTTATGGAATCTATCTTAACCCCTGGCCGCTTGCCTTCGGCGATAGCGCTATCGTGCCCTCGCGCCTGCTCCGCCCCCTTCCCCCCCTTGACTTCAAGTTGTCTCTGTTCAAAAAGAAGAAAAGGAAATCGGCAAGAACGAGATTGAAATTCAGATCCGCGGCTGCAGCGAAGGTCGGCCTTTGCGACACACGGGCGTCGGTTTCGGGAGGCTCTTTTTTTTTCAGGATCGACTTTGGATCATTTGACAATAATTGTCACGAGCGGTAGTGTTCCGTTTGGCGCGCAGAGTCCAAGTATATATTTTCTATAGGCGTTTCGTTCGACAGAGGGCAATCTTGAATTCAAGTTGCGACGGGATCTTCGCCGCAGGCCGTCGATTCGCTCATTCACTAAGGGGCTACCAATCTTCATTGGAAAGACCTTAATTAAATCACCTAACGTTTAAGATTTATGAATTTCTAAGGATATTTACACGTGTAAGAAGTAAGGAAACAAAAAAAAAAGAGGTCGCAAGAAGTCTTCTGCGACAACATATAAGGCAGAAACTATTAGCGCGACTCGTTTAAATAATAAAGTAAAACTAACCTTGCGTCGAGACCGTCGCCTGTCCGAAAAAAAAAACAAATTCGGACCGGCACTTCGACAGTGATGTAACTATTAACATGTAATCCCTTAACGTTATATTTTTTCCGGTGGTAGTTTTGAAGCTCGCGCCCAATCCTTCGTGGCAATGAACCTCCATTGTTATGTTCGTGTAAATTATGCAAAAGACTGATAAAATCAATTTTTCAAAGTCTAGTTGAAAACAAAAAACAAACAAAAGTAAAAAAAGTGATTATTGTAAAGAGAGACACAAAAAAGTGGGATACAAAGCAGCAATGGAGGGGGAATGAATTCAGCAACAAAAAGGGGAAAGGAGATGCACAAGGGGATCGACGCGACTTCCAGAACTGCACTCACCACCGGCAGTTTGTGATATATTTAGTAAAAGAAAAAAAAAACAAAAAATGAGAAAATGGTTGTTATTTAAATTAAATGAAGGAAAAAAAGCGCCTAGCGATTTTACACTCACTTATACACTCACACAACGGAATTTAGCGATATGTGTGTGTCATGTGTGCGACAGAGCGTTGCCCCGCTGAAGAGAAACGGCAGCTGATGCATGCTGGTTGCCATAATTGTTTTAATGTATTTTTTTTATCTACTTTTTGTTATCTCGTCACTTCTCAGTCGTCCGTCTGAGACGTTTCTCGTTCTTAGAACTACGGGTATCGACTTACGTTAAGCTAAATTGTTCTTTATTTCGTTCTCAAATGGGTGGTGTAACAACTTTTTCAAGGAGCGCCTTTTGAATTTCAATTTGACAATAACGCGATTGCTATGACAAGTGAACGTGACGTCTGACGAAACTTTGTTTCGACTACTTATATATACGAACGCGAGCGGTTGTTTTTCTTCACGATGCAACGTCGAGTGAACGTGAAATTGTACTCGTCATAGGAATTACCGCGCAATTAATATGTAAAATGAAAAATGAAAGAGGAGATGGCGTTGATGATAAAATCGAGGGATAAACAAAACGAAACAGAAAAATGGAAAAAAATTGAATTGAATAATATTAACAACTTATTAAAAAAACACTTTCACAAGTAAACACATACGAACACATTATATATATATTAATAATATTATTTTTCAAAACTAGTAATGTAATGTAGAAATATATTATATATATATAATATACACATATTATATATATATTACGATACTATAATGATCATTTCATATAGCACCTATACAGGCGAGAAACAAGACAGTTTCAAGAGTTAAAAAAGAGATTATGATTGAAAGTGGGCCGACGAAGAGTGGGGAGACGAACGTCGCGGAGCGACAAATATTTTTACTGATAATTTTTTTGGAAATATTGAAGTCCTTGTGAGAATAATAAGATAACTCGCGGTCTCGCCTCGTTCGGCTCGTCACTGCAGAGATAATATTAACTGAAAATCGCGAGCCTGCTCGCGAAAAAAGCACCACTTTAAACACATTGTTCTTTGTCGACTTGACGTCAAAACGATTCCTTGGTCCAATCAATTTTAAATCTAAAAAAAAAAAGGTTAACATTTTATCAGAAGCATCGATTTATTGTCTTTCACTCTGTGACAAGTTTATTCGTTCTTTTCTAAGTCAAATCAATTCCTAATTTCGATTTCCAACATTTCTCTTGGAATTCGCGGAGAATTGCGCTGATCGACGGGTCGGTTGTGACCGACTGTGTATAATTGTACGGGCAACTTGAAATGTTCAATCGAAATTCGGATTGAGAATAACGTTTTGTTATTATATTGTTATATATATATTATTTTTTTGAAACGAAGATTGATTAAACGTATATTTCTGTTATGCGCAATAAAACGTACCAGGGTCAAACCCGCAAAATGAGTGTATGTAAGGAATACAATGATTTTTCTGTTAATGTTTGTATCGTTTATTCTTAAGTAAGGCAGTCTAATGAAAAGTTTTTGAAAAATAAAGATTACTATTAATTGATATATTGACATACATCTGATTGAAAGTGAATATTATTTAATAAAATATTTCATTTCTACAAAATTAATTTCTGCCGCTCCATTAATTCTAATCAACTTTTCTTTTTTCTTTGAATCAACCACTGTTGTTTCCAATTGATTACTTTTAATTTTTTTCATTATTTGTTCATTACGAATTTATTATTTCCTTTGTTTTGTAAGTCAAAAAGATCGTACATGGTCATTATTGACTTACCATGGTAAAATGAAATATATTTTAAACGGATTTGAAACAAATTTAACGAGAAATCCATGAAAGACTTTCAGGATTAAAAAAGAGTCGGATTGCCGTAACTGAAGTATATATCATTCACACTCTATCACACGAACGTAAAACAATATGATAGTAAACATGAAGCGATATGTTTCATTTAAATCTCCTCAAGCGAATGGAAACAAGCCCATACCTTTTGTTTTATATTTCGGTTGCAATATGAAATAAGCCAGTTTAGATCTAATCGGGCTGACAACTTTGACAACGAATAAATTCTGTATACATATTCTTTTAATACGCGGTGCATATAAAAATCCATATGCAACTGGAAAGCCATGATCGTTTTGCGACTGGCACAAGAGATTTATATTCAATTTATGGAACCATCAATTGAAATTGAATCAAATTCTTTATCGAATTTTTGGATTTCGTGTACAGGAGACATTTATTCATGAAAACAAGCAAAAACAAACCCAACATCTCTTTGTTCAACATTTTTTACTTTTAATTGTATTTCAATTTATATACAACAATATAAAAAATTGTTTCTTTTCAAAGTATACAGCTCAGTAACAAAATTGAGTTATAAATAAAGTTGTATCCATCACAATACAAAATTAAACGATAATAAAAAGTAATTCACTGACATAAAAATAAAGTTTTATGTTTCGACACAAGTGAATTCGATTTTACATCGTACTCAACAACTGTTTCATCGTTCAGCAATGTTCAAGTGTCAGTGCACTTTTTTATAAATATAACTGGAATAATATCGGCGAAAACATTGAACATTTAAACAAATAATGATTTTTTTGGTATATTACAATAAAAAAGGAGAAAAGCACTGACGACGAACTTGGCGTGTTCTTTCGTTTTGAATTTATTTTCAACAAAATAATTTTTTTTTTGGTAATTTTCGATAAAAGTCTACTGAACGAGACTTATACAATATTTCTTATACAGTGATTAATAAACAAATTGTACATAATACAGTTAATAAACAGGATGTACAAATTGAAACTTGTTGTTCTTCCTTAATTGTCCTTTTACATTAATATTTATAAATTTATATGATACCAAATAAAATAATTTATGTTTTTGGAATTGATGTGAAAGCGCTTGGAAGTGAATATTGATCGACACATTTTTTACTGAATTTTTTTATTCTCGATTGCAACAATATACTTGAATAAACACGTCAGTTTTATAGATTTTTTTTTCAAATAAATTTTTTGAGCGTCAAGTACATAATTTATAAAACAAAGTTTTGAAAGTTATAATTTACAATATAAGTTTAAAATTTTTTTTTTCATACCTTGAACAAGTTCTCATAAGGCATAAACTTTTATTGTTCAAATGTATAATTAGTATGTTAGATTTGATTTGATATAAAAATAAGATTCTTAATTGACCCATTGCCTTAATAACATTCTTTTCATTTCATAACGTGTAATTTAAAAATAATTCTCTTCTCTTCTGTAGAGCTATCGTTTAAGTTCAGTTTCATTGTACAATCGGTTTACATTGTCCAGTAGCATTTTATTTTGTTCTGCAAGAAAAAAGAAAACCATATATCAACTCCAAATTTGTATTTCAAAATAAAATCAAGTTCTGATTCGATAACTGTAATTACCTTTCGATAAGTTTGCAATGACACATTGTTTCTTGAAAAATCCAAGACATGAATCTTTTGGAAGACCGAAAGCATGCATATTACATGTAAAGGATCTGGAACAATAAAATAAATTAATTCACTCAAACATCTGTCAAACTTGAATTTCCTTAATATTCAAAATTCGCTAAACTATTTAAAGTTAATTTAATTTGTTTTGCATTGGTTGAATTCTTTTATAAATGATATAAATACCCAAGCAGTCCAAAAACAATGTTAGCTTGAAAATGTTTGTCTTCTGTGGCTAAAGCTTGTTGATCCAACGATTTTGGACGAGGTGGTACTGGTCTGGTCGCTCTTTCGCACTGAAGTGCATCGAAAAACGCAGCTGTCCAAAATCGCATCGACGTCCAGATTGGCTGGTCCTTCAGGTTTGTATACAAATATTCACGACGCGATTCTTGTCCCGGTCGTTCAACTGCAACCAAAAGACACAAGATAGTCGTTAAATTAAGGTAATCCTGAATCCAACGTGCTGCATAATATGGAACTAATTAACGTAATTACACTTAAATCAAGCTTGTACCTTCGTGGTAAAAAGTGAAACACATATTCATAAGGCTTTTGGCCGGCGCGAAGTCATCCGCTTCGTGGCACTCGAAAAGCGTTACGGCGAAATGTTGTGCTAAAGAGTAAAAGGTCTCTTCAGATACACATGCACGAGCCCGTCGAGCATTAACGACTCTGGCAAACCATATCCTCCCGTTCTCCGTCTGCAAAAGTGTATTTCAATTAGACTCACTGATTTCGTTTCATTTTAATGAAAATTTATTCAACTTTAGAAGTTAAGAGGCAACATCAAAAGTTAAAAGTAGTTAGTTAGTAAAACATTGACTAAACATTTTTTTCAACATTTTCATTTCGCTCACCAAAACCATCTGCCCAAAATTAAATTTTTGCTCTTGGTCTATGGTGTTTGGTGACTCGAACAATAGCGCCACGAAAGATTTCATAAAATCAACTGCTGCTTCTTCGGATTGACTATCTGCAGATAAGCTGGACGCCCAAGACTGAATAGAACCGGAGGAACCTAAAACACAATTCAAATTATATTATATCAATCGAATACATTTTAAATGAATATCAAATGAATTTTTAATTTTATTTTTTTCCAATGATTATTAACCTGATCTGTAACACATTTTTCGACCATCCAAATTTGAATCTATACTAGTGCTAGGTCCATAACCATCTTGGTCACTAGTTGATCCACTGCTGTATTGTATATCTGTAAAAATGTTGTTCGAAAAGTACATGTCTTATTTGTATTGATTTCAATCATTTTCTGTGAGGCACTGCGGTAAAATTTATAATGACAATAATTTCAGTTTTCAGATATTGCGAAATATATATAATTAGTTTAGATACGATCGAAAATGTACATTACGTAAAGACCGCGATAAAAAAAGACGTTTCATATAAACAAACTCGTAAATTTTAGTAAGTTCAGTTATCAGACTCGGTTA
The DNA here is from genome assembly GCA_030522925.1 of Trissolcus japonicus. Classification (NCBI taxonomy): domain Eukaryota; kingdom Metazoa; phylum Arthropoda; class Insecta; order Hymenoptera; family Scelionidae; genus Trissolcus; species Trissolcus japonicus. Next base: position 329,174 of record JAPYZS010000071.1, on the reverse strand, counting down.
TGAACGTTCGATTGAATTTTCATCCATTGTTTTCGCGTATGTAATAAGTTAATATTCACAGCCAACGGTATTATGCAACAGTGGACATAAATCGTTTGAAACTTTGTTGAGTCTGTTTATTACCATTGCTATTTTCGTTTCGTCGGCTTTCTATTTTTAAAACAATTGCACACCTACAATTTGTCAACATTTGAAAAATTTGAATTTAAACAACAAAAATTTTTTATTTTAGAATAGTTAAATGTTCAACTTCTATAATAATTTGTCTCTCACAGAAAAGTCAATGAAATGTGTCCTTATTTTGTACACACACAATTTTCAACTACATTCAAAAAATTTAGCCCCAAATTACCATAAAAATATAGTAATTTAGAATCAACTAAATTTTATGAATAATCTAAAGATATTCAGTCTAAATCTACTCTAACGAAAAAATGCACATCTATATCAATGTCACAATGTTTGGTCTCCTGTACTATGTTTTCTTGTCAAGTGTTTTTTCAACTGTAAATGAATTCCACACGTTGCAATTTTTTGTGATGTTTCTTTTTGTACAGATGTAACTCGGCACGAATACCAATGTTAATATTGTATGTCAATCTGCTAATTCTAAAAAATAACGCAACCCAAAGTCTATTCTACTGGGAATGTAAACACCTTACTATACTGAATTACGTTACACGTGTACAAAAGTAAAGCATGAAAACAAATTATGTATAGATTTGTAAGCACATTGTCATTTGAAATTATAGAATACACATTCAGAGCTCTGACAATTTTCACAATAGCACAATACACTTTGAACATCGATTTACCTAAACGTAAAACGATTGCCTGATAGCGATTTGCAGCCCTTGCTTCACAAGAAAAATGAAAAAATCCATTAATTTCAATTATTTCAAACCTTTTTTTTTTCTTTTTGTAAGCATAGAAAACATCAGCAATAAAAAACTGGATGAACATTAATATGATTTACCTCTTCTTTTTATTAAAAAAATAGGTTGATTTATTTGATAAACAATAAAATATGCAAGATATTATGAAAGGGTGAACTGAATTTGGTATCTCACCGATTTTGAGTTTATCGTAAGGATCGGGCCCGGTGGCTTTCAAGTCTTCCTCTTGTATAGGCTCTACGCTAGGAATGCTGTCTCTATCAGGACTCGTGTCGTCGTCTTTTATCAATTTGTTATCATCTTTTGGGGCGACGGTAGACATCGACGAGTTGATTTCTTCGTAAGTCATGCCTGGCGGGTACTTTTTAAGGGCTCTTGAAAGACTTCCTTGTTTTTCAAGTTTGTGTCGAGCCAGTGCTTCGTATTCTTCGGTTGAAAGACTTGATGCAAGTCTAATGAATAAGCACTGATTTAATTCAGTTCAGCAAGTGATCTTATTCAAGCAGAAACAAATTCGAAAACCAACAAAATGATAACTAGAAATAATAACTGAAAAAATTGATGAATAAATAAAATTTTCGTTTTTTTTGAGTAAGTTACAAAATTCGTGAATATAATTTACAAAAGAAAGTTATAAAATTCATAAATTATAAATTTTCACTGGTAACATGTTGATACATTTTTATAGTTCATTATGGAATAAACATTTATTCATTAGTCAATTCGATTTGGTGTAATTTTTAATTACCTTTGGTGTGTATCATAAAATGATGGTTGTGTTTTCCTCCGACTCTTCTGCCCGTTCTGCATAAAAGCTTCAGATATATCACCATCGAAAAATTGTGGCATAGTTGGTGTATTAGCGTCATTCTCATCTAAGCTAGTACTTAAGGCTGTCCCTATTCTGTTACTCAGATCCTGGAGGTATTCACTGCCACCTCCTAAGGCAGTTCGCATGGACCTCAAAGCACCTTTTGTACGACCCATTAAAGATCCACTGTCATTATTAGGCAGGGATGATGCTACGTCAACTACTGTCTGTAATAATAGCATAAATCAGACTACAAAAAAAAAAAAAATGAAAATTAAAATAAATTGAAAGACACAAACACACTCATTTTTACGATGAATGTTTTTATGAAACTATAGAAAATTATAGTTTGGAGATTTTTTAAATATTGATGTACAACTTCAATTTCCTCAGATTATTTTTAGGATTGCTTTTATTTTCGTTCTAGCATAGCCGTGAAGTAAACAAATCAATAATTACAAGGAAAAAAGTGGAATCTACGTTTTTTGAACAGGTCACACTTAGAATGTTAAATTAAAAATTTTTCAGAGTAATGAACACTAAGTTTATATGTAATAAAAAATAGTAAAGATTAGATGTATTCTCTATTTTTGTGAGTTTATTTGAACTTGCGCTCTTTTAAAAATATTATAATAATAATTAAAAATTTAGTTTTATAGCTATAATCACATTTTTGCACAGTTACTTGTTTAAATTAATAATAATGTAATGAAATTTCGGTTAAAATATTACAGCTGTAGATAGTGATATTTGTGTAAAATTTCAATAACATTTTTAATGATGCAAGATATTTTTTGCGATATTGCGATCAAATTTTAAAAATGTAAATGTAAAACATTTTCAAAAACTTTCAAATTATTATGTAAAACAACGCAAACGCTACGATCGAAACTTTTTCCATCAAAATATGTTAATACTCACATTGGCCATAATATCCTGAACAGATCAAAAACTTGAGCACTTTTCAAAAAAAAAAAATCAATATGAAATTTATACCAAAATCATATCTTCTAATGAGACATAATAAATTGGTTCGTTTCAAAACAATTTGTTCAAACGATAACAAGCCGAATTAATTGATGCACACATTTTCCTTAAACAACACTTGATAAAAACAGCCGCAGCAGTCAATGGGTACGTGTACCTATTCCTTGGCGTCGAGTAAAACAGCTCACACGTGACAACTCGTTTGCGCATGTGTCGGAAATAATCAATACTTATCATAAAATACCGCAACCTTATGTACATGCGGCAACTACACTGTTCTAATGTGCAACATTGCCAACTGCAGTGCAGGTAGATAACATATGCAAAACAGGTGAAATAAATTTTAAAATATTAACACTTTTTTGCGGATAAAACTTGATTATGAAATATCTTCAAGCTATGCAAATAACAAGTAAATATAGCTTCATATAAATCAAATTTATCGTTTTATAAATGTACGTGGTATCTACAGGACCATATCTGAACTATAAAAAAATGTAATTTTATATAGTTTGATTTAGAATTATAATGAAAAAAATCGTGTGTAAGGAAAGTTAAATAATCGTACAAAGATCAATTCAATAATGAATAATCATATTTTAATGACGCAATGATTGTACAAATCGATTTCTCACTTAAACATTCTCCATCTAAACGAGGAACAATAACAATAAATTTAGTAATAATGATTACAATCATACTTTTAATTTATAATTATAATCGTAATCAATGAGATGTCAATACTGGTTATCCGAACCCCTTGCAATCAACAGGCCTCATTATCTCGACAAACGCAATTATTACATTCCGTTTACAATGCGCGTGTAATTTGACGGTGTGTGTTAGGAAACCTTGTACGATCGTTCTCTTTTGGCAATAATGTGCCTGCGCGCCTGTCATCAATTCTGTCAAAAGGTGCGCTGGAATTGTCCTTTTATAAGCCACAGGTCCTTTTTGTGCGTACGTTTCGCGGCAAACTTTTGCTCCCTCTCCCATCTCAGGCAAGACCCTGCGCGAAACGTAAACTCAAAATTGTCCGGCCTATCTTGGTTCTCTTTTTGTTTCTTTTCTTTCTTTTTTTTTTTTTTTTGTTTTTTGACACCTGAAATGATTTGCGCGCAGAGTGTCTCTCAGTCGTAGTCGATAGATCGCATCAGTACATATTGTTAACTCTACTTTGTATCTCATTTAATTTTTCTTTGTACGCTTACATTGAAAAACATCATTATACTTTGTCCTTAATAGCTTAACACCGCACAACCAACATCCCCGTTTCGTCATAGGATAGATAAAATGATCGGCAACGTTGTTCGCGACACTTACAACTCTCCCCTCTCATTCGTCACTTAGAGCAATCGTTATCATATTTTATACTTCCGTTTTTTTTTGTTCACATATATTATATATTCGGAATATAACCAAATACGTTCTACGCGATTCGTCGTTGATCCGATTCTTTCCTCAAGTTATAATATAATTATTGTGATTCTCATAAATTTCCCCATATATACATAATTCAACGTTAGCGATAAAGACTTTTTTATATCAATAAAATTTCTAGGACATCGCCGATAATCGACGTCAATATAATAATATTCAATATTTTCGCTTAAAACTTTGCGGTTCAAAACAACAAACACCCGTACTAGGCCACCAACTGTTACGTACAGGCGACATATCCGAAGCGCGACAAAATTACTTTTGTCTTTTCAGAACCATGTCGGTTGCAACGATTGAATCGTCTGGGTTTCACGTTTTTTTTTCTTTGGATCTTTCGTTTCACTTTCGCGCTACAGGTACAATTAACTTTTAGTCGAATGTATCTTTTGAGGATGACGAAAATCTGTGGCAAATTAATTTCGTGTTCGGCTTTTTTTCATAATTTTGTAACGCTTCGTATATGGCAATGTTCATCTATTTAGTTAAGCAAATATATGTATGTGAGTGGTGTGTTCGTACACCGACAGAAAAAATCTAACCGCCGCCATTGATTCAGTTGATTTTCACCCAAACGCTTCTTTTTTGCTTTGTGCTTACAATATTTGCAATTAACCTTCTCATCTTGGTATACCTTACAAATATTTTCATCTTGCAATCAATTTTTGCTCCGTAATATGTGCATTGCTTTTAACTTGTATACTTTAAAAAGATGAAAAAAAACTAACGTTATCAAAGAAAAATGGTTTCATTATCTTGCACGCTTTCCTTAAATATCTAAAAAAAAAGTTAATGCAGAAACAATAATTGAGTACCTCTTTTGAAGTTTGCACATTTTATGAAGCAAAATACATTTTTAATCGCGCTTAATTGCATACTTGAAACTGCTCTTCGTGAACTTATGTAAAAAAACTCAACGTATAATATAATCATCCTTACTTCCAACGCTTGAAATCGCTTTTTCTTAATGGAAAATGTTTTTTTTGTGATTTTTTTTGCTTCTATTTGAATTTTTTTAGTTCCGCGTTTCTACGCAAAGTGCGCGTTGAAATCGACGATATCGACATCGTTGCAATATTTTTGGTGCCATTTTTTTACAATGAAATAAATTTTATACGCTCATTGAATAAACAATTTTTTTAGTGCAAAAATCGAAAGAATTTTAAATTCTCGAAAGTGTCTTTGTAATTTGACAAAAGGTTAAATTTTTCCTTTTATATTTCTAAATAATGAATACTGAAAAATAAAATTGGAAGCAAATTCAATATTTAAATGACGATATAAAAATATATCAAGTTTTTTATTATTTTTTTTTGTTTCGAAGAAAAAAATGTTTAAAAATGCTTTGATTTTATTTAATCATGGTAGAACTTGATTTCATTCAGCAGGTGTGTGTGTCTAAAAATTGCATCTTTCGTCAAAATATTTTGCGAGTACAATATTTGTTGAAAAAATCTGCCGCATATAAGCAATAGTTATAATTTAATAACCGTTTATTGTGTGTAGTTTAAATGATGAATACTTTTTTGCGTGGATCCCCTAAACTCTTTGGTATGCGATAAAATCGATTTCACGTGTCTGCGTGGTTTCACTATACTTTAATATTTTACGTATAATATATATTTATATACCGAAACATCATTATAGTTTGAGTATGTTTACTTATGGGAGAGACTGAAACATTCAATGAACACTAAAAACAAAACACCACACGTATAAGAAAAATGTAAAAAATGTTTGAGCAATTGTTTGACTCTTGATTTATTTCTTTGAAATGAACAATCTTCGTTAAACGAACTGGAAATTTATCATTTAAAGGTGACTTGAAAATTCGCACTATCTTTTTGCTCTACTCTCTCCCACGTATAATATATATCATTTATATATTCATTAATACATATATTTTTTTCGTAGATATCCTCGTCTTCTGTTTCGATATATTTCTTATTATGTTGCATTTAATTAATTCAATTTGATGAATCAACATTAACCAAATCCAACATAACTAATTTCGATATAACTGTAACTGCACCACGACTTTATTTGGAATCTGTAAAAACAATTACGCTGAACTATCGTGTTAATAAAAATGAAACTTTATCTCAAACTGAAATCCAATACATAATCCTTTCCCAAAACCATAAAATCAGATCTATCGGCAAGATGATACAAAACTGAAAAAATCGATTGAATGTCAAAAGTTTTAATCAACGGCATTAACGTTATTCAATATTCCCAAAGATGCTGCAAGGCAGCTAAGAAATCCAATCCTTATACCATACGAACGTATAACTGGAATATAATTATACATATGTATTTTTATAATCTTAGTATTACATTATATACAGTGTAGAGATGTACGATTAATTTTATTTCTTTTTTTTTTTTTTTTATTAAACAACTCATTTCTTTGGTATACTTTTCGATTTTCGAAAGTTGCACATATGATGTTTGTTAAAATTTTAAATTCGTAGGGATTTACTTTGTATAAAAACTTGGAGTCAAGTAAGAAAAAGAAGTACCAAAATATATCACTAAAAAATACAAAATCGATTATTAAAATTGAATCGGTCTGAAAAAAATGTGTCTCCTTAAATCAACCTATGATTTATTCTGCCGCAAAAATGAAGCCTCACATTAATCGTACAGCACTAACGTTTGTATTTTTAGGTTGTTTTGTTTAATTTTTGGTTTTCTTCACTTTCATATAATATTTATATTGTTTAATCTGTCGTTGCTGTCTGCGCTGGAAGAAGTTCGAGAATTGGATCAACGCATTATCGACATTTAGTGTTTTGCATTATCTACAATTTTATCTATTTATACCTTTTCTTTTCGAAATCGCTTGCCCGTCACACCAACTCATGTATTCAACACGACAGAACATTGTGGAGCAAAATTTGATTTTTATTTCAAAGTAGAAGTTTGACGTGAGACTGACGAAGCCTATACCCTGTAAATAATGTTCACTCGTCGTTTCCAGTAACATCTGCAAACTAATTCTCGAACACTGAATTATTCTGCTTGTTTATGCAATTACGGCTGATTTTTATAATTTCTCTTACATTTAAATTCCGAGTTAACACTTTTTTTTAATCATGCGAAAATGATTCGACTTAAAATTGCACGCGGCCTTTTTTTTTAGATAATCGCACAACCAACAAAAGAACGAATAATCGATTAAGTACTTCAGTTAAAACTTGTTTAAGATTGTAAATGAGTTCGTCTAAAGCGCGGACAGCAACTGTGTCAGTTAATTAATACATATTCACGCAACTCGGGGTGCTTATCGCGCATAGCTGATTAATTTGTAATCTGGCTCATTAATGGAATTTCGTCGATTCTGCGAATTCATAATTACGTATCAAGTAACTTAAACATGATTATTAAAGTTAGATTGTTGAGCATTGATTTCTACAAGAGACTTTCTCGATGCGCTATGCGTTGAGCTCATCTCGCCGAAATCCCCTGTTGATTTACCCTTACGCGGCAACGTCGTGGCCTCCCCGAGGGTTGGCAATTCTCTCGGTTTCCAGATCGGTGAGCCTAAATGGTATATTTTTATTTTCATTAGACAAGATCCAGCAAATTTTTATGACACAAATTAACATTTTATATTTGATTGCGCATACCTAGATCTTTCACTGTCGTTGGTTGGTAGTTTTCCGGTTGATGGGAAGACTGAATGAGCCTCGCTTGGCTGCCAGTGCTGCTCGCGGAAATGGTTGAAGCTGTGCTTAAAGTCAAGTGATTAGGCGTACGCCCCAAATTCGTTTTCTTCTCACTAACATATGCTTGTGAATCTTCCTCACCTTCAGACTTGGTGCCGGGATCCATTTCTACTTTAATCTCGCCTGAAACAAATTTCAATTCATAATTAATCCTCAGTTACTAACTTTTTCTTTTCTTTTTTTTTCATCAACTCATGAGTTTTCTGGTGATGACGGAAATTAATTTTTTAAAATGTTCAAAATTTCAAAACAATTTTTCTTAAATATTGACAAAAAAATATTTGTAACAAAATATAAAGGATTTTACAAGTTTTACAAACATAGGTTTAGTTTCGCACTTATCCAATAAAACTTTTCACGTGTGTCATTCTGATTTTCAATCATCTGTTCAAAATATTGTTTTGCTGAAAATGTTATCCACGCTGTTGAAAAGCGCTGATGATAGGACGGGCGTATTTTGAAAGTTTCCACCAAGTCCATTCAATTTCATTGATATATTGATTCGTTTACAAGTACTGTTTAAGTTGTGTTTCATTTGTTTGGTTTGTACCAGCTTTGTCATAGTGACGACGCAAATGTGATTCATCGGACGAGCACTCTCTATTCGTATTTCAAAGTTCATTGCACGCGCTAATAAAACAATTTTTTTATCTCAAGCTCAGCGTAATTTACAAAACTTTCCTCTGAAACTGGCACGTTCACTATTTGTTTTAATTCCATCACGGAAAACAAATTAAAAAAGTTTCATAAAATTTATTATATGTAAAATACCGCACTTATAATTACACACCTCATCCGTGTTTGGCTAAGTTAAACTTTCACCTATAGTTTTTTATTATATTTTATTATATTTATTATATTTTATTTATTATACTATTTAAATTTTGTTTACTATACTTTACTATACTTTTTTTATATTTTATTAAACATATCTGATGATGGTGATGTTTATCAAACAAAAGCAACAGTTTTGAAACTTACTTGTGTCGCCAATAGTTTTGCTACGCGAACGAAATGCGGTCGGTTGGGCGGCGCCCTCAGGATGATACTCTTCATCCTTATCCTCGGAACTCTCAGCTTCCGGATGCTTGGGATGGCTGTATTTTCGCTTAGCAGCATGCGAGCTGACAATAAATTGATGCTTCATGCTCTTACTCTTTGGGATACCGTTTGCACCTTGACCCTGAATTTGAATCTTGTCGTATTTTTCAACGTGACTTGTAGTCATGCGACCTATCGTCATCGCCGGTTGAGCACCCAAGTTATGTTTGGTTGACGGGATACTCATGTTACGGACAGACTCGCGAATTATCTGCCGTATGGTCTTGAGAAACGCGTTTCGGAATTCAGTTGTGCTGAAACAAACGATGCAAATTAATAATTCAGTATTCTATGAAAATATAACAAAAAAAAGAAATTTTTCTAGTTTTATTTTGTTTTGTTTTGTTTTGTTTTTTTTTTTTTTTTGCAAAATTATTTTACCTGTTGGACAAAACGTATACTTTTTCCGAACGTCTTTGCAATTGACTACGAAGGTGAATCAATTCCCATAAAAAGTGCGATTCCATATCCTTGGCGGAGCTTGCCCTCACCTGCACCTCAGTGACTGGTATCAAAACTTGATATCTGATAATTTCAACTTCATTTGAATTTGCTTTCGTAGAGACTCCCTGAAAGCATTCAAAAAGCAAACAGTCAATATCACGCCGCCGCAAATATTTGTCCGAGAGTTAGTCTCATTTACATACCATGAGCTTTTTCTTTTGTCGGAGTCGTTCCTTGCACAAGAACACTACTGCTGATTTGAAAACAAAGCACATAGCATGCAACTCTAAACCTTTCTTTATTTTACCAAGGAAGTCCGAGATGTTTAACCATTCAACTCCACCATAATACAGCAGATCTCCAGGACTCAAGTCGATCGGCTAAAAATTAAATTTAATTTTCAATCCAATTGAACGGTACACCTTCTCCTTTTAAAATAATGACACTGAGTTTTTTACCTGTTTACACGATTTTTGATGTTGTCTGAACAAGTGATCGAAAATAGCACCGTACTCTTCGTGGATTCTTTGCATCTCATTTATGTGCTCAGCGACTTTTTCCATGCCTTTAAGTGCCTCTGTGATTTGAAAATAAACAAACGTTTTAATTAATTTAGATTTTACTTCAAATTTTAATTAATTATAGATGGAACGAGCTATGGCTAAATTATTGAAATTTGATGAAAATCGGCAAGCTCACCAATTAAGTGCTGGTGTTCTTCGCTGCGTTCATCGGTAAGATTTCTTAATTGTTGTAACAGAAGTGGATATTTCAAAATTCTCTGAATTGGTTTGATCAAATAAGACTCCAATGTTGATGAGTGCTGTTGACGCGGATTCCGCGCTTGCAAAAACTCTTGCAAAGCCTGATTCCCTTCATCTAAATCGAAATAGAATTGATAATTTATGATTGGCTCTTAAATCTATTCATAATTCTGTATAATTTGAGCAGTCCAATTACGAGGCTAGATAATAAAAATCAAATAAACACGAAGTGCGCTGATAAAAGCATAATGGAACCTCTTAATTGATTGGCGCACTTTTTTGCATGATAAATGATTAAACTATAGTTAGGACAATTGCGCAAAGAATTTATGTTAACGAAAAACTTACTAGGATGTAAAACTTTTTGGGCCTTTGAGTGACTTGCACAGAACGAACTGTATAACTTGAAATGATTAACGTAATACAAAAAGGCACTTCCAATAGAAAACAGGACACCCTGAAAATTAAATTTAATTTTTATATATTTGATCCGATGGGATTGTATTTAATTTATGTTTGATATTCGTTGATTAAAGATTACCTTGAATTGACTCGGATGATCAAAATTGTGGAAATCAGCATCGGTTTCGATAGCATGGTCCAGGTTCTGGAGAAATTGCCTTTGAAATGTGACTATCTCTTGAATGTTGCCAAACAGAGCATTTATCTCCGCATTTGATAGGAATGTTTCTCGTTTCAGAGGCTCGAGATAATTTTCCAACAAATTGTTTAAATGCTGCAAGTTAGATGAGAGTTCAGCTTTAAATTGTTATTTGAAAATGTGTGTTTTTTATATAATAAAAGAAATTTAAAAAATGAAAATAATGAACAGCACCGAAATAATAATAAATCACGAACATATTTTACCTATCCGTTGAAAACTAAATAAAAAGATGACTAAAATGCAACTCTGCAAAAATTCCAAGACCGCACCTTTGACAACCAAAATTGATACTAAAAAAATAAGGATTTATGAAGGTCGTTTTGTCAAGTGAAGCGAGAAAAAGTACGAGGAGTAAAAAATAAAAAATTGTATGAAATGGAAATGCGAATTTATTTACAAACATGCAAAAACACTCAGACCTCTTTCCAACTTAAAATATTAATAAGTATTTTCAAAAGTAATTAAGTTGAAGTATGTTCAATGGATCAGAGGGTGATCAAAGGATCAAAGACAGCAATTAGCAAATTACCTTGACGTAAGCTCTTTCAGTGTCAATAAGTTCTAGAATGACTTTTTTGAGTTTTTCAGCATCAGTTAGATGTCTGCTTGGAGTCAATGCTTGCGAGTGCGAGCTTACAACACTTCCGGTCGGACTGGATTTCCTAGTTTCACCAGGCGATCGACAAATCCCAGTAACTTGTTCTGCGGTTTTCAGAAGATTTTCAATCTCAAACGAGTTCGCTCTCGATGTCTGTTTTTCAGCATGACCGCTGGGTCCACTATCTTGCATTATATTTTCTTTGCCTTAAACAAAAACCAGTTTTTTTAATACAGATTTCACAATACACAAAACAGAATCGTATTCATAAATATGTTTGTTCATATAAATGTTAATGTTAATCATAAAAATTTCAATTTCACTCACTCCAACCAGGAGCTGGAACGATCAATCCTGAAATCATCTCCTCGCTGATAATTGGCGGGTCGGTGGGCGGCGGTGGACATACAAGACTTTCAATGATGTCGTCAGTGACTCTCATGATGCCGCTGAGATCAGGGGGCTCAGTTCGTGATGAACGCATCATCATACACAAAGCTAATTCCTCTTGAAGAACACTTTCGAGATACATCATATCTAAGTCGCTAACAATGGCTCCGTTGATAACCATGATCTCATCGCTTTTGATTATACCTTGATGAAAATCAAGCGCACACGTTAAACATTATTATCTTTTCATTAAAAATCTACATTTGACAACACACGAGTTAATTCATTATCTCTGCATCAATTTAGCCATTTCAGGTGAAATCTATTTTACAATTTGTATTACTATTTTTATTTCTTCTTTTTTTTTTTCTAACAAAACAATGAACATCGTTTCATTAAACTTTTCTACTGAAGTGAAAATATTTATTTCGATTTTTTCCATCTTTTTTTAATGAGTGCCGTGAAAAAAAAAAGTAAATGATACTATACCATTTTGCATCGCTACACTCTTGTCTTCGACTCTGCTGACGTAGCAACAAAGCTCATCCTGACGGTCGGAATTCTCAATTAACTCCGCTTCCACTGAGAAACCCCACATTTGGTCGAGTGTGTTTCTCTGAAGCTCCACTTGATACAGAATTTTTGCACAGACCTCTACAATCTCGTGTGTGTGCAACTACATGACAAATGAAGAAGACAGTTTAGCGACGTTCTTTAAATCAAAACAATAAAGATGAAAAAGTAGGGATTATGAAAAAAAAAAAGAATTATTATCTTGCGAGAGAAAAACTTGCAGTGATAAATTTTCTTAATAAAGTAAAAAAATTCAATTAAAGTCATAACTGTTACACAGCATTTTGCTTTGACGAGCGATCGTTTTTTTACTAAACTTTGTAAACTTGCAATTAATTACAAAATCAAACTTACGTAAGTCTCAATTGAATCCGCGCGGTGAGGTACGAAATAATTGTGATCCTCCATGTCTTTGCGTTTCTTGACGCGCACAAAGTGCTCCATAGGATTCAAATTCTTTCTGCTGCAAGCACTTGCCAAAAATTCTTCAACGGTCATGTTGTCTCTTAAGAACACAGACACCAGCTGGAAAAAGAAAAATGTTTAATTAAGGACAAGTGTGTCGAAAATAAAAAGTTGAGACCAAGTTCAAAAGCAACAACTTTGAGTTTTGCTTCGCGCTTCAATCCCAACAACTCAACGAATAAATTTCTTAACGATGTTAATTATTAATTTATAACTAATTGGAATTTCATTGAAAGTTCAAGGGAGCGAGTCTATCGAATTGGCAAACTATTTATACTGTCATGGAGAGTAACCTGATTGTCCGGCACGGAAACCTTGACGGATTTTTCTTCATCACGGGATGATATTTGCAATGATCTTCTGCTGGAACTGCTGTTCGAACGCGACAACAGCGGCAGCCTCCTCTTCGTTGCTCCTCGATTAGCTAACAAATTGTTCAGCAGCGAAGGACTTCGCGCGCAAATAAATGCATGGAAGGACGACACCGTGAATACTCCTAGTTTGTTCAAGGTCTGTTTCGTTGCTCGAGAAACGTGAGTTAATAAACTCTGTAAAAAAAAGTTTCACCAAATTAGAAACTATAAAAAGAATAAAAAAGTTTATTAATTGCAAAAAGGAAAATTATATTTTCAAAGCTTTTTAAAATCCATTTTTAATTTTAAATTTAGAAAAGTGTCTAGAAATATGTCACATTTATGACACTTAACCATATGGAATTTTTTTCGAGTAAACAAATTAATTATGTAACGGTTGTGTAACATTATTACAAACATTGTTACTAACGCCTGGACTTTGTTTATTAGTTTACCTTTGGGTTCGGAAGTTCACCGCTTTGTAAACTGGCCATGTAGCATCTAAGACGAAATTGTTCGCAGTGCAGGCGCTCCAAATTCTCTTCCCACTGAACAATTTGATTGTTGATTTGTTGTTTTGTTTCGACATCCGATACAACCGACTGCTGTAGATCAGCCATATGCTTCAGTTTGTGATCCTAAAATGAATTTCACATCGGCCACGAATTTTTACGGTGGAGTAATATAATTTGTGGTCATTGTTTCATTTTTCATTTTATTTTTCTACGCTCCACTTTTGGGGACGAAAAAACTTACCGATTCAATGGATTTGTCCAGTCGGAAAATTTCTTCCTGCAGCAAATGCAACGTCCCAGTCTTGCCGCGATGACGAGCGAACGCAGCTGCACAAGCGGAGTGAATGCTGTTTACCCAATTTTCAAGTTCAACTTGACACGGTGCCTGCGCAAACAAAGGGACCGACGTTTTTTATATAATATTTTCGCTAACAAAACATTTTATACGGCTTTCTGACTTTCATTTTTCGTAAACACAAAAGTTACGCGACTGTTTTTACAAGTTTTGAAAGCCGTTATCAAGAAAATATTCCAAGCTGTCGATCAAACAATTGTACAACTTGGTTTCTTTTTGATATAAAAGGATGAAGTTTGTTGCGATTTTCGTATGATAAAAATTGTCAACGCGATTTAATTCGCAGGAGCATTGGGAAGAAAAACACCATCAGATTTAATCAGATTGAATCACACACAAGTTTCGTTTCGATAAATACGTATAACGAGCGTTAAATTACTTTTTCTTTTTCTCTTAGAAATAAAATCATCACCTGAAATAGGTAAGCATCTCCGAAGGCAGTGCTGAGGCAAAATATATAATCTCGCTTCGGGTGTTCGGGAATCGGTTGCATAATCGCTCCGTCAACGATAATTAAATGCTTCGGTGCGGTTTCAACGGCTCGACTCTCATGAGAATCACACGGATAAAATAGCAAAGTGGTTCCTTTGAGACAGACCCAGTATCCTTTCCATCCTCTCTTCCGAGCAAGCTCGATCTGATGTTTTTTCCGCAATAACCACTTTTTCACGCTCAGAAACCTTCGTAGAATCAAATAAAATATTATTGTCATCTTTTCTAGATGGAATAAACGTGCCCGTCATAATATTATTAAGAAAAATGTTCAAATGTGCACTTTGATTATGTTTCAATTCTGAAACATAATAATATTGAAAAATTGGTCTCAAAGCTAAAAAAGGCTGACAGTCAATGACATGTAGGCTGATTAGATTGTCAAGTGATAGCCGATTCGTTTATATGAATATTTATAAATGTGCAAATTCATCAGAGGACTCGTATTTCAAATCGGGATGTGTGACACGTTTTGGAGGGTATTTGTGACGAACAAATTGGTCATTCTGGTAATCAAATTTACTTTTATTATTGAGGTCCACACTTTGAAGAGGATGTAATTCATTTTTAAAGTAAAAGGTTCTTCTGCTGATGTCAAGAATCAAGAAAGCATTGTTTCTTTCTTTTATGAAATTTTGAATAAGAGTGTAAGTAAATTAAGGATGGTTTTTGTTTCATTTTTATAGGAAAGAACAATGAATTTTGACAATTAACTAATTTTCTTTTGCAAATACTGTTTTGTTATGAATTCAAACCGTAATAAAAATAACAACAAAATAAAAATTCTTTCAGTCTCGTAATTACAACGTTCGAAACTTGTAGTCGAGAACGTTGACTACATTTTTCATCCGAATCCTTCGAGCAATTTTGTCGTGTATTTTCATCAGAATTTCTGTTCACATTCTGTCTAATTGCTGGTCAAGAGCTTGACGCAAAACGTCACATTTCAGTTTTTTACTTTTTCACGAAACAAATATCACCGTTTCTGAATACTCTTTCCTGTTCCATATGTGTGTCAAGAAAAAAAGACTCCCTTCTCGCTCACTTTAATATTCTAAAACTATTTGAATAATATTTTAATCACAAAAGTTGAACGAAACTATTCTGCCCGATCAATTTATTTTTGAATCACGTGTTATATTGGCTCTTTCCAGCGAACCGACTTGGACAATCAGAATATTTTCACGAACAATAAAACGCAAAATGATCTCGCTCCAAGTTACGCGAAAGTTCGAGCGTGCGACGGTATCATTTAACACGAGCACAATAAACTTTTCGTCTAACATGAAAAGGATCGTTTTGCGGTGAATAATCGAATTACTGATACAAGCGTGTACATAAATAACGAAGATATTCTCTTTCAATGGGCTTGGCAAGTCTTTTCTTCGGAGTCTGACTATATATTGGGCGTGAAAAAAATTTAAAGAGGATAATCCAAGTTTCAGTGATAAACATATGTCTTAAAAATAATAAATATATAAAAAAAGATATATTTTTGTTCTATATATGAATCCATATATGACTAACATATAGTTATATGTAACACATATATTGAGCTATATATGCGGCATGTATGAAGGTATTTATGGGATATGTATGAAGATGTAAATGTTTTTTTTTTCAAATTTACATAGTAATGTAGTAATTTAATCATACCCAGCTTTTCGCACAGCTCCTGTGCAATTGAACGACGCCGCTGCCGTGCCGGTTTGTTTCCCTCTGTAAGGTGAATTCATCACGCTTTCGCCGTCATCGTCGTCACTCACAGCAGTCGTTAGCGACATTCTATCGTCGTCTGACATCTAAATGTGTACCAAGAAGAATGTTTCAAATTAAGTTGCTGCAAAATTTGTACCTCGTTAACCCGTTCAGTCACAAATCACGCTATAATGAATCTAAAATCCTTCTCCCGCCCTTTAAAAAAAGCAATCGGAAAAAGTATTATTTTTTATCAATTCAACCAGTTCCGATCACTTTCAATGAATAAGGAATAATTTATTTTTCGAGTTTTTTTTTTTTTTTTTTTTTTTTTTTTGAAATTATCATTTTAAGTCTGGTTCCTATGCCATTGAAATAGTGAAACAATGAAACATAGTCTAAACATCCTTTGTTCTAGTAGAAAATTAATTTGAAACAATATTATGGGAATTCATAGGTGTATAGTTCTAACAATGTGGACTTTGGATACATAATTAAAGTGTATGTAAATTACAGGATTATGGTCAGCATTCTGAACAGATAAACATTATTAAGAATCTTTAATGTGTAGACGAAAATGATACACTGTAGTATAGAGTTCCTTACAAATGTAATTAAGAAAATTATTTCCCTTGATACAACTGTGTATACAATACTGCAAGATTTGGGAAATTGATAATTAATAATTTGTTTACCGAATAACACATTTTTGCAATACAAAATACAAAAAAAAAGGAAAAGTTTAGTTGAGATGATCAAAATCACCGTACTTTTTTTGGTTGACTAAAAAAATTTCTTTTCAGATTTTAGTTAAATAATGATGATGATTTATACTCGCATGGCACAATTTGGTATCTACTGTTGAAGTGTATTTACATTTAGCGAGTAAATTCTCAAAAGAAATGAATTATGAAGATGTAAGTAACATTATTCACTTTTTGCATGACGCAATCAGGTGCTGCATATTTAAAATTGGCGTGCAACGACAATCTTGATTCATTTTTCAAATATTTTTTATAATAAGGGCAGTGATATTACATGCGAAAGAGTGAAAATTATTTTCTCTTGCTGTACAGGAAGATTGTAATAAAGATAAATTTTAAAATTGAACAAATCATGTTTTTTTTTAATTTTAATTACATTAAGACATTGTTAGCGTTTTAAAAATAAAACAAACTTCTTTGTTTATAGTATTTACAATTTTGTTTAACTTTTATTTTAGTGATAGACATTTGAAGAACATAAACTTTAATGAACACATTAAACTGATATGAAAAATCAGCTTTCCGTTCAGACTCACGATTGGCGATTATGAAGAGGTACTTAAATCCACTCGATAAAGTCAAATGTCAAAGTTATTTTTGCCAATGAATCAAAATGTCTAACTCTAAGGAACAGGCCGATATTACCCTCGTCCTCCCTATCAAAAAAAGACACAGTCAATCGTTTTTATTATCATTTTTTACACATTTTATTCTATCTTTAAACCGATCAGGAATTGGAACTGTAAAAAGTGAATCAAAATCTTTTGAATTTTAAATGAAATGATGCACACGATCTCATTGGTTTTTCTTTCACATCGCCAAGTTGCATTTTTCAATTCATAGCCAGATATATAATTTTACATCTCCACTCCACCGTTCCGATTTCCACCGAAATCCCTTTATCGGCACATTCTTCCAAAAGTTCAACGTACTCTCATACTTCAGAGTGATAATATCTATAAGTGTATTTTCGTTATGGATTGGAATCCTTCTGATAGAGATAAATTTTTGATTAGCGATCGTTGTAACGGTTCATTATTAATCCGACGAATTCAATTCGGAAAAATTTCATCCAGCAATCGCGAACAATCTCTTTGCGAAATTTCACATCTGCCAATATATACTTGTTTTTTTTTTTTTGCAGAATTCACAGCAAACAATAACATTGGATTTTTCAGTTCGGTGTGCTCAGTTGAGATGCAATGAACATTTTGTTGATTGGTTTTAATGTTCGTTTTTTTATGTTTTTATAGGATATAAATTGTAAAGAGACCTATCTGAAATTGAAATAACGAACGCGCTTTTTAACATCTGCTTCAACCCAAACAAAGCCATATTTCATATGCATTATTCATTCACATCATACTCTAACTATGAAATTATTCAAACATTATTGTTTGGTTTTTGTCAGTTTTGTTTGGTCTTATTTATTTATTTTTTTGAAAATCATTACCTTTTAGTATTGAATAAACTGATTAACTTAATCAAACATTATTCATGCATCTCGTCGGAACTCGTCAATTTCAATGATCATGAATAAATAATCATCACTTTTAGAACATTATCAACAACTCATTCACACACTACAAGCACCGACATCAATTTGGCGAGTTTTGACATTTATATTTGCAAATTATTTTTGTGAATCCATTAATAATGTCGCTCCAATGATTATTTTATTTTTCCTGATAAACTACGTTCAGTTTCAACTTATTTGGTTCAAAATATTTTGCATCATTTTCATTCAAATTTATGACATAATGAAAAAGTAATTCTTTGCATATTATTTTTATTTGCTTGTAATTTCTAAAGTTACCCGATACCTAATGTAATTTGTTTCTCGAAGGCACGTAAAATGAAACCAAACGTGCTGTAATTTTACATGACAAATTATAAAATGTCTACATCTGATTATGCTAAAAGTGTAAAACGACTCCACACCTTTTTGCAGCGCGGACCGTTTAGTTTATCTCAACATTGCTTTTCATTAACTTGTTTGAGCGAAGTTTCAACGCGGATTGTTCAGGCGAACGTTTCTTTTGCAAACCGCTACTTACAACTTTGTGCAAAAAGTCGGCATTGCACTCATCAGCCGTGAGGTGCGGATGGTAATGACAATAGCAGCTCTCCTTGAGCAGCTTCATGTTTTTCGTGGCACTGCCGTTGATCTTGAACATGATCTCCTTTCTGACGAAGCTCAACCCTTCGATATATCTTCTGGCCCAAGTGTCGAGCGCCTTGTTGACAATGTTCAGAAGCTTGCAGTAGTAACCTTCGCCGACACCTTGTCTGATCTTCTCCTCGACGCTGCGGCTGTTGAACCAGTACAGCTTCTTCGTGTCGTTGATGTGGATCACGCTAATCGTGTGTCTGCGACAAAGACAAAAGTACTTCTTGCACCGCTTCGCGTGCAGCGTCTTCAGGTCCACGTACTTCGGTTCCTTCGGGTTCACGAGGTCCAGGTATCTACAATGGTCACGCGTTTGCGAGCATTCTTTCTCTACCATCGTTCATCCGTGGACAACCCCAGCCGCAAAACAAAAGTGGACAACCAAAAAGGAGAGACGCGCCAAAGTCTATTATCTCTCTCTCTAAAAAAAACTCTGTCCACTTATCCCCCGGATCACTCAAACAAATCGAAAGGCCTCTCCAATTCCTTAAGAGCACTTTTCCAACGGACAGTATTCCCCGCGCCACCAAATATCACAATCGTCGATCAATCGCGATTTCTCGATCTGATCAGTCCCTCCAAGAGGATCAAACGTCACTGTGGTGCCCGTGCCACCAACCGATCTTTTATTTTTCGTATAGGTCTTTCAGAACCACCACCAATTGACAATATTCAACAAAAATATCGCATGTCTGCAATATCCGC
The DNA here is from genome assembly GCA_030522925.1 of Trissolcus japonicus. NCBI lineage: Eukaryota > Metazoa > Arthropoda > Insecta > Hymenoptera > Scelionidae > Trissolcus > Trissolcus japonicus. Next base: position 309,261 of record JAPYZS010000071.1, on the reverse strand, counting down.
AGACGTCGCTTTTGGAATCACCCTTGGTGTATAAAAATAGCCACTCTGTTTATATTTACTCTGTTTAAATTAATCTTCTTTTATATTCTCTTTTGATTGTACTGTTTGGTTACACGAACCGTTTCACCGTTCCCGCTCTTTCAGTCGTAGCCTGCGAAAGAAGTCACCGGCGCACAAGTTGCGGACCTCACGCAACACGAATATCACGATGTTGACCAGCACCAACGCGAGAAAGATCTGCACGTACTGACCGTAAACTGGCATCGGACCGAGTTTCCGGCTGGCGACCAGCAGCTGACGGGTCCAACATCGTTTGCTAATTGGGGTGAAGTTGAACAAACACTGGTCAGCGTGTCAGCGCGAGCCGATCAGTCATCAACGGTCCCCTCGCTCCGAACACTTGGCCCGATCCATTTTCACGTGTTGCATCTCCGATCGGCAGCAGCCGATTGTATTTACCACCGACTGTTAGCTGCTGACATCATCTTGATCTCGCAGTCGTCACCTGTTTGTGTTTGCTGATGCCCCTTCGGGTCATGCGCTCTATCCCTCGCGATCCTGCAAGCCTGGTCGTTCGAGCTGTTCGATTGCAGAAGCACGTAAGCGACTCTCGAATGCTGTCAAAACACGGCGCCGTTCGTACTCGCGCTCTCACTCGGAGTCTACATCGTCAAACGTGTTTCGCTTCCTACTGCCGGAGAGAGCAGGGTGGAGAGGGCTTGCTTTGCGTAGGGAATCAATACCTGGTTCTTGCACAGTTTGGGGTGGCAGTTTGTTCGCAGGGTGGGAGACAGCGGGAGTGGGGTCAACGGCGAAGTGGGGCTGCAGGTTGCCGCCACCGACTACCGATGCCATCCTCGCGGCGATTCCCCGTTTTCATTTCATGAAAAAAAATTTACACATCTCTCAAATCGAACGAACCTATGGTTGATGTTGTGTCACCTTTGATACCGAAGACAGGTGTACGGTTTTGTATTAACATGGGGAGGATTTAGTTTTGAAAAAACCATTTTTCTTTTTAGTTTTTTAACTAAATTTATATTCGATTTCGTTGAAGTTGTCATTACCTGAGAATTTTACTTGGAGATTTTTTTACCGACACCAATTTGTAAGATGGAGTTTTATATTTTTTTAATTTCCAACTCCAAAAGCATTGATAAGAAGTCATCGGTTAAGAGCTCGGGGGTGGTTCAGCTATTTGGCCTACCAGCAGTCGTAAAGGGATAGTTTAATGCTTGAGAGTGTTCAAGATATATATCATACCTTGTTTTCAAAGTTGGAATATAAAATCTTTGGTTCACATATGAATATTTTATAATTGTGGGACTTGTGAAAATCTAATTACTATTTTTTGATAATCGGAGAACAATAAAAATTACTATCAAAATATATTTTGATATTCATTTTGTATGATTCCTGTGATAACAAGTTTACAAGATTTACAAGTAAATGTAAGCAAAATTTACAGGTTCAGTTTACTGAACCTGTATTGAACCTGCGTATTGAAACCTGTACTTGAAGATTTTTTTCTCATTTATAATATTTACACCGCCAACGTTATATCAGAGACCTCAAAACTGTTAGGAAAAAAATCGATCGCAGGAACTTTTGTTTTTTCCAGATCAATTAATCACAGAGCAGCTCTATCAATCCGCAGATATGTCAGCACACTTACGAAAGTTTAATTTCTGTTTTCTGATATTCCCCTGGGGTGAATGTTGTTTTTGTTTTTGCTTTGGATGCGATTGCAGATAATAAATTTCGTTTACGTTTATTTCAGTGATGAAACATCACTTTCAAATAACTTCAGGACTATTTTGAAATGATTTTCGATTATTTTCTGAACCGGTGAGATTTGAATTTAAACGCATTTGACGAAAAGTTGTTGAAATCGCGTTAATATCAATTTTGCAGACTTTGAAATGGGTTTCGCAGACAGTACAAACTTTGTCACGTAAATGTGGATCGAGCCCGTCTAATGCAGGCCAGAGAGAACAACCCTACGGTTTGTCTACGGCGGCTTTCTTCGCCCTTGCATCTATTGTCACTACTTTGCGCACTGGATCTGTTCCAAAATTCACAGAATCTTTATTTACATTCAAAACATTTCGTTACAATCTCAACGAATTTGCGTCAAATTGAAGTGGCCATTGGGATAAAAAATTGTTACAAATAAAAATAATAAATCCTTCGATCTTGTTTTTTCAACCACTTCAAAGTTTTGAATGAAAATTGAAGCATTAATTAAAAATATCATTTTGAACAATCCATCCAACTTTTCGTTGGACAATTAATTTGTAGCTTGATTAAATATGATATGAATTCGAGCAACGCAAAATATGAATGTATTCCAAATCTGTTGTTATTGCGTTCAAGTAATTTTCTTAGGTTTAAAAATTTGAGATGAATCGTGTGGAACTGATGGTCGTAAATTTGTGTCATCAACGAGTATTGATCTGTTTCCTGCAAACGAGTGAGAATCTACGATTCGAAAAGTCACTTTTTATTTGCTGCTATTAGCGATGGTTTCTAGTTTTTAGATTTCATATAATGAAAATAAATAAAACTCTCATGGATGAATTATTCTTGAACGCGTATCATTAATCACAATGTTTAATCACGGCGATGTCGTATTTTTATTGAAATTGGAATTGGTATCAGTTTTTTTTTCGCCAAATATCAAGCTTCTTTCTTCAATCAGTCAATATTGTCTCCCATATTCAAAATTACGTCACCAAATAGTATTTACTGAAGAAGACGTACGTATTGATCTACGAGCTTTTTATAAAAATATTAGTTTAAAAACAAGACGGTTGTTTCAATAAAATAGTACTTACATAACTGAATTAAAATTTTATGTATGCATACGAGTGTCTTTTCGAATTTCTCCCAATGCAAAAAATTCATCTTTGCGTTGCCTTTCCTTTTTGATTTTTTTATGCTCATAACCATGAAATAGATTTTGCGAAAAATAAGTATGTTAACTGGGATCGTTATTACAGTTAGAATATTGAATTTTTTAAAATTACTTCAACCAAGGATTCCATCATTATTTTCATCCGATTAATTATAATCCAGTCTATATTCTTTTAGAACAAACTATATTTTCACGATAAAAATACAATTTTCTTCATAAAAGTGCATATTTAATTTTTTTTCGCATTTCCACAAAGCATATGTTTTTAATTGTTTTTTCAAAATTATTGCTGTTTTAAATCAAACTGAAAAGTCATTCCAAGAAATATTTGTTATTCTTGAAACAAAGCAGAATCCTGCAGTTTTATGTTTTCTGTCTTCCGAAAGCAGATAATAAATTATTCCTGTACATTTTTGGCTATACCACAAGTCCGTTTCATTCCGACTCCTTCCTTTTCATGGAAACGTGATGATTTTTTTATATTTGCTATTATTTATCTTTCATAAACTATTCTGTCAACATAGATTTTATATGTAAAAACTTGTAACGGTTCACAGTTTTACTTTCAACCTTTTCGCTACGTGGGATGTAATATCTCGTTCTAGGAATAGCGAAGGTGTTAAACGATGTCTTTTTTCGTAGCCCGTATCGACACATTTTTCAATTTTATAAAATTTTTATGAAAAAATCTCATCAAGCACATATTTTCAGTTCAATACGATCTAAAGATTCCCTCATTTTTCACAATTTCGAACCAACCTTCTTTTGCAATAACTTGTAAAGTGAATTTCCTGACATTCCTAATATCCTGAACAAACATTTTTTTTTCAGTTCCGATTTCATATTTCATTGAAAAATTTATTGAATGAAAATTGCGACGATTAATATTTTTTATAACCATTTGTCCTTTCGTATTCTATTGTGACGAAACAAAGTCATTAAAATGATCATAAAAATGATATTAAAGTTTTTTGATCATCATTGATTTTACTGAACAATGACACTTAAGATTTATAAATAACTCCTTCTTAAGATAAATCGATTTTTTTCAATTTAAGAAATTAACCAGCATATATTTTATCTGTTCATTGTACTCCGTTTTCTAAATACAAAATGTTCAAGTTAAAATTTATTTAAATAAAAGCCACCCCTGCTAATATTTTTAAAAGATGGATCATGATAAAACATTTTTTTTTTCGTACTCAAGATTATTCCTTAAAGTTGACGTATTCATTTAACAACAAGTTTTTTTACATAGTTAAATGGCTTAGTAGAGTAAAAAATAATGATAACTCTCATGCTCAATGATCCAGACACATGTAAGACTCTTACAATCATGTGCATAAACCGCGATTGACTTAATGTCAAGAGGTCGACAAACGAAGTACTTATAGCTATTGGCTTTACGAAGCTAAAGGTTATTGGTAATAAGATTTAGCCCTAAATTGAAAAGTTCAACGCACAAGTACAAAGGTAAGGCTTGTACCATGATGTTATTTTACTCTGACAAAATATTTCAGGTTCATAAGTTTGTTTCGGGCTCGCCAAGATAATGCGAATTAAATTCAGATCAAAATTGATATCGCTGAAGAAAAATTATATTAAACAGGTATTTTTACATTTTCAATGCAAAATTACATTAAATACAATTTAATTTTACATTTTTATGTAATATTACATTGTAAGTGAGTATTTTTAAAATTTAATTTTTAATCTCATTTTTAAACTAGTATTATTATTGTTTTCAAGTAACGAATAGGTTATAATGCAAAAACAATAAAACAAAGATACATCGAACAAACAAAAAGTAAGACGCAAAGGAGGCAAATAACAAAACTGAGCAAAGCAACGGAGCGAAGCGAAAGGGTTGTATTCAGTCTTCAAAAAGCTTCGTACTTTAAAGAGCAATGTACTGGCTGTCAGCGCGCCTATGTAGGACTCGAGTACAAATGCCTGCGATAAATTTTCATACAGATGCGTTCGTGACATGATCCGCACATACGTGCAGTTGAATTCCTTTGCGTAGTATTCTTTTCACTTGCATATTACAAACACACGTTTATGAATCTGAGCGCATAGCTGCAGACTTTGAAAAGCATTTCCACTAACAATGCTGAGGGAAACTGTTGCAAATGTTTGCGACTAATTTTATTGCACCGGGGAAAAAATTTGCTGTGGAAACGATACCTTGATAAAAAATAAAAGAAACGTGTATTGAATCAAAGATTAATTTGTTCCAGTTGTAATTTTTCTCACTTTTAATTTTACCGTTTGTGTTTTGTTTTACATAGAAAATCAAACGAAGTCTTTTTGCAAACAATTTTTTGATGACTGTATCTGGATGCCTGAATTGGATGAACAGAATTTTGGAAAATATTTTAGATTGGAATTTGTCAACTAACCTACAGTGTTGTCTAGTTAAATTTCGTTGTCACAGCGCCGAGCCATTATTATGTTCTAAGATAGCTTACATTCTTGACAACATGTCTCAATGCTGTACATCATTATCGATTGCTTCATTAATGCAAGTACTTTGAAATTCTCTAGACTCAACTGGGAGAACGCATTATTTATTATATTGTCAAAACCACTAATTGCTTGCATAATCACTCCGCCATGGAATCGTAAAAATAATTATATTTTAGATCAAAGACTTTTTTTTTTCATTACAAATTACACAACTCTTCATAATACTTTTTTTTCTCCATTCAACTTTTCACTCCTTTGCATTATATTTTCGAGGTCATCTATTGAGGTCGCGTTCAATATTCTATCTCATTCCAAATACATTTTGAGTTTATGGTTATAAATTTCTCAATGAGTTCAGGATGAAAAATCAACCTAGAAAAAAAATATCAGAGATGTCTGATATAATGTGGTTGGTAGCAGAAACAGTAGTTCAAGTCAGCGAGTAGTCCGACAGTACTAAGTTCGAAAAGGCGGAGAAGAAATACAGTGGTTTTCTCAACTGCACTCGAATCGCCAAGTTTGTATTGTCGATGAGAACAAAAAAAAATTGAATATATTGCATTGATCGAAAGTTCTTTTCACTGAGTTTTGAATATACTTCCTCGTATCTGCCTGATAAATTTTCTATTTGGTGAATTTTTTATCTGATTTATTTGCATCCAAACGAGTATCATCGTTGCAAGAAATGTACGTTTGTGAAGGTGTATTCGTTTATTTATTTAAATACGGTGTAGAAATATCTGACCATTATTGAAATGTTATTTTCAGTGTGAACCATAATCCTGCGACACGTCAAAAAGATAGTGCACTTGAAATGTTAGCATGCGGGAGGCTACCCGGTTATATTCTCTTCTCTGGGACTTTAAAATTGAAAACGATAAGGTCAACAGCTACTGAATCAACTTACCTCAGAAGACGTCAAGTAGCAGAGCCTCGAGTCGGTACTCTCCAAAGAAGGTTGTTGCACGATTCCATAGCGGCTTTCTCTATCAGACATATAGTCTGATCGAACACTATCCTGTCTATCAAAAGTGCTTCTGAAACACATTTTACGATTTCTTCAAAAAACATGATATTTAAGTACTACCTTGGAAGAAGACCACAGATTTACATTACCATATGTGGTTGAAAAAAAAAAAACTAAACCAAACTAACGAAAAAGTAAAACTTAATTAAAAAGTACAATCAAAACATCGGATGAAAACAATATTGACAAGTTGATAGTTAGGAAAATTTGTGTACCAAAGAAAATATCAAGTTTGAGATTTACAATATATTACAACAAAACCCCTCAAGCTGCACAAAATTCAATATGACAATACAGTACGTAGTTCTTTAAAATTATTTTTATATGATATTTTATTATTAGTTTTCTTTGTTGAAGTTCACATTCTTGACCAAAACTCAACTTTTCTCAGCTAAAATATTTTCCGTGTAATCTGAAAACAACTTTTTTGGTTCCGCCGGTAATGTTACCGGAAGAGGTATATTCAATTATTGAGTGCAATTCAGTCGAGAATCGACCAAATATATTTCAAAAGACGTCACCTACAGAATTACCAGAAATATTTACAGCATCTCGATATGTGGATTGCAATGACGTATGCATACTGCACAATTTAAGCGCAAAATGTTATGGATCGCAACTGCATCTACATGTAGTTAAAAGTAAACGCAGCAATGTGGAGCTGATTTTCTAAGTGAATTATGATAGCTATTAATAAATGATTGGATTATATAAATTCTTATCACTGTGAATAATACAGCTGGGAGAGCTCTTTTGATGCACTTTTTTTATCCAAACGTGAATTTGATTACACTACGGGTCTAAAAAAAGTTTGCGTTTTGCTTCAATGGAATTGGCAAGCATTAATACATAAGTAGCCAACTGCCAAACGATAAATCTCAATATTACGTTTAGTAAAATGTGATCAATCATTCTGTACTTTTTTCATTTATTTATTTTTGTTCTTTTAAACGAAAAACTCATTCAATTTGTACACAAATCTTAGAAACTATGATTTTGTTTATTTTATAAAAAATTTATTTTATCAAAAAATAATTTTCATCATTTTAGTTTGCACTAATTTCATATCAAAATTAATTCATATTAAAACTACACATGCATATCAAAAGTTTTAAAAAAACTTATCCATGTAGAGTAATTTATTGATACGTTTTGGTGATATTGATATATTTTATACTGGAAAATATTGGTACTGACTATTATTGTTAACTGCAATTTTTTTTATTGCTTAACAAATAAGCCCAAAGCAATTTTATTTTCGGATTTTCAATTTCAAAAAAATATAGTTGAGAAAGATTTCTTACTGCTGAAGCTGTAATGTCGCAAAATATGAAAAGGTGTGTAGAAGTCCAAAATGCATTGTAGAAGAACGACAACTGAGAAACGTTAAAACAAAGACTTGTAACAATACGCATGCCGGTAAAAGATATCCAATCTGAAGAAAAGACTCTTTTTTTTTGTGTACTTGTATTTATAACCATGAAGAAGCATTGTGTGAGGTCGAACAAGTAGAAAAGGGCAAAAACTTTGCAGGCTTGAGAAAAATGTCGGTAGTTAAAGAATGTAATTTCTTAAAAGTATGTCACACAATTCTTGTGCAACTCTGGATGAAAAAAAAAAAAAAAAAAATTATCCAAAACCGTACTTTCATATAATTTTTCACACTTTTGTTGTTTAGAAATTTGGTTTCGTTTTTTTATTCATAAGGCTCACATACCATCTGGATAAGTTTATTTAAATCACAACTTGATGGGTCGTTTGTTTACCTCTGTTCAAACGAATCGGTTCTATTAGATTTGTATCCGCTGTCATTCAGACTGCCTTCGTGTCTTAACGAAGGCAAGGAATCCCACGGCGATTCCCTCTTATGAGAGATATAACCCTGATTCATTGAACTCGACGCTGCGGATCCCAAAGTTGAGCTTCCGGATTGCCATCCGTCCGAATGCCGGAACCACTGAGCCCTTGCTGACTCGCCAATACAACTTGCACATCTATCAAATCAAATGTTTTCATTTGTCCATTACTTGTTCTCAGCCAGTCGCACCCTTTCGCACAGCCTCTGACGGTTCCGTTTTATCCCTGTGTACTTGATCTTTTAATTCGTAAAAAGTGTGAAAAAAGATATGCCACTTGTTTACACATCGTTTACACATTTCTTTTCTTTTTTTTCTACCGGTTTGTAATGACAAGAACGATTTGATTTTTGAAGTAACGTAAACATCAACACTGTCTACTGAAGTGTGACATATTTAGATGATGTACGATGTAGCGTGAAATTAACAATAGCCTACTAACGCTGGACTAATCTTTACTGTCTGAATGGAGGAACCATGACTAGCGATGATAAAGCGCCTATGAATATGAGATATTTAATGCACAATGTTAATGTTTGATACTGACGCACTTCATACTACTGCAACAATAGAGTAACTGTACAATAGATTGAGCAATGATTTTGTACGCGAACCAGAATGTTTTATATACATTCAATATCCTGTAAAAGCATGTGAGGTTGGTATGTAACTGATCATAATTTGTTGATGATCGAAAACAAATTAACACGATCGGGGTTTCAACGCCGATCGGATTTTTACGTCAATTGAAACATACCCTATGAGAAAATAAAATTTTGAAGTTAATTTACAATTTGCCTGGAAAGTGAAAAAAAAATTAAATATAATTAAATACGTTTGAAGTATTAGAATTACATTATAAAATCGTTGCATCAACTTTTGTCAGATGTTGTAAGTTTTCGCATTGAGGAAGTTATAGCCTCGTGATTAGTAAAGTTTCTGTATTTTGAGATATGTATATACCGTGGACCCAGAGTGTACCGACGATTCAAACGCCTGTGCTAGAAAACTTAATAACCGGCAACAGCTAAATTGATTTTGTAATGTCGTGAATTTCATATGATTGATTGTAAATAGATTTCAAAATAAATTAGAGTTATGAGATTGTATACCAACATTTGAATTTTCCTCCATTATCACTCTATTTTTACTTTTTATTTCATTTTATATATTTTTAATTAATTTCATAAAAGGACAAGTTATAAAACTTTGAGGAAGGATTACGACCCAAATTGAAAGAAAGTTTTCTACAAAAATCAATAAAAATAGAAATTATAATTTTCAATCAAAAGATTTTAAATATGTTTTAAATATTAACGAAAAAAAACATTTTTACTCAATTTTTTTTATATACACAATATTGATTTATTGAGAACCTCACCCCCTCATCTACATTACCAACAGTCGCTGACGTTATACCTTTCGCCTTACGAAGTACTTTCAAGTCAGATGTATTTTGTTTGAACACTTGCAATCCCCAAATCGGAGTAGACATCAAGTCAAATCAATATCAGATTTTTTTCGAACCCGACATATGTTGAAACATATGTTCTGTTGAATAATCAAAAGTCATCCAAACTGATTTCAATTCAGTTTCACTCATCTCTAACTTAAATTTACTTCTTCCCAATTAAAATATGCGATTTCATACAAAATTTGCATTTATGGAACCATATTTGAGTTATATATAAAAATAATTCATATATGAAATATATGTAGCCATATGTATGGTTACTTGTATCAATGATCCATATATGACATATATATAATCAGATAAACTTTTTTACTTGATTCGAAATCATCAATTTTGCTATAGGGTAAGAAAAAAATAGGAGGAAATAGCCTGGACGAATCTTGTCCAGGCGTTGTTTAGAAAAAATATCGTCTTGAATTATTACCTTGAACTGTAGTCACTGAGGTATCCTCTGTCGCGATCTGCATCTCGTTCCCTTTTTTCTCGGATGATCTCGTTACGGTCGCTGTAATAGCCGTCTCTGTCCTTGCTATTTTGTCTCTCGGTGCAGTAGCGGTACGACAGCGGCAAAGTCGAAGATTTGTTGTTGGCGCTGGGACCTACGACCGCACAAGGATAACCTGAGTCCTCATCAACCTCTTTAGTTCTGCCCATGACTCGTAGCGAAGGTGCATAGCGATTATTTCTTATAGGCATTGCTAGGCTAATATCTTGGCACTTACGCCTGCGCGAAGCATGAGGTGTACGTTGCACGTTTAGTGGAATGTTCTCTGCGAACTCTGCGAATGAAAGCATTTGTACATGTTCCATGAAATGATCCCCGGATGAACTCTAAGCCAATGACTCGAGATGATTAAACTGAGATATTTGTACACACAGTTCTCATTCATTTGATAACGCGAAAATTGCATCTGACAGTTTCGTTCTTATTACAAACCATTTTTTTCATTTTGATTTTTCTGTTTTTTTCTTTCTTTTTTGGTGATGGTGATTGAACAATGTCTAATGAGAACGTTCAGATGCAGATCAATAAACGAAGTTGAAATGAATGAGCACTGGATGTGAAGCTTCAAAAAATTTTACTCTGCCTTCTGTGTAGAGCAGAAAATGTAGAGATAATGAGAAAGGTGTGGTGAATGAAAATTTAATTGATTTTTGGTCGTTCATAAAAGTTTTCGCTCTCTTTGGAGGTCTTCAGTTTACAAAAAAAAAAAAATGCAAGGTCATACATCTGTCAAGTTATGACTTTTAGCCAAGGGCCATTTGGTTCAAACTTTTTTCTTGCCTGCAGCAAATCAACTTTCCCATAACGAGCTTGATGACTGAGGGTTTTCGTGTAATCTCGTAGAAAAGGCAAATACCCGTGTGTTTGCTCCGAAATGCAGTTTCAGCAGTTCTTCTTTTTTTGTGTGTTCAATGGAAATTTTTCGCGGGAACAATCATTTTATTAAACAAGCGCACATTTGTTGGTAAGCTGGATTTGTCACACGTGCGATATTCTACAAGTTTTTGTGACTGTCGGCTGTGTCATACAGAATTTATGGTAATTTATCATCCAAAAGTTTTGAGCTGAGTAGTATTTTACACTTTGGCAACTCCAACATTTTAATCTCAGTTACATAAATTAATAATTATCATGAATTTTCATCGTCGTTGACTCTTATCGCGATTATGTAAAGTCAATTTTCATTTTCAAACATTAATTAAAAACAAGATTTGGTACGCTCTAAAACGACCTGTATAAGATTATATAAGCGGATTAATTTATTTATTTTTATATTGTTTATTTATTTTCCTTCAATCAAAATTCAGTTCAATAAAAAATTCATTTGAAATAAGAACCCATGAAATTCAATTCGAATGGATATAGACTGGCATGAAATTGATATTTGTGACACTCAAGAATTTATTGATCAAAGATGTAACTGCGAAATTCAAGGAAAAAAAATTGAAATATATGGAAAATGAAATAATCGCGTAAACTTGAAAGATGATACAAATATGATTTCGCCATTTCGCTACGAATCTGCAAAAACTGTTGTCTCATAACGAGATGGATATTTAACACACCAATTTATTTATTTAATTAATTTATTAATTTATTTAATTAATTAATCGAATAAACCAATTAACCGCGTTTAATTGAATTTTTTTAAGTCGTTCAATGATCGAGTCATTTTATATACTTCATTTGAAATCCACTAAGTGAATTGGCTTTGTATTTAACGGTTGACTGAATTCCAGATAAATAAAATAAAGCCCGGTTAATCCAAACCGCTCGTACTCTTGATAAACGATACAAACGAAGAGTTTGAATATTTTATAGATATAATTAATATTAAAGTAGCCGTTGAATGATAATTGATTGGTAATACAGACGTACAGTAGTAAAAATTTGCTACTTATGTTTTGTTTTGTTAAAATTGACACTTTAATTCATTATTAATCGAGTATTTGTTCCCGTTATGTCATATAAATAAACTTATTTTAAATTAAATTAAAAGAATGTTTTTGACGTAATAATAAATTGTCACAAAAAATATGCACAACTGATTTAGAAATTGAATCTTTAAAAAGAGCACGGCACAGAAAATCAATTGTATTAATTTTTCAACATTACTAACGCAAAAATAGATAAACACATGGCAGTTTCATTGACTGCGTTATTAATTAATTAACTAGAAAAAACATTATACACTCTCCACATCAGTTATTAATTCCTCACACCCTTCAACAATTGACAAAAAAGCGTCTGAACGTTTTTAAAAAATCAGCAAATGACGTAAGAGTTTTTTTTTCTGAACAGTTAAGTACTTGAATAAACATTTCAAATTGGATTAAACTTGATTCAACCTTCTTGAAGTATTGATACAAAGTCTGCTAATTTAGATAAAAACATTTTGAAGTAAAAATTGATAACGGTTGTCCTTTTGAGTGAGAATCATTGTTTTTTCAGCACTTCTGAAACTGAGCAACAAAGAGATGTTGAGATATACTTTACTTGCACATTTTACAAGTTTTACTTTTGAAACATCGTCCTTGATTTTGCTTCTCCCTATTGCTTTGTTTTTAAATTTTTTTTTCGTCTTCTTTTCTTTTGTTTATTTTGCAAAACAGTATCTTGATGTTTTACTTTTTTTTTTACTTGAATGCAAAAATTCGCCGAATGTGTATCTCATTGTTTAAGATGAAAATTTTTTGAAACTCTACATTACATTTCTGTGTCTTATAAAAATCCATAATTCTAAATCCATTATTCAGAAATCAATTGAAAATTCCATCCCAGCTAATGCTTCGTCACATTGAATATTCACTGGATGGATTTGAAACTTGATTTCCTTATGAATGGACAAAACATTAATTCATCAGAATCATCAGCACTTATCATTGCGTTCTTTCAAAGTGGCATATTTTTTTTGGGACTGAACATACCTAAATTTTCCATGCTTTGTGAAAGAAGCGCTTCAAATGTATGCAAGCTATAACTCTCAGCGTCCATTCCTTTAGCCAGTGTGTTTCGCAAATGCATTTCATATTCCAGCAAAAGCCTGCTAGTTGGGCTCCCTGCAACAAATGTTAAATTAAAAATGGTTCAGCCGGTGATAAAACATTTGTCAACTTATCAAAGAACTCGGTATACCACAGCACACACTTTTGTTCACGCATGCGACATATCTCAAAGCCAACATGTTCTTCTAAAAAGTTACACAATAAAAAATAAAAACTGGTATCATGTAACAACGTGCTTCACTTTGCCCTACATCAGCGCGACGGATGTAACGGGGATACCTCGTCATTCATGAAGAAACGATTCAGTGGCAACGAATCAATTATGAAAATGTTGAAAATTAGTTATTATGCAAACTCTACCTGGCGTTGACACCGATTGGACATTGTTATGCTGTTGGTAAGGCTGACCGCCGTTACAACGACGCGAATTGCAATGACCGGGCTGTTCCATGTCCGAATTCCCATTCGAGGAGGACGGCGTCGTGGCGTAACATTGGTTGTCGAAAATCACATTGTCCGATGGCGGGGACATGTCACCTGTGCACCGATTACGTTCCAAATCTAAGTACATCCTGGCTCTGTCGCCTAAGACAGACAGGCTACATGCAGAATTTGGAAACGCGGTGCTTATGATGGTACTAATGAGATGTGCGTATGAACTCAAATGCACGAATCGCATAAGAACAATTACATTACGTTTACATTATCGTGACTGTGATCCTCCAGATAATAAATAATAATGAATGACTACGGAGATTCAGACTTTGCATGATGACTGGCTCAGAACAGTGCGACAAAATTGATTCAAAACAAACTTCTATTAATACATCTTTGTTTCTAATCGAACAAAGGATCATCCACGTTTATCACCCGCGCCTTAAATCATTTTCATCCACGTCTTGTATTCTTTTTTTCTTTCTCTCAGGATAACTCGGTGCCTCGCGTTGTACAAAAGCTACAATTTTTTTTTACACAGCTATAAAAAATATAGCAAGAGATAATACAACACGAATGCGAGATGCAAAGAGCTAAGTTGTATTTGCATCTAAATGTTGATACGATATCTAATATTTCAAACAACTCTCAATCTATCAGAAAAGAAACAACAAAACTCAAGATGCATCTTTGACGCCATGCTATAAAACCAACTATTGTATATACCATCCAGTACAATTTGAATCAAACAAAATTTAAATTGGCAAGTACTCTTTTTTCCTCGTTTATATTTTCATTTATTTTATTAAATTGTCTTTTTTCAATAATTTTTCTCTGTCATTTTTAGGCGATTAATTCGTTCGGTCGTGATGGAATTTGTTTGACAGATTGGTTATGAAAGTCCAATTTAAACACGAGAGCAGAAAAATCGATAGCCAACGATTTTGTTGTCATAACAAAGATGCATTATATAGAGCAGTCCTTAAAGAAGAATTGAAAACGTCAGGCAAAAGGCAAAATCTAAAACACCCAAATCCGTAATTCCTACCACCCTCTATGAACTCTAATTAATTTCAAATAACGAAAAAAACGGAAAAACAAAAGCGAGTCAATCTAGTTACCGGAGTATTGCCGAGACATGTCATGAGCACTCCTGGAAGGTTGGAATTTGTTGTTATGCGGCGGCCTGTAAGGATGGGCATAATTTTCGTTCTCCGCCTCCGACATTACGTATCGCTGGTTATTGTTGTTCGGATGGTAATGGTAATACCGTTTGCGCGACATTTCCGGCGACGTGGCCGGGCTGTCGATGCTCGACATTGGCTTCAGCATTCGTTTCAATGTGTTTGAGTCCAAAATGATGCTGCTGTTTTGGGCATTCTCGATTCTCATATCATCAGTGCTCTTGCTCTTCGACTTACGAGTGTGATTGTTGTTAACGATGTTAAAAATGTTGCCGTTTTGCATTTCTAATTCAGTGTAATCGGCCGATTTCGTGTGATGCAGCGCTTCCTTTCTTAAATAACTCTTACTCTGCAAAGAGCCGCCCACTTGCGTGCCTTCTGACTTGAGAGTTTCCCTTTCGTTTCCATTATGCTGACTCAATCCGTCAAGACCCTGCTTTTGATGCTTTTTCGGTGACATGCCTTTTTCTTCCGGACTGTCGATCTACAAATTTCATCTTCATGTTAGCAACTTTTTTCGTTTAATCACTTTTTTTCTTTTTATATTTTTTCTTTTTTAATTTAACTTCATAATTTGTTTGTTTTTTTTTTTTTTCATTTACAAATGAAATTATAGCACTGCAATAATTTATTGAAAAGTTGGAAACAATGTGGAAAGATGGTAACAATGGAAGGTCGTGTTATGAATGAAAATTGGTTGAATTACCTGCGAGCCGACAGTAGCTGTTGTGCCAGTTCCAATACCGATATTAGCCGTTTTCGGAGTCGTCTGACATGTTTCATTTTGTTGAAGTTTGTCTTTTTGCTTAAACGAATCACGTTTGTCTTTTCCCAGGGCCGTGTTTGTATTATTGACGTTGTCGTAAAGAGACGCACTCGATGTAGCGGTTGTTATTTTGTCTCTAGCACCGACTGTTGTGGTTAAATCCATTTCCGTCGATCGTGCCATGGTTCTTGGCAAAGTTGAGGGTCCTGTTTGTTCGTGCAAGAGATAAACAATAAATCATATTTGATTTGCCTGTCAAATACTATTCCTTCTTTGATCTCAATATTATCTTTTATTTTTTGTTTTTTTCATATCAAAAATTCATGGAAATAGATTATTGAGAAAAATAAATTATATGAAGTCAAATAAATAAGTAAGCTAGTGAAAAATGTTGCAGATACATGTATAAGAGGGTTACTCGAAGTTCAATTCCAATGAATAGTTGAGATACAGTCTCTTACGTAATCCAGATTGATTAATTTGGCTTTATATTTAGAAACAAAAGATTTACGGATCAGTTTGATATCATACCGCAGCTAGTCCTGTATCTCGCATCTTGAGTTCGGAGTCTCGCAAATTGTTCCGGAGTCATACATGTACATTGCGGTTCCCGGGATCTGCTTGGCGACGCTGGCGTTGATACCGGCTTCCTTCTTATTTTCGTCTTTTGTTTGTTAGGCGGTTCCAGTTTCAATGAGTACGACGATGAGGCCTTTCTCGAAATCTTAAACGAAGGTGACTGAAAGTAAGATGAGCGAAACTTGTTCTTCAAAAATGTTGATGGTAAAAACAGTTTTCCCAACAGCGAGATCATCTTCAAAGTTATATATGTTATTTGCGAAACGAATTTGTGAACATGCAATTTTTCAGCATTTTGTACAAAGCACTTTACATAAAGTCGAGACGTCGTGAAAAACGGGGGATGAAAAATGTTTCGAATACTCACGCAACATTCCCGGAATTGTTTCGCGTCGATTGGCGATGTGAAGTTCAAACCCCAGGTATCATTCGTCATGGGATCTTTCCAATACACAAAACATTCTGATGCCTGACCGATTCGAGTTCCTGAAATCGAAATCGGTTTAAGTTACTTGAAACTGGGACAACAAAAAAACAAAACCATAAAAAAGTTAATAACAAAATGAATGAATGAAAAAAGAATTTTTTGAAACAGGAGAATTATTTTCAAGTCAATTTTCAAGTTGCACTTGAGGCGTTAAATTTTGGTAAGACAGTAATAGAATTGTGAATAATGAAACAAGTACCTGGTTGTACGAGTCGAACATCGAGGATCTTGTCAACTTGGCTGTTGTAAGCGGTGATGTGGAATACGCATTCGGGTGAATCTTGCACACAAGTTATATTGACCGGGACAAGGTCTTCCGAGACTTGTTGCCATTTTACCGTCCCAGCTCCACTTGCGCTGACGTGAAACACCTCCGCCCAGAGCCTGAAACGACTTAATTCTTAACTTCTGCAGACACGAATACACTTCGAGAGAAGTAATTTCTACCTTTCATTAGCGAGCATCATAGATTGAGAAATAGATGGCGGCTACATTAAGAACTACTTTGCAAAGCAGGGCGATGTAAAAGTGAAGTGATAGAAGCAAATTGTACAAACGATCATTTCTTCTCGAAATCATATTAATCAACTCAAGTTCCAATTAAAGAGTAACATTCGTCAATTAAAACAAAGTTCGAATCGAATCAAATTATTTCGTACTATTTCAATTAATTTTTTTAACTTTTTTGTTTGAACACATTTTTGTTTGAAATGACAAGAATTGTTTGAACGACAAAAAAACCCTTCGTTTGCAAATAATGATTTTTTTTCAATGTTCCATCAAAGCTTTTTGAGTTATTCAAGTACAATTTGAAAAAAAAGCAAACTAATTCGAAAATCAACATTCAAAAAAATGGATCGATAAACATGAGAAATTGAACGGTGAGGTATGAAGTTGGAAGAAATGATAATAGAAGTGTGATAGAGAGATCAGTCTGGGGCGGTATGATAGAATGACGAATGGTCAAATGACATGGTATGCGCACCTCTTCCTGTCTCTTAAGCTTCCGCACCTGATCAAGTGGCCAGTATCACCTCTGCGGCCGGCTCCACCCAATCCACCCCTGGCATTTGTTTGCCACGGTGAATCTTCGTAACGGTACGCCTTTCTAATCAGAGGCGCGCAGCTGCACGACAATTTGTTACCCATTTTTGGTGTTTCGTTTTTTGGCACTCCCTGTTTTGCGCGTGCAAAAATTGTCCCGTCAATTCTTTGTTCCTTCTCGTCTATCACAGTAAATGTTCTCCTTAATTGGAATCCCTTCTGCTCCCTGTTGTCCGACTGTTTGTGGTGCTTTGACACTCTTGCGTTTGGCTTGGATCTCCACCCTAATTTGGCACTGATTTTGCAACTTCCTTACAATTTGTATCCCTCATTCGGTTTATCTCGCTTAATGTTTTTATCTCCCTGACCTTCGCTTGGTTAATCACTTTACTTTTTTTTCTTCTTAATATCTTTTTTTTTTCTTTTTTTTTTTTTTTTTTTCTTTTTTTTTTTTTTTTTTTTTTTTTTTTTTTTGGATTTTTGTTTGTCTTGTTTCGGAAGCACTGGTTACGTAGCCGGATCGATGCCCGATCTTCGAGAGATCAGAGGTCGAAAACAGTTGACTTTATTGTCACATCATCACCGGCAATTGTCGTTGACTTTCTGGTAACATTTTTGCTGCAACATAACAATATCTTGTTAAAATACATAAAACTTTTTTTTTTCAATTTCAATTGGTTCATTAGAGATTTTAAAATTCAAGTTTCATGTGAAAAATAACAAATATAAAATAAATGTGACGAATATTCATAACAAATATAAAACAAATTTGATGCAATATTCAAAGTCGACGCAACGTTTTATTTTCAACTGATTCAATTATTTTTTAAAAACTAGTTTCATTATAATCCAGAAGGAATTTTTGAGATAAATTATTTTTCTATTTGTCACAGGTGAGAAAATGCAGTTCAGGATGTTAGCCAATTTTGGCTAGCCATACATAGAACCCAAAATTTGCCAATTATAATTCATTAAACTAATAACATTTGCGGAAAACTCAAACTTCAAAGAGAGTACTGCGATGCTCTGAAAGTTTAAGCATTATATACGATTTTAGCATTCCGCGTTGTCACACTATATATTTCACGAGGCATCTATGCAATTTTGGCAAAGGATTTATGCAATCTCCCGTGTATGAAGAGCCACGCCCTTTTTTTTGATAACTACGCATGTGCCATCAACCAGTCAAATATTGCGATTATAATTGTACTCCATTACATAAAATGAGTTTGCATAATCGCTCTATTCTGATATCTCGATATCGTTCCAGTTGTATATACGCAGTGCAAAATTTATTTTGAAGAGAATGCTCTGCCAAAATGTTCATTGGCTGGTTTATCGCAATTAATATTTCTGGATGCAAGAATTGTACCACATTTTGTCCTGGCAAAGAAAAGGTCCAAGATGGCGTTTGTAAGATATAAAATTCTATCAATTTTAAAACAATAAAAACGATCATTTTTATACAAATATAAAAAATTCTGTAAAAACTGTAACAATAAGAGTCCAAGTTATGTTTTAATTGCAAAAAATTAATTCTTCGGCATGTTTTAAGGAAAATTCTCAGATAAATGAATAGAATTTCACGTCTTTTCACGAAGTAAATTTTGTTGAACGAAGGATTCATTCTGAAATGTTATATAGTTTCAATGTATTTTGCACAATGGGTACATTTATTATTATACGGAAGCAAAATTAATTATTGAATTTTTACATGAAGAGTTATTGTGATATGAACTTTTTACCGTGAAAATCAATACTGTACATAAATTTACGATAGATATAATATTATTAGTATATAAATGCATAAAATAATCATTATTGTTAGCTCATCGTTATTTAATATAATTTGATCTCTAAAACTCAGTGTGTAAAAATCAAATGTCAACTTTTCATTTCAATTGAAAACTTTGTTACAAATTAAAATTCCATTTTCGTCAAATTTGTTCGCAAGAATCTTTTTCAGTCTCGAGATATCCTTATACGGAGAGCAATTCAATTTGATCTCGATAACGTCGCAATTGTATTTGATTTTCATCGAGCATTACAGGAGGAACAACAAGTCGAGCCATACTTCGGTTTTTAATTCAATTAGAAAAACGCGAAAAAAAGCCATCAAGTGTATCAAACCATTTTTTTGCACAATGGATTTTGCACAGACAAAATCCAAATATTTGCAAAATCACATCGCGGTCGTTGAAAAACTAATGGGAATAATGTCATCGTCGGTTCCAAGTCGCGGTTAATGCCGGAAAACTCTTATCCATTTCACTTGGCCAAAATTTCAATAGAAAATATCGAGAAACGATTATTTGTCAAAGTGTGCCATTAACCGTTCCGGCCTCTGCAATGCATCGTCCAACTGTTTTGCAGCTGGAAGAATCTGATTCCAATCGGATTATACATCACTTTGATATAATAATTTGAAAAGAAATTCAATTCAACAAACTATTACTATCTTGCAGAAAGAGGGAAAGAAAAAAAAAGATTCAATATTGCTGTCGAAAGTCCACTGGCGATGTAAAAAAGCACGACCGAGATTTTCAGATGCTTACAAAAGGTCTGTTATCCGGCAGGTATCTGTAAAAATGTTTACCTATATCTAGCGCGAATGTCGATACTTATTCTTACGAAGCATGGAACGGTTCATGCACGAGTGGAGAGAGGCAGCACTTTTTTTTTCCATCGACGAACGCTAACGCCGCTCAAGATCGCTTTGAAACTTAGCGAGGTTCATATTCGCCGGTATGATCTCGCACGGGTAATGGGACAATGTCAAAGATACCCCTCCCATCATCTCTGATATTGCCCGTTACGCACGATCTGATGTGATCCCTAAGCATACTTGCTACGTTCCATCGAATCTCTATCGCAAAAAATTTTCAATTGGTGTCAACATCAAATTCATATTTTATCAATCAAAATTGTTTGCACACAAAATTGAATTATTAAATTTGCACGGGAAGCACTGTTACAGAATATCAAACAAAATTAATTTTTCAGAATTTAAAAAATAATCAGCTTGTCCAAAAAGAAGAAAGTAATAAATAAAAGAGCATTTAAAAAGAAAATTCGAATATTCCAACTTATTTTGTGTTGAAATTTAAATTGATTGGATTTTTTAAATTCCTTACGCAGTCATTCACTGGTGCTTTTACCCTAGGATATGAATGAACTGCCCTAGTCTGAATGAGATAACTGTCTGCATCGTCATCATAAATGTCAAAGTAACGAATTTGATGATCACACGTTTTTTTTTCTGTTTGTTTGTGTGTTTTGTTTGTTTTTCATGAAAAAATACTACTTTGCTTTTAGAATCGTGAACGTAGTTTATTTATTTTGCGACGTTTTATTTAAAGGTTTCCGTAATGCATACGACATTTCGGTTGATATCACACGTAAAATGGCTCATAAGTTATAGATCGAGACCATCGAGAACCGCGACGTGATAAAGAAAACGATTTAGTGAAAGAGTCTCGTATAAATGACGGGCTTCGAAAGAGAAACTGAGAAATGGGAATAAGGAGAAGCGAAATGGGCAAAGAAGAGCGGACATCGTGCGCTCCTCTAAAATCGATACAACGTTTAGAAAGTACTTTTTGCCCACGCCCGTATCACGCTACCTGGTGAGAACAGCCACCTACTGCAATCCAACCCACGATTCGAACACATCCCCCGACGACCCATTTTCAAAATAGGAGAACAATTTTACGGTCGATTTTGTAAACTTGGGCTCCCTTCGTCCTACATCTTAACGTCAATCCATGTGTCCGATGCAATTCTTGATGAGACCCTCTTTCTCTCTCTCTCAGACTTGAATATAATGCTATCACATAATCAGAAACAGTTTAACGTAGTTCCAGCGAGAAAAACACATCTTTAAGATTTTAATTTTCATAATTCAGTTTTTTTTTTAATTTTATTAATGACTGTCTTATTAACAATAATCATCTGTCCAAACTTCAGAATTATTTGACGCAAATATTTTGCATTTAGAATTTTCAGAATTTTTTTAAAATTGAACTGGTTATAATTGAAGTTACTTTATATATTGTGGTTAAATTTAAAAACGGATTGCCACTTCCAATTCGAGGTAATCAATTTTAAATTTGTCAACAAAGTATAGCTTGTATAGCTATACGTATATTATTCCATTTTGTAAATTAACTTCATTTTCAGATGATCAATTATTTGTATATATTGCACATTTAATGAGAATAACTAGAAGATTAATTATAAGATTAAATTAATTTGTAAAGGAAAATCCCATGAAATTAGCATGACAATATTTGTGAAACTATAAAAGTGTCTGCAGAAAAATCTTGCCCGGAGTGAAGAAAAAAATTGCAAAAAATGTTGACAGATAGATAAGTTAAAAAACATCGAGACCCCATTCAAGATGAACGTGAAAAATTTCATGATATATACTTTTTTGTCTGCCCTTTTATCGAGTGCTCGATCAATTACAATTACGAAGATTGATGAAAACTGGATCGAGTGTAATTTTGACGAAACAATTTTCTTCATTCCGATAAATAAACTTGAAGAAAAAACGCCGCTGACCTTGAATGATTGAACAGATTTTGAAAATTCATTTTCTCAAATTATTTCGTGCCATTTCCGCGATTTCTATTTTTATTGTATTGATCATTCAGAGATTGTATGAAAGAAAACAATGGAAAAAGATATCGCGTAGGATTTTAAACTCGGATTACACCGTACAATCTATAATTATCATACGCCCGGATGTTTTATTCCCGGTAATGTTTCTGAATGAATATCAAAAAATGTTCTAATATTTTCTCCGGTGTTGTTCTGGCAAACGATTCAGGTCACACAATGGGGCAAATTGGATAAAACACTGCCAAATTTACCGGAATTGTAAAAACAAAAAATCAGTGATTTTATTGCATCGGACTTCGATGAATATTTGTAATAAAATTTATGCGCTCGCCCGTTTTGCAATTATTCAACGCCGGCCCGTATGAGTGAAATTCGAGCGCGAATGTTCGTTTTGATATGACTAGCTGAAAAAATTATACGACTCGTCATCAAAGTCCGCCAAAAAGAGCGGGACAAAATTTAATCTAGATCTGAATAAATGGTTTGCTAAATTATCTAACGTAATTTGCGATGAGAAATTTGCAAATAATCAAAGCACAATTATGTATCTAAACAGGGGAAGCGAAAATAGTGAGGTCGCTGATGCCGCGCATAAATAGAGCACCGCACGTATTCGAGAAGATGAATGTACGAGCACGAATAGCAAATGCGCGGTTCTTATAACGTTGTGGCAAATTTTGTGCTGCTACTGAAATGTGTCAACTTTGTGTTACTGCCTCTTTAATAAAGGCCTGGGGCACAACGCCCCAGTTGTACAATCTTTTCTTATGAGCGCGTGCAGGAAAAGCCTTCGAGTGGCATCCAGCGTGCAGCCGCCCCTGGCCGTTATGTATATTACCAAGTGCGATTCACCGTGGCGCAATGACCTGCAAAATTTTATTCGCACGCGTGCATTATTAACAACTAAAAAGAATCTCGGGTGTTTGTGCTCAAAGCAAAATTGTTTTCAGTTCGTGTCTATTGACACAAGCCGTAAAAAAATCGTAGTAAAAATACTACCGAGTTGAAACTAGTAGTATAACTATGTTTAACTTGATTTAAGATTTAACCTGCAGTAAGATTTTTTAATTTTTCTTTTAATTTTTGTTATCATTTTCGTCAAGTTCAAAAATTAATTATTTTTTCAATTTCAATATGATCATTTTTTAAAATGATTTTTAATGTTTTGTATACTTTTCAAAATTGCATATTTTTTGCTTTTTTTTCATTTTGTAAATTTTGTTGTAAAATTATTTCTTCTCACTTGGCAAGCATTTGTCGATTAAACCTAGAATCATCCTTCGGTTAAAACCTCTAATTGAAACATTGTTCTGCGATCATCGGTATTTACATAATGTTGATAACATCACGTACACAAACAATTTTTGTACACAAGAATTACGGTGTGAATGTTGTCTGAATGCGAAACACTTCACCTGACTAATTATTATTGCAGATTTGAGCAACGGTTACGTTTCGAAATTAATATTAATTCGACTGCTCCAATTCAGACCTTCGGTTTTAATTCAAAAACATTTTGATAATAAGATTTCTGCCGGGTTCAAAAATTTATTCGACATTGATCGGGAAATTTTGACTCGATCTAACTAATTTGTCCTTCTGCAAATGTTGACGTGAAAATTTCATTAGTTAACTAGACGACAGGACTTTGTTTTTGAATTAAATTTTTAAAATAATTCTCATTCACAATTCAATTATAACATTTCCAATTCAGTTGTCCTGAGTTTGATTTGCTCTCAAAGGTCTCTCTCACTTACTCTCTTTATGCCTTCGCGTTTCTCAAAATGAAATGATACTTCAGTTTTATTTGTGTGTCAAAAACGTTGACCTATTAAGGTAATTGACTGTTAATTTTGACAATAGTCTGTTAACTCATCGACTAATAACAGAATAAAAATTGCTTCATTAACTAAATTGGCACGTGTTAAATTTAATTTGCTTAGTTTTCTAGCAAAAAAGTCTGTGATGAGTTTTTGTACATGAATCAGTTGGCGTGTTTTGATTGATGGGCCCTGGATAGACTATACTGAAATAGGTCATCATACAAAATATTACACCTACGTTAGAATTAAGAAATGAACATTCTTTAAAGATTTTTTTTTCATTTAAATTTATCCATAAAAAATATCACGTTCTTTTCACTCTTCAGATATTTTAGATTTTTGATTTGCAAAAGATTTTCCAACGATCAATAAAAAGCAATACTAGGAAACATGAAACAGAATCTCGAATGTCATTCATAAATAATTTTCATTAAATAGTTCCAAACATGAGTTTTTTTTCAATCACACCGCCGTTGGGGCTCGAACAAGTTTGTGTGTTGGATTACATATATGTCGCACGTGGGTTTTTATCAGACATACGCGTGCGATTCGATTTTTAATTGAACCGTCAAAATCCTTAAAGCATTTTATTCTCCCCCGTGCTCTTTGATTTCCACCCTTTCAGTCCCTTCAAATCTCATCTCGCTCGCTATTTTATGAAACAGGATACGAAAATTGATCAAATCAAAATACTTCTAATAAACCTTTGCCTCGAATATTGCCAATATCCGGTCCCCTCGACGGAATGTAATTAGACGAAATTTTTCATCCCAACAAGAAAAATTGTCCTGAAATCGAGGGGAAAAAATTTGCCAACATTATTGTCACAAGATCCCATTTTAAATTATGAATTCAACCTGAGACCGTTTCTTTTGTATTTATTTTTCATTATACTTTCATTTATTTTTTTGTTACAGTCCCGTATTTTGCACAAGTGTAATTTCCTTTTTGTTTCGTTTTTTTATTCAAAGGTCAAACCAATTTTCATATTCGCCCCCACAAAATATGAGATCACGTTCGCCTGAAAATATTCTGAAAACTTGATGAGAGATCAATTATACCAACCATACGTCAAGCTTCCTTTTCGTAACCTACGTCACGTCTGGATGATTCATTCAGAATACCGTCCGAGTCGTGACGGTGGTGCAGTTGACTGTTCTAAAATCATTTTTCATCCTAAAACTTATTGCCCGGTGGGTGCAATCAGATATTCGAGAAGCCGAATGAGAACAAATGTTTAGCTAGCCAATTTTGCCAGTGAAATATTTCACCGTCCGGTCCAATTACCGAAACCGCAAAACTTTGAACACAATATTTATAACGCGCAAAAGTAACGATTCTCTGAGCATGCATCTCCGATCGAAGCGCCACACGTATTTTTGTTCCGCGTATTTACATAAAAATTGAGCCTTTGACGGTTTCATTAAAAACATCGGATTAGTTTTTGTACGCATGATGCATCGCTTTGAACAAAGGACTGGAGAGTCATACTGCGCCGAAAGTATTATTTCTATTCAAATGGTGAAAAATAATGTTTCCATTCGGAGAGAACGGAAAACAAACAAAAATCAATGACAAAAATCTTTCCTCCAAACATTTCGGTCTCGATCGATGATAGGGACGATTTATTGAAAGGCACAGTTGGCCATAAGAATCATTGGGGTGGAAAAAAAAAATAAGATCCCTAATGAAACCTTGCTCTGGATTGTAAAACTGTAAAATTATAAACTCAAGCTGTATACTTTAAACTTGTAATTGCTACAATTTACGTCGTAGTTGTTAAGGATGCTGAATAATTGAGGACCACACTTGGAATACGAATCCTTCAGTGTCGCGATTAAAAAGTGAAAAATAAATGACTCATTTATCATCTAACTGATAAAGCAGCCGAGATAAAAAGTGACATTATTCTGGCACATCTCCTTCCATCGTTATATACATTGCTATTGCAAAATAGAGTGAATGAATAAGAAACAATGAATCACGTTCACGAATCTCGCCTTTTTTTGCAGACAAAAAATTAACCCAAAACTGTTCCCGGAAAGCTTGCCACGAAGTTGATTTTTGCAACGGAACGAAAGAAAACAAAAATCCCAATCCCTCCAAGACACGGATAAGTTTTTTTTCCCAAACACATTTTTCTCTTTCAAATTTTATCCCCAGAATGTTGTGTTCCAGATTTGGATAGCCCGACTTAGAATCACGTACAAAACAGTTGCCAAAGATGAGATGACTTTGCTAGGATAACAGGGCGGTCATCTCTTGCGTCGCAGAAAAATCAACCACTTTGAAGTTGGGTCTTCGGAGTTATACACTTGAGAAAATTGAAAATAGCCACTCACCACTGGGCAGTGCCGCCAGCCCCTCGCAGAAACCGACAACTCTTCAATCGCCCATCCACGTATAATCCATATACACGCCCCTAGATGTATATACGTATGTACCTAAAAATTATACACACTTTTTTCAGAAACTGCTGGTTGCATGTTAAAGAAACAAAAATCAGTAGGAAGAGGATGCTACAGAAGAAAAGAAGGGATTGAAACGGAGGGGGGGGGGAATAAGGTGTCAACCGACGCGTAAGATCAAAGAAATTCCGATGGATGAATTTTACAACACACCCTGAATCACGGAAGAACAGAATCAGCCGCGAGTAATACGGGTGGATGTAAAATAGGCGGGACTGCAGGACCGTCAAATCTCTAAAGAAAAATCTTGGAACCCCGAGAAGGGTTTGGGTTTGAAATTTCGGGACTGAAGATGACAAAAAAAGGGAGGAAAAATGGAAAATAAAAAATATGAAAAAAAAAGGAAAAGACGAAAAGGTAGAAAAAGATGGGAGAGAGTAGATCGCGATGAAAGGGGTTTACCGTCTATATGGGTGGACACGCACGCATGGCACTTAGTAAAAACCCGACGACGCGCGGATACTGCGGATTTGAGATGCGTCCTAGGCGAAAAATGTCAATATCCCGTCGTCTTCTGTGTTTCGCAGTTGTCGCGGACTGCGCCCTTTAATCGGAACACCTTGGGCGGGTGCTCGCACGTAAACACGCCCGTAGTCAGCGCGATACCTGGGGCGACTCCGGACGCTCTCGCTGGAAGGACCCGCTATGTCGGACGCAGTGAGACTTGCCATAGGCTGCACATCGCGCAGGGTGCTCGTCGTGCCTACACACGTACCTTACTTTACTATATCCGAGACGTAACCATGGCGATCGGCGATCGATTGCGAACCTGCGCCCTCCCAGCAAGTTAGCTTCCTACGCGCGGCCGCGCGTACGCCGGCGCGCCGAGAACGTCCGAGAGAGCATTGTTGTCACACTTTTCTCTCAGCCGAGAGGGCCGTTCTTCGCGTCGTTCGAGTTATGCGAACATCATCCAGAATAATTGGCCTCGGCCACTCGATTTTGTCAATCTGGGCCGAAGCCCGTTTCAATTTGAGGCCTCCCAGAGATGCAGCTGGGGGACATCGTGTGGAAAATCACATCACACCCAAGCTCCTCTACCCCTGAGATATAATTCCGTCTAAAAATCATCCCCGTTAGAGTCACTTTGCTGATCCAACGAGGACCGAGAAAGGAGTCAATTTGTGTTAATTTTGTCTTCACTTTTTTTGTTTTCATTTCTTTGTTTTTTTCTTCTTTTTTTTCGTCGACGGTCTTTTTTGCCTCGGTGTGCATAAAAGGGGCTCTCTCGCTCCGTGCTGGAAGATCCAACTTGTCAACCTTTGAGGAAAGTTGCTGGAGTTGAGAGGTCGATAATGAACGTAGTTAATAATGTTCCGTTTCTTTAAATGAGATTTTGCACGTCTATCGTTTTGAATTGCAAACGTTGTTTGAACCACGGGATCAGGCCATTCAGAGACAAGTTTTGTCGTTACGCGAAAGGGGCAATGTTCCTTTTTTTTTCTTTCAGTCATAACATCTCGGGACGGATTTATTTTATTTTTTCTTAATTTTTTTCTCTCTCTCTCTCTCTTTGTTGGTTTTATTTTGTGTAACAGAGGAAGAAATTGTCGGATCGAAGTTTGCGCAGCCTCGCGCTAAACTAATTACTGGCAGCGCTGTTGAAACTTCGGTGATTAATCTATTTTCATAAACTTGAATATCATAGTCGGACGATTTAGTGATTAGGATAGCGTGATTATTTTCTCAGTGTTGGTAAACGCGACGGGCCGCTGGGTAACAAAGCATCGTTAAGAGCGCCGAAGTTCCATTCTTCTTTATCTATTCCTACGTGAGGCAATACAAACATTGGCACTGAGATGGGTATTTTCCATTTATTTATACCTGAAAAGTAAGATTACCGTGACACCTGACGGTTTTATTGCGAGAACATTATTGTATTAGAGAGGTTTCAGAATAGCAATGTGAAAAGAGCTTTTTTATTTGCTTCCTTTTTGTTTTCGGGATTTGTGTTCCACCTCAAGTTTAGCGAAAAACAATTTTGAGATCAAAGGTTTTCGACAGCTGTAAGCCAAAAATGTCAGAGATCTTAGACAGCCTGGTCCGCTTATAAGCTAAACGCCTCCCAATCTGGCCAAGGTTTGCTCGAGGTTCTCCCGAGCTTTTCATTATCACATGCAAAAGAAATGAACTTTACGAAGTGGCAGGAAAAAAGAAAATCGTTCCAAAGTAGGAATATATGAACGAATTTCATGAAAAAAAAAGTTTTCACCGAAAGTTCTGGAGTGAAATTTTTTTATATAAAAATAAATCGAGATGAGTCATGGTTTCCAAGTTTTTTTTCCATTCAACATTTTTAATAGCTCCATTTTTTTAATGAATAACTTTTTGTAATATTCTAATTTGTACTTCGTTACAGGGATTTATCGTGGGAATGCTTTATATAAAAGTATTTTTCATGATAAAACTTTGTAAATTTTAGATCTTCCATAGAGGAGGAAAAAAAACGGCTTGCTATATATTGAGAACATATTTCCAATCGTGACGTACCCTAAGGTGGTAGGCACATTATTATCACGCTATTCATGCAAAGGTATTCTTTGCCAGATTTTGAAGACCCGTATGCTCCAGGACCGATCTGGAATGCAATTCGGCAGAAATCGCATAATTTTGGATGTAGAGTGAGAATAATAAGGCCGGATTATTAGTCGACGTGCGTTGTCTGAAATGTAGTCGTTCCTACTTGTAATTCTATTGTTTGGAAATCAAGCGAAATTATAGATAAATGGTTTTTGGCATGTATAATCGTCGTTGAAATATTTGCAATTCGATGTCGTTTCGTAACTTTAGTAGAAATTTTTTTTTCGTTATACTTTCTTAAATACTCTTTTTATAGGAGGAAAATCATTCAGAACGGAATATTCCCATTTGAAAAACTGGGTACACAATGTTCCGGCTACATTCGCATTCATAATAGACCGCGTAAAATTGTAAAGTTTGGAGAAACGTTCGGCAGTTTTGGCCACTCGTATACTAATTATACTCAACTAGACATGCAATCAGTTTTGTTTATTTAAACTTTTTTTTCAATTCCAGGGTATTTGATTTTTGGATTTAGTCATTATTTGGTTTCAACGAGAACGAAAATGCTTTTAAATGCACTTAAAATCACTTTAAATCATATCGATTAGATTTTTTAAAGTATATAGGCAAAATTGAATCCTTCAACATTTCTAGCTTCCACAAAAAATATTAATTCGTTATTGATAGAATAAAATAATAAAAAAATTCATTCCAATTCTAAAAGTGTGATAACATTTTATGCAAATGGATTTTGTATAAACAAAAAATGTAACGTTATCAAATACTAATATCGCTTTACTGTTCAAATATCATTTACAGATTGTTTAAATATGTTATTAGCAAATAGATTATTAACAATTTATTGCATCTATTCTTCATCAATTTGTCTATTTTACTTCATCTCGAATATGATCGATATCATATTTTTTATAGAACATAACGGAGTAGACATCTGTAGTACCAAATTATCGGAGTAGACATCTGTAGTACCAAATTATCGTCCTGTAAGTGATTTTATCCTCTGTAGGTAAAGATAAAATTCAACCAGTTTTATCATTTTGTGGTGCCCTCTGTGAAAAATTGATTTTCTCAAAAAGCTTTCCGTTGAAACTTTAAAAAATTTATTGGCGCGTCTCTCTATTTTTCAGTTGTTATTACTTTTTTTATATTTTTAAGAATAATGTTAATATAAATTACGTTTGCAAATAAGAAAAAATATTATTTCCTACAACATTTATAAACACAAAATAATGTTACTTAATAAATAGTTAATTTTCATTTAATACAATTGTTTAAATCAGTTTATTTACAATTTTAATTAATTTACATTCCTCACATACGTACTTTCAAAATTTATTTCGTCATAATGTTGAAAGATCAACGTTTTGCATTTTCTAACATGTTTAACTAACTTCAGTTTTCGTGAGTTTTTTGGTCCATTTTTGGTGGACATTTGACACGTAAGAATTTGTAATAAAATTAGTACATTCAAGTTGTTTAAAGGCACTTTTTTTTGACATTCGCTGCTTCACATGTTTTCTATCACACTTCAAATGACACAAGCATCCAGATATAATGATTGTCAAAAAATTAATGAATGACACATTGGCACAATGAATCATTACGAATCATAAAATCCCCGAAAATCTCACAATAAAAATAAAACGTTCGACGGAGGTACAAAGTCCGTGAAATTCGATTACTTACGTTAAACGAAAAACCTTACTTCTCGTTATTTCCTTATTTCAATAGAAATAATACAAAAATACTATACGAAAAAAAGAACATCAGTCTATCTTTACGAGTTATCCTTCTCGAAAAATTAACCGCGAATTTCTCACGCTGCGCTTATTTCATGATATTCGCTTAATTTGCTAGCACGTCGTACGAGAACTTAAAATCAATTATCACAACAGTTGGTTAAGATTCGCACTTTGGGCGGATAACATTATCATATAATTCACTTCATTTGCTCTAATTTACTTCTTAACAATAAAATTTAATGTTGATGAAAAATTATTTTTTGGCATCTTGAAAGTTATTCAAAACAGGGTATAATGCATCAGTCTTATATTTTATTCGCGTAGATCAGATAACAATTGTATGGGATATAATATCAAAATGTATGAGACCTGAAAAATAAACGTTTCAGTTGACTTTATACAAACTGGTCCTTATTTCTCTCAATTCAAAAATTAACCTGTATACATTAACACCATACTTGCTATCTATACATCTCAGATCCTACAACCCCACGATCAAATTTCTACAAAAATACTTTTTCAAAGTTCAGATCACAATCCAAACGAAATATTTTCAAAAAAGCTTTCCTCCGTTTCGTCCCTAACTTCTGTACATCCTCTAAATTCACAAGTAAGCTTCTCTCACAAAATGATTTTGCAAAAAGTATGCCCCAACGATCCAAATAATTTATCTCATATATTACAAGCGGCGTTCGTACCGTCCGATCTGAATCCTTGGAAAACATTTTGCGCGCTGTGTTGTAGCGTCTGCAGCGGCCTGGAAGTTTTGCTCGGCGCCGCGAGGAGTCTGCTCCAAGCCCGGCAGGTTTTCCCTGACCAGACCCACATCCCGGAGGTCACACCAATAACTAACGACAAAAAGAGCCTCAGCAGGGCGACTTCCAACCCCGCGGCTCGGTAGACCGGCCCGGGCACGCAGTTTTGGGAAGACCTGCAGTCCAACGCCGCCAGGAGTGCCAGGGTCCGCCACCTTGGTCTCACATGAGACTCGTGCAGCGCGCAAGCCAACCCCCCAAGGGCTGGGAGCGCATAGAGCAGAGCGAAAATTCCTAATCGCGTCATAAGCCGTTCGAGTTTCGTTGCCACGCGGCCTGCGGCTCGAATTGCCCGGCGTACACGGACCAGAGCCATGCCTGCGATGCTGGCGAACATACAGCCTGTGAGCAACAAGATCACGTGTGGCAGCACCTCCAGCCATAATGTTGAATCGTCCGAGATGTGACAGAGCCCGGTCAACTCGTCAGCTACTATGTTTCTTGAGATCAAAGTTCCTGTTGAGATGCAAACATTGATCAATTAATTGAAAACAAATTATTTATATTTTTTAAAACATTGTTTCAAAAAATCTATTTAGAAAGTCAAATTGGCAAAAGAATGATGAAATGGTTTCAAGGAATTATGTCAGGTTGAATAAAATGAGTGGAAGGGCGGGTTTTTGCACTGCACTAACGCGCGAGATCCGAAGCGATCAAGCTGTTAATTTAATACTGCAGGACGAATATTAAAGTGAAAAAAACATTTTACCTCCAGTCAAAAGAATGGGAAATCCCCATGCCGCGGCGTGTAGATAGCTGGATATATTATGCAGCGCTTCGCTGCTCCATTCATTTCTTGCACTAAGCAGCCAGCATCCGCAGAGAATTACCCACCACATACTGCTAGTTAAGCCAAGATAATACCTGGCCAGCCACCATATCGTGCATGGAACGCTTTTTAAACCGTCGTGGACCTATAACAGATTAATTAATACTCATTATTTCACGCGCCTTGCAATTTTGATTTATTTGTACAATTTATCTTTACCATAAAACAAGATTGAACGAAAAAATTAAACTATTTTTATTCGTTTGAAATGTAAAGAAATCAAATTTATTTAAACAGGATTTAAAAATGTTGTTAATTATTTAATATGTTTAATTTATTTGATTATTTTATATATTAAAATATTCACCGGTACATAGCTCGGTCCATCGTCTTGACTAGCACAGCTTAAATTTTCAGCGCCGATCGCTCCACGAATGATGTAAGCGACTGATAACAAATTGTAACACAAAGCGAGGAAAACTATCGGCCTCTCGGGATATCGAAACCGAGACGGCTCTACCCAAAAGGTAAGCAATGTGAATAGAGTAGATAAGAAGCAGAGCCAGGCCCAACCGGTCATCCAACGTTCGGCAAATCGCTTGTCGTCAGCACGGTAATATGCATCTGCTCCGCATCGAGGGACACATGATATCTAAAATGTACGAAACAGATGTTGGTCGAATGGTTTCTATCACTTCCATTACGAAGGATTTAGGATGAGAGATATGTTCACGGGTCCACAACATTTTGACAAATTGACAATTAAAATTTTATTTTTTATTTTAACTTTTCAAAATTAATTTTTCAATACTTTTCATACTTTTGAAAAACCTTTCCCAAAGTACTTATTTGAAATGCTTTTTTAAAATACTTGTTCAGTGTTTTTTTTAACTTACATCTTCCACTGAGGGTGTTTGTATAAAATCCGGCGGACATTGGTGATGTTGGTTGCCTTTAGCGAGTAACTGGATAGGTTGCCACTGTTGCTGATTCCACTGAGTTGCTGGCAATCCTGACGGAGCGACGTCTGGCAAAATTTCTTCCGGCGGTGGTTGAACGCACAATGTGTTTCCTATAAACAATTAATCAATTAATTAATTAACCAATTAATCAAATTTGAAGAAAAGGACGTTAAAATGATTTCAAATGCACTAATGGTGATCAAATTTGTATTTTTTTTTTAAATTGTTCTAAACGTCGAATTTCATCCAGCCAAAATTTAATTTAAAAACATAAGAAATTTGAGAAAA
Source organism: Trissolcus japonicus (assembly GCA_030522925.1). Taxonomy (NCBI): domain Eukaryota; kingdom Metazoa; phylum Arthropoda; class Insecta; order Hymenoptera; family Scelionidae; genus Trissolcus; species Trissolcus japonicus. Next base: position 275,479 of record JAPYZS010000071.1, on the reverse strand, counting down.
AAAAATCTTACCATTGTCAGGAAAGCGATCACAGTCAAACATTACTGGCCAAGGCACGGTGAGTCTGGTCAGTGCGGGTTCGCAGTCTCTTTTCACCGAGAGGCAGAGCGATTTGCACGCCGGTATTTGCATGGATACATGCTCCGAGCACACCGGGGCAAACACGGCACACAGAAAGAATCTCAAGTGCCGCGAGCAGTTGGAGTGAACCAAGGGTTTAAAGACAGCCAGCTGTTACACACAAAACACACCTTTTTACAATTTTGTTCGGCCATCATTTATGGTATATCTTATCAAAAATTATACGTGGTGCACAAATGGCGAAGGTTCATTAATGACAAAGTGTGTTGATAGTGACACGAATGCGCGTCGTTAAATATTGATGCACGTTAAATTATTCATCAATCTGGTACCAAATTATTCTAAAGCCTGGGGTTTCAAAGTTTCTGAAAGTGATGGGTTGAAAGCATGCGAAGGTGTAAAAATGATGCTTTTTTTCAAGAATCAAACTGAGTTAAAAAAGATTTTAACTAAAAATTATTTTGCAAATGAAAACAAAAAAGGTTTGGCCAAGTTATTGGACAGGGATGATTGCTGTAATGGTCCGAGTGTCATTTGTCGTGAAAAGTCGTAAAAATGAGTCTTTAAAATGTGTAATGCGAAAAAATGGAATCCTTTGTCGGAGAGGAGTAAAATTGTTTTTTCCGCGTGTTCTATTGAGCCGAACGGTGCGCCGAGACTAAAAGAGGAGTAGAAAATAAAGAAACGAGAATATAGCCTGAGGCATAACGAGCAGCGGGCACCGGAGGTAATTATCCCGCCCATTCTTCCCGCCTCTCTCGACGGGTCCGTGCTTTCGGTGGACCCAAGATTCGCCCATTATGACCCGTTCGTTTCGTCTCGCTCGAGTCCGCTCTCTCAAATTATAGTTCTTTTAAAATTGCGTGGTAAGCCGTAACGCCGATTCCATGCGAGGCAATGTGCTTGTTTTTTTTCTTCTGCCTCTTTCATGAAAGGCCGGGCACCGATGCCTCTACTAAAAAAAACACGTTTCTGTTCAGCCTCATCAAGACGGATTAATAGGTCAAAAGCATTTTTCGGATCAGTGACAAATATTAGATCTGCATTAATGATAATTCGCGATTATTCAAATTCAGCTTTGATTGCATTTTTAGTATCTTCGGAACGATGATCGGCTTCGTTTCAAAATTGTTACAAAAACAACAAAATCTTTAAACAATTGAATTTTACAATTAACTAGAATGCAATTTTTATTTATTTTTTTTTTTTTATAAATTATGTGTTTTTAATTAAAAATTTAAAGATTGTCAAAATCAAAGTTCAAAAATCAGAAATAATGGTACTCATTATTAACTCTAAAATTTTACTGAATTAATAAGATTGCATAACAAAAAAAGATTTGTAATTTCTGCACACAAAACATGACAATTCATTATTTAAAAAAATACCACATTAAAACAAATTATATTAAAACTAATTGTAATAATAAAAGAAAACAAATTTGGAGCAAAAAAAATGTCAATCACTTTTAAGATCATTTCGAACAATATATCTTGTTTTTTCATTCGTAAGAAGAGAAGAAAAAAAGAAAGGGGGAGGGTTAGGGAAACGAGGTAATTTGGACGGGTGAATCGAATGAGGCCGCAGCGTGGAATAAAATGCAATTTCTGCGCATTTACGATTTCGTAGTACGTTCGGTTGATCCGCTGTCAGTCGCGCGGTAAAACGTTAAGAGAAGAAAACAGCAAGATAGATACGGCGGCGGCCCCTGTTGAACGATGTTTCTGAGCGATGCGTCGAAGACGAGGACGATCGGCAGAAAGTTAGACTTTAAATCGGAGAAGCGCATCGTGAAGACCGGTTCTTGGCCCTTTCGTTCGTTATTTCGCGTTTTTTCCAGCACCGGCGCGCAGGCCGTAATGCAGCATACCAAAAAGAGAGGTAAAAAAAAGAAGGCGAAAGAGAGAACATGACGTACGCGGGCAGAAAAATAGGCGCATATAGAGCGCCTCGGACAGAGACGGATAGAAAGCAGGAAGGAGAGGAGGAGATAAAAAGTTGCGGGCACCAACGAGGCAACATTTTAAACCGACTGACGGACAATGCGCGGAGACAACAAGACGTCCGTCTTGCACGCTCTTTTTGCTCGCTCGCCTCAGTTAACTCGCCACTTCGCTTCTCCTGTTTTTTCGTCATTCCCGGCTCTTCTTTCTTCTATGCTCGCAATGCCGATTGCTTCCCTCTTTGGCATCCACTGATTCCTCGCTGCGTCTCAGCATCAATGCACTTCTTTTCATAAGCCTCAGACGCGCCGTTTAAGACAGAGAGAGAGAGACTCGGAGACAATTTTTGTTTTCTCATCAAATGCTGTACATTTCTGATGCCCTCCAAATAAATCGCACACGAGACGGCGCATTGCGATCTCGAGATATACATTTCTATAATTATCCGACCGTCGCTTTGGAATCCCATTTTTTAAAACAAATTTTTCAAGATAGACATTCTCATTTTGCAAAAATAAAATTATTTTTTATGTTGTTTTTTTTAACGAAGAAATATTTCAAAGAAATTATTATTTTGCAACAAATTATAATTTTAATCGAAAACTTTTGATTTCAAAAAATTAATTTTGTGTATAAAAAAAATTTTAAAAAATTAAAATCAGAATTTTTCAATTTACAGAAAAAAATTGTTATTTTTTTTTATTTTTTAAACTTTCAAGAGCAATTTTTGATACAGAAAAAAAAGAGAGACAGTAAAAATCAATTTGTTGATATCAGATTACACCTGTTGGGTCATTTACAAGAGGTTCTCGCGATATCCTCAATCACGGAAAACAAATTAGAGATGGCCAAACGGCGACGCAAAGACTTGCAGTGGAAATGATCCACGCTGTGCTCTGTAATTTGGAGCCTTCCGGGAACAGTTGGGATTTATAATTGACAGCAACGCCAATGTTTTCTCAAAGATTAAGGTGGAAGATGGAAGAAGGTACGAGTTAAGAGCTTCCGAGACGATTGGCGGCCAAGTCTCCGAATGGCTCATCTCTCTCCCTTCGTATATATACATAATAGACGCAGTTTACCTGAGTCTGTCTTCTTCAGACCGGATGTGGTAGAACGTTAAGGACAGCAATTACATTTCTCGAAGATGCAATAAAAAATATTATGCACTTTTTTGTAACGTCCTATTCTTAAATGAAATTAAGTTTCATTGTCCTTAATTTTTCATCTTCAAAAAGTAAAAGTACAATGTTTATTTTGCAAAATAAAAAAATTCTGATTTTTCCTATGTATTAATTAATTTTTACTAATTTTGAAAATTTAAATAAATTTAAAGAATAGATGTCAAACTAAATATTCAATAGGTGAAACCAGACATTCAATGTTTTGGTTATTTATTTTGTCACTACGATCTTGATGAAAAACAAAAAGAAATCTTCAGAAGTCATCAGTGTTTATGTCGTAAAATACCCCAAATGTGTTTTTCTGTCAAAAACCTTTTTTTTTCCTGACTGTTATTTTTGGTTATTATTCGCTGAACGTGAAATCACACGAACGCATTCATCTCATCTCATTCTCGGTGAATGGAAACATGTTTTTCTCGGATTTCCTTTCTTGCATTAAATTCTTTTCAACCGCGAACAGGTTTTTTTTTCATCGATCATTGATTAATTAGTTTTTCCGAAAAAAAACTTTCCGATTGGAACTCGATCATGACTAACATCACCTCGTGACAAATGTACAATAGTTTACAGTTCCTCGAAACTATCACATAATTTTTCATTCCGAAGCAGAAGAAAAAAACGACCGATTCACTTTGCCCGGCGAACCTGAAAATGTATAATCGAATAACGATAAATAAAATTGATCCAAATGAGATCACACAAGTACAGAAAACGGCAATTTCGAAACATCGGCAAATTTCTCGTTCGTTCCAAAAAAAAAAAGGAAAAAAATCGGCAAACTTTATTGAAATAACTTCGGATCGATATGTGCAGGCCGTTTATAATAATTGAATTAACGCAACGGCCATGGGGGCAATTAAAAGAAGCTGCATCTGCATAATTATCTTTCCCTGACGACAAAGGCAATTTTTTGTTATCTCGTCGTAACATGCTGACTTTAAAACGATTTTCCATATCGAAATGCTAAAACAAGTTTGCCCCTTCCTTAATTTTCTCATCGGCTGTCTGTTCCATCTCAGATCGTGTAGGTATCTTTTACGATAGCAAAGTCGCCTTGAGTCTTGAGTCAAGCCGCAAAGAAACTGCTGCGGGTTAGAGAGAGACGGATCCTCGGACGGAGAGAAGAAAGGAGGGACGATTGGCGAAAGAAAGACGGATAAAGACGATGAGCCGACAAAAGGACCGTTTTCTTACACACTATAGCATCCGCGCGCAGTCAGGAAGGACGAAGACCCGAGGAGAAGACTGGATCGAGAATGCCAGGCACTGCCCGGCTTCTCTTTCATGAGCGCGGAGCTGATCTTGGCAGTCGGATTATTTTCAAAATCTCGATCATGTGCAAACAAAGTATGCGACGACAAGTATGGGGGTGTACGTAAAATCGTACCACATTTATCAACACCAAAGTACGGAATAAGAATCACCTTTTCTAAATTTTAATTCAGTTATAATTTTATATGACAATTTGTACATTTGATTTTTAAAAAATTTTGCAAGTAATTTATATCCTGATGTGTCTTATCTTTTTAAATTTTCATCTTCAATATTTCAACGGGCGTGGTTATAATTTGTCAACATGAAATTATTGACCTTTAGAATGTTTATCTATATAAAAAGTTTATCTAAGGGTAGTAAATAATTCTCAAACACAATAGGTATATAAATTGCTTAGCGGTTGTTCAAGGCGATGGTTATTGATTTTTTGGGTTATGATTTTTCTTCTTAGTTAACCAATTTATTAATCATGACATCACAAAATCATGAGACCTTATTTCTCACTTTTAATGCCTCTACCAAGTGTTGGTGCTTGAATTACTCTCATGAAAACTGAAAAGCCTGGAAATACCAGGTATATAGGTCTCGGACGGTTCACTATTGAAGGTCTTACAAAAAGCTTTTCATGACGTTTTTTTTCGTGTTTTTTGTTTGATATTTATTTCCAAGCCGAATTATTTTTATTATTATTTCTTTCAATTTTTATTTCATTTTTTATTATACCTTGGGGTTTCGTGAATTTCAACACTTGCTGCGTTCGCACACGTATGTAATTGTGCACCACAAAGGATACCGCACAGATAATTTGCAAGACGAGACCGCTGCGCGGCTTTATCACCCTAGTCTGACTAGATATCCTTCCTGTGCTTTATCGGCAAGAAAGGCCGATAGTAGCCCGGCCGTCTGGACTTCGGAGAAGTCGTTTAATGAGTTCCGCATTTGTCTCGACTCGATTGCACCATTAAGTCCCATGCCATGTTGGAGAAAAAATTACATATTGCGAAAATTATACCACTCTGATTTTTCACCGAACAACTCTATATGCTATTTGGCTCAAAAAAGAAGCGTTCAAAAATGTATAAACATGTATTGTGCATGTTGTATTTCGGTTCCATAAAAAATTTCATAAAAAATCAAATGAAATTATAAATTTTAAAATTTGTTTCGTAATGATAAAATTGGATTCTCATTAATTTTCATTATTTAAACTCTGATTGATTGCAAGTTCTGAATAATGAAATTTGCAAAGTTGGATAAGAGAGAGAGAGAAAGGAAGAGAGACAAAGTTAACATTTGCCAAGTTTAGAAACCGTCTGAAGGGATAGTGTTTCTATGGGTGTACGTATTCATCACCATTTGACGATTGCCGGTCGAGATAGGGGCATTTCCAATCGAGAACCTCTTCGCTCTGGGAACACAAGTATTTGTAATTGTTGTTTGCTTCGTCGGTGACCCTTCTTGGCCATTGAAACCAATAAGGGTTAATTGATTGAGCTCTCCATCTAAATTAGGACCGAATTAGCTCATTTTAATTAACTTATTTTAATTTGTTTCACTGTCAATAAAACCAAGCAAACTTCACTCTAAAACATTTGTTTCAATTTAAAAAAAAAACTCATCCAAATTTTATCAAACATCCAAATATCCAAATATTTACAAACAATTTGAAATGAAATTTAAAAAATGATTTATTTTCGTTTGACAAACGAAAATCGAATAGCACGAAGCATAAGTGTAGGAAAAATCCGAGCGAGACAAATTATCGTGCAGAATTTTTGATGTGTACAAACACAGCACTCGCTCTCGAAACTAACATCTTGCATCGGAAGAGTAATTCCACGTGTTTCTGTGTACTCAAGTTATTTAAAGAATTACGAAGAGATCGTTTACTCGTCGACCGTACCTTCGATCTTTTTGAAGTGCCTCGAGACTCGACAACATCTACAAACTTATTTAAACCAAAAAAAGATTAAAGGCTTGGAGCTTTTCACCCGTGTGCCGAAACGCGCTCGCTTCGTTGAACGCATCCGCTTGCCTCGGTCTTCTGAAGCGCAATAGACTATAAAGCTGCGTCAAAGACACTCCACATCATCAACGTGACAGCAACATTTTCAGACCCGTCAAAGACATTTTTGCAATATAACCAAATTTTTTATACCAACAACTTGAAAATAAATTCAACCAAAAAATCTTTCTGAAATTTTTACATTTGTTATTTTCGAGGTTGTTTCTTTGTCATCTTTGTCTCGAATGAATTTTCAGCCTTACGATATCAAAGTTGAAAAAAATTGAAAAGAAATATTCAAAAATGTTTAATTATAATGTAAAAAAAATTGTATGAAGAGTAATTTAAAATGAAAATGTATCTCATGTCCAAGTAGGGCAATTAAAAGGGTCGCACAATATACAATTAAGAAAGACAACTATATCGTCGCGGACGTTATTGTGTTGCTTTTATTTGCGAATAACATCTTTTAATTTTACGAATAAAAACGGAAAAGAATATATGCGCTTGCGTGCGCATAATCGAAACGTGCGTGCCTAGGCGAGTCAATTAGTCTGCACGTCCGCTGAGAACACCGTTCCCCGTCAAGATCGCGATGAAGCGACGCACGTTTGGTATAATGCGTTTACACAGCGGCGGCGCGTTTCATCATCGGTCGATCAATTAACGTTGGACTGCAATTACTAGCAGGCCTCTCTGCAACCGCGCAACTCTTATTTGTAATTAAAAATCTTTCGAGTGGTTTCAAGCACCGGTGCTCTTAAGCCATGTTACACTTTCGTTCCTGGCATTTTAGCGTAACTCAAATAAACCACATACTTCCACTTTTATATGTCGGCGGATCCTTACATATATAGTTATACTATGTATACTATCTATATACCTATATACACTTTAATTATTCGTCAAAGTTGTTATTTCAAATCAGAAATGTCTTCTGGAAATGAGGCAGGCGAATTAAAATTTCTCAGACTGGTTGATAAGGTTATAAACTTTTTTTTTAAACCAAAAAATTTATTCTAGAATGAGAAAATGAATTTTTATCAAGGATTTTAGCATGCAATGCAGTTGTTAAATTTTTTATCAAACGGATATCCTCTCTTGGGCAAACATTGAGATGGAAATCCAAAAAGAAAGATTTTTTGTGGCGAAAATTTTAAAGTCTAATTGAAATCAGATGTATCACCGTAGGTGAAGTCGGACAGCTCGAGATGACAATCGAGCCAATCATTTGTTCGTTTCAGAAATCCTTGTCTCTTGTTCTTCTGCTCCTTTTTTTCTTTGACCCCGAGTGAGCCGGCTCTATTGCGACACACACAAAATCCGGTCTTGCTCTCCTGAGCGCAAGTGCACGTAAGCCTCATATACAATCGCCTTGCCATCAGTTCGTCTCAGTACGAGGAGTTTTAAAAGCAGCCGCCTTAATGTTATTACGATAATAAAGCTGAGCAAGCAAAAACGAGCCGACGGTTTATAAATACCTTCCTCGCACATATAATGATCCATTCTTGCGCGTTACGCGTATCATCTTCAAAAACCAACCGACACCCAGGCGCATACTTGTCCTTCGTAAATATCATATGCCACTCATACAAAATGTCTCTGTTTTTTTGTCAACCAAATTTTTCGTCACTGTAACAGAAGTTCCTTTGAATAAATATTCACTTCTGAAGTGTGATAATCATAATGTAAGTGAATCTTTTCAAAAAAAGTGTTTCACTTGAATTTTTAAATGAAACGTCTTATCCACCTGAAATAAAAATGACTTTTCGTAACTGATTACAAAACACTCAACAAATTAAATCCCCGTTTATTGGATTGAAATTCTTCAATTCAAGTGTAATCTTTTTACTGCAAAATGGTAAATGAAATTTTTATGATATGCTTTATCAACTTTGATTAACGTGACAGTAATTAATTGAGTATAATATACTTTATACATGTACCCAGATAAGGATTCGAGTTATCAATGTAAATGCACTACCGCGAGCATTTTTGAATCTCGGAGGTTTCCTTAGAAGGATAAGGTGGGAGACGCATCCGACCGAAAGGGTTTCAGCTGAACTTATCCACGGGGGGATTAAAAAATTGCCCGATAGTCCGTAATTGACTTTTAATCTATCGTCCGGGATGATTAGTGCTCGCATGCAACATCTGCCCTGGCGATTTTAATTGCACCGTTATCCGGGGATTAACCGGTGTATAAACCAACGTAATCGGAAATCATGCACGTCATCCTCGAATCAGCATTTCCCGCTCTCGGATAACGCTAATGCTCAGCACAAATACAGCATAATGGGCGACTTGCGTGTCTTCTCCTTTTTCTGCGACTCCCTTGCCCTTGATTGCGTGGCACATCGAGCGTTAATAAATGATCGAAGATCAAAGCAACGGCGATGCTGACCGACGCTCATTAACTGCCTTGAAATGAATCAAAATCATCGGACCGTGCATGTATGCAACACCTGCACGCTCCGCCTGCACATGCATACACGTCATCTTCCTCCTTCACGCTTTTCTCCCTCTGGCAGCAGGACTCTCCGCAGGAGACGCAATTAGAAGCCAATTTCACGTTGTTTCCTTATTCGTTCTTTTTTATTTTACCTCGCCGCTATCAGTCCCCCACCTTCTTTTTAGTTTCTCTCGCAATTATTCATGCATTTACTTAACTCGGAACCGTAGACTTTATACTTGGACCAATTTCTTTATTTTTTTTTAATTTACTTTTTTGTAAGTATTCTAAATTCATTTTCTTGTTAGGAAAAAAAATTGTTTCATTTGTTCACGCTTTGAAAGAAAAAAATGTATAAATGTTATTGTGATGAGTTGTTGTAATATTTGGATGCCCGGTCAGTCATATGTGTGGTTACAGTACTTTTACAAGAACGTCATGCAAGATGCAAGGTCGCTGCAAGAAGTACAACAAGATGTAACAGCTGATATGAAAGAGTGTAGTTAGGATAAGTAGATACAGAGTTGTCATGGGAGTGAATCGGCAGACAGAACCAAAAAAGGACTACAAGAAGGAAGAAGATCGAAGCAAGAAGGCAATCAAAGGCCGATAGATGATCAGACAAAGATTGCGCGGGTGGAATATCGCCGCTCCGACAAAGGGCATCTTCTTTCAGCGATGCAAAAAAAAACTGATCCTGCGTCGAAATTTTTTCTCTATATCTGCCCGGGAAAAATGTTCGTCTCAATGAACTTGTTCATTTTGAGTTCGCCAAACTGTTTGAAGTTTGGACACTTTTTAATATATTTTTTAATATCATTTTTTTTTAATTTTACTTCTTACATGAAAGTTCAACAACTTTTTTAACCCATCAGTCCTCATTATATTTTGATACATTAAGATTTTCGAAACTTTTTTACGTTTTGTGTAGGCAGATTTAAAAATAACAAATTTGAATAAAATTTGAAATACAAAATAAAAAACAAAAACAAAAAAGATTACTGGTTGAAAAGTTGTTTAATGTTAAACATAGCTTGGCGGAGTATCGTACAAAACGGTTGGAACTATAAACTCACTCCTCGTTCCGCTTGCAGCTGATCTTCTTGGCCCATAAAGTTCGGCATAGCGGTGAGATTGTATCGCAAACCACGACACAAGGGAACATTAAGAACCTCGCATTTAGTGTTAGTACTAGGATGGCCTGGGTGGTTGATCCCCCATCCTGTCACCGGGGCGAACCACGAAGCGAAAACGATCGCAATCCATGTGCGGAAACGCATGTTTACCGCTCTCATCTGTAACACCGGCTCGACCAATTTACATCAAGAAGTCAAACTCCGAAATTCCAACGGACAGATTTTCCGCGACTCGTCTTTCGAATTTCGTCACCTTGGGGACATCACACGGCACAGTTTTTTTCCTTCAACTTTGTTTGTCTCAACTTTTCCAATTCACAAAATTTTTGTTTTTCCCTCCAAAAATTGAACCACTCGAAACTGTACGAATCACCTTAAGGAAATTGGATGAAAATTCAACTCGGTCCGCAGAAAGTTCATTATTAATGAACGGGAGGATTTCGTTTTGAACGAAAAAAATGTTGCAGATCGTGACGGACCGGGACCACTTCGGGATGACTTTTATCGATTCGGCGGTCTGAAACAAACTAACGTGCCGTCCATGCCGACATAAGCCGCGCAGGTTGCCGACAGTACGTTCACCACTTGCCGCTCTCACTCGGGAGGGATCGGCAGCGTTCGGTTTGCCCCGGATCATCACAATGGACCACGCACATAGAAATCGTGTATAGCTGTCTTCGAATTCATTATAAACGTTGCGACCCTTCTGAGTACCTTTATGAAGGCCTCACTGATCTAATGACGTTAATTTGGGACCACATACGCGAGCTGGCAGGTTTTGAAAAATTCGCCTGCACGACAATTTGATCATAAAAATGTTCCAAAAATGAACTGATTAAAATCGAAGAAATATAACATTAAATGTTGTAATAATTATACTTTATAACTGAAATGTGTTTTATCCTTTTTTATCAACTTTATTCTTACTTCAAACAAAATTTCTCCCAGAAAACAATTTTTATATCAAGAATTTTGTTCTTGGATCAATCAGATATAAAACTTTGAATTTTTTTGCAATCAGAGGTGTTTTTGCACAAACATATTACTTGGTGTTTAGCTTCATAGGGCAGTGCTAAGGATCCTTAGTGTTTAATCCATCGAAAGTATGATTACCTTTCATTGGCTTACGATTTCGAATTGCCCTCTTCGAGAAGGTGAATATATCATAGTCCTTGTTGTTTTTGACAATTCTTTTCAGCCAAGTTCACGACAATATGTAAGTCCACAATAGGTCCCATGACGTGCCCAGCAATAATGGTTTGACGCTGAAGGGTTTGATCAACTCCATTATGCCATTCTGATGTGGCCTTCGAAATTCTACGAATAGTGCGGTGTACACTTTGAAAGGGTTGATCCGTAATTGGCAAACATCAGTACAAAAGAGAAAAAATATTAAAGTGCTTGAATTTGGCCTAATTTTGTTTTTTTATTTGTTTTTCAAAAATTTGATTTGTATATTGTAAATAAATTTAAAATGGTTTATGAAATAATTAACATTGAAAGTAGAACTGTGTTTTTATCGCAACGTTGAAACCATCATGAAAAAGACAATAAACACAAGTAAACAATGAAAATCACCGAACCAAACAAAGCGGGTAATTAGCATTTGTGTGACGAAAAAAGAATGAAGGAGACCACTCACAGTCGGTTGTATCAAAGAGGCCTGAGGGCCGACCTGTCTCACCAGTTTCAGAATTTCGTTCGCTCTGAAGTTGATACGCCTATAGAGACTTTTGATGTCCGTCCCGAAGATGGGCGTTCCGGGCGTCGATCCACAATAGGTCTAGCATGTGGAAAAACGTACTTTCAGATAAGCACCATAGAACTTCTGGCCTGCACTGACCTGGCGTAGAATGAAAATACGGCGCCCTGCTGATCTGGGCGCATGGATTGATCAGCGGGATGCCAAAAAAATATATTCTTTGCTGCAACCTCGGTATGACACAGATCTACTCCCAATGTCTTTTTATTTTTTATGATTAAAGTAATTATTGACATGTGACCGTTTAATCCCTTGGTAACCAAAAAATAACCAACATTTTTTAACATTTCAAAAAAATTCATAATAAAAGTTAAACAATTTTATTTTCCAAACAATAGAATAGGAAAAAATTTTTAGATGAATATGGTTTCATATGTTTTATTTTCATTCAAATTATCCGTCAGCTATCCATTTCTCGTGCGTGAAATTAAAAGTTATAGTGGTATGTGTTGCTGAAAATGGTAAATATACAGAATGATGAAAATGATCAGACAAATCCATTCGGCAAACCATAATGATATACTTTGAAACAGACGAGTGAGAAAGAAAGGTCCGACTGACAATGCAATATTGCGAGCTCTTTGTTTTCAATGCGAGTTGCTCCGCCGATTCCTTCAATTTTGAACGGTCTCGAGGCTGTCGTTACTAATCAAAGCTCAATTCGTTTTGCGGTGCACTACACTTTCACAATTTACGTCGGGCGTTTATAAGACATTTTTGTATACGCTCGCATGAACTACGGCTTACTTGGTGAGGTGGCAATTATAAAATAAATCAAGAGTTGCAATGATAAAACTTGAATGAAAAAAAATTAATAAATTAAAAAATCGAAATGTTCAAACTTGTTTTTATAAGTTATTTAGGCTCAGTGGGACCTAGCAATACGCCCTGCATTGTTCCTAAGTGATTCTGAGGATATGAGTTTTCGACCATTTTTGACCCCCAGTGGGGTCAAGGTCACCCGTGGGGTCGGGTCGGGAAAGTAAAAAAAATCACAATTTTAAAACTCGATTTTATAAATTTTTTCGGCTGGCACCTCGGGTTTTGTCTCTTGCGGTCGCTTGCCCTGAGAATAATCGCTTGTTTCTTTCATTTGTATCGTAACATATTATTTTTCCACTTCTGCTGTATAATCACACATTCGTGTACAGTCACGAAACGAGTACAGGTACGGGGAAATTTGAATTTTTCACTTCTTTCGTTTAATTGATGCAGTGATCTGTGATTCCAATTTTGTATCTCTTCAATTATCAAGCGTAGCTGAGATCAGCAAACTTGCTTATTTTCATTCCTTATCTGTTAGGTTCGCAAAAATGAGGACTTTTATATCATACAACTAGTCTTATAAGCGACAACAGCAAAACATCAGCACTAAGTCTTGTGTTAGCGACTGTTCCAAACTGTTCATTTATATTTTACAACCATGTCGAAACACTGGTGGATTCTGCTTTTTGCGCTTGTAAGTCTTTATTATTTTGTGGTATGAATCAAATCTCTAGGTGTGCTAATCAAAAAAATCTTAATCTAACTAATTTAAAGAGTCGTCATGAAACATTAATTTGTTTCTCAGTGAATTTTTCTAAGCTCCTACCGGATTATCCTATGGATGCATGGAACTGAACTGTGAACAATTCATAGGTTAAGTCCACGAACCTTCCAATAGTAACGTTCTATAATAATTTTCTCCGTGTAGGTTACTACTAATTTAGCAGATTCGTCCAGTCAAAATGGACCCGCTATTTCAACGTGAGTTAACTTTTTGGATTTTTTGTAGACTAGTGATTTTTCAGTCATCCAAAACCTATTTTCAGTTCTCCAAGATCAAATGAAGATAACATTCTTGATAAAACAGAAATTTTAAAACTCGTACGGTAATTAAAAAAATTGAAGTACAAAGTTGTGCGTATGAATCGTGGAGAAGTATATTATTTATCATTTTACAGTTCATGGTTCATCGAGATGCGCGATATAAAAAATGCATTACAAAGTTCATTAAGTGACATAATCAAAAATACTTCAGTCACAGAAAATGAATATTATTTTAATGTTAACAAACGTAAACATGAAGTGAGTATTCATAGATTGAATTTACATTTATTTTCTTTGATAAATATAATAATTCTTAGATAAAACTTTCAACAGAATTCTGAACGAGCCAAAATTGAGATCCAACAATCTTGTTCGGGGCATATATTTAATGAGTCGACTGTCGACCATTGTTTCAAGACCGATAAACACATTCAAGATGCAAGAATTAAGTTTAACAAATACAGGAGTTGTGTTTACAAAATGATTATAAACAGCGTTGAACCCTTAAACGAATTTGACAAATTGATGGATATTTACTTAGAAGAATTAAACGACAAACTAAAAGCTGTGGAAAATATTGAAGACCATAGAGTAAAGGTAAGTTGTATTATTATTTAAAAAAATTGATCCAAATTTTATTTGTATATTGTAAAACGAGTATCTTAAATCAAGATACTCGATATAGACATGTTGGGGACACTTGTTAATCCAAGGCACTTTTTGGTGTCTCCAATATGGAATATTTATGTCAATGTAAATGTATCGATTCTGTTTTCAGAATACCACTCAAATTCTATTTGATAACATTACGGGGTGGATGAATGATATAGAAATAAAATTAATTATCATTGACGATAGAATTAAAGATTTGCGCAGCATCAACCCACAAATAATGTCAAACCCATTACTATCGAGACGACATAATTATAATCCTTATCCATTACCAGCTAGTCCATTTAGAATTTCGCATAGAAAATATGAACATTCCGGATTTATACCGTGGTGCTTGTTAAGTAACAGCTACGAAAGTTATAATGATTTGTCTTTTGATTCATTCTACAACTGCATCATAAGCAGTAATGGGTGTATCAAAAATTCATCAAGTGAAGATGGCCGCAATGAAGATATTGAAGATATTTTATTGAATCTTTCTAGGATATAAGAACATCAAACATAGAATTCTAGAAGCAATGTTCATTCTAAATAGTTCATAGTCAACATATTGTAACAGAAAATTGAAAAAAAAAACGATACAAATTTAAAAAAATTATATGAATTCAAAATTTCCAAAAATTTATTTTGTTATCGCAAAATTTTGCCATGAGAAATCGGCGAAGATTCACTAAAAATCTTGGCTCTACGTTGTTTTACATTGTGCGCCTTGACGAAAATTGAAACGGTATTCCTTAATTGCTAAGACTCAGAAAAACGCTGCGATTCCTCTCGTCGTGGCCACCGCGATTCACTTTTTTGTCAATCACCAATCTCGATTCTTTTGTAATCTCGGATACTGAAACGATAAATAAAGTTAACAGCCGACATCCTTATTGAACATTGCTAATATAAGTTTGTTCATATGAATGAAATAAAATGTTACTTTATACGTTAATAAAATATATGATTTCAAACTGATCATTTAAATATTTTGATTTACATATTTTTGATACGTAATGTATATGAAGTTAATTATAAAACTTATAAAGATTGATTTTTGAAACGGAGAAATGTTCAATTAACAAAATTATATAGCGTTTTATAAGATTGTAAAACATTTTAGAAAAAATATCAAGTTGAATTCAAATTTGAACCAACAATTGAACTTGAAAGTTGTATTATTTGTGTCTATCCCTGAAATTACCATTATTTCAGAATAAAACCTTTTTGATTGTGTTTTGCCGGTCCAAAATTACTCGCACGCGGACTTCGGTTGTTAGGACAGAGCGTCAGTCGGGTCATTACCGGTTTGTAATGCACATATCTCTTAGTGTAAGTTTGACCTCAAGGAATCTCCCATCACGTATAATACAGCATTAAACTAATTTTTTGTAACAAAATTTTTTACACGGCAAAATTATTTATTTTCAGTGTCACTTTTCGTACCCGACAAGTTTGTCTATTTTCTCTTAATTCTCAAACCTCAGCCCTGGTTCAAAGTTCCGACTATTTCTGACTAAAAAAATTGTACCTAGATATAGTCTCCAAAACGAAACAGAAAATTTGAGTTTAAACTTAAATTTTCATACAATTTTAGTATTAAAATAACAACAAATAATTTTGTAAAAATAAAAATGTCAGGTTCTTTCAGTACTAAAATTGTATGAAAATTTGAGTTCAAACTCAAATTTTCTATTTCTATTTTCTATTTCAAGACTATTTCTAGGTAATAGAGACTTTAAACGATTGTAGAATAATACAAATCAGAAATTTCTTTTTTTTATAATTTTGCATTTTATGTTCACTTTGCAATTTTAATTTCATATTTTTGCGTTAAAGTTTATCTATAAAAAAATTTAATCGATTAAGTTCCTATCTTTACCGGATAAGTTAGAATGCCACCTCACATTCTGCTGGAACATTACCGACTGAGTTAATAAGTTGAGTACTGAGATTAGCTAAACGTTCAAATTTTTAGTCAACAGATGGTAACGTACTGGCGAGAATCGCTTGATTGGTGGACGATAATACAGATTTCAGCATTATCAACATCTATTCTACATAACTTTCTTGAACAAAATTTTTATGAAAAAGTGCTGTTTAGGTGTGTAAAAACATAAATAATGAACAATATGTATAAGAAAACATCTACATAAAATATAATTTTGAAAATAGTGTAAAATTTCTATCTGAATCATTTGCTTTCGAAATATTTCATATGAAAAAACATGATTTTTTTTCATTTCATAAAGTAGGAATAATTTTTTTTTTAAATTTGGTAAAAAATTTTCATCTAATAGAGAAACGCCCCCTTTCTATGTAATGCTCGAACCTTGAATTCAAGGCATCGGTGGTTCAGTGGTAGAATGCTCGCCTGCCACGCGGGCGGCCCGGGTTCGATTCCCGGCCGATGCAAATTTTTTTTTATTTTTGCTGGACAAACTAATGTACTTAATTAAACAAAAAATGTTGAACTTTTTAAAATTATTATTCAACACGAGATCTGAAAGTTCTCTTCTTTTTCACCAAAAGATCTTTTCTTTCTCAAATTATCCAAAAATGAAACTAATGATTAGAAAATTTAAATTTTGTTCGAATTAATAATTTAATAAGTGCAGGTACATAACCAATTAATTATTCACAACCACAATTGTCAAAGCAACTTGTACCGCTTTCGGGACAGTTATTATGAATGTCTTTGATAACTTTACACTTTGTGCATCCAAAGGTTGTCAAAATCATGTGGCTACTCGTTTGCAGACTGTGCGGCGAAGTGAAATGTTGTTGAGGAAAAAATCCGAAAGACTGCAAACACGTTTTCAAGAAGTGTCATCGAAATTAATACGTGCCAGATTGTCATTGGGAAAGGCGATGAAGAACGCGTTTATCTCTTCGGCGGAAGTCAAGTACGTTGCAGGGGACATCAACAAATTTGCATTAGAGAATGTGGACAAGGCGAGGACTAAAATAAGTACCAAAAAGGAGACCATATCTGGTATTGACTTGTACACTTTCGAGTGCTTTGAAAATGGCCCGGATTCTTATGAATATTTATGCTTAGCAAGAGGAGGACAACAAGTAATTTATTAATTTGTATATGCATTCATATATGTTATATATGAACATACATGTCACATATATGTGACACATTTTTTACATCTGGCATGTGTCAAACAATTTCGGTTATCAATTCACGTTCATTTATCGAAACGACAGGTAGCAAAAGCGAAAGACAATTACAGACACGCTATAAAGCTACTTGTGGAACTGTCATCTGCCCAGACAAGTTTTATGGTTTTGGACAAAGTTATCAGAGACACCAATCGTCACGTAAGCGCAGTTCGACACATTCTCATACCGAATTTAAATCGCACACTAAATTACATTATTTCCGAGATGGACGAATGCGAACGCGACGAAATTTACCGGCTGAAGCGAGTGCAGAAGAAAAAGAAAAAGATCAAGACGTTCGGTCTGATAAATTTTTCAAATCAAATTATCCCTACTTCCGTTCAGCAAAATGCTGACAAGAACGCATGAGCACAAACCCAAATTATGAATAAAGAGCCTTAATTAAGTTGTCAGCATCTGCTAATTTTGTCTATTTTACAGATTTATTAAAAATTTTTGCACTTTTTGTGCAAATGGTCAAATTCATCGGGAAAAGTGGAAGATTCTCAATTACGTCCCGTAAATTGGCCTCAGATGATTCGCTAATTCAGCGAAATTATAATTTGAATGCTGCGAGCCCCCGCAATTATCGTCAAACTTGATAAGTTATTAAGGAGATTATTTGAGCGAACAAATTACATGGGTTATTTCAATGAAATACGCTTTTTCCGAGGTAGTATTACAGAACGGAGCCCTATTGGGTGATTCAAGATTCAGCATTGACAGTAACCAGGGGCCATCTCATTATAATACCTCGGAGTTTGGCGGTGGTTAAGGTCGGCTCTTTATGGGCTGTATTTTCTTCATGTAATTGGGACTCTCTCTCTCTCCTTCTTTCTTCCCTTTACCCCTTCTTCGGAGTCTACCTTGCAGCGTTACTTCGTGCAGGTACTTTGCAGATGCACCGCAGATACACATCGAGATAGTCGATATTCTATGCGCTCCAAAGCCTATCTCTTTTTGCAAAACATGCAAAAGATTTCTTGGTATCACGAGTATTTGAGTTGTTTAATTTGAATGGAGCCAAAATTTTAAACTTACGATGTAACGTTACATGATGCATATTGTAATTTTACATATAAAATGTGAAATTACACAATTAGTATTGTAATTGGACATTTCTTGTAAGTTTTGATGATGTTGATTGTATTTTCAAACTTACCATGTAATGTTACATGATATTTGATGTAACATTACATGATAAATGTAAAATTGCATAATATATAATACAATTTGACACAAACAAGTTGAATTATACAATACAATAGTGTAACTTTACACTTTTCATGTAAAGTTGGATGATATTAAATACAATTTTACATGAAAAATGTAAAATTCTCTTCAGCATTTTATAATTTCAGAACAATTTCTTTACAACAATTTCACATTGTACTTTACAAAATTTTTTTTGTTTACTTTTGTATTATGACATTGAAATCAAAATCTTTTCCTGTTCAAAATCAACACTGAATTGAATAAAAAAAAATTCATATGAAATCTCGTTTCAGAAGATTGAAAAATCGATTTTTTCTTCGATCGCCAGTAAAAAACCTGAATCGGTATGATGTCAATAATAAAAACGCAACCGGGAGTATATAATAATATAAGCTGTTGATTTTTCGAGCTCGATAATCATCCGAAGGAACGCGCACGCACTCGCACAGTTCATTCAAATGCGTATCATGAGTCCTGTCCCGTGCATAAATTTGAAAGCAAACAAATAAAGGAAGACTCGAGGGAAGGAAAGGGATAAACGCGTGAATTCGCGGAGGCGGTGCCGGGGGTAGGGATAAGCAGGCGCTCAGCGCGCGCACCGGCAACCAGTTGCGCGAAGGACATCACCGCGGTAGCACTGCAGCAGGTTGTGTGATTTTTTTTTTCTCCACTCAAGAGCGTTTGTCAACTGTGCACCGCGCGTAACGATGGAATTTCGCACTTTGCGGGCGCCGAACTACCGGATAGTCCCGAAAATCGGTACAACGGGCAGCGAACACATAACGATTCGCGATTGCATCTAACTCACGTTTGAGTTTGAGAGTGTGTGACTGTTGTCAGCTGTGCACAGTGCGAATTCGCGTTTTGACGAGATGCAGTGGGTGGCGGTTGTTTTGATTTTGGCGCGCGCCGTTTTGCGCGCCAACGGTGCTTGTGAGCCCATTAGAATTGAAATGTGCCGCGGCCTCGGCTATAACGTGACGGCCATGCCAAATTTTGTGGGCCACGAAACTCAGAAGGATGCTGATTTTACCCTGCAAACTTTCAGCCCGCTCATTCAGTACGGTTGCAGGTGAGATAATCATTTATATTTGTTTAGTTTCATTTTATCCAATTAAAATGAAATACATTATTAAAATATTGTAGAGTTTATTTATATTTGTTTATATTTGTTTAGTTATCATTTATATTTGTTTAGTTTCATTTTATCCAATTAAAATGAAATACATTATTAAAATATTGTAGAGTTTAAAAAAATGTCACTAATATTATTAGTCTTAATTAATATTCTTTTGACTAATTAATTGTTATATAAATTGTTGGAATTAAATTTTTGCAAAATTTAGAATTAAAACAATTTTAATATTTATCTTGATATAAGAATAATAAAATTAATAATAAAATTATTTCAATTGTTATAAAAATTTGTGAGTAATTTTGCAAAAATTTGATTCAATTGTAAGACCTACTGCAATAAATGTTCAACTAGTTACCTATTTCCATAATTAATGTTTCCATTTTCTATTTTCTGTAATTCTGATTCATTAAAAAGTTTACTAGAAATGTTAAATCATAATATTCGTTCTTCAGAATGAAGTGTCATTAATTGAAAATAAATCTTACACGTTAAACATGACGTTAAGTAGCAAATCTAGTGGGCAATTAAACTGTACACAGCAAGCTAATTAAAAGTCACATCTGAAAGCATCGTAACACTTTACTTTTGATTTCTCCAATTAATTAATTGCATTTAAATTTTTCTTCAGTTTTAATAAATAATTACCACAAAAGGGAAGAATGTTAATTAATCATCTGAGAATCAGGGAAACATATATTTTGCCTTTAACAGGGCGTTCATTATATATCAATTCTAATGCAAATTAATTGCATATATTTGCAAGTTCCCAGCAAATTATAATTACTGGAATCAGAACTTCCCCCGTGTGTTAATTACGCAAGAATTAAAATTGT
Organism: Trissolcus japonicus; assembly: GCA_030522925.1. Lineage (NCBI taxonomy): Eukaryota > Metazoa > Arthropoda > Insecta > Hymenoptera > Scelionidae > Trissolcus > Trissolcus japonicus. The sequence goes on along the minus strand of JAPYZS010000071.1, from coordinate 254,821 downwards.
GTTAACAAAAGTTTTTGCTTGCATAAATTTACAAGTTTTATCTTTCTTCTTTCAATTTCAATTATTAAATTCATTAAAGTGAATGAATATGAAGTTTTAATGAATATAAACTTTTTTTTTGATAAAAAAAGTGTAAACATAATATTGATATTACCAATTGAATTAATTTTAATATAATTTCATCAAGATCTAACGAGATGCTAAATTGATATATTAAATCTGCTGTAGTGCCCAGTTGCACCTGTTTTTGTGCTCGGTGTATGCACCAATGTGCACCGAAAAGGTACCACTGCCAATAGGACCTTGCCGAGGACTTTGCGAGCAAGTTAGGGCGCGGTGTTATCCAGTTCTTCAGGGCTTCGGCTTCCCCTGGCCCACAGCCTTGAACTGCTCAAAATTTCCACCTGAAAATAATCATCAACACATGTGCATGGAAGGCCCAGGTGAACCAGGCCCCGCCAATCCAATCCAGGTACAAATTTATATAGACAGAATAAAAGTGCATCAAATTAACTTTTTTTTGATACCTCATCAATCTTTACATCCTTTTTATCTATCTGCGTATATGTATGTTATGCACACACGAGTGTTTGAGAAATGAACATGATGACAGCATTTCTTTTTTCTTCGCTGAAACCCAAAATTTTTGCAATATTATTTAATTGGTTCAGATTGTAATTAAAAAAAAGTTGAAACTCATGCAATTTAAAGAACAAATTATTAATTAACAATTTGATTATTTAAGAGAATTATTCAAAATAAAAATTATAAATAAAGTTGTTCATTTTTTAATAGAAAAAATTGTTTTTTAATTTTTTTTTATTCGTTTTTTTGTAATAATTTTTACACGTTAATATTCACGATAAAAATTCCTGTTACACTTCAAACATTCATCGTAAAATAGTTTCTTTGAAGATTTTTTGGTCGCAAATAGTTTCAGGAGAAAAAACAACAGAAAGAATCTCTTGTGTAAAAAAAAATATCATAAACTACGTACTTTATCGTCTCAATTCAATAGAGCAAAATTTCGTTTTGTTTTATGAAGTGTTCAATGTATTCTGCGAAACAGTTCGGAATATTGTGAATCTAAATTTAGAATAAAACATTTTTTCCCAATCTCGCTCCATATATATTGTCTATTGAAATTTTACGGCTCGTAAACCGTAATTTGTATGCCTTATGATTTTCAACGAAAAAAAAATAAGAGAAGTGTTTCTCCACAATCTAATTCGAAACAAAAATCCGGAACTTGTATTCAGAACGCAATCAATTTAAATATTTCTCATTCAAGTTATTTTCCAAGAGGAAATTATGACTCAAAGTTCCTCATATTTTAATATTAAATTCGTCACATTTTCTATTTATTATACTGTTTACTGAATTAATTTTTGTTTCTAATTTTTATCAATCTTGTTTAGACGGTGAGCACCGGCACCGGGCCATGGGGATGTTCGTGGTACGCCAAGTCCGGCCTTTACATTTTTCTGAATCGCTCAGGAAGATGCGCAGCGGCTTGTGACGCGGACATTCTTTGGTCACAGCGAGACAAGAAACTCGCCGAGGGATTCGCCGCTACATTTGCCTCGCTCTGTCTTGTCTCCGTTATCTTCGCCATTCTCACTTTATTCCTGCCACGAAATCCTTACATCACCACCAGCACTGCCGGTAAAAAAAATTGCTAGAACGTAACTCAACACCAACAAAAATCTTATCTCAAAAATCAAATCGAGCCAGTCGGTGCGTCAAGCAGAGACGAGATGAAAAATTACGTCCAAGCAACTCGGCACATGTACATGTGTCAGTGGACTTTTGTGCACCCAAAATAGACGAATTCAACAGCCTGTCTAAATAAACTCAAACTGGTTATACCTCACTAATTGTGCAAAAATATCTCCTTGATTATAAAAATATTAAATTCTTGCTTTGCTCAAAAATCATTTTTTTATTTGACTTTATATAAATGTAATTTTTTTATTATTTTTTTTAATTCGATGTTTTTGTTTTAACAAGATCAATCAATTCATAACGATTAAAACTCGCGCGTTTAACAGATAATTAACACCACATAATCATGACTCTTGACAGACAGTTAAATAATATAATTGGGTTGTACGATGTAATTAGATCTTGCCACAAAGTGAGGCTGAATGTTGCAGAATTATATTTTCGAATGACCCGTCCGACAGATCCAGCGTATATTTTCAAGGCTGCATAGTCTTAAGAAATCCAACCTGTTTGCAATCCTGATCGCAATCTAGACGCCTGGTTATACTTTTAACATTTACAAAGTGTAAGAAAGATTGCACCGGGGCGATACAGAGTAAAGGCTAGCAAAAGCCTGTGCCACAAGTTTGCCTCAACCCAACTATATAATTTTTCAACAATTTTAATTGCACCAATTTTAGCAGTGTCAATTCGAGAAAAAGCTCACGCTTGATATATTTAATAAGCAGCCAGTTGACGCGGACAGGAACTGACGGCCAATCATTTTACTCTTGTCTTTGCGTGACACTGAACGAGCGTAACGCATTCCGCTAAGCCGTCGAAAGCAGAAAGCGACAGTGGTAGCCGTGACGGCACGCATATTAGACGCTCTTCAATACAGGAAATCTGTTTCCTTGTTGTTTTTTTTTCAACCGAGACTTTTATGACGCCATGCCTGTAAAAAGCATCAACAAAATCAGAACCAGTGCCTGTCAAATGGTTTTTAAAATTTTTTTTCTACTTTTTTACATACTCGACTTTCACTTGTCTTTTGCTCTAAAATTTTATCATCTTCACTTAATTAAAAATATCTTTAATGGACAAACTAACTTCTCAATTTAATAAATAATCAGTTAGGTAAAAAATTTTTAAACACTTGTTTTTACAGTTTTAAAACAAGGTTTTAGTTTTGTTTTATTTAGAAACATGAAAATTTTTGAGATAAAGAATAAGTTGGTGAGATAAGAAAGGAAGACAATCTTTGGAGGAAACGATAACCGTGGTAATTTTATGATTGCAGAAAAGGCAATAGCATGTTTAGCAGTGTGTCACGCTGTTGTCGCCATCGGCTATGTAATCCGTCTGGCCGCGGGTAGAGTCAATGTCGCCTGTGCATCGGTGATCCCGCTGCATTCTCAAGATCAGGTCGTCATCTCGCAGCAGCAACAACAGTACCTGACTCAAGACGGTCTGGCGAGTCCGTACTGCGCTGTTGTTTTTCTCCTGCTGTATTACTTTAGCAGTGCTGCGAATGTTTGGTAAGTTGTTTTTGTTGTACGACCGTCTCCAAGATGCAATATCACTTGAACTATCATTTGTACTTGAAATCCATCTGAATTTATCTGTACTGTACACAAAAATATCTTCAAACTTTTTAAAACTATTTTTAAATAAAATATTGTAAAATCCGACATCTGAAAAAATTAGCCCTTCAAGTCTTCCAAAAAAAAAACATAATAAAATATAGAAAGTTCAGAATTAGGTCGAACCGAATAAACTTGGCTTGAAAAAAGCATGACAAAAGATCCGGGACGAATCAGAACCATCATTAATCTCGGACTTTCTGCACTGAGATCGTTGACTTCCGTTTTGCGGGTCTAGGAATTTTGGCAGACGGATGAGGTGCTAGCGGCACCTCGACTCGCGTTTTTGTTTGCATGCCAACGGTTGTCCCGCGCCACTTGCCATCCTCCGCTCTTACTTTTCGCTGTGTGTCAAAAGCGGAAGTGCCCGAGCGCGGCATTCCCGCGTCGAATTCCTGACGTTCGGCGCAACGTTGCGCTCACTCCGGATGATGCACCATAACGATCTGGCAACAGCGAGAGTCTTGCCTAGTGGCTCTAACGAGCCTTCGACTGCCAGTTCTCCGGGCTTGGAAGAGTTCATCTCGCCAAGTCCAACGGGTGGTGCAAAACGAATCGAATCTAGGGATAAAAACGTTACTTATGAATAAACATTTTCCTCTTTTCTTTCATTTTTGTTTAATTTTAATTTCTGCAAACCGAAATGTAGATAATCAACCACTGGACATCATTTATCCTCCTCGTCAAGAAACACTGAAAAATAAAAATAAAAAGAAAAAGAAAAGGGAAAATAAGAAGTAAAATTAAAAAGAGAAATAATTAATCTCGAGTTCGTCCGTCTTAATTATTCTGTCAGGATTTTTATTTTTTTATTTTTTGTTTTATATTTTTTGATTAAGTTTCGCTTATTTAAAATTACACACTTGATTTCCTTGCACCTCCATTCGTTCGAACGTGTACTAAAAACTATTAATTTTGAAATGTGTCTCAACTAGGTGTGGGTAGCAATGCAAATATACCTTTTGCGTAAAAAAAATTGCCAATTAACCAATGAAAAGGAATGTGTGCGTTTTATCATGTCGATCTGAATGAACACCAACAAAGAACCAGTATTATCTTACGTACAATCGTGAATTCGTCGTTCGAAACTAAATGGCCTCACTTCGATTGGGAAGTTCTCACGTTTTAATGGACTCACAATTTCGTTAACAATTTTTTGGACGATTTTTTTTTAAATTTTAATTTGTGTTCGTATATTACATGTGACATATATGATTTCATTTAGAATATTATCTGGACGTATATATTAAATATTTATAGATTCATATATGGAATCATATCTGACTCATAAACAAGTGGAACATATGAAACTCAAATTGTTAGAAACAATAAAAATAGAATGAAAATTATGATAATTCAGAAGTCACTCGGTATATGAAAAAGTGCAAAACGAACAGAAACATATTGTTACCAGATATATTCCGGTGAAGTCAGTGTCATTCCTTCACGATCTTCGTGAGAGCTAAGGAAGATGAAGTGCAAGAGAGAAAAGGCCGGATAAGGAAAATGGGAAGTGAGGTGTGAAGGAAGTGTGTATCACAAAGTGATTACTTCAATTTTCTTCGCAACTCTCCGTCACTCAGAACACTGTACTCAGGCTCTAACAACCAACAATTCTCATTTTCGCACTAACTCTAGCGCATCCTTTGATTTTGCAATCTTAGAAACAAGAAAAGCTGTGATTTTAAATTCACTCTCGCAGATTTGATCCAACCAAAAATAATTGAATTTCATGAAGAAAAAATTGTTATAAAAAACTTACCAAAAAAAATAAAAAAATATAAAACTTGGTCCAACTAATTGTGGTACACGGGATCGTGTAAACGTTTTGTTTTATCGTTGAATTTGAGATAATTACAATCGGTTCTCAGAGATAGTGCAACCTCTCTTGGAGAGCCTGGGAAAATTTATTTATTATAAATAAAAGAATGCAAACGAGGCTGGAATTCGTGAATGTGTGTTTCTCAGCAGCGCTTAAGTAGTTCATTAAAGCGGGACGCAAGCCCGAACATAAAAGGTGGGCCGAAAAACAGTCGATACTGGTCGAAACGGACAAGATGGCAGCGGCAGGACAATACATGGGATGCTGCTATGCAGCAGGCCCGTCGATCGTGGCCTTCGTGGTACGTGGGGCGCGATGTTTATCGGCTCTTTCGATGTAAATTATGGTCGTACTGCGAGCGCTGCGCCGCCGAAGCCCCAAACTCGCCGAAAAGCCGCGCCGTATGCCAAAGATAATAAGTACTGACCCGTTTAAAGATCGGATCGGTTTTTGCGATCCTGCCCCAAAACCTTGCGACAATTTAGCTAAAAAGAATGAACACAGTCGACACTGAATCGCAGAATAAATTCACGCTAAACCCAAACATCCGGTTTGAAAGTTAGCCTACCAAAAAGTACAAACGAAAATGATCAACTACCAAATTTAATACATCAAAAATTTAAGTTTTAATCACAAGTTTTAATCACGAGTCTTAATTAAAATTTAATCAATGCCAAAAACAAAGAAAACTAATCACCAAACAAGTTTTACAGCACTCGAACAAAACGACGAATACCCTTTTTTTGAATATTCAACCTGTTACCAGTTGATGAACCATCGAAATGAGAATAAAAGAATCGACCACTTTTTTGGGCTGGTCAAACGAATATCATTACAACTTTCTACCAGTTGACACTTGATCAGTTCTTTTTTCCTCGACGAGTGACCAAAAGTGTCTTGAAGACACACGACAAAACTTTTTCTTTTTGTTCCCCCCCGCTGACTTGGTTTGGAGATATCAGTTTCCAGGGTAAGAAAATACTCTAACATAAATGATCGTTTCATGAAACAAGCAACTGACCAGAGAACTGACCGGCAAACAAATGTGACTTCGCAGATTGAATAACATAACCGAACAGTCACAAAACTCGTTTGGCTCTGCAATTCGTAATTGACTTTAAAGCACTCAAGTCCTTTTCACCGTTTCTTCTTTTCTTCTTTTTTACTTCTTTTTGTTACTTGTTGTTTGTATTTTGTTTTATTTTGGTTTCTGAGTTTCGTTTCATTTTGCACTCGTCAATTCTTCGTAAAATTTTAAAAAGCGAAGTCGACACTGAATTTCGCGTTGTGTACAAAAGTCGAAAACGGACCCGTGACCCTTTAACGTTGCAGAATAAGAGAGGCGTTAGGTATTAAATCAGGCAGTTTTGCTTTCTGTTTCCTCCCTCTTGCTCAACCGGACCTCTGCCTTTTCTTCCTCCTCTTTTCCTTCGTTCGCGAACGTAAATCTTGTTCGGTTCTTTTCTCTCAAGTTTCTCGGCGCTGGTTCGAGCACAAAGTTGAAAAAAATGAAAAAAAAAAAATATATAATAAAATAGCGTAGAAAAAAAATTTTTACCAAGCATAGAGCCAGGGACCGGAAAGCAGATCTATCATATCTCGTTCTCTTTTCTGAATTTAACTCGGACGATAAAGCTGCGAAGGCGATTGGAAGTCTGCGAATTTCTCGATACCCCGTTGGATTTATGTCTGTACGATTTTCTTCGTACTCTAGATGTCTGCCGAGATAGCCTTTTCGCAGCTACATTACGAGAGTGTTGAACTGCTTGCATATCGCTCATCTTGTAATGTTTGAATGTTATTATGCGCAAGACTTCCCTTGTCGAAGTTCTTATATGTAAGTTCTTTGCCCATGCACCGAGTGGATGTAAAGATTATATTTTTTTATATCCAAGGGAAATGTACACAAGCGCCTTTTATGATTGGACTAAATTAGGTTTATCGATGTTTAACTTTTTTACAGCTTAAAAGTATTTCAAATAATTAGCGAGATAAATGAATGAAAAAATTTGCAACCATTTAACAAATGGATGTGAAATAATATTACAAAAATAAAAAAATGTTTAATCAAATTGAATTATTAAAATGTACGAATTTTGCCTCGACAACTGTTAGTTAAAAATTTACAAGAACTGGTTGGATAAAAAGTCTCCATACCGAGAATTTTTGTTTTCTAATGAAAGGGTCTAATTTAAAGGAGCGCACATTAGAGCACAACGAAATATAATAGTATTATAACGAGTTAATCACTAGCCAAGAGGAAACACGCTCGGTGTGCGCGCATGACACGTGTCACTTCCAAGCAAATCGCAAAAGGAGTCGCCGCGTCGAAAAGGAAATATCTCAGACACATATGTTATGTCGTCCGCACCGACGACTCAAATTCGCAAAGACCCATCGCTTACAATTATTAGCGTTGTCACACGACACGCACGTGTGTCCAATTTGAATCGTCCGCTTGCGGACAAACTGTCAACAATCGTTATTACATTTTCTCTCTACATACTTTTTTCATTCATTTTAATTTTACTTTTTAATTTTTAATATTTTAATTTTTAATTTTACAGTAATTTTTAGTTTAACCTTTTACTGAAAAATTCCTTATCTGCTTTCATAATATAACATTATTTTAAAGATTTTTATGAAGATTCATGGAAGTTTAAAAAAAGTGTAGAAAACAAAAAGATATAGAATCATCAAAGACATACACTGTGATATCGACTAATAAATCTGACATGCTCTAAATTTTAATCAAAATCCAATTATTCGGTCGTAAAAATCAGAAGGTAACCTGGGCAAATTGTTGTTTCCTTAATAATTAAAAGGACGCAATAAAAAGTGATCCACGCGAATAAAGTAGCAGATGCTAGAGTGCTGCGAAACGAGGCATGGCACTGTGATATATTTAGGACTCATAATATATTTTTATAGTTTCTTGCTAATGCCTGTTTATTATCTCTCCTCGTGGGTTTTACAGAGCCGGTTTCAGCAGTCGTTAAATAATCACAAGCACCAGAACTCAGCGCAGAGATTATTGTTTTGCTTTTTGTTCAGCGTCCTTGCCCCCGGACACCGAGACACCGCGCATATTTAATTCTTTAATTGGTAACTCTGCGACGGGACTAAGATTTTCACTCGAAATTATATGCCTTTTGCAGATCACTCAGTCATTTAACTTTTCAAGTTCGGAATAAATATTAAGTCGGGTGAAAATTATTTAATGAAATTAAATTATATTGAATTATTTAATTATAACACAAAGTTCGGAATCGAAGTTGAAACATTTTAAGGTGAAAAAGAAGAAACATTAAAATGATAAAAGAAAAAAGTTTGCATGAGAATGCGATAACCATAATAATGTCATGTTGCGTGACATTTGTACGAATGCTCCGTGAAAGTATACGTCGCACATACCTATATCACAACGGAGCATTCAACTTTTAGGTGTATTCGAAAGTTCAGCTTGTTTTCAGCTTAGCAAATATAGGCAGGCATCTGACATTCCCAATAAAACATATTTCAGTTGTCTCACACGGCAACTGTTTTAGAATTCTAAAAAAATTCCTCAAAAATATTTTAACTAAATTTTCAAACCTAAAAATAAACAAAAAATAGAATGAAAAAAAAAAATTTTTTCTTGTTAGTTTCTGTCAAACAACATGTCTTTGGAAATACAACCATCTTTTCTTTTAAGAAACATTCAAACCACACTTAGAACATAAATGAATAAGCCGAAGCCAAGTTCTGAACAAGTCGTCGGGCAAAAATTCTGAGAATGTGCATTTCTTAAACGCAAAACTGTAAATGAAAACGTAGCAGGATAATTGTTTTAGCCAAAGCACACAAACGACTCGGCGCGGGGTCAGTTTTCCCATAAATTATAGGCACCTTTTAGGCGTACAATTTCGATTCGCATCAATTTACCCTTTCCATGGAACCCACGTCGCAAACTCATAATTTCATCGGAACACGATCCTCTAGAAAACAAACTCGAATGGTTCTCGGGGCCCGAGAGGGAGCCAGTCCATCTCCTCCTCTTTCGGTTGAACTCTCTCTTGCAAATAATAACCCGGAGGTTCGCGTGTCCAGATTCCGTGCGCATCTTTCATCGGCATGCCAGTAATATCAGTTTAGGTTCTCGCTGAACGACTTTGAAGTATACAAAATGAAGGAAACGAGACGGATAACCGGGTTGCCAGAACCTGGAGCTCACCTTCTCGACTCGTTTTTCTCCCTTGCTCCGAGTCGACTTTTCTCTGTCTCCTCGTCTGTTCGTTCTCCAACGGATCGCTGCGGGGTATATAATCAGCGAGATGAGATGTGAGGAGGGAGGGGGATGGGGAGAGCCTAGCCACTTTGTGTTTGTTTTGTTAGTTAGCGAGTCGTTACGTTGTTTTCCGTTCGTCCTCGTTTCTTCGTTCCTCCTTAATCCGAACGACCACCCAGCCGACTCCTCTCTTTTCGTTTCCACGCTAATCGTTCTGATTATACACGCACAAGATGAGATTAAACAGTCTGAGCAACGCGTAGGCGTCCGTCCACGTGGCTCACGTGAACTATCAGCCTATTCTTGTTCTTCGTGACGGTTTGTTTTGCTTTTCATTCTCTTTCCGGTTTATCCACTTTTTATCACGATAAAAAATAATGAAAATCGATGGACAGAAAACTAAATGGCATCTTTTTATGTTTTAGAGACAGTTGGGGTAATTGTGACAGGTTGGGTAAATGTGACAGTATCAAAATTACATTCACAAATATAAAATGGAATTTCATGTTTCAAAATAACAAATTTTTTGGACTGTCATATTTACTCCAAATGTCCTTCAATTTTCTTTCTCTTATATTTTTACTTGCTCACTCACTGGCGACAGTATAAAAAAATTTCCCCAACAAAAAATTTCATATATTTTTTTATTCAAGATTGCTGAATGATGTAAAAAAAAAAAAAAAAAAAAAAAAAAAAAAAAAAAAAAAAAAAAAAAAAAAAAAAAAAAAAAAAAAAAAAAAAAAAAAAAAAAAAAAAAAAGAAGAAGGAGCGTTGAAAAAGTGAAGAGCATGATTTGATATTTCGGTACAGCATTTTCGTACAGCATTCCACAAGGTGTTAACGCCTCCTCGTTAGGATCGTCTTTTTATCGGCGCGCTCGACAACGAGACGCGAACGAGATTGGCCTTGAACGTGGTTTGGGTGACGAAACGAGGGGTCAGCGGGGAGAGACTTGGCCGATTTTGCGAACCTTCTCCGCTTCTCACTCTTGGCCTGAGATCGAACGACAATGAACCGTCGCGTGCAAACAAAATGTTTGCACCCCGCAAGACGCAATTTCTGTCCACCGAAATTCATCTCGCATCTCAACGATACCTTTCAAATAAAACATCAATCTCTCATTCATTTTCTTTCATTTATTTTCATCTTTCAAACAACACAGATACCAGTAACAACATTCTTGTACAACAAAAACAGAACTACAAAACAAACAACATGGAAAACAAAAATTAACAAAGATGACCTGATGACCCTAATGGTGACCTTTCTTGAAGCTCCAGTGCTTGTGGTCATCATGACCGCCCTTCTTTCCGTGTTCATGATGGTGATGGTGATGGTCCTCATGGCTGCCCTCGTCGTGGTGACCTTTGTGGTCCTTGTGGTGGTGGCCCTTCTCCCAGTGGCCCTTCTTTCCATGGTGTCCCTCGTGGTGGTCGCCCTTCTTGTGGCCCTTCTTGTAATGACCGCCCTTCTTGTGACCATGCTCGTGGTGATGACCGCCATGGTCCTCATGATGACCCTCATCATGGTGCTCGTCGAAGAACTCCTTGTCCTTTTTGAACTCGTCTAACTTATGAATCTCGTGATGACCTTTGGTGCTATGACCTTTACCGAAATGACCCTTCTCATGGAACTTGTGACCCTTCTCGCCCTTCTCCCCCTTGTGCTTCTCCTCGTAATATCCGTCGTCGTGATGGTGGTGCTTCTTGTGACCGCCCTCCTCGTCGTAGTGGTGGTGGTGGTCCTCCTTGTCATGGTGACCTTTCTCGCCCTTGTCGTGCTCGTGGTGACCTTCGTAGCCCTTCTCCCCCTTCTCGCCGGACTCGTGATGGTGATCCTCATGGCTCTCGCCACCGCCGCCCTCCTCGTAGCTGTGCTCCTCGTGCTTCGACTCCGCCACCGCCAGGTCATGACCTAGGCCCCTTGACCACGAAGTCCCAATGACCACGCAAAGCGCCGCCAGGAGCAACACACAACGCCTCATTTTTTCGCCTCGTTCGCTCTTACTCCTGTGGACTTGGCTCGAACACTGATTGTCCGTTCGACTGGGCTTTCAATATATACAAGTATGTAACTCAAAAAGAACAGTCTCAGGGAAGCAATTGATTTCTTCGCAGCTCGCTGGACCGTTACGAAGGCGTTTCCTCAACCCGCTTCAGTTGTAATGTTTCTGTCCCCGCAGACACGCTTCGTCCACTGAAACAATAACATTACATCAGCCCGTCTGAATCAACGATCTTGCTCAAGCGGTGTGTCTGTAACACTACTTTGTCTTTCGGTGCATTGTCATTCGTCGCGACTTCGCCCGACCAGCTGTGTTTCAACTTTCTAAGACAATGCTTTTTGTCGCTGAACTCTTTGATCATCACACGTGATTGCGGGTGGAAAAAAAAAGACAACCAACCGAAGACCAGTCGACCGAAACTAATCGAAGGTCAACGGGCACAACTTGTGGTGCAATTTTTCCGGACGTTGTTTTATACGAGTCAAAAGATTTGGACATTTTCTTTTGGGCCCACTTTTTTTGCAATCATTATGTCTGCTTTCACACTTTTGTGAATTTGTCGCCGCTTGCAACAATGTTGGCTCCAATTTAGTTTGGAATTTCGTCATGCTTGGAAATAATTTTTTTTTTTTTTTTTTTTTTTTTTTGAAATTTTCAATTTTTCCAACTGATCAATTTTTATTATACAAAAATTAATTCTGTTTTGCAAATTAAAACAAAAATTATCTTTGCAATTGTAATTTAATTTCAATCATCAAAGTAATAAACAAAAACTCGAGATTCATCTTGTGATATTTTATTGGAAATAATCCGCAATTGATTTGACACTTTGTAATAAACTTGTTAGATACACAAGCGAGCATAATTGAATGCACAAATTTGTTCGGGACAATATTTTGTACGAAGTATGAAAAAAAAATGAACCGTGCAAAAAGAGCCCGGGACTGGTAATGTTTATCGCAACTCGGTGGTGTTTCTGTGTGAAAATCATTCAACAATTCAATGAGTGTTCGACGAAATCCAAAGTCGGCAAACCGGTCGTAAGGGACGCTCAGCCAAGTTCCCTCGGCCACTTGTTTTGCGCTTCGTCGCACTCGCGAACCCGCGAAAGAGCCCGTCTCGCTCGCGCCAGGCCAAAAGTTGTATTCACGATTTTAACTACCCGAGAGCTCTCAGGGCCGCGCGCAAACCCAACACACGAATTCGGACAAAGGCTCCTTGATTGCCCCGGCCGGGACGTTTTGTTTATTCTCAATGCAATATCAACCGCTTGCCCGAAATACGGCGCAAACTGTAATTTAAATTGCCCAGACGTGTGCGAAGTATGGAAATGAGAGCCACTTTCAGAAACGAGTTTGGCTAATGCAATTATCGACTCGTGGTTTCCTTTTTGTCATCGGTATCAAAATTTCGATTTTACAAATTTTTCAGATAATATTACCATCAAATATTAACATCCATTTTTACCTCATTTTTTGCACTAATTTTTCAGATGAAATTAATGTTTTTTTTTTGTTTAAACTTTTTTTTTAACTTGAAAACCCAATCAAAATATGAAAGCTACTCGACATCGGACAGATTTAATTTTTCAAAAAGTTTTGTTTATTATTGCAAGACTGAACTCAATACATGCAGAGCCAAGTTGAAAGACAAAGGCCAAAGGCAAAGGAAGACAAGGCGGTTAGGCGATTGCACGCCTCGTTTGTGTAGTTCGTCTGGACTTTGCGTGATTGATTGAACTTAAAACGAACTTTCTCGGTTCGCAATTCGAAACCCGGGGCGTCGAACAAACTTTTCAACCGCGCAGATGATCATCTGGGCGCTGTCTCATTTCTCTCCCCATGATTTGTCTTTTCTTTTTTTTTTTTTTTTTTTTTCAGACCCTCTCACAACTTGTTGCTACAAATTTCGTTTCGTTTATGTGTCTGTCGACACAATTTTTTAACAAGACATTCGCGAGACATTCAAATTAATTTTTTCAATTTTACCTCTACTTTTATTTCAGACAAATAAATTGTAACTGAAGTTGCTTTTATAAATTTTCAGTCAATTTTTTTAGTCCAATTTAAAGTTTCTTCTATTTCAATTTTTGAAAATAATCTGAAACAGTTGGATAATCGTTTTAAAATTATCAAAAAAAAAATTGGTTTAAACTAGTTATAAAATTCGTTTAAAATTACAACAATTCCTTAACATTTGATAATGAGGTTGATTTGTTTATTTTCTAGGTGGGTTGTGATTTGCGCTTGGTGGTGCGTCGTAGCCCGGAGGTGGTCACGATCAGCCAGCAGTTGCAAAGAGGAAGGTTTCGGCCTGCAGCAAGGTTTTTCAACCGTAGGATCCGTGGCAGCATGGGGACTTCCGGCTGCTCACACCATCGCCGTCTTAGTCACAAGAGATGTCGATTCTGACGAATTAATTGGTGAGCAAACATTCGTAATTTTATTTGATCCGCCATTTCAGTCATCATTAATTTTTATAAAAAAAAAATTGCTAAAAAATGGCCTCTTCTCCTCTGCAACTAAATGTAGTATTTTTTGTTTCACATCTAATCATACACGCTCAAAAACTCGTCCGGCCTTAATTTTGCATTTAATTAATTTGCCATCGATACTGGCTAGGATCTCAACCTCTCGATTATCATATATTATGGTCATAATTTATTATCCTCGTATAATATCCTCATCAAGTATATTTTAATGACACGATACATTGTAGAGATGAATCATAAATTTAATTTTGTATAGACTATGAAAATTACAAGATTATTTCTATCTTTCTTTTCCAATCTAATTTATGCTTTGAAACAACTTTCTAAACACTTTTTCATTTTCAATTTGCAAAATATTTATTTTCATATGTCATTCATTGACGCATAAATAAATTTTTACTTGGATAAATATCAAATTGGTCATTTTTCAAATTTTTTAAATGTCATTTGTTTATTAATTGTTTATTAATAATAATACTTATTAAACAAAAACATTAAAGTAGGTACTCGAAAATGGTAATAAATTATTAAAATCGACCAATTATAAAATGTTGCAAACTCGTGAGAAAATGTTGTCGGATGGTTTTGCAGGTACAGTCGCGTGCACGAGTCAAAATGTAGTTTGATAGCGATCGGATGCACAGCGGCCCTTTCGTGGCTTTTGTTCGTTGGCAAGGAGCTTCCTCGCATTGTGCTCCCGCGCTCGTTTTCGTATTATTTTCCTGCTTGTTAACACTCCACACGCGTTGCCTCTTGTTATCGACAATAATCCAAACGGGGAGAGCGCAACTCGTCTGTTTTTTGTTACGTTTTCTCGTGCACGCGTTCACACGATTCCCGCGAAACGAGCTCCTTGACCGCTACAGTGGACCCGATCTCCATTCGATGACTCCCACAAGGCGGACTTTAAACGGCTGCAAAAATGTTACCTCTTTTAAAAGAATCACTGGCAAAAAATCTATTCGACATTACAACTTCCTGATATAAAATGCAAAGTTCTATCTCATACTTTTTTTGAAATTTTAAATTCAACATTTCTCTGACTTATTCTATGAAAATTATAGTTTCAAAAAAATTGATTCAAATGTGCATTTCAATGATTTAAATATAAAATAAAATAAAAGAGGAACGTATAAACTGTAACTAAATCTCGAAAAAGATAAGCATAAAGTTCCGGTTAACAGCGTCAATATTGTATGCGCAACTAATAGTCGAGGCATATTCCGCATCGGATGCAAAAGGATGTAACTGTAAAAAAAAGAAAAAAGAGCGGACTAGTGAGGACGGACAATTGGTAACCAACGGCGAAGTCGTGTTTCTCGGAGGCCGATTCAAAAATGCTAATCTCAGCGAGGCTGAGCAGCTCCGCGCATAAGTTATCAGGAGCATGAACGCGGCGCGGCGTATTAACATAAAATACTTGGCTGTTTAGGCTCTCTCGGAGAAGCCAAGACAGGCTTCGGGGAGTCGGGCTAAGGAGCCTAGGATGCCGTCCGGGGACGGCCATTATGCCCTTCACCGAGCTATCCATTGTTACCTCGATCGCATTCTATCTTCGTTTGTTAGGGCCGGTCCAACACTCGCCCAGTCGCTAACAATCGTTAAACCTATCGAATTGTGCCCGGCCTATTGTTTATAGACTGAGTTATTATAACGGCCCCTGCTCCGGTCCGATTTATTGCTTATTGCTCGCCACTCTCGGATCATCCTGCTAAACCCTCTGCCTTTGCTTCGTTCCAACTTATTAATATAACATCTTGAGACTTCTAATCAACCAGGTTGTGATTACTTTTTAATCTTCTAAAAAGTGCCGAGTGATAAGTTATCTGATAAGACAGTCGTCAAGGTGTCATCTTTCTTATGTTTGTTTCTGTAAGATTTTTAAAAGATTTATTACTTTTATTATTTCATTTTACATTTATTATTCATGTTCGAATTCAAAGAAACTCCCAACACCTTTATAAAGTGGGATTAGATGGTAAATGCATCTTCACAAAGGAGAACTAGTCTATTTTGGGTGAATTAAACCGTAATCCTTTTTTTTGAGATTTACTCATTCAGGGAGGATATTTTGACAGCTCTGATTTTTACACAATGTCCGTTCGCACAATTGTGTTACAGAAAGAAAAATAAAAGCTCAGATGCAGTACGAAAAATCAAATAAATTAGTACCTACATCCTGAATTCATATCACGTTTTCTTCAATAGTTATAATTTTTTACCTCTGCAAGAAAATAAAAGAAAAGAAAGAATTTCGATTACAATGAAGAACAAAGAAAAACGTGTTTTACTGTAAAAATAAAATTATGTTCCCGCTGAGCTCATAAATTGTATATTAAATCTCCCAACGATTGTTTTCACTTTATAAGTTTCCTTATCCAATCACCTTGGCAAGGTAGTCCCATTTATAATGTGTATATAGAGTCAGGATCGCTCGAGAGCGAAGATAACAAGCAGTTACATTCACGATGATAAATCACGTAGAAGCTCCTGCAAGATATACAGAACCATATTTAAAACTTGAATAGAATACGGCCATATAATAACAATGATGATTCAAAAACTAAATCTTCTTTTTGTGCATAGGAAAGACTACCTTAAATCATGTCTCAAAAAGTTGCGAAAGGTTTATTCCCCATTCTTTTTTTAATTTTGACTTTTATAGGTAAAAACAACTTTTATAAAAATTAAAAGAAAACATTCAAGATGTAAATTATTTGCAAGTTGAAAAAAATGTTAAAATGGAGATTGCTTTTTCTCGTGATTAGGTTTAATTCTCATTCGAAAAGACAACCGAAAGGCATTCCTCGCATGCGATGCTGTCCTTTTGTGGTCCTCCGGAAATCCTTGACTTTGGCACTAAGAAGCAAACTGTAAGATGCGAAGGGAAGGGCGAGCTAGTTGCAGAGACGAATGTGCATACGCCAACTCTTACCACTGTCGCTCGTTAGTTTGCATTTTGATGGTATCTCGTATTCGTTAATGCAAATTATCTTTCCTTTTTTTTTTTCATTCTTCTCGTCCCAGATTTTCCTTACACTTTTCGTTATTTAACTTCACTTTAAAATCAACACTTTTTTCCCATAAAAATTATCTATTTAAATTGTAAAAGATAAATACAAAATCGGACTTTTTCCATTTTGAATATAAAATTTGCAGACAAAAAAGTGAACAGGTTTTTGTGTAGGTGATCGACCTAACTAGATCGCACCATTGTTGATAAGACGGTGAAAAGAATCGATTGAAAAAAAAGAGGGGGGAGAGGAATCCCGAAGAAAGAAAATGAGAAGCAATTTAGATGGGACCGCAGAGATATTGAGCGGAGAGCGCGCGCGTACTTTGGCGCACATACATTTTGCGAGCTGAGCCAATACGAATTCACCGGCCGATCTTGCCAGCGACTATCGCGCTGACCAGCGTTCGTGTTTTACGAACGAGATGGTGAACGGCGATATCGCGATTCGCACGGACCTATTTATGAAGACGAGCTCTTGTACTTAAAAAGTGCGTTCGAGTCGTGATCTTGCATTATCGTAACCCCAACGATGGTACTGCGCAAGTTTCATACTAATTTGACTCTCCAACCGTGATATCAAACATCCTTCCATCTAACATTCTTTTTTCAATTCTTCGTATTTGCATTTTTTTTTAATTTCATCTTTTATTTATTATTTTTACTAATTTTGTTTTTTGGAATTTTAATTTGGAAATTTTATTATGAAATTTACAATTGGAATTAAATAAAATAAATCCATCCAAACAATAACGTCAAATTAGCTAATCACCATGTGTGGCGGCAGGTTTTTATAACGAGACAAAAATGACCGAAATGTCACAAAACACGAATGACACTGAACAAAAAGTGAGCGAAGAAAGGATGTCGCGTGCCACAAACGCGCGACGCTGACCAACAAGTTTTTATCTGAAAATTTCGCGCGGATGGAAAAAAAGGAAGAAACACATCCGAGAGCAGCGAAATGTGAGGGGAGGAAAAGTATGCCTTTTGATGTACCATGTCAGTAGTGTGAGAGTCTTTGATATAAATACCCTCGCTCCCATATATTTGAACGAAAAAAAAATAATAACTACATCTTCTGAATTGATAATTTAAAAAAAAATTTTGTGACGCATATATATCACATTTTTTTTGCAAGTAAAATTATACAAATTTCTTTGCGAAAATGTTGTGTTGGTTTTTCTGTTATAATAAGAGGAGATAAAATTTGCAAAATTGTGTTGCAAAACGCACGTTATTATACTGGCCTTGCTTTTATCATTTTGGTATCATACACTGTACAAATTACGCTCAACCAAGACAAGTAGGAATCTAACGATGAAATTATACAAATGTTTGCATTTTCATATGCAAACGGAAATTATATATATCTGTTCGCGCAAAAATGAGAGGATTCCGATCATTTGAATTCATTCGCATGTGGATAATAAGAGTCGGATAAAATTCATCTCGAGCCCAACAACCGGCTTATTAGTTTTCAGAACACATCGGAACGGCGATCTAAAAAAAAAAGAGAAAAAAAATGTATCAATGAATAAATGATGAATCCGCGTGTTATTGAAGATGATTGTGGTTTTCAACTTTATGTAAATGGGATTCGCGCGTTAACACAAGCTTCGCACGGCATTTGCCGTTTCTCGCAGCGCGTTATCATTATCACTAGTTCATTTAGTTTAAACAATAACCAACACGCAGCCTCATTAACATTTAAATAATTATCGCAACGATGATCGTTTATTCTCACGTCAACGGCAAACATTTTTTTTTTTCGTTCCTACCAATCTTTTAAATTTCAAAAGTTGTTTCAAATTAAATATTATTTATTAAAATAAACATTATCAAATTGATTAGACATATTTTTAATTACTATAAAATTAAATTTTACTTACCTTAAAAATTTTTTTCTCGAAAAACAAATTTCACTGAAAAACTTTTTTGAAATGAAAATTGTTGTTTAACATTTGGAAGTGCAAGTTTGAAGTCATGCAAAGTATTGCCAGGGTTTTTTTTCAATTTGCCAGCAAACATGTGAGCCACGCTGGTCTTACAACGTCAAGTGTGCAATTAGTTTGGCATATACAGATCAGAAAAAATTGCGATCGACGATTAACAATTTCGCGGTTCGTTCGCTCGAGCAAAACAAGGGCGAGACTGTATGTCTCAGTAATTTAACAACTTGCGGCGTGAAAGTCATTTGCAATTCAAATTTGGAAAACGCGCAGGCTTTTTGTGGTGTTCACCTCATTTCAAAATGACATGTGATTAATTTTGCAAAACTCAACGCACATCAAAACTTTTATTGTTCCTCTTGAAAAACGTGACAAAAAATAATAAATTAAATTGTTAATCATTTTAATTGAAAATTGTAAACAATTAATATTCTGCCAATCTCATTTCTTTTCTGACAATTTTATCACAATTGAAAAAAGTACAATTTATAATTACAACATTGGTATTGAAAATTAAAAAAGTTAATCACGAGAATAAAATATTTTTCAATTAATTATAAAAACTAATTGACTAAACAAAAATTTGATCCTTTTGTTACAGGAAGCTGTTTTGTGGGTCAACAAAGTACCCGTTCGTTACTGATGCTGGTTTTGGCACCTCAGTTTGTGTACCTCGCCCTGGGAATGACGTTCCTCGCGATCGGGATAGCCGCGCTTTTGTTGCCACGACCATCGGTGACGAAGGCCGTATCTGCGACGCCGACGCCGATGCTTAATCCGTCGCACCCGGGGCCTCTAATCCGCAATCAAAGGGACCAGGGATTAAAGTCACCCGCAGAACTGCAGACGTACAAAAAGCGTCTGGTAATGCGGGTTGGCGTTTTTGTCAACCTCTACGCACTGCTCATTATTTGTCTGACGCTCTGCAATTTTTATGAATGGTGGGGAAGGGACTCCTGGCTCAAAGCCCCTGAACCCTCTTCTGCACCTAGAACACCTTCCAAACCTATTTTGCAGGTATTTTAAACCAAAATTTTTTATTCATTTATAAATTGAAATCATTTTTTTTTTATATTTAACTTTTTATTCAATTTTTAGCTTTAATTTTTAAATTTAATTTTTATAAGGTAAATGTACCTAATAATAATATATCCTGTTTAAATGGAAGATTATTTAGTAGGTAACAAATTCAGTCAAGTTTGGTTTTTCGTTTTAATTTTATGATAAATACACGATCACGGTAATAGGTACTAGAGTCACGATAGAGGGTACATTTACCTTACTTAAAAATTAGAAAAAAATCGATTTTTAGTTTTTTTCACGACTGAACTGATTTTATTTTGTGAATTTTAGATTTTCTTATTGCGGCTGGTTGTGACATTAAGTGCAGGAGCCGTGGCCGCAGCGTGGATCTGGTGGCCGAATGTAATGGGAGTGTGGAGACGGCTGCCACCTTGCAAGCAGCCGCCACACAAGTGTCATCCACACGCGACAGTGTCCATACCGGTGATGCGCTGCTACAGCACCGGTTCTAACACACCGACACCGCACCAGATCCACCACCTCGGACACTTGACACCGCCGCAACATCCCTTGTTGCACCGTCACCCAATTCTCAATGGCAATCAGTTTCATCACACCACGTTGCCCCATAGAAGTCACAAGAAATACAGAAAGCATCGGAAATATCATAGCGGTAGTGAGACGCAGGTCTAAATTTTTCTAACGTTATTGCAAACAGATTTTTACAATTTTTTAACAAATGTTTTTACAACCTTTTATAAAATGTTTTTACAGTTTTTATAATCAAAGTTTTTAGAATTTTGTATAACAAAACAAAAGTTTATATCGATTCAAAGCTCAGTGATATTTTCCTTGGTTTTTCGGTGTTAAGGATTGTGATCGGTGAAAGAACCATTTGGATTCAAAGCGTGAATAGTAAATGGTAAAGAAAAAGATTTACAAAATTGATAATTATCAAGTTCTTGGTATTTGCAAAACTTTGTATCTTCTCATTTTTGTACAGAAGTGTATTTTGTTAAGTGTCTCTTAAGGAATGTAAATATGAAGAGAGAAATGTTCATAGTGAGCGCATATATAAAAAAAATCTTCCGAACGATATCGGGATGTTAGATTAATAATGCCAAAGTAAAAAGTAATTTTTTTTCGGAAAACTGTCATTAACAAAAATATAATATATTAAATTTTAAAAGTATAATTTTTTAATCTTATTACTGTACGTTTGATCTGTTATTGATAATGCAAAATTACAACTGCCATATTCTTGCCATTCACTGCGAGAAATAACAAAAAAATTGTACTAAACAAATGTATAAAAAAATTTTTTAAATTTTGTATGAAAAATATCAGTGTAACATCTCATGACGACAAAGAAAAGAAAAAAAAACACGATGTAAATACATACCGAAACTAATACTCGCAAAGTTTTGCTTCTGCGGATCTTTGACATGTTTATATTGAGTTTAAGTGAACGAATCTGATCTGTTGGTGCTAAAACGAATACCACGCTAAGTGTTTGTAATCTCGACTTCTCAATTCTAGATTATATCACGTACGACTGCATGCATGATTCAAATCAAACCATCCTGCGTATGATCTGAGACTGTAAATTAATGTGTATTTAATTTATCTTGTTATAATGAATATTTATGCTTTTTACAGTTTGCCATATTATACTATATAATCACTGTTAAAATCAAAATATTGTACAAATGGAAAAACGTTGGC
Source organism: Trissolcus japonicus (assembly GCA_030522925.1). Classification (NCBI taxonomy): domain Eukaryota; kingdom Metazoa; phylum Arthropoda; class Insecta; order Hymenoptera; family Scelionidae; genus Trissolcus; species Trissolcus japonicus. Next base: position 233,176 of record JAPYZS010000071.1, on the reverse strand, counting down.
GAATTAAACAAAAATAAAATTATTAATTATATCACATTTTTATTTTAATTTACTATTTTTTAAAACGATTTCTTTTATAATTTTAAAGATATCAAAGTTACCAACTTTTTTCTAATATCTTGCAACACAAGCTGTCAGTGAGAATAATGTTTTCAATTATAAGAAAATTTATGTATTCAAGTTTAAGTATACTTCGCACGACATAATAACATTCTTGAGAATGTAAAAGAGAATAATAACATTTTATTCAATAGTGTACAGTAAATTCTTCTGCGTCTTAGCTTGAAAGCAGCTAAAAGTTGTAACTAAGAGTTAAGTAAATAAGTGAATGTTGCAAAGCATAACTCAAGAACTCGACATTGTGATATAATTTTCGCTCAAAACGAAAATCTATGTAAATTTTGAACAATCAACTTTACTACTTGCACTTTACATTGTTAATAGCTCTCACTTTGTCCGACAAGTCTTAACTTTTAAGTCCTCACCGTTTGATTTGTTTCGTAACCCCCGAGTGTCCGAAATTCGAAGTGTACTTTGTAATACCGTTTTCTTCCTTACAATTATCATTTATCTTCTCTGTGATATCCAGCTCTTTATTTTTCTTCTATCAGTTTTATACCTTTAACTTTATTTCCAACTTTTGTAATCACAATTTTCCGACAGAACTTAACGTCCTCGTTTCTTTATTTATTTCATACTGTAACGTGCCAATTATCATAACATAATTACAATGATGAGCAACGTATATTTATTCCTGTTTATATTTTCAGTATGCCTTTGTAATTAATAGAGTGATGTAAAATAAAAAAAAGGAAACAAAAAAAGCGCCTCAAATTTCATTGTCCAATTTCGCCAGTCCACTCAGTCACTGGAAAATGTATGAGAATATTTTTTTTAACGCAATAGAATAGAGCCAATGGTCAAAGAGCCATTAATCTCACCGCGACAATGAATCGCACATTGCTCGCTCAAACGCAGGTACTTGTTTAGCCTCTGGAATGAGAGGTGTGATCGGTCTCCGCATCTCGCTGAGCACAATGGGACAACGATTTTTACTCGAGTGCATAAGGTGCGGCGTTCATATTTGATTAAAGAGGCCGTTTAGTCGATCGAAATTTTATCGCGCAATTTTTAACCCGCGTGGAATTACCATTAGCGAACTGAAATTCAATGTTATTTTGTCATTTCAAACTTAACTTTTAAGATTTCAAATTTATTTCAAAACCAACTTTTTATTTAAAAAATGTTAAACAATTTGTTTGTCAGACAAAAATTTGTGTACCAAAAATATATTTAATATTTAAATGAGGATGAAAGAATGTTCGTCGACATCCTTTTGCCATTGTCAAAGTTTTCAGCGAAAAAAATAATAATTCAATAAGAGCAACAAAAAAAAGGTGTTCGCGATCAATGAACGCGAACCTGAGTCGTACAAACTGGGGGTGGAGCTGATTAACACATGCCGTGCGAGATTTAGTATAAACAAGAACTGAAATCGAGGCGTATCGAGTGACATCCAAACGTCTTCAATGAAAACCTGAGCCACTGCATTTAATGTCTTTTTTTTATTCTTCAGTTCCGTTCGGTCGCATAAAATCTTGTCCCACATTCTTGTTCGCATAATTCTATGAATGCATTGAATTCTGTCCTAAATAGAAAAAAATTGGATCTTAGACTTTTTTTTAATTTCTTAGACTTTTATTTTTAGATTTTTGTGTTCATTTTCTTCTTTTTATTTATTTTTCAAATCTTGAATGTTCCCAGGCTTTTTATAATTCGTACCGGGATTATTACAAGCTCTTCTCAAATCTCTCCGTGTACGTCATTTTTTTCTTGTAATCAACTTGTTTTGCGGATTTGTTGACAGCATCTTCGAATGATTTGTCAACGCATTGAACGAAACTTTTCACGTAATCGCCGCACCGGATGCTCTGTCCCTCGAACATGTTGTAACATTGCAAAAGCTGAACCAGGCAGAATCGCATATTTTATTACGTCCAAAAGAATTTTAAAATAAAATAATTTTTTTTTTTGAAAATTTGTTACGAAAATGTTTACTTTCATTGCTTCGGGTGCACACGTATCGCAACTTTTATAATTAGTGTATGCTGACAGTTTTGTCAGAAGTGCCTCGGCTTTTTCTACATTTAATTTCTCCTCGGCGTGAGCTTTGTCTAACTTGGCCAATTTTTCTAACCAATGGTCATCGTAACAGGTGAGACGTTCTTCGGTAACAATTCCTGGGTAAATAAATCCCATAAAAATGTGCAATGTTAGAAAAAGAAGTAAGATAAAGATACATTAATTTGTTTAATTTATATATTTTTTTCATTTTAAATTTAACTTCAAATTTTAGCAAAATTCAGAAAAATTTGTTTCACCATTTTCAATTCTCTCTACAATACTCTCGCTAACTATCAAATCATCAGTTTTAACATTTTCTGAGACATCTTCACTCTGTACATCTTCATCTTCAACATTATTTTCATTTTCAACGTTATCTTCATTTTCGGCATTTTCATTTTTTTCATCATCTCCAGTTTCCACATTATCATTTTCTGTTTCATTCGCGTCATCTCGCCTTGTTAGGTTAATCTTTGGTCTTTTGTTACTCGAACCACAATCGTACTCTTCAGGTAAACTTTTATTGAGTTTTCGACAGAACATTTTACTTGCTAATTTATTGCAAATTTTCAGCTAAGGTGCAACCGAAATGCAAAAAAAAAATATTGACAATATGACAAGATTGAAAATTATTAAAATATGTCAAAAGTATTCAAAAAAACAAAAGAATTTACACAACATTCAATTCCTCTCCTATTTTTCCTGCGATATTTTTATTAATTTTATATTTTTCCGTTTCATTAATGCCTCAAAGAAAGATATAATTTTTTATGCACAAAAGTTTCTACTTTTTTTCAACCCTGGCATATTGAGAAAGACACTTTTTTGCCTTACGAATTATTTTCACTTTCACAGTATCATGTTCAGTGGAGCATTTTGGTAAAAAAACTCCTAGATGGTTCTCGAGAGCCATTCAAGTTCAGTGTTTGTCATTATTTTAACTGAGAACGTACTGTCTATCCTGTGTTAAAGAAATTCTAATAGTTCTATAGATTTGCAAAATATATCTTATATAAATTGCTCTTTCATCATTTGTTTCTTAACATGGACTGTAGAAATATAAATTTCCATTTCACGTTGGTATCAGTATTCTTAGCTTATTGTTCAAGTGATGGAGCCTCAGTAAGAAGCCCGGTGAATATTAGAGATTATATAGCAACAGGTATTTAATTGTTCATTAAATTTTTTGCACAAAATTATACAAAACTAAAATATTTTTTTAGAATCTTGTAGTTTAGTATCATCAAATCGTAAGCAGATAAAAAATTAGTTTTCTATAAAAATATTAGAGTATAGAAAACGATAGAAAATGAGAAATTCAAATTGCAACTTGTAATTCGTTTTTTAGATCACTTCCAAGCTGCTAGTGAACAAAACGAAGCCGTCCATCAGAAACCACCAGAAGAATTGTCTAGAAAAGAGGCTATTGAACTTTTATACAGCGGGTCTTATTTTCAGTAAGTTTATAACATGTTCAATAACAATATATTTTTTTGGGGATAGCATTTTTTTAGTCTCACGAAAAATCAATTTTCAGAGATGCATTCATGGAACAATTGGCACCGCACAAATTTCAATTTGGACACGTTTTTGAAAACCCTCAAGAATGGCAACAACGATTCGAACAAAACGATTTTGACCAGAATCGTTTTCAAGGAAAGGTATAATTCAAATTTGTTTAATTTCTTGTTAAAAATATTACTTTTTGCAAAATTACATAACAAATTTGCATAAAATTTGTTTTAAGTTTAATCTCGAGTTTAATTTAATAGGGAAAGCAATTATGGAGATCATTCTTTAAAATTTGAGAAATCCATTCATTTTACCATTCGAGATTTAGCGGAATCTGTGTTCAATAATTCTATTCATTCAATTTTGACAGGTGAGATGGGGGAATGTAAAAGGAGATTACGGTGAGCATTACTGGGACTTAGGACACGCTGGACATAAATAGCTTTTAATAATATAGGATCGATTCAAGTCTTAAATCAAAAAATGTAAATAAATTTGTGATTAAAAAAATTTTTTTGTAATTGAAAATTTATTAAAAAATTTTTTTTTTTTTTTTTTTTTTTTTTTTTTTTTTTTTTTTTTTTTTTTTTTGTTAAATTGAAGATTGAACAATGAAAATTAAACAATTAAATGACAATGTAAAATGCAGTTTCTATTTTCAATTTTTAAATTTACTTTTTCAGTTGTCAATTTCCGAACTTTGGTAACCCCATCTATTAAGATCTTAGAACTAACGGACCTCGTGTCGGTAACCGAATCTATATTTTGTATGAAAAATTTAATTTTCCAAATTATTATTTTTATAGTTTTTTAATTTTATTTTTAACTAAATTCATAGTTAAATTTAAAAAAAAAAGTATTATGCGCCATCTTTCAATAGACCAAAGTAGTTGTTTGTTCTATCGCAAGGCGGCGCTATAATGGAACGACATCTAAATGCACCCATTTCACTTCCTCGTATTACAAATCGGCACAGACATTTATTCACAGTTATTGAGTCACCAGCGGCCAATCAGTAAGCAGCCAGTTCGACTTTTTCTTTTCGTAACCCTCGAGACAGTCGATCACGTTGAGTGTTGATTGTTGACATATTGTTGACAAATTTATCATCGCTCTGTCAAAAGAAAATAAAAATGGACAACTCTTTTGACATCAACAAAATCGTCGAATTCATGTCACTGGTTGGAAAACTGAAAGTAAGTCTCAACATTTTTAATTATCTCGCTTTGAGAATAATAAATAAGTTCATTTAACCTTGTAAGATTAAATAAATTCTTCGTGAACAAAAAGTAATAACAAATTCAATCTATCGTTCGAACCATTGAAAATTAAAAATTAAACTTTTGAATTACTACGATGTAACTTTTGACTGGTTCTATTGATTTTTTTGTTCATTTATTTTATTTGACTTTTCAGCGTTTCCAATTTGTTGGTCTCGGGCATGACAGAGAAAGATGCCAAAAGTGGTCACAAGGTCATGCCAGATACAAACATTGGCATTTCAATAAAACGTTTAATTTTATTGAAACTGAATTCAGATTTTTAACAAAAAGTAACATTATCCAATTCGATCAATTGATTAATTAAAAAAGTATTTAAATTTCGGAGCATACAAGTTTTAGTAAAAATAGACACGAATGTAACTAATCTGAAGAAGTGCATCGCTTTGACAATCTATTTTCAAATCCCGTTGAAAAACATTTGAACAATCAAAGAAAAAAATGCATCTAAAGTTTTTTTTTTAATTTCATTCAAAAGCTCATAAAACTCTCATTTTTTCTTTCAATTTTTTTTTCAAAACATAATTCACTGAACAAAAACTTTCACATCTGTTTTTAATCTAGAACTAGAACTAGAATTGTTCGCGCCAAGAAATATGAGAAATTTGAGTCAAAATACCAATAAAGACTTCTCATATTTGTCATCGGAAATCAGAGAGGCAATAAAAAATTGACTCATAGAGAAGTTCCTTTGTTAAATCGTTAATTTCATTCATTGATTTAACAAAAACTTATTTATCTAAACTCACAGCCGTTATGACCAAATAGGAAATATTCTTGTTTAAAATTCTAAACAAATAATAAATCATGACTTGACAAATTCTAAGAAATGGTTTTTCTTTTCTTGCAGCATTTAAAACGACGAGGTTGGGAGATTAGAAATATTGAGGACCCGGAAACCATTGCAGGACACATGTACAGGATGGCAATGCTTTCTTTTCTTGTAGACTCTAAAGAACTGGACAAAGTCAAGTGAGTTTTAGACAACTGAATGAGAAAAAAGGATTGAAAAATTATTTTACAAAATATTAAAGGGTTGACTTTTGTTCATCGTTTTAGAGTGATGCAAATGACGTTAGTTCACGACTTAGCCGAGTGCATCGTTGGAGACATCACACCTCACTGCGGAATTTCGGCTGACGAAAAACACAAAAGGGAAGACGAAGCAATGGAACAAATTTGTGAACTTTTAGGTGACAAGGGCCCAGAGATGTTAGACTTGTTCAGGGTACGATCATTTTGATCAAAAATTTGTGTTCGCATCTTAATTAATTCTACATTCACAAGAGACATTTATCTACCTCTTATCTTGATTTGAACGAGATTATCTTTTACTACTTGCAATTACGTTTATTGATATTATTATTTGCCTTTTGCAATGATCTTTTGAATTGAAACTTGTAATGTTTACAGGAGTATGAAAGACAGGAATCACCCGAAGCGAAGTACGTGAAAGACTTGGACCGGTTGGATCTGCTGATGCAAGCACTCGAGTACGAAGAGCGAGACAGTACGCCAGGCTTGCACCAGGAGTTTTTCGAAGCGATCAACGGAAAGATCCGACACCCGTTCGTCCTGAAGATAGCCGACCGGATAAACGAAAAGAGAGAAGGGTCGTTTAACAAAAATCTTTAATGACAATTCGTGCCTAGTGCGAATTTCAAAGACATTTGTTACCTGAAGAGGCGTAATCGAGGGTCTAAAAAAAGTTCTATTTACATTAGTTCGATTATTTTCACCAAATCATCTGCTATAATTTCATTGAACGAATAAGTTATTAATAAAAAAAAGGGGAAAAAAGTTTTACAGACTTGATATAGTTGATAAAAACTTGCTGTGTACATACGAATTCTGGTTCGATACGGAAGTGACGCAGAGTTATTTATAAGTTGATTAGATGTATGTGTGCGTGCTTGCATGAAGTTGTTGTACAATTTAAAACTGTTAGTGGCACAAAGATAAGTTTCAAGTTTCAAAGCGTGGACAATGAGGTAATGCAGGGAGAGGACAATTTTTTGTATACTTTTAAGTGCTCTAAGTTATTTGAAGAGAGGGACAGCGATTGTTGTATTTTATTCCGTATGGTGTATTTTGTATTTTATTCCAAAGTTGAAATTTCCAATACTCGTCGATGCAAATCCAGAAAATATCAATGCGGTGCAAATACGATTATACGGTTCATACATTTTGTATTAAAACAAATTTTAGTTAAGATCAGTTTGTTCTACAGATATCGCAATTTTTAAGTATTGCTCGAGACCTTTAATCCGACGTAAGGAATTGTCAAAATCTATTTTATTGTAAAGTTGATTTTTGTTTTTATAAAAAGTCTGTATTAAGTTATTGTGTACACCAAAAAATGAGATTAAAATTATCTTTTTAGCAGAGAGAAAAAAACTTACATATTGTTACTTGAAAAACCGACGGAAAAAGTAATAAAATGATTGAAATTACAAAAAGAATATTTATTGCAAAAACAGAACTTATGAAAATCAATGTAGGGATAAATTTTTCATGCGAAAGAAAAATCCAACTTTTTAAATGTCAGAATAACAAATTTTACGTTCAAAGAGACGTGCATGATTTATCATCGGGCATTGTTATGTCTCGTTATATGCACTCTATTTACTATGTTACAACATTTTAAAATGATCTCTAATGATGATTATCTAATAGATTTTTAGAGTGGTGGGGAAGGAAATGGATTATATCGATTCCGCGTAACTTCCCTTTACGCCTTGAATATGGTTGCAAGGCAACCTCTGTCGCGGCTGTTTCGTCGATATTAGCACACTTCACTCGTCCAGACGACAATTCGAAGCACCGTCATTCTTAACTTAAAACTCAAACGAAACAGTCGAATGAATTCCGAATGTTATAATTTTTCTCACAACTTTTCACTTATACATTTCGTTAACTCCCACATTTTTTTAATTTTCAACATTCAGTTCCAATGAGCAACGACAACCAAAAATTAAAGAAACCAACTAAATTCACGTTGTAATTTAAAATTTAAAATAAATAATACAAGATCTTCTCAGAAATGAGAATATCAGTGTAAGATAAGAATTTTTGAAAGTTGAAAAAAAAGTTTGAGATGGATCATTGGAAATCAGTGAAAACGATCCTGGACAAATTTGATGTTGACAAAGACGCGGCGTTAGATTTCGAAGAGTTTCGTGAGATGTGCATCGCGCTGTTTGATCGAGAACAGATAGAAAACAGTGAAAGTGTGGTTCGAGATATTTTTCATGTATTCGATTTCGATGACGATCATCATTTGAATGAGGATGAATTGAGTAGGTACGAATCGAAATTTATATTCCTTTGCTTTGTCATGCGAATAACTTTTATATTTAATATCATTCAGTTGAACTCGAAACTTGAAACACTTTTATCAGTTGAAAAAACGCAGCCCCTTTTTTGTGCTCCGAAATGATCATTTCGGAGCACATCAAGTTTTATATCTAATAAAATTGATTGCTCGTCAATTTCTCTTTGCTAATTCAATAATTTTATTGTTTGGCATTAAACTATTTTTTTCAACCAATAATTCTTCTACCAATAAATATTTCATTATTTATTTATTGGATTTTTTAATGATTAAAGAAAATTTGTTAATAATTTTTTTCAGGTGTTACGCGGACTGGATCTCAGTAATTTTAAGTCCCCGCAACGTTTTAATTGTCGTCGACGTTCAGAACGATTTTATTGATGGATCATTGGCTTTGAGAAAATGCGCTGCTAAAGATGATGGTGCAGAAGTAGTTGAACCGATTAACAAACTCATCCAAGAAGGCAACTGGGAAAAAGTGATCTATTCCCTCGATTGGCACCCGCCAAATCATATTGGATTTTTCGAAAATTTACATCTGCGCCCACTGCACGCTGACTCCAAGGTACAAAATGATTGGGATCTTCTATATTGCATTTTGCATTATATTTTATAAAAATTTAGAAAACTAAAAATCTCACTTAAAAATTAATTCTAATTGGAATTTTACAGGTGAAAAAAGAAGATGCAAAAGTATTCGATACGGTATTGTTCGATAAACCTTATTTAGAACAGCGATTATGGCCTGTTCATTGCGTAATAGACACCTGGGGCGCGCAATTACATAAGGATTTGATAATTGCAAAAAACTCGGAACAAGTAAAATGAAAATTGAATATAACAAAAGTTACTAATTTAATGTGAATTAATTAGAATATTAAAATTGATGTTTTTTTTTCAATTTTCAGATTCGCAAAGGACAGAATCCTGAGATGGAAACTTACTCGGCATTTTTCGACAACAATTCAGTGAACTCCACCGAACTCTTGGACAAACTCAAAGAAATCGACGCAACTGACATTTACGTCTGCGGTTTGGCTTATGACGTTTGCGTGAAGGCGACTTGTCTGGACGGCCTTCGGTTAGGGTACCGTTTGGTTCTTATCGAGGACTGTTGTCGAGGCGTTGATGCCACGAGCGTGGTGGAGTCAAAGAAACAAATTCAGAATGATTTTGGTTTGATAACAACCAGCGAGGAGGCTCTGAAACTTGCCAGCGGGCAGACGAGGAGTTTAGTCATGGCCCGGCAGGCCGCTGCGGTTTTAGCAAAACGTTACGTTGAAAAGAATTGAGACGTGAGAAAAACAGCGTGGAATGAAAAATGTACTTATCTTTATAGCTGCTGTAGATCTGAGAATAATTGTGAAAAAGACTTTTGTAATGATTACAAATGTTCACATTAACCTGCGCACAATCAGTCACGTGTGACATTTATTTATCACTGTTTATTTGCAAAATAGTATGTTTACCAAGAGGCATTGTCATTTTCGAATCGATCAGTTGAAGCACAAAGTGCAGTGTAAAAAACGTTCACACTTACGTAAAACAAATACGAAAATCTATTTTGCAAATGAGGACACAAACTGATGTACTTTAGAAACTCGGCGAATATTCGAATCTATTTTGTAACTAACTAAAAAAAATTATAAAAATATAAAACTAAAAAATATGCTGAAAAATATTCTTAATTGATCGTCTTAATTATAATAATCAAGAGATGAATTATTTACATGCAAAAAAAGAAAGAAATCATGAAATCTCATAAATAAGTAATAAATAAAATAAATAAGTTGTATTTTCATGTTGCGCGTAATAGATACGACCTAGTTTCTTTTATAATACAACTAAAACACAAAAGCTAATGTAAAAAAATCACAAAACGAAAAATGATGTTAAATCAGTAGTTACTGAGCAGTTCTCGCGACGTCCGAGTTATTTTATTGGCCGATTCGTCATCCTTTGAAAGTTCGCAGATGTACTTTTGTCGAGAGCCGCAGTCTTCTCCTTTGTACGAGTAGATGCGAGAAGTAGCGTCGAATTCCAGTTTCAAGCATCTACATAAAAGAGATAAACTGGTTACGACGGTTCCAAATCGATCCACATTTTTATAATCAGTTGGAGAGCGTACCTCCCGTCGCCGGTCACGGTTTGTTTCGTGTCCTGATGTACGGGCCTTGCACTCCCAGCCCAGATCCACAACAAGCCCGGGTTCAACCCACCTGTCCAAAAATTCTTCCACTTAACTTTCTGATTTGACTGCAAAAAATGTATGATGTCTTGATTTTCCTCAACCGTTTCTAATTCTATCAAGTTTCCACCCATTCCTCGACACAAACTCGCCGATGATTTCCAGTCGAAATCACGTGTACTAAAGTAATAACAATTTTGTCCTATTCTTGTGTAATTCGTCGGACAGGGTGCTGCAATTCAAAAATTACCAATCATCAAATTAAAAACATAAAAATGTAAAAAGTTTGAAAAAAAATAGTTTTTACTTTTGTATCTTATAATTAATCGTTAATTAATTTCTTAATAATTAATTACTTTGAAATTTACCCTTGCCATCCTTCTTGCCAGAAACCACGTAATACAAAAGTTCCTCAGTCCTCCTGAGACGTTTCTCCAAATAATCAACTCGAAAGACAAGTTTTTCAATCGCTCCTGTAATGTTGATTGAAAGAACATATGAAATGGTAAAACTAAGACTGTTTCATTAAGAATTTAAAGAATCACCTAACAAGTATAAATCCGTCTCAGAAACGTCCCGCTTGTTCATGGATGTGATTTTGGAAGTTATTGATAAACCGGTGTCTCCGATTTTCATAACTCTGCCAGTTCTGGATTTGACATTATCTCGGCCTGAGACTGTCCAATTTTCTAAAATTTCACTCCAAGGTCCAGGATATTCTAAATTTTCCACGTCCATCATCGAATATCTCACTGTTGTGTTTGTCAAATTGGAAGAACCTACTAGTTTTTTCAGAAATTTCAATTTTCAATAACTTGTCATATGAAAACGAAATTTTAAATCAAAAGTTTTGACAAATAAAAAATCAAATTATACATTTCGGTACCTACCAAAAAGTGTAAGAAACAAAATGCAACATTGTGAAATGAATTTTGGTCCGATCATCTTTCTGAAAAACGGAAGAAAAAAATTAAACGTACAATTTTGTACATAAAAAAGACGGAAAAGTTGTTTTCTAACGGAACTTATTCATTAACAAAATGTGAAAATCCGACTGACGCAATTTCATATGCAAAAATTTCAAGACTTCTTTCAAAAATGACATGTGTCATTGGGTATGAAAACTTTCTCCTGGAAATTCCGGCTATCGCAAACGGCACTGTTCAAACTGTAAAGATTGATAAATAATGAGCAAATACATCCAGGTAGACCGTGCACCGTTTTTTTTTACACAGTTCATTAGCAAAAGAAATTTCTCCACATGTATAATTTCTAGAACACTCTGAAAAAATTAACTTTACAACAAACCAAAAAATTAACAATTCAATAAATTAACAATACAAAAAAATCCCCCGTCCAAAAAATATGCATTAAACAATTATTTATCTAAAAAAAATCTATTCTACAAAAATTAAAAAAGCCAACAAAAATTTGTCCACCTTAGAAATCAGTTTTCTAATTTTACAATTTTCCAATTACTTAATTTCAAAAGTTAATCAAACAAAAATTGCAGAAAGAAGTAAAACAAATATGCATGAACTTACCTTTCAAGTTTTTGTTCGCTTTTTTTCACCAGTGAAATACTTGATTCTCACACAAGAGCTATCAACAAACTAAAGGATATCCCGAAGATGATCTTGAATTAAACTGTGTGGGTCACTTTCTCCCCACTTAAAAACAAAGTCACTTTCTTTTACGAGCACTGCATGAATTCCTTTACGTATTACGTATAACATCGTAACACCATAGATCACATTGACCTTCAAAACCATAATCAAATTTGATTACAAAAAAAACTTCATTTTTTATTCAAGCATATTTTTGTAAAAAATTTCAATGGCGCAGAAAAGTAAATTTTTCATCCCTAGCGCAAAAAGATCACATTCTGACACTAGGGCGGCAAATAATATTTTTTCTACACTTTTTCTTACTTCTTTGCATAATAAATTATATTTTTAATTTTGACAAAATAAATTGATTTTTATAATTTGCGAAAAAAGTTCAAATTCTTCTAATAACATATAAAAAACTTATATTTTGATAAAAAAAATTCAATATAAAAATGTGCTTTTTTTCATATGTTTGTAATTTAAAATGAATGAAATTGCGCATGCGCGTTACATCAGTTTCGTATATCGAAAACGTGGGAAACGTTTGGTTATGTCGTAGGGAAACAGTACAGTTTAAGGATAAGAAAAAAGATTTGATAATGAATTTGATATAGCGTTTGCATAATGAGTTTGTTGACACTGTGAGCAGCGGGTTGTGTTGTTAATTTTTTTTATTAGCTCCGTCAATGATGTTACCGGCGAATCGGTACCTTTCAAAACTGCTGAGGAGAAATCCTCTCCGAGCAGCAACTTCAATGAACATGTACGTACGCAATGTTATGAAATATAAAATACACCCAAAACTTTATTTTTCACGTTTCTGTCTTTATTTCTCGTTTGTTTATCATTATCAATCCTTTTCACTGAATGTCATTCTTCAGCTATGATTATTTTGCAATCGAGAGACATAACCTCAAAAAGAAAATAATCTATTGTTTATTGTTGAAATTATATTGTCCAATTTTTGGTTCTTGACATTCGTTAAATTCATTTTTTTATAAACCAAAATTGGAGCAAATTTCAACTTTGTTCAGGTTGTTTATAATTTATTGTTGTTCTCAATTGATAAATATAAACAAAAGGTATAAATATCTATTTATGTAACTGTTTAGAGTATATATTTTTCAAAATTGTACCATCTTCATTCATTTGAATCTTGTAACTTCATTTTTTAATTTTCATTTCAACTCAATGATTTTGTATTACATTTTTTTCCTATTTTCAGGAAGTTAGAATTCAGTTTGAACACAACATGTTTGAAGAGCAGGAAAAGTCGACCTAATTTGTTCAAACCCGTACCTGTGAAATACAATGCAGATGATATTAACGTAGGAAAGGAGTTGGCCGGAGAATTGCCAAAACCCGAGCTTTTAAATCTGATAAGTAAATTTTCCGTCAGGCCGGAAATTCATCAACTGGCTCTGGAAAATGGACTGAATGGTAAACAAAACCATACAATCAACAACCTACTATTTTTCACCCTGAAAAATAATGAAAATTTGCTAATAATTAATTGCTACGAATAATTAATTCCCACCAAAATTTACAGACAATTTATTCAAAGAGGCTCTAATTGGATTCAGAAGATACTGCGTACAATCTCCAGCGCTACCGACGGATCTTCACGTGATCATCAGCGACATCCTTCAAGGTCACGGCAATGTCGTTGACATGTTCCCATATTTTATACGACATGCCAAGGAGATGTTTCCCCACATTGATTGCATGGACGATCTCAAACAGATCGGTGACCTACGTTCACCAGCCAGCTGGTAATCAGTTGTACGATTTGTTTCAGTTATCCTCCTAAACTTGGTCCACGAATTGGTACAATTTTTTCGTTCGACATTTTCAGGTATCCCGAAGCGAGGGCTATGACTAGAAAAATAATTTTCCATGCCGGGCCAACGAATAGTGGCAAAACTTATCATGCGCTCGACAGATTTATAAATGCAAAGTCCGGGATATATTGTGGGCCTTTGAAGATGTTGGCTGTTGAGGTTCACAAAAAGTGCAACGATGCAGTACGTTCCTGTTGATTGAGTTATTCAAAAATTGGGTTAATCAAAGGGTTAAGAGAAGCAAGATTGGATAGGAAAAATGAAATTTAGTTAGAGATTTAAAATATAGTCGGAGAGTGGATGAATAATTTTGTTATTTTTTAGGGAACGCCTTGCGATTTGATTACGGGAGAGGAACGGTCGTATGCAAAAGACGAGGACCACCCGTCGAATCATATCTCGTGTACAGTAGAAATGGTGCATGTGGAGAGCAAATGTGAGTTTCATCTATGCTCATTTTTTTACATCTGTCAATTTTGCTAAGTTGAAATTTTTGTTACTGTAGATTGAATTTTCTTTCCAGTTGAAGTTGCGGTGATAGATGAAATTCAAATGATGGCCGACGTGGGAAGGGGTTGGGCATGGACGAGGGCGCTACTAGGAATTCCGGCGGACGAAATTCATCTCTGCGGCGAGGCAGGGGCGATAGAATTTTTGCAAAATTTATTGCTCACAACTGGCGAGCAGATGGAAGTGAGGAGGTACAACCGACTGACGGAACTTATTATCGAAAACTCAGCGCTGCGTCATCTCAGTAAAGTACAAAAAGGCGATTGTATCGTTTGTTTCAACAAAAATGACATCTATACAGTGACAAGAACTTTGGAGGAACGTGGCACGGAAGTCGCGGTCATCTATGGGAGTCTACCTCCAGGGACGAAACTCGCCCAGGCGGCCAAGTTCAACGACCCAAACCATTCTTGCAAAGTTATGGTGGCCACTGACGCCATCGGGATGGGTCTTAATTTGTAATTACCACTTGATCTGAGATTTTTCGTTTTTTGTCTGAGTCCTTTGGATGACAATGGTATTTTCTGTTTCAGACATATTCGGAGGATTATATTCTATTCTCTTATAAAACCTGTGACTAACAAAAATGGAGAGAGGGAAATGAAACTGATTTCAGTGTCCCAAGCCTTGCAGATTGCTGGCCGAGCTGGTCGGTTCAAAACTCAATGGGAAACGGTAATGAAAGAAAAATTTAACCAATTGGATTATGAAATGATCTGTTTTTTTACATGAAAAATATTTTTTATTCGATAGGGATACGTGACATCGTTCAAAGAAGATGACTTAGATAAGTTACAAAATTTGCTCAAGCAACAACCAGAAGCAATTGTCCAGGCTGGTCTTCACCCAACAGCAGAACAGATTGAACTTTATGCTTACCATCTACCCAACGCCACACTGTCAAACCTCATGGTACAATTACTGAATTGAAATTCAAAATAATTAAACAACGAAATGTACAACTTCACAACGTTGATTATGAACAGATGATTAAAATTTGTTATCGTTTTTAGGACATTTTTGTCGAGCTATGCACGATGGACGATTCGTTGTACTTTATGTGCAACATAGATGACTTCAAATTCCTCGCCGAAATGATTCAGCATGTGGCTCTGCCACTGAAAATTCGCTACACTTTTTGTTGCGCTCCTTTGAATCGCAAATTTCCATTCGTTTGCACGATGTTCCTTAAAGTAAGTTATATAAAATGACATTAACTAGTTTCAGAGATTGGTATAAATTGTTTCAAATTATTCAGACTATTTAAAATTTTATTCCAGTATGCTCGTCAGTATAGCAAAAACGAGCCAATCACTTTCAAATGGCTGTGCCAACAAATTGGATGGTCGTTACGACCACCTCGAACGTTACTAGATCTTATACATCTGGAGGGTGTGTTTGATATTTTAGATTTATATCTCTGGTTGAGGTAAAGTTTCAACCGAAATACACTTTTATAATAATTTACATGTACATTATAATTCTATGACGATAATGATCAAGATTAATAATGAAACGATGATTCACTATGACAGTTATCGTTTCCCTGATATGTTTCCCGAGCAACACATAGTCAGAGATATGCAAAAGGAACTGGACCAAGTAATCCAGCAAGGAATCGTCAGACTGACACAATTAGTGAGAAATAATAATGAATCTGGGAGTGCTTACGCGGAGGACGAAAGTTCTGAATTAACGCGAAAGAATCAGCAGTCAGCCAAAGGTATTTAAAGATGAATAAATTTATTATACAAAACAATATCTCGGGCGAAGATACTTTACAACTTTTTACATCTGTTTTTCAGGCAATTTTGGTAGTTACACAGAAAAACTCATACGAGACGGACTCTTGACTCCGACTATGCTCTCAGAGTTGCAAAAGGAATGGTCACGGGTAAACACATTTGCTACAAATTCAATTTTATCAAAGAAATATATTGATCTAACAAAACAATCTTTTCATCATAAATAATGTAAAAAAACTTCACTTTCATGATTCCTCCATTTTCTTTTTTTAGAAACACCAAGGTGGCAGGTCCAACAAACAGGGAAACACAGATTCGGATGAGGATATGTCGACAATGTCCCAGTCCAAATTCAAAAGATGAACAGCTGTAAATAATTGTATTTTACATTTGACCATTTACATGTAAATATTGTTTAGATAAAATTTTCTTAATAATCAAAATACCTTGCCATTGATTCGCCCAGACTTTTCCTTGGTTACCATCATGTTTCCTCGGACTTTGCATCGGTATCTTTTTTCTCAGTAGGCTGAAACGGTTCAATACTTCGTTGAAAATAGTTATAGAAACGTGGCTCGGTTTTAATCCGGTGGAGGTACCGTTTGATGGTGAACAACGGCGGTAAACATAAATAATTATTCAAAAGCATATATCTGCAACGAACAAGAATATAATACATCTTTTCAAATATCTTTCAGTGGAATCAAAACAAAAACGGATATTTTAAACTCGCCTATACATCCTCGGCGATTCTATGTACAGCAAGACGCACAAAAATATCCACGTCTTGGAAAACTTGACACTCTTTTGGCCGTCAAGTTCCGTGCTCGTTTTCAGACACTCCTTCATCATGATCTTCCTTATTTCTGGAATGTTGAGATTGTCTATCGCTGCCATCAAGTTGCTGGTGCTCGCAGAAGGACTCAGTTCGAATTCAGAAACATTTTCAACCACCATCTCTGGATTTACATTTTCAACATCCAACTGGCTCCTGTTCTGTTTGTTGGCACCATCAATTTTCAACTGACTCAAACTGCGACACCTCGCGCACACAATTTCACCCTCACCCAATAAAACTGGACAATCCAAGTGTCGCCATTTGGATCCCTCTCTGATGGCAACTGAAGATAAATTTTTGTCCGATGCAAACATCCCATCGCCCATTGCTGAAATAAATAATTCAAATTAATCATTTAACATTAGATCGTTCTTTTTTCCAAGTTCAAAACGTTTTTACAAAACAAGACAGAAAATTTACCTTCACAGATGTGTCTCTGATCGAACTCCTCGATGACGTCCTCAATGTCCGTCAAAGTTTGGACACGCGTGTCTTTGCCATCCCGAATCAAGTTGTGCTCGAAGGGGTTGATCTCAACGTTCGAAGTCCCAAAATGTAGCATCATATCGCTTTTTAAAAAAACTTGTTTTTCTACAAACGGGATGGAACTGTTCGTTGCACTGGTGAAGGAATAAACAATGGTCGTCTCGTGTCCTTTGGGTATCACATTCGCTGTCCAACCTTTCGGAAGGTTCGCTTCCGTACAAACTTCTAAAAAATCTTCGAAAAGCATACTCTCAGGCGGACAGTCGTCCATGGCAATGCTCTCGATAACCTGTTCATTGTCACGAATGTTCTCCAGTACACTTGTCTCCCAGACGTCCACACATTCTCCGTCCTGAGAACTGTTCAGTAACTCGCTGAAAAAATTGAAACTTTCATACATACATTTTATATGACTGAAATAAATTAAATCATAAGGATGGATAAAATAAATAATTCATAGTTATAAAAATGACGATAGACGAGTTGCAAAAACCTCCACCTTGTTAGATAGATATGATCCTCAACGACAACTTTGTCATCCCGTTCATTTTCCTGATTAGATTCGTCAATGGTTTTCATTTTTTTCTCATCGTCTTCAGCCTGCTGATTCTTACTCTGTAAATTGTGCCACTTCTTTTGTTCGGTCCTCAAAATATAATCGCGCACCGCTCCATCGTAATCCTCCGATTCATCCTGTAACAAACTGTCCTCCCTCGGTATCAAAAACGTTTCCTCCTGCATCGCCACCCGTTCTTGTTTCACGTCCGAAGCACCAGCATCGTAACTGTCATCCCCAGGTATCAGAATAAAATCCTCGTCGGTCCTCTTCTTTTCCTTAACTCTACACTTCTTTTTGCCCTGTGAATATGACAGCTCGTAACGAGTTGCTTTGTCGTTATTAACCGGCTCGGTGACCTGTACAACCGATTCGTTTCGATTCACTCTTAATTCGAACGTGTCATCATCAGTGCTGGCGTTCTGAATGTTGTTTTGGAATTCAATCCCTATGATTGGCACTGCGCTCGGTCTTAATCTGCACTTTTTATATTTTATCTGAAAAAACAACAAACAGAAATTGAAAATTGTTTACATTTACAAAATTGTTATACAAAATAAACAAATTAATAATAATAATAATATTAATAATAGGAAGAAAATTGATTAAAATTAAATTTTAACTTGACATTTGTTCCATTTGTTTTGATGATTTTTCTGTTTACAAATGGAAGTAAGGTTATGTTGAGGAAAAAAATTAATAAATACTTACCGTGATGACATGGGGCGGTTGACCGCTGACCCAATGGGTTACGATATCCTCCTGATGAAAATGTTTACTACAAATGAACGTATCGTCCGTAACATCCATTGACAACGCATCTTCCCAACATTTACGCATGATTGGATCTTTGGGCGCGGAGAAAAAACTGTAAACATTTTTGTAATTTGATTCTTTACATAACGCGCACTTGCGTGTCATCGTCAACACTTCCTTGCGATTGCTTTCATTCAAAATGTAAATCTTCGTTTCAGTTTCTTGATCATTATCGGTGCCAACAACAGTGCACTGTTTACTTCTATTGCAGGTTATGTTTGACACTACTTTGACACTCCATTGTTGCGATTATATTTTTCTTGTATGATGATACAAGCTTTTCTATGTAACTTTTTTCAAGTAGATCCAGTGTAAGGAGTGTTTTTTAATTGTTTGAATAATTTATTAAAGGCAGAACATTTTTGCAATTTTACGGGTTCACAGGTCACGTAACTTAAATTCCAGAGGTTCACGGGTCAATTATCTTCAATTTCACAGGGGTCCTGTGATTGCAAAAATTTTTGTTCAATGATTTTATTTATTCAACGATTTTTCTAAAATAAATTAAAATTCGTTCATTTGTTCAATGGTTAAATAAGTACTAATATTTTTGTCTTAAATTTTTGTTTTATTTATTTAAATTTTTTTTAAAATTTTTAAAATTAATTAAAAAAAAACGTTTTAAAGTTGTTCAATTTTGCAATGAAATTGAAAGCATAAGTTATATGCATGCGTACAAAATGGTATACAGACTGCGCACACTACGATTACAGAAAAAAACGAAATTGAAAAATTGGACAAAGTGTATGTTGAATAATTATAATTGTATTTGAATTGTAATTAAAATACATATTACAATAAATAATTAATATAATGTAACTATCGAGGTAAGAATCCACCTGCAATAAAAAAAGGATTTCAATTAGTATAAATAAGAAAAATAATTAAATGACAATTTGTAGGAGAAAAGATGTGATCTTACCTTAGTCGCGTTGACCACCGGTCAACTAAATCGATAAAGTAGGGAAAACTAATGTAAAATTTATTTATTTTTATTTAGTTGAAATTTCAGATTTTACTTTCGTTTAGTTATATTTTAATTGTAATCATTCTAATTAGCCAAAATGTAGGGCCTAACTAATTCTAATTGAAGCAAAGAATGTGGATGCTTTAAGCCTTCCACATTTTTATATAGAAACGAAGAGAGTATTTTAGACATAATAAAAATGAATATTTAGGATTAAATTTAAATTGAAGAAAGTTTAGATTAAATCTTGTAAACAATTAAGACTGAGTATAGTAATCGAAAAATATGATATTGAGCACTGAATATTATATAGATATTATTTTGTGTCTTGGATATATTAGAATAGATATATTTTTTGTTTCCATTATTGTTCGTACCAGAACTTTTTGGGATGAACATCACATTTGCGTTTCTTATTTGTTCCTTCACTTACATTTCCTCGCCAGTTTTTCCATTTTATTTATTTTCCTCTACACTTTTACATCTTGCATTTGCCCAGGCTATTTGCCTGTGATACGGGGAAAACCCTTTGGGAAAAAACCCGTACCAAGACGGGTGCATTATTTTGATAATTTAGATTTGGATAACACATGAATTTATTCATATTATGTAATATTACCCCCATCTATGAAAATCTCTCATTTTTAACGAGAAATGTTATTAGTAATAGAGAAAGAAGGAAGATGATTTCTGTTTCTTTGTTTATTTTAATATGTGGGGGGGGGGGGGGGGTAAGGTTCTGTTCCCTTATTTTTTAACTGAGATGTTTGTTATTAATTTATAGAATAATATATTTTAATCATAAACATTAGGATATGCTCTAATTTTTTTTAATTCAAGCAGTAGAGGGTTGAAAAAAAAACTGCTTTTGCGTATCACTGAGTTATACGCGACCTTGACCGCGACCTACCCCAACGTTAGGGTAGGTCAGTGTCAAAGTTGCAACTCCCACCAATAGACCAAAGCGTCGGTCATATTGATTGAATATAACTTTAGTCATATTATGTAATATTAATGGGGCCTCCATCTATGGAAATTTCTAATTTTTAAGAAGAAATCTTATTAGTAATAGAGGAACATGAATTCTGTTTCTTAGTTTATCTTAATATGGAGGATAAGGTTCTGTTTCTTAATGATGATGCTTTTTTAAAAAGTCGGGTTTAGTTTTGGCATACAGAACGCCTATGCGTTCTTTGTCTTCAACATCCAGAACTTTCCACTCGTCTTCTAAACTTTGTATCATATGCTCACGTTCAGTGAACGATGTATTATTTTCAATATCTTCATCCTCTGCATTCCATTTGTTCCATAGAACTTTAGATTCCTCACTGCGATAGAAAAAAACATTTTATCAATAATTTCCAATTTTGAACCGAATATAACATTTGAGTCAACTCGTTCATTATACAAACACTATTAATTTAAACAACATATTTAACGAACCTAAACATGAATCTAAACAAAATTTTCAAAAATGTATTTCCATTGGAGAGTACTTTATCCCTCTTGCTTATGATGTCCTGTTTCTCGGAAATGCTTTTCAATCCATCAAGTCTTGCCTGTTTACCATACTTCGAACCAACTACATTCAGCAACTGTTGTTCTCTGGTCAAGTTCAACTTGTTTTTCATCCCGCGTATTATCAGCGCCTCTTCCCATTTGTGCTCTTCACAGGCCTTCTGCTCCATTTGGTCCAAATCATCAATTGTCGACTTGATGTCAATGATCAACAAATACAGATAATTCATTGGTACAGACATGGTTTGTTCGCGTTTGTCCGTTATCGTAGACAGATTCTTTTCTAGATCCCAATCTTCGATCGATTGGCTTGTATGCTCGATTTCTGTCATTTGTTGAATCGTTGCCTCTGACACTTTCTGATGATCGGTTTCTTTGAAACTGCAATATTTATATTCATCTTATATGTCATAAATAAATGTTTTATCAAATTGAAAAATAATGACTAATATGTACAATAATAAAATAAGCAATTTACTGAATTTAATTAAATACCTCCATTCTGGCATTCCATGTAGATGCGAAATACCAAAATACCGATATTAAATAATTTATTTCATAAAATATATATTCAACATCAATTTTAAAATATTATATAATTTTGATTAATATATTTTTATTATTAAAAATAAAAACATAATAGCTATTATGTCCAAGAATGAAATGAACAATCTATTAAATGTGATTCAATACCGGCATCCCGATTTTACATGTAAATGCGACATATAAAAATTACATTACAAACAAAATTAAATAAATAATAAAAATAAAAAAAAATTAAATAAATAAAGGAACAAAAATAACTTACATCTTGCTTAGAAGAATCGTGTGATCAAAGTATCAAAACGATATACACTTTTGAATCAATTTCCGCACTTTTGCTTGTCTGTACTTTTCCGCTGCTCAATAGCTTGTGTACGCGCAGTTACAGGATATGTTACAGTACACTCACCGAATACATGCGAGTATGCGCTGTAAAGCGCGCAATTGCGCATTCGTTTAAATGCCAAAAGCGCCACGTTAGAACCTTGTAAGTTTTAATAAAAAAAATTGTAACAAATTATCGATTGGGGTGGTAAAATATTCTTTGACCTACCCCAATTCCGTCGTAAAGAATAAATATGCTTGGTTTAAGAAAGGTATGAAAAAGTGTAAGATTTTTAAGAGCAGAACGTGTTTTGTTGTTATAGTGCATACAAAGATTTTTTTGATTTAATATTTTTCTACTGTAAACTAGTAAATTATTGATTTTTCAATTTTGTATCGAAATAAAAAAAAAAGTTACATGCGTATACCAAATGGTACACAGCGCACATCAAGGTTACAGGAAATATAAAAAACCTACAAAAATTGTTTCAAATAATTATATTTATTTATATTAACTTACAATATTACATAATATAACAGATAATTCATGTAAATAGATTCAGTTACAATTCATCATATATATGTGAAGAAGATATAGCAGAAAATTACATAAAGTAAAACTATACAAGATAACGTTAAATATAACTAAACATTCTGCAAATATGCGTGCATATAATTTTTTTAATTAAAGTAAAGAATTAATTCTTTTTATTTATTTAGAACAAGGTGGCTTCGCTCTTGGCGCTTTGCATCTCTCCTATTTTCATAAAGTAACGAAGAAAATATTTTATATATTATTATTTTGAAATATTAATTTTGTTGATTCTATACTTTTAGTTTACTCTTTCACATTATTTTTATTAAATTTTTCATTACGGAAATAAATTAAATTTTTTTAATTTTTAATCCTTGTAAATAATTAAGACTGAATAAATCAATCAGCAAATATTATATTGAGCGTTATATATATATATTATATAGATATTATTGTGAGTACTATTTATTAGAATGCATATTTTTTGTTTCTTGTTTGGACTAGAACAATGAAAAATTTGTTGGGCCATTTTTCTTTTCTCCCTTTAACTATTTTTTCTCCACCCTTTGACATCTTGCATTTGCCCAGGCTATTTACCTGTGATACGGGGAAACCCAGTGGGAGAAAACCCGTATCAAGACGGGTGCATTTTTCTAATTCAGATTTGAATAAAATATACATTTATTGATATTAGGTAATATCAATTGGATCTCCATCTGTGAGAAATGTCTAATTTTTAAAATAAAATTTTATTAGTTATAGAGGGAGGTGAATTCTTTTTATTGGTTTATTTTAATACGGAGGGTAAGGTTCTGTTTCCTTATGATAATGCTTTTTTAAAAAGTCGGGTTTAGTTCTGCCATATATTTGGGCAATACGTTCTTTGTCTTCAGCAGCTAGGACTTTCCACTCGTCTTCTAAATCTTGCATCATATGCTCACGTTCAGTGAACGATGAATTAGTTTCAAGATATTCATCCTCTGCGTCCCATTTTTTCCATAGATCCTTAGCTTCCTCACTGCAAAAGAACAAAAAATTTTATCTTCAGTTAAATTAATAAAAAATTTAATGTTTCAAATTAACTTATTTAAACGACAAATTGACGAACCTGAACATATTTCCATCCGGTAGTACTTCATCCCTCTTGTTTATAATGTTCTGTTTCTCAGAAATGCTTTTCAATGCACCAAGTTTTGCCTGTTCATCAAACTTCGAACCAACTACATTCAACAACTGTTGTTCCCTAGTCAAGTTCAACTTATTTTTCATCCCGCGTAGTATCAGTGCCTCGTCCCATTTGTGCGTTTGACAGGCCTTCCGTTCCATTTGGTCCACATCGCCAATTGTCTTCTTGATGTCAATGTTCAACAAATATAGATACATCGGAACTGACATTATTTTTTCGCGTTCGCCCGTTCTCGACCACGGCAGATTTTTTTCTAATTCCCAATTGCCCATCGATTCGCTTGTAATCTTATCGTCCGTCTTTTGTATCTTGGCCTCTTCCCTCTGACCTTGAGGTGACATTGCGCATGCCGTATGAGCATCAATGAGTTCAGCTTCATTTGTTGGATTATTAAGATGCCCTTGATTATGACATTTTGAAAATGCATTCGGATGCGTTTCTACACGATTCATTTTTAAAGAGATTGTAGAATTTTCGTGAAATCTGTAATCAATTTACATTTTGTTTAATATTCAAGTTTCAGAAGTGATTGATTTCATAAAATGCAGTTATATTATATATTTTTTATAAATAAAGTTTTTATTTTCAAATGAAAACGTAATTAATCGTATGTACAATAATGAAATAAGTAATTTGTTGAATGTAATGGAATACCGGCATCCCAGTATTGCAAAATACCAAAATACTGGTATTAAATAATTTATTTTATAAATATATTCATATCGTATATTTTTTACAAATGTATTTTTATTATTAAATAATAAATTTAAGAATTCAGTACCGGCATTTATACCGGCCGGCATTGCATGTAAATGTGAAATGCAAAATACCGGCAAAAATTTATATTAAGGAACAAAAACGACTTACATTTCTTTCTGAGAGGAATCTTCCAGTCAAACTATTAAAATTGTAGTAGAAGAACGGTATACAATTGTCAAAGATCCGCACTTTTGATGAACTGTTCGTGTCCGTTGTTCAATAGTTTGTACGCGCAGTTACAGAATACGTAGTTACAGCACACTCAACGAATACATACGAGTATGCGCATTATAGCGTGCAGTTGCGCACTCGCTCAAAAGTCAAATGCGCCATGGTAGAAGTTTGTAAGTTTCAATAAAGGAGTACAAAATAATCGATTGGAGTAATAAAATATTCTTAGACTAATTCCAAACTCCGTTTCAAATAATAGCTAATGATAAATATCCTTGTAAGTAAATCATTTGGAAATTAATTGAACAAAATTATATTCAATTTTATGACGAAATCAAAAGCATACGTTAAGCGCATGCGTCAATGTGGCACACACTGCGCTCGCCACGATTACATAAAGTATGGGAATTGAAAAATTGGACAATGTGTATGTGGAATAATTATTCATTATTGAATATATTATACATATAAAATTACAATTCATATTATAATAAATAATTAATATAATGTAACGATCCACCTGTAACAAAAAAAGACATTTCAATTAGTAAATAAGAAAAAAATTAAATGTAATTTCGTATGTATAAAATACGTTGACAATATTTTTGATCTTACCTTGGTTGCGTTGACCACCGGTCAACGAAATCAGTAAAATAGGGAAAACTTATGTAAAATTCATTTATTTATTTAGTTAAACTTTCATTTAGTTATACTTTAATTTCAATCGTTGTAATTAGGGCAAATGTAGGGCCTAACTGATTTTAATTGAAGCAAAAAATTAAGCTTTTTGAGACCCCCTTATTTTCATAGAACCGCGAAGATTTTCATTTTATATATCACTGTTGAAATTTTTTTTTTCTATTATATATTTTCTATTATATATATTATATAAGCAACATAAAAATTGTTAAACATAATAAAAATTTAATATTTAAAATTCAGATGAGTCAAGTTCAGATTAAGTCTTGTAGGCAATTAAGCCTGAGTGTTTTCATTGGAAGATATATAGTATATTGAATATTAAAATAATATTATATTTTGAGTATTGAGAATACTGTTTTTTGTACCCATTATTGTTCAGTCTTGAACTTTTTTGGTAATCATTCCTTTCATTTTTTTCCGATATTCTTTTTTTCTTTACATATTTTTCCTCACCTGTCTTTCCCTCTACTTATTTTACTCAGCCCTTTGACATCTCGCATTTGCCCAGGCTATTTGCCTGTGATACGGGGAAAACCCATTGGGAAAAAACCCGAATCAAGACGGGTGCATTTTGATCATTCAAATTCGGGTATCCATATTTCATTTCTTCTATATATTACTTGCCGACCCTAGGAATCTTGATAAAAACATTTTTTCTTTGATTCGAAAAAGTCAAAGTTATATTTTTTATACGAAATAAATGATTCTGTTATTTTTTGTTTGCTTTTCAATTGAAATGTTTGTTATGAATTTATAAAAAAAATCCCTTTTAAAAATAAACTTCAAGATACGCTATAATTTTGTTCAATCCAAATTTAAGCAACAATTTTTGTTCTTTGATAATAAAAAAATATCGCATGTGCGCATCTCAGATAGATAATGGATTAAACGCGACCTAGAACGTGACCTCGACCGCGACCTACCCCAGCGTTAGGGTAGGTTAGCGCCAAAGCTACTACACCAACACACAAAAGGATCGGCCATATTGAATAGATATAAGTATATAACTTTAGTCATATTATGCAATATAAATGCAGTCTTCACCTATGAAAATCTCTAATGTTTAAAGCGAACGTTTATTAGTTATAGAGGGAGATGAATTCTTTTCATTAGTTTATTTTAATAAAGAGGGTGAAGATTATTTTGCTTATGATGATGCTCTGTTAAAAAGTCGGGTTTAGTTTTTCCATATAGATGAGCAATGTGATCTTTATCTTCATCAGCCAGGACTTGCCACTCCGATTCTAATTCTTGTATCATATCCTCACGTTCAATGAACGATGAATTATTTTCAAGATATTCGTCCTCTGCGTCCCATTTTTTCCATAGATCTTCAGCTTCTTCACTGCAAACGAAACAAAAATTTCATCATCAATTAAATTAATAAAAAATTACATTTGAAATTTATTTATTTATTTAAATGACATAATTGACAAACCTAAACATATTTCCATCGGAGATTAATTTATCCCTCTTTTTTATGATGCCCTGTTTCTCGAAAATGTACTTCATTCCTCCAAATCTTGCTCGTTCATCAAACTTTGATCCAACTACATTCAATATCTGATGTTCCCTTGTCAAGTTTAACTTATTTTTCATCCCGCGTAGTGTCAGCGCCTCGTCCCATTTGTGCTCTAGGCAAGCCTTTCGCTCCATTTGGTCCAAATCACAAATTGTCGACTTGATGTCGATGTTCAACAAATATAAGTATATTGGAACAGACATGGTTTGTTCGCATTCGCCAGGTCTCGACCAATGCAGATTCTTGTCGCGTTCCCAATCGTCCATCGATATGCTTGTAGCTTTATTGTCCATCTTTTGTATCTTTGCCTCTGTCACTTTCTGATCAGGATTTTCCAAACTCCAATGATGGCCTTGCGATGACATTGCGCATGCCGTATAAGAATCAGGGACTTTAACTTGATGTAGCGGATTATTAAGATGTGATTGAGTATGACATTTTGAAAAATCTCTTGGATGTTTTTCTACACGATTCATTTTTAAAGAGATTGTAGAATTTTCGTGAAATCTGCAATCAATTTTCGTTTTGTTTAATATTCAAGTTTCAGAAGTGATTTATTTTGTAATTCATATTGAGTATTTTTATAACTGTATTTTTTATCATTAATTAAAAATACAAAATTATTATGGACAGTAATGAAAAGAACAATTTATTGAATGTAATTGAATAAATTGTTGAATTACAACAATTTTGTTAAATTGTATTTTGAAATTACTAATTATATAAAAAAAACGAAATTAATTGAAAGAATAAAAATTACTTACATCTCTCTTAGAGGAATCTTCTAGTCAAACTATCAAATTTGTAACCGTAGAACACAAATTTTCTATCAATTTCCGCACTCTTGCTGAACTAGCGTTCTTGTTCGTCGTTTGAAAGTTTGTACGCGCAGTTACAGAAGATGCGGTTACAGTATACTCAATGAATGCACATGAGTATGCGCTTTAAAGCGCGCAATTGCGCATTCGGTTAAAAGTCAAATGCGCCACAGTAGAAGTTTGTATGTTTCAATAAAAGAGTACAAAATAATCGATTGGAGTAATAAATTATTCTTAGACCAACTCCAAACTCCGTTTTAAATAATAGCTAATAATAAATATCCTTGGTCCAAGAAAGCGTAAGATTTTTAGGAGTAGATCGTTTTTGCTGGTTTCGATTTTACAACAAAATCAAAAGCATCAGTTAGGTGCAAGCGATACAAAAAGAACATAGCGAACATCAATGTTGCAGGAAATATAAAAAATTTATGTAAAGTTTGTGTTAAATAATGATAATTATTCATACAAATTTACAATATAACATAATATAATACATAATTAATATACATAGATACAGTTAAAATGTACCACATTTCACAAGAAACTATAAGATAAAATTATAAGATAACGTTGAATAAAATGGAACATTCCACAAATACGGGTGCACATAATTTTTTCATCATACAGATTTTCATTAACAATTGTTTAATGTTTTGTGTAATGTGAAAAATTAATACAAAAAAGTAATACAAACAATAACACACTTTATTTATTTAGAATAAGGGAGGCTTCGCGCTGGGCACTTTGCTACTCCCTCATTTTAATAAAAAAACGAAGAAAATATTTTATTCATTATTTTTTATATAATTTTATAGATTCTTATTCTTATTTTGTAGATTAGTTCTTGTAAGCAATTGAGACTGAGTATAGAGTCCATCTATCACCTACTTTTTTATTTATTTATTTTCTTCATTTCTCTGACATCTTGCATTTGCCCAGGTTATTTGCCTGTGATACGGGGAAAACCCAGTGGGAGAAAACCCGTATCAAGACGGGTGTATTTTGATCTTTCAGATTTGAATATTTTATTCAAATCTGAAAAAAAATTGCATCTACGCATCACTGGTTAAACGCGACCTCGAACGTGACCTACCCTAGCGTTACGGTAGGTCAGTGTCAACGCTGCTACTCCCACCAACACACCAAAGCATCGGTTATATTGAATAGATATAGGTATATAACTGAAGTCACATCATGTAACATTTTTGTAGCCTTCATCTATGAAAATCTAAAATTCTTAAAGCAAAATTTGTTAGTAGAAGAGGGAGATGAATTCTTTTTATTAGTTTATTTTAATATGAAGGATAACGATCCCTGTTGAACCATCCGTGTCAAAACTGCACCCAGACTTTAATAAAAGTCAATTTTTTGCTAATGTTATAGATAGAATTCAAGAGCAACTTTAAATGAAAATTTGGTTATTTCGAAAAATTGATTTTGAAATATTTTGTTATTCCTCAAATGAATATCTACCTTTTGACGTGAGTTTTAGACACTTGAAAAAAATTAGTCTGTCTCATTATCGGTATAGTCGATAAGTCAATAATGGATTTACCACGGTATGACGGATACAATTCAACATACAAAATGTAGTAATATTATTGCTGTTCTAAAATTGTTCATTTTTTTTTATTTTTAATGACGTTCAATAAATCTGATCCTTCGGGGTCGGTTCAATGGGTCATTTCTCTTATGATGATGCTCTGTTAAAAATTCGGATTTAGTTTCGTCATATAGATGGGCAATGCGATCTTTGTCTTCAATAATCAGGACTTTTCGTTTCGACGGATTAGTTTCGCGTGTCCAATTGTCCATCGAATTGGTTGTAGCTTTATCGTCCATCTTTTGTATCTTTGCCTCTGTCACTTTCTGATTATCGGTTTTTTCCAAACTGCAATTTTGTAATGACAGTGCGCATGCCGTGTAAGAATCGGGGATTTCATCTTGACGTAGTTGATTATTAAGATGTGATTGAGTATGACATTTTGAAAATTCTCTCGGATGCGTTTTTACACGATTCATTTTCATAGAAGTTGCAGAAATTCGGTAAAATCTGTGAACAATTTTTATTCTAATTCAATATTCATTAAACAAAACTGATAATTTTACAAAATATATTCATATTAAATATATTTTATAAATAATATTTTTTTATTATATCAAAAAAATAAAAACAATTATTCATGTGTACAATAATAAAATAAGCAATATATTAAGAGTAATTCAATACCGGCATTAATACCAGCCGGTATTGTATGTAAGTGCGAAATACTAAATACCGGCAAAAGTACCACCGGTATATTATTTTCTATTCATTTCTATTTATATACAAAACGAAATTAATTAAAGGAACAGCAATTACTTACATCTTTCGTATATATGAGAATCGTCTAATCAAACTTTTGATGTTGTGATAGTAGAACGGTATACAAATTTAAAATAACTTTCCGCGCACAGTTGAACTAGCGTTCTTGTCCGTTGTTCAATAGTTTGTACGCGCAGTTATAGAATACGCAGTTATTGCACACTCAATGAACCCACATGAGTATGCGCTTTAAAGCGCGCAATTGCGCACTTTCAAGATAAAAACTTGTAAGTTTCTATAAAAGAAAAAGTGTAGAAAAATCGATTGGAGTAAGAAAGTATTCCAAGACCTACCCCAATTCCGTTTTAAATAATAGCTAAGAAAGTTATATAAGAAAAAGTAAGATTTTGTAAAAGTAGAACGTTATTTGCTGTTATAGTGCACAACAAATTTTTTTTTCACTGAACTATTTTTTGTACCGTAAAATACAATTATCTATTTTTCAATTTTTTAACGAAATGAAAAGCAAAAGTTACGTGCATGCGTTTACAAAATGGTACACAACGCACATCAAGGTTACAGAAAATATAAAAAACCTGAATAATGTTTGTGTTAAATAATTATAATTATTCATATAAATTCACAATATTACATCATATAATAGATAATTAATATAAATAGATTCAATTACAATTTTTCATAATTCGCAGAAAACTATAAAGCAAATGTATAAGATAACATGAAATAAAATAAAACATTCCACAAATATGCGTGCTAAAAAGATTTGTATTAGAAGGATTTTAATCAAAGCAAAGCATTAATACCTTTCGTTTGTTAAGAATATGGGTGCCTTAGCTCTGTGCGCTTTGCACCTCCCCCATTTTTTCATAAAAAACGAAGAAAATATTTGATATATTATTTTTTATTTCATTTTGTTAGTTTTATACTTTCATTTTAGTTGTTTACATTAATTCCATCAAAATTTTCATTAAAGAAATAAAGTTTGTTTTCTCTATGTAAGCAAGATAATACATTTTTAAACATAATACAAATTTAATATAACGAATTTAAATGGGTCAAGTTCGTTTAAATTAATTCTTGTATACTTTTCCCTTTTACTTATTTTCTTCGTTCCTGCAACATCTCGCATTTGCCCAGGCTGTGTATGTACCTGTGATACGGGGAAAACCCAGTGGGAGAAAACCCGCACCAAGACGGGTGCATTTTGATTATTCAGATTTGGTATCCATATCCGATATGGATATGATACCGTAGATGTGATACCAAAATTGTATGTTCTGCACCTCCCGCTTACTTTGCTGTATATGGAAACGTAGCTAAGCTATTAGGAGCTGCCATTCTCACCAACATATCAAAGCTTCGGTAATACTGAACATGATATATAGAATGGATAAATATATAATTTTATTCAAATTAATATTAATGCATCCTACGTTTATGAAAATCTCGGGGTTTTAGAACGAAATTTTATTAGTGGTAGAGGGAGATAAATTTTATTTTGTGTTTATTTAATTAGGAGGGTAATTTTGTGTTCGCTTATGATGATGCTCTGTCAACAAGTCGGGTTTAGATTTTCCATATAGATGGGCAATGCGTTCTTTGTCCTCATCAGCCAAGACTTTCCACTCAGCCTCTAAACTTTGCATCAGATCTGAACGTTCAGCAAAAGATGACTTCTTTTCAAGTTCTATATCTTCTGCTTCCCATTTTTTCCATAGCTCTTTAGCTTCCTCACTGCAACAGAAAAAATTTTCATTTAAGTATGACATATGTACTTGTTAAATTTATAAACAAATTAATAAGTGAATTGAGATGACTTGTTTAAAAATTATAAAAATTAATATTCTCCGAACCTATACAAATTGCCATCGGAGATCAACTTTT
This sequence comes from Trissolcus japonicus, assembly GCA_030522925.1. Classification (NCBI taxonomy): domain Eukaryota; kingdom Metazoa; phylum Arthropoda; class Insecta; order Hymenoptera; family Scelionidae; genus Trissolcus; species Trissolcus japonicus. The sequence goes on along the minus strand of JAPYZS010000071.1, from coordinate 201,081 downwards.
CCCTCTTTTCTATGATTTCCTTTCTCTCGGAGATGCTTGTCATTCCACCAAATCTTGCCCGCTCATCAAACTCCAATCCAACTGCATTCAACAATTGATGTTCTCTGGTCAGTTTCAACTGATTTTTCATCCCACGTAATCTCAGCGCCTCGTCCCATTTGTGTGCTCTACAGGCATCCTGCTCCTTTTGGTCCAAGTCGGAAATCGCCGACTTGATGTCATTGTTCAACATATAAAGGAACATCGGAACCGACAAATTTTGTTCGCGGTCGCCTGCTCTCGACCAAGGCAGACTCCTTTCACATTCCCAATTGTTCATTGATTTGCTTGCAGCCTGGTCGTCCATCTTTGAGAAATAATTAAACAGTAGAGCATCTTTTTGCGACAACATCGGACCGACATTCTGAATAGGCCTGACAAAATCGCGCGACTCAACGTTTTCAACAACTTCTGTCTCCGTGGCCTGTCCTTCTTCTGTTTTATCACCTTCTATGGTTTCTTCCAAATCATAAATTTCAGCCGTGTCAATTTCTTTTTCCTCTGATGTAACTTCATGACCGTTTTTTTCCATTTTGCTATGGTGACCGTCGGCTGACATTGCGCGCGCAGTGTAAGAGTCAGTTAATTCAACTTCGTGTAATGAATTATTAAGATGCGATTGAGTATGATATTTTGAGAAATCACTTGAACGCGTTTCTATATGATTCATCTTGAATGATGCAGACTTCGGTGAAATCTGTAAACAATTTTCATTTGTTTCATTTTAATATTCAAGTTACAAAAACTAATTATTTCATACATAATAATATATTCATAATATATATATTATAAATATAATTTTTATCACAAAATAAACAAAAATTTTTTTTTTATAGTGTAAAATACATTTTAAAATAAAACAATAATACATAAAAAAAACAATTTGTTGATTATAATTCAGAACCGGCATTAATACCGGCATGCCGGTATTACATATATATTTGAAATAATAAATATCGGTAATAACAAGTTACTTGGCAAATTCCATTTATATAATAAAAAAAAAACAAAATTAATTAAAGGAACAATGATAACTTACATCTTTTCTAGTAGGGTCGTTTAATCAAACTATCGAAATTGCAATGTTAGAACGGTATACACTTTTTAAATCAATTTCCGCACTTTAGCTCGTCTGTACTTTTCCGCTGTTCAATAGCTTGTGAACGCGCAGTTACAGGATACGCAGTTGCAGCACATATTAATGCGCGCACATGAGTATTCGCCTTAAGGCTTTAGGCGCGCAATTGCGCACGCTGCTCAAACTTAAAAGTCAATAGCGCACCACGGTAAAGAAGCTTGCGAGGTTTCAACAATAGAAAAGGTGTTTATTTACAGAAGAGACAGTAATTATAAACAAAAGGTATATAAAACATTGTACAACTTGTGCAAGAAAAAAATAAAGAATAAAAATATATCTATCTTTTCAATGTTTTACAGTGTCACACCCTCCATTGTGATCTGATTTTGTTTGGCAAGTAAATGGTTAACCTAGAAGCGTAAGCATGTCGAAAAGTTTACATTCCCTGAAACGGCTGAGTGTCGAAAACGGGAGCATGGATGAAGTCCACGATGATCAGTTGGAATCATATGACCTGACTACCAAGGTCGAGGAGATTGTCCCTGGAGATGATCCTTATGTTCTTGCACTTTGCGGTACACAAAGGTACACACGTTTGTTTACATCTATTATTTTTGAGAGTATGTTATTATTGAATCAATTTCTTTTCTGTTCTGACTTCAATTTTTATTTTTTAACAGCCAAAATGATTTTCGAATTGGAGCCGCGTTGTCAAGTAACGAATGCGTTATTTATTCCGTCGGCGAATCGTTGAACAAAACATTGACCTTGAGCCACTGCACCGACACGATCGTTGGGGTTAAATTCAGCCCTACCTCCAGGCACATCATTTACATTGTCACTAACAATGGAGAAGTCACAAGCTGTGATTTGCGAGCCAAAGGAAAAGTCGTCGCTGAATTCAAAGGTATAAATTATTTTCTGACAGATGTAAACAAATATTTATGTGAAATTTATGGAAAACATGTCAAAAATTATCACATGTTTTAACATTTATATGTAGCCGTCTTTTTTTGATAGAAATGACATTTTTGTGAGTTGAGGATAGTTTTTTAGAAAAATTTTTATTACAGATGAAACGTCAGGGAAGTTAAGACCACTGGCAAGTTTCGATATCAGCTGTGACGAGAGACTTTTAGCAGCTGGCACGGAACACGTTGGAGGCGACACATTTATCTTGTTCTGGGACATACGAAACGGAAAGAACAAGGACGGAAACAGTCCGCTTGGCGGTTACTGGGAGTCACACGTGGAGGAAGCCACGAGCCTGGCTTTCCATCCAACGAGAAGAGACGGTCTCGCGTCTGGCAGCACTGACGGACTGATAAACATCTACGATTTGTCACAAACGTCCGAGGATGCGGCGCTCAGTTACAGCTTGAATACAGAATGTTCAGTGGTACGTAAAGATGAATTGTAAAAGTAATTAAAGGATGAATTTGATAGGCAAACAATTTTTCACACGGATCGTTAAATTCTTACAGGACAGGATTGGCTGGATCAATGACGAACAAATTTGGTGCACGGAGCACACTGAACTTCAACTTTGGAATTATGATGGAGCAACACCTTATGCTAAGTATGAGAGGAATTCTTCGCAGGTAATTACTTAGTTTCAATTATTTAAGCAAGAAAACAAGAAAGAGAACTCTTTTGAAGTGCATTAATTTTTGATTTTGTTATTTTTTATTTTATTAATGTTTAATTTTCTGTCGTTTTATTTTTAGGGCGAAGATTATTTTGTTAAAGTGCACACCTCACAAGCATTTGAAAAACCGTTTGTCTTAGTGGGATCCAAGTGAGTGGGATGAAACATCCGATTCTAAATTTTATTGTATCATCAGTCTTAAAATCAGCCAATTAATCCAAATTGTTAATTTTTTCAGAGAAACTTTAAAATGCATGCATGTTGGAGGGCAAGAGATGGAAATTGCATACAATTTGGTGGGAAACAAACAAATTGTTCGTGACAGTTGGATACATGAAAAGGTGAATGTCGCGAAAATCTGTTTTAATCTCCAAAATCGTTTATCTGATACAAAATTCTCGTTGCTAATAAATTTTAATTTCCAGAGTGGTACACTAATCACCGGAGGTGAAGGTTCGATACTAAACCTGTGGAGACAACCTGAATCCCAAGGCGTATTTCCAACATCGCCCAGTCAGAAATCGGTTTCAAAACTGGCGAACAACAAAGTTCGAGACAGAAATCGAGCAAAGCCTTACTGAACAATAGCCGAAAGAAAACCGATGGGTTATGAAGATGTAAATTCGAATTTGATAAATGTTTTTTTTTTAAATTATTATGTTGATATACAACTCGATGGAAAAATAATGATAATCGAGAATGCATGCATTGTATATGTGTCACACACTTATTTGTAAATAATTTCGTGCAATTTTTTAAATATTGCTATTGAACTTTTGTGATATACCATTTTCTTTTCTTGTTCCACATTTGATAATAAAAAACTATAAAAATACAACCACCTTTTATTCATACCTTTAATCTATATATCATTTATTTATAAATTGTTATATCCAAATTCACCTAAAATTAAAAATCGTTAAATTATATTTTTCATAATTCATCAATTATATTATTCATCTAATATCCAATATATTTGATTAATGATTTTCATTATTTTTAAATCTGACAGTTTATCATTATAAGAGTGGCATCCCTGATTTCGTGGTGCCAACCTTTCAAAAAAAAGACTCCCATTGGTCGAATCAGATTGTTTACGTTACAAAGTCAGTTTGGCAGTTTGAAAAGTGATGCGGAGGGCCGAGATCGAAACGTTGTCAAGCACGAGAAAAACAGGCCGAGTTAAAAAGTCCACCCAAGTTTTGTTTATGATAAGATGGTTAAATATGCGGCACTCAAAGGACTTTACGAACTGGATAAGACAATCGGACAGGGGGGATTCGCTAAAGTTAAACTCGCAACTCACATCGCCACCGGCGAGAAGGTTGCGATCAAAATTATGGACAAAGCAAAGTTTGGGGTAAGTGTCAAAAGAAAGATGTGTCAATTCTAAGAAACCGAATTTGCTTGTTCTGACCTTTTTTAAACTCAAAAAATCAAAAAGTATATATTTTTTTTGAAATATAATTTTTTGTTCAATTTATAATTTATGTTTTTTCAATAAGAAAATTTTTTCTCTTTTTAGCCTGATTTAGTAAGAGTAAAACTGGAGGTAAAGGCGATGAAATCTTTAATTCACCCACACATCTGTAAACTTTACCAAGTCATGGAGACAGACACCCATTTCTTTATGGTGATGGAATATTGTTCCGGTGGGGAACTCTTTGATCGCATAGGTATTTGTTTTCTTATTATTACAATTTTTTTATCAATTCGTTTTCGTTAATTTTCACAATAGAAAAATTCAAAAATTGTTTATCTTTACAGTGGAACAAAACAGACTGACCGAATCAGAATCACAAAAATTTTTTAGACAAATAGTATCTGCCGTTGCTCATCTACACAGCTTAGGATATGCTCACAGGGATTTGAAACCTGTAAATATTAACATTTAACTTTGTTTCCTTATATTTCTTATTTTATTTTGTATAACAAAATTAACTATTTTTAAATTATTATTATTATTATTGTTATTATTATGTTTTATATTTACTTATTTACCGTTCAATTTTATTTTGAAATAAAATTCTAATTGAAATTGCAGGAAAATGTTCTATTGGATAAAGAGCAAAATTTGAAACTAATCGATTTCGGACTTTGTGCAAAACCCAAGGGAGGAATGCAGTCCCATTTGTCTACCTCATGCGGGTCTCCATCTTACGCTGCCCCAGAACTTATTCTTGGAAAACAATATCTAGGTAAATTTAACAATAAGAATCAAATCAAAACAAAAACAGATCGCATCACAAGGAGTACGACGAACTTTATTTGCTTACCAAAGCTTGGCATTTCCATTCGAGCAGTAATGAAAAAGAAAAGATGTTTATGAAGAACAACAATCTTTTTGAAATTACAGGGGCTGAGGCTGATGTTTGGAGCATGGGAGTACTTTTGTTCACTCTCTTAACTGGATATCTACCGTTTGGAGACGACAGCATTGAATGCTTGTACAAAAAAATTTTGGTAATTTTGTGTACATTAATGTTATTCATTTGATTAGTAAATACAAACGACGTTTATATATAATTTATATATATGAATTATTCTGTTTTTAATTTTAGAGTGGCAAATATGATGAACCTGAATGGTTATCAGCGAGCAGCAGAAAGCTTGTTCGTCAAATGTTACAAGTGGATCCAGCTAAAAGAATAACCATAGCCGAACTGTGCTATCATCCCTGGGTCATAGGCGATTCCTTCTCTCCGATTGTGTGTAAAAAAACTACCAGTGTGAGTTGCATCTATCCAACCTTGATTAAAACATGGATCATTTTTAGATAACTAATTTCAAATATAATTTTTTTTCAGATTGAAAAAGATGAAGATGCCTTGAAAATTCTATCCGCAGTTTCCTCCGAAACCAATGAAACAGTTTGGAAACAAATATTGAACAGTGATAGAACGGACTACCAAACTGCAACTTACATGTTACTATTGGATAGGAAACGAAGAGGACTGTCACTAAGGATATCGTCAGTTTCGAAACCGCGCATCCGACAAAACGTTAATATTCTGATACTTCAATTCTTAATGCAATTTCTGATCGAGTTGACATGAATATTTTCATAAACTGATCATCAATTTTAGAACGCGGAACTGAAATCAATGACAACGGGAGTTCAGAATTTCATCACGACGTTGGACCAGTCGCCGGGCGGTAAATCACACAAAAAAGTGCCAGATCGTAACAACCCGAATGTTCCGAAGAATCTGGGTAAATATTTAGCTCGTAGGTGCAAAGACGTTGCTGTGCTTTTGAAAAGCGCTCACTTATATTTTGTGTAATTTGTAATTGTAATTTATAAACTATCGCGTATTTATTTTGATATTTAAATTTCGAATGAAAATAAAACCAGTTCAGTGACTTATTACGGATTCTTAGATCTCAAAGATGTCCCTGACACGTGCACACCCGGCAGAAAAAGATCTCGAGCGGCGGACGAGGAAAACATAATGTCCCCAAGTAAGTTCGTAGCTAAAGTCAGAGTGTGTCAGTTTGGGTCATGGATCTGGGTTTGGCAATTCATCTTAATTGCATTGGCAATCGTGCACTCCTCTTCTTTATCCACGCTTCTTACCGATAAACTTGGAAACAAAATCTCGAAAAAATCCTGCAACAGTTTGACGATGCGGACAAAAAACATTCATTTTGGATTGAACCACTTTTTTCTGTCGCATTCAAAATGATTCCTTTCTCGTTACTGCTTATATATTCAAAGTATATATATTTTTATAATTTCCAAAGTCGTTGATATGCAAATTTCAAATTTATATTTCGATTTTTTTTAAATTACTATAAGTTTATTTTTTTATTTGTAAATACACAAAGTTGTACTTGTTATTTTAAAAAATAATAAAGCTAGATGAATGAAACACTCCGTTTTGCTTCTTTCACTATTGGACTGGCTTTTGATTTCAAACCTCTGACTATCTTTTTTCTGCTTGACACAATCTTTTTTGAATGAAATTTCAATGCGATCCAGCGTGGAAGTTTAGTTTTAGAACAAGTTTTATTTACATTATGCATGGTGCCGTGATTTAAAGACCTTAACACCTCATTAAAAACTTTGCTAGAATAAAAATTATCGCGCGTCACAGAGGCTGACTGCGCGGCAGATAATTACATCGAAAAGTGAAGGAACTTTTGAACAAATGCAATTAAGAACTCAAATTGCTAACTCCGCTGTAAATGCACTCAAGTCTCTGTCTCGCTTGCTAAATAATGTGACGACTGTTACAGTTATTTTTATTTTTTCATTCTTTTCTTTTTTTTTATATTCCACTTTTAGTTAATTTTTGTAAGTTAAGAAAAATAATTAATTCAAGTTCTACTTTGTTTTAGTTCCCCATAAAAAACCAAATGTTAAACCTAAACAAGCTACAACTCCAACGAGCAATCTAAGGTACTTGCTTGAACCAATTTTTAAAACTTGATAATTAAAATTATGTTTCCTTTTTTTTTCATTTTTAATTTTTGAATGTTTTAATTTTAATTAGTTTGATTGAATTAATGTTTGGATGAATCATCGAGATGAGTTTTCATGTAAGATAAAAATAATACAAGACTGAATTAAATTGTACCGAACAGAACTCAGGACTCAACGCCAGGCAGTGCGAGAAAAGTTATGATGGGTTTAGAACGAGGGATCAATCGAGTGAAAGATTGCCTGACTCCTAAAAGACGTATCAAAGTTGAAAATGCGGCGCCCGATCAACCGAATAAATTATCCGGGAAGGTAAATATAATTTATGATTGATCTAATTATTATTTTAAATTTTAATTAATTTTAAAAAGATTATAGCAAATTTAAAAAATGTTTCCTATTAAAAATTGACTGATTTATTATTGTTGTTTCAGAATCTTTGCAATGTATCGTCTACTTCAAGTGATTGTCCGAAACATGTCCTAGCACAACTGAGAAGAGCACTGCAACATAAAGGAATCGTTTGCCGTCAGAAAGGGTAGGCATCTTTCATCCTAATTAACATTAATGAATATAAACTGATTAAGTTAATTAATCAGTTGAATTAATTTCGAATTCAATTAATTTTGCATAATTGAAAGAATAATAATTGTATTATTATATATTATAATTTTAGTTTCGTTCTACGTGGTGAAACGGAAGCGATAAACTCCGAGAATACGAAGAACCCAGTTCTGTCGTCCTCAAGTTCAAGAAATTCGTGCAAGTTCGAGTTGGAAGTTTGTTTGGTCGAGGGAGTTACGGACGACAAGCCACTGGTTGGTATTCGTCGGAAGAGACTTAAAGGCGATGCTTGGGTCTACAAGCGAGTCTGCGAGGAAGTGTTGGCTCTTGCCGCAGAAGATATAACTACGGTTCAAACAAATCCTGATTCCAAGTGCTTGATTTAAGGATTTATAATTACATTCGGTCGCAGCTTTCGATATCTCCGTACACAATTACGGTATTAATTTCGCGTAAAACATTTGTCGTGTATACAACCGCCCGAACTAGTATACTCCCTATGTTATATTATTATTTTGTCGTTATGGAAAAATGATTGTCAATCGTTTAACAACATTTTGGTCGTCGTTTTTACAGATGTAAATTTTATTAGGTTTTTTTTTCTGTACAAATAGATCTTATTTTAAGAGTAAATTTTGAATTTTCATTCAAGGTAGATAAAGTATGTTTTAGGAGTCAAGTTAAGAATTAATGTACAATGAAAGTTGAAAAGTTTTCAATTTTTGTTTTAGTAATAATAAATATTCGATCTTTTTTCACAATTAATTGGTGCACTGACTTTGAATCATGTAGCAGAACAAAAATTCAGTTGATTTTTTTTCTTTTTCAATTTTTAATATTTCATATGATTTAGTTAACTTTTTAATTGAATTAATTGTTCTTTAATAACTAATGTTTCATTTAAACATTATATGTCCAAATTGGAAAATAAATATTGTCATATTTGTTTCTCCAGAGCAACTATTATTTTATTTTTATCAGTACTATTAATAATATTTTTTTATTATTCCATCTTCCATCATTATTTGTAGAAATCAGAATTTATTTGAAACAATTTTATATATTCACTAACTAAGTTTAAAGACCGTTTCCCCTTCCCCGACTTTCTCATCTAACCCAAACGATTAGCCCGCGCGTTACATGCTTTTTAAATGTCTGAACTGATAACATTTTTAAAACTAAATTTTTGTTAATTTTTCAATTAAATAAACTTTCTTTTAATTTTTCTGTTCATTGAAAATATTCCTGACATTCAAGAAAATGAAAAAGTGGTGCTTTTTTGTCAAACTCACTCGGTTCGGCGATCCAAACGATGCAGATCGGCGTAATTTTTACAAACCTTTTTTAGATGATTCCCCCGTTGCGATCTGTTTCCCACGATGAAATCTAAGGTCACCTCTAGCTGGTTATCAAGGTCGTCCTGAATTCGGTGCTGAAGTTGTCCGGATATATACTGCCAAGCTGTCATCTGACTGATCCGACTCTCCTGGAATTGTGTTCTCAAAAATGCCGCCTCTCGTCGACAATGTTATTGCACTTCACTTTACACTATACACTATAACACTATTTTTGTCACACTTTAATTAACTCATGATTAATTGTCATTAGGAACAATAAAAATAAACAACACTAGTTCAGTTCGCGCGCTTGAACTTCAATTTTGCCCGGTAAACATTCTGGTTTCGGTTGGTGGGAAACGCTAGCTTGCTAGTGCCGCCATCTTGATTGTCGCGCCGCGCGATACGGTTGCGCCGAATTCCTGGAACTCGCAATTGTCGGATACGTATTTTCACGAATAACGTCCAGCAGCAGATGATATTGTTAACATTGTCAAGTTCAAAACAATGTCAAACAATATTTTCGTAACTTTTTAATTGTTGCAATATTTTTGCTTTATTTCTCCGAAAATTGTTTTTCTGTTATTTGATACTCAATTCGCAGAAAAGCGCAACAATGCTCCACTACTACAATCGGAACGAAAAAGTATCAAATTACATTTCTTTTTTCTCGATTTTTCTTTTGTAATAATAATTTTGTTTATTGTAGTCCTTGATATCAGATTTTTTTTTACTTGGGCTTATTTTTTTTGTTTGTTATTTAATACACTCAATTCTCAGAAAAGCAAAACAACGCGCAGCTAATATAAATATACCAAAAAGTATCAAATTACATTTCTTTTTTCTCGATTTTTCTTTTACAATAACAATTTTGTTTATTCGTCCTTGAAATCAGATTTTTTTTACTTGGGCTTATTTTCTTTGTTTGTTATTTAATACACTCAATTCTCAGAAAAGCAAAACAACGCGCAGCTAATATAAACATACCAGAAAGGATCGACTTACTATTCTTTTCTTTTGATTTTTCATTAACAATGTTAAATTTATTTATGCGTCCTTGACATAAGTTTTTTTTTTACTAAAAACACAAATAATATATGGTTAACATTGTTTTGACCTTGGCATTACAATGTCATCATTGTTGATTGCACCATCCGACTTGACTGGGTTTATCGTTCATGAAACATCGCATCCCTGTTGCGCACACTTTTGCCGCGATTCGCCAGTGACGCCATCTTGTTTAAGGTTGAGCCACAGTGAACGGACACGTATATTCGCGCGCACGAGATGTTTTGGCTGGCTGGGCATATCCACACGCAATACATCTCGTGTGCGCGCGCACACGTACGCGTCCGTACGCGTTCGTCCACTGTGGACCGGCCTGTACAGAGGAATCGCGCGCGCATCGTCCTTCTTTGTCGTTCCTCTGTCGGGTGCCATCGGGAGCTGTCGGGTAATCGTCGTTATCGTGTCGCTGTCGTGTCGTGCGGTAAGTTTCGCAATCCCTCTCCTGTATGCCGTCGACCAAACACAACTCGGGCGGGAAAAAAGGGGGGATAGTGCGCGTGTGTTAGTGTTCGCATCCACGAAGCATTTGGCGCGCGGGCAAAATGTTAGGTTATGTGAAAAAATTCGCGGTATGGGGTGAAGGGGGCGGCCGTACTTGAATGTTTTAAACGTCCAATATGATTATACGGAGTAAATGAATAATATCTGTTCGAATAAATTAAAAATTAGAAATAATTAATGAAAAATAAAACAGTGGGAAAAAAATCTGAGATTGGCGTCGGTTGCTCTCTTTCGCAAAAATACGGCATCGGGACTTATTGTTGCTGATTTCATTTTGCAGCGTGGGATCATCGAAGGTGAGTTTTGAATTTGAAGATATAACCTCAAAACAAGCAATAAAAATTGTTAATAAAAAATAGGTACTGTGCGAATTTAAAAACATAACCTCAAAACCAACAATGACAATTTTTTAAATTAAAAAGTTTATTTTTTCAATGTGACAACTTCCGATTTTTTTATTAATTGTGTAAACTTTCGTGTAAAAAAGTGAAGACAAAGAGACAGAGTTTTAATTTAAATTGTCTTGACAAAAAGCGGTAAGCAATTTATTCATTAATCAAGTTGAAAAAAATTTGTCATGTCAATTAACAATTTTTGATAATATATATCATAACAATCTATTACATATAATCTTATCATTATACATATAACAATCATTTACAATTTGTACTATAAATGCCATGTGTGCAGAATTGAAAATTAAAATTATTTTTAGTTTTTGATTCTGCAACCATGAAAAAATTTCACTACATTTTTCAGATTTTGAGTTGATACTGTAATATTTAATCTATTTTCAGCTTCAATTCGTGCCAGACGACATCAACAGGAACACGAATCCACAACAGGTATTTATTTTCTTTCAAGATTTTAATTACATAGAACCATCAAAATTAATTCATCAGTTATCAATTTTCATAAAACCAAAAATAATATCAAAATAATATCATAAAAAATACCAACAACTAACAGTCATTTCTTACAGGTGCAGCTGCTCTGATGGTTCAGAAGCCACAAGTTTGCAAGGAGCATCAAAGTACGTCTATAACCATTTAAAAGAAACCTAGCGCAATGGCTCTATATTTCGAAGGCCACCGAAATGGAGCTGTAAAAATTTGTTTGACGTGTCATAAAGTGCCTATATGGAGACTCTCTTTTGTTCTCCGCGGCGCACCCTGAACATTGTTTAGTTCGGCGGTTAAAAACATTGCAAGGGCGATCGACATCGCAGGAGGGCGAATAATATAATAAATGTACAGTCACGGAGTAACAGAGGCTCTTCGAGAATCTCTGGCATTTTTGCAAAATTTTCAGTATCGACTCTGAGAACGCCTATAAAAACTGCGATGGCAATGCATCATTCAGTAGCGAGATCGGTAGTTCGAAAAAAAGAAAAGTATTCAGTCCAGTCAGTAGCGACGGGAAAACAAAGAAGTTTCATCGATGGGTTACATGTGAAGCTCAGTTTCGAGTTTATATTGGCAAAATAATGCAACGCGGTTCGTTTGAGCCGCGCACGAGTGCAACCACGGACTGAAGTGAAGTTATAAAATCAGCGCAAATCGATCAGCATAAACTGGAGCTATGTTTGACTCATTTTATGGCAAGCGCCAACCTTTTATCTTCTCCGACCAATAATGTACTCAATCTTACTGCCACTTTCGTCTTCGAAATATTTTTTAAAGACGAAAACATTTGTTTCGCTTTTTGATTGTTCACCGACTTGACAAACAATTGTTTGAACATTTCAAATTTGTCTTTTTGAAATTACTTAAAATATTTTTCTCTTTAAAAAATAAAAACAAAAATAAGAAAAATTCAAATCTTGAATTAAAATTATTAATTTGAATTCTAAAAATTAAGATGTTAGACGATTTAACAAGTTGAATTATAAAAAACTGAACGATAAAACGAACAAGTTAGGAAATTTATCACAAGATTATACCAATAAGTAAGTTATTGCAGCAACTTATCAATGTTTATCTCACTTAACACTCCGGCCAATAAATTAATGTAAATCGTTATAAAAATATGTACAACTTTTTGTTGTCCGGAGCGTGCATTTGAGATGCAACGTTTTTTTTTCGGTGTTCCAATTGACACCCGGAGTTGATGAGTAGATGTAAATGGATATGAAAGTTAAATAATGGGCAAAGGGACATGTTGGTATAGTTCACCGACGAGGCATAAATTACAATTAACTCCTTGGTATAATTTTTTGCTCGCGACGCGCACGCGCATGAATTCATCACGCTCTTTATCGCAGCACGAACGCAAAGAGGAAAACAAGAAAATGTTCAACGATGCCTCGGCGTATCCCCAGGTGTGTGCCGTAATATGACTGCACTTGCACGAATACCACTTTTTTTTTGTTCATCCAGCTCCATTTGAAATTCATATTAAAAAAAATTCCCGGTCTCTTTATCTGAACTCAGAACTAAATATCTCTGTTTTTGTTGTTTGGAAATTTGCAATTTGTATGTGCAATTTTCTACACCTGATGTTTGTTATAAAATTAATTTTTATTACACGAAACAAAAGTGTGGCAAATATAAATCTTAGAAAGAAAAAAAAATTTTTGAAAAGTCAGAAACGAAATTGAAATTTCAATTCATACGCACTGATTCGGATAGATTGAACGTAATGACCGCGGTAATAGTATAATCGAGTAAGTTCCCTCGTCAATGTAATAATATGTAATTTGATAAAGGTACATGCAGGAATTCTGCGAATATAAAGATATGGCATAACGTAATGCTACATTTTGTGCATGTATAATTCTTTGCCTCAAACTTTTTTTTTAAGAAAGACAACTTGCAACTTGAAAAAAATAGTTTCATCCTCAATACCAAAAATAGTATTTATAAAATAAGTCAGACATTTTTTAATATTAATTAAAAAACATCAATTCTTATTATCAGATGATAAATGACTTCCCCTGACAAAAAATTGAATTTCATGAGCAAGTTTTATTATCGCTTATTAATTGCGAAAAATAACCGGTACCTTAAAAACGAAATTACGGTCAAGCAAACGAAAATCGAAAGGGCATAACAAGTGTTGTATGAAGTGTTTTTGATTGCATCAGATAAACGCGCTTTCTTGATGCAAATCCAAGAGGACGGTTGTCGCTTATTGGAACGATTGGGGTACCAATTATCTTCTGCGGTTAATTAAGGATCGGGGCAATGAGAGAACCCGACGATGGGGTTTCGGCGATAATGTTTGTCCGACGTAATTGAGTATGTGAACAGAAAATAAAGGCAATGGCTCTGGCAGACAGATGAAGCCCTCTCGTTTGCACGCATGCCTTTTTTTATTTCATCCCCCCTTCTTCATCCGTATTACCATCGACAGACAGAGATGACGGGCTGCGTAAGCTTAGTCTGATAAATAAGGCAAGGATGGCACGCGCAGCCCGTTCTATCGCTTCCGGGCATCAGCGTGCTCGCGAGCCGCGGCTAATTGCTGCTTAATGCGCGCAAGCATGTTACTTTTCTATACTTCTTACGATCTCCAGACCTAGATTATGCCGCCTCGAAACTTCCCATTTGTATTTCGGATCTCTAATCAGTTTACCGTTAGTTCCATTTTTCTTCTTCATTCTCTTATCCCCCATTTTTTTGTCCACTTTGATACCAACGTCGGTTCCTTTTTCAAGTTCTCAGTCTTCTTGTTTTTCAATTTTACTCATAACCCCCTGAATCTTTAATTTCGTTTTGTAATTTTTCAACACTAAAAAGCGAAACTTGGTAAAAAAGTGAAATTGTGAAATTTTTAATTACATACTTTTTAATGAAGGAAATGATATTTTTGGCATTTGATGAAATTGTTCTTAGCAAGATAGAATTGTTAATATTACTTTTAGCGTTGACTTTGTAATAAGCGGATTTTCATATATATTTTTTGTTCGTGTGCAAACTCAAATTTCCTCTTTACGATGAAAAAAAAAATAAAGATTTTAATGAGGATTTCTTAAAAAGATATACACGGTTCTATCTCAGTTTGTCGCAGTAAAATTCATGCGATCGCCTAAATGAACGGAGAGTCAAATAAAAGGCACTCGCCGAGCCATGACCGCGTCCACCAGAGGGCTCATGCATATGCACACGTACGTGCAGGACCCTCCGGAAAAATGAATATGCAGTCGCGGCGAGCATTATTTTGTAAAATTTAGCATCCTTACGGGCGCGCGGATATGCGCCACATTTCAGTGGCATTTCCCATCGTAACGACAGAGTATAATGGACCCCTCTTGGGCGTCCACCTGCCTCGACACTTTTTTTTAAATTGGTTCATCTAATTTGACATCCATCTTACATGATCAGATCTGACTTTTAATTTTTCTTTATAATTTTATATTTTTTTTAATTATACCATTTTTATATTTCTTTTACTATTTTGATTTCGTTAATAATTATTTTAGCAATATTTTTTTCCAAAAAAAAAAACAAAGATTTTTGGAAATTTTTATGGAACGTTATAGAATAAGAGGCAACTTTAAAATGTTTTGAATTTTGATAAAAAGTAAAAAAAAAGTTTTTTTATTGTTTGTAATGAAATTGTATGGAAAAAGTTGTAAAAAAATTATTACGATTTCACTATTGGTCAGTTCTATAAAATTGTTTCCCCTTATCGTCAGAGAGGAAACTAAACATTAAATCGAGTCGATGGAGGCGGGGTGTTTCGGTGGGTGCGTCTGAGATTTCCTGTGTGGACTCTGGATGCTAGGAAGGATGACTTCCTACGAGTATACCGGGTGTTTATAGATTATTTTTCTTTGCCGCCGTAAGATAAAAAATGTCAGAAATAATTAATAGCACAATAAAGTCAGTCGGGTAAATTTAATTTCTTAAAGTTACAAAAGACGAGTTGTTACCATTGTAACAAAGAGAAACATTTATTATCAAAAAACAGAAAAACGTAAATGACAAAACCACACAACTTTGTTCATTAATTTTTTACAGTTTTTTTTACAGGAAAAAATTAAATAAATTTAACAATCCAAGAACCAGCGAACTAAAATTAATTAAATTAAAATAAAATTAAAATTGAACTGAAACGTAAAAAGAATAATTAAAAAGTTAATAAATAAAGCAAATGAAAATAACTAATTTTTGTCTCTAATTTTGAATAACTTTTTTTGTTTCAAGATGAAATTCACGTTTTTCTTTAATTATGCTGTACTTCGCACTTTTTAATAAATAAATCATATGTGGCTTGAAACAAGGTTAAAAAGAACAATTACTTTTTTCTTATACATTTATTACCATTGTATGGGGGTCTGTTACTTGTGAATTCACGAATCCCTTTATATTCTATATGGTCATCATGTTGGCTCGAGCCAAGGTGACTACGGTTCATGAACTCGACTTGAATCGCAAGCCGACGGTAGCTCGTGATCTTTCTAAACTTGAGCATGTGTTTGCAAGTTATCAAACGCACTTTTTTATTATCAAATTAAAAATTTTAAATCAAAAAGTTTATTAGAAATTTTAGTTGAAAATTCTATCATTTCATCATAATAATAAACAAATATAAAATTTTAAATTCAAAATAAAATTTAAAAATTATAAAATTGAAAATCCACCGTTGAAATGATTTTAAAACAAAAAAATGAAAATACGTTAAGATTTACAAAATTTTTCAATTTTTGAATTATAAAAAGATAAAAGGTATGCTTAAATTTGTAAGGTTTATTTGAATATCAATTTATTCCCCTTTTTCTGGTAAAGGTAAAAGCATCCGAATGAAATTTGTAAGGTTTATTGTAATACCGATTTATTCACATCCACAGTACCATTACGAAACTCAACAGACAAACGTAAAATTTATCATCGGGTCACTGGGAAGATGACTAATTTGTAATGAATTTTTTCGCAAATTTTTCATTTCCTTTGGCTCGGTGTTCGCGTACATTTCATTCAATATAGAAAGTTCATTTTGTATCTGTGTTACGAAGTAATACGTGGTGAAATCTATTGTATTATTACGCAGTTAGTATTATATTTACAAGTAACTTCGAGAGTGTTGGTAATATAGTACACTCATAAAGGTCTCACATTGTTTAACGTTACTGTTGTTTTTACAACAAAACCAGGACTCATCTTTTACATAACGCAATAATGTGAACAAATTATCAACAAAATTTCTTTTCCCTTTTAATATTTTTTTACTTTTTTACTCAATCAACAAATCCATTAAATTAAAAAAATTCAAATTAAAAATATCTATTAAATTAAAAAAATTAGTTGTCATCTTTTTAAACTGTCAATGAAAGTTTAAAACAAAATTTTTGTAGAAAATTTGAAATTTGAAAATTTGAATCTGAAAATGCCCTTCAAATATTTGGATACAAAATTTGTGATAAAAAAGAAATTGCAAAAATAAATGAATAATTTGCAGATTGGTTGAAGGATCATCCTTTAGCACAGGTCATGATTGCAGTTTGATCTTCGCTGCTGGTCAGTGCTACTGGATTGAACATCTCGGTATCTAAACAACTTTATTATTAATACAGCAGTAGCGGCGCATTACTAGGAATTTGTATATAATGGTGCTATGTACATATGTAATGTGCCGAGCTGAACATAATGGCGATATCATAAGATACGAACCAATAGCTGCAATTGTATGGAAATATGTATCTATGAATGAAGACACTTTCATTTATGAAACCAGATACTTATGTACCGGACACGGGCGTTGTAACATCCTGCTATTATGTGTCTTTACCTTCTTGTTCCCTTTTTTTTTATTGTCCACTTCGCTCTTTTACTCCACCCTCACCTCCCGCTCTCGAGATCCGCGCTTGGTTACGTGCGTTTGCGTTTCAACTTATAACCCAACGTGTATTACATGAACTGCACGTGTTCAATCTGAGGCCTCACTTCTGATTCGATCCAAATCTTTTTTCCCTTTATTTTTCGTACAGGATGTGAGTTGAGGTAATGGTTCCTGACACAATCATGATTCGGAGCCATCAAACATCAAAAAAGTCGTTGCGAAGGTACCAAAATGACCGAAATGAGAACATTTTTTTTTGTTATTTAAAAATTTTTTTTTCTCTCTAATGTTTTAATTTGTGTCCTGATGTTTCAAGTACCAAAGTTAAAGTCAAGTTAGATATAAATTGAAAAGATTGATGTGGTATCTTGAATGAGATACGCGGGAGCGGCAACCCCTTTGGAATTAACTAAGAAAGAACCTCAGAGGGACGGAGGAAAGTGGGCAACTGTAACGAAAGGGGACGTGAACGAGCTTGAAAGCGTTGACTGTGACGCTTTCCGGTCAGGTGCTCTGTTCCAGCAATATTTCTCTTTTCAAACTTCGGCTGAAATCCCTGCATTTAACTCTCCTGATCTTCCTGACTTTGCATTGCCTCTCACCCTCTCTTATACCAAACACCCATCCATGAAAAGCAAAAAAAAATTTTTTTTATTTCTTTTAGTGCTACATTTACAATTTTAATCTTAAAATTTTTTTCAAGTTTAATATTTTCAATTTATTCTTTTCAATTTTATTTTAATTTTAATGATTGAGACAAACATTCTGATGTTTTTTTTTGTAATTTCAGATTCATATAATTACTGCATGGTCTAGAGAGGAAAACCGTGCTGTTAAAATAAAAGAGGAGTGGAAAAAAATAATGGGGTGTAGGAAGAGAGGTGAAAAACCGGAGGAGAGGAGGTTCTATCTTGGATCTAGTTTGCGGAACTTGGTACTATAGACCAAGTACGAATGTGTACGTTGGCAGGTAGCAACTAACGTGTAGGAGGGACGGGGAATCTTTAAGTCCGGGGGGTATCTGGAAGAAGGATATGATGGCTCGTGGCGTTATGCTTCGCGAGCTGTTATGCTTCTCGGGCACCACCGGACCATAAGCGAGGCTACTTCACTCAACTCGAATCGACTTCGCGTTTCTCATTATTAACACATCGGCGCTGATTCTAGACTCTCAAATGTAAGAGCTATAACAATTTTTAGACCACTTTTTTTGGCCACACGAATTTCTCTGTCGAAGAAGCAGCTACCAATTTTTGAAACTTCCTTTCTTCCCGTTAGACGAGGTCTGAAAAGAGAGAGAGAGAGAGAAATATCAAACTTTTTCTTAGAAAAGTTGTAAGAAAGTTTTCGGTTGGTTTGTTATTTTGAAACTGAAAAAAAGTTTGCGCAAAGGGGAACGCATATAAAAATGCGCTCTTTGGTAATAAAATTGTTCATTGATAATTTTGTTTCATTCACATTGTTGTTTGGACTTTATCTCTGAACTTTTATTTTATCAGTGTTGCCTCAGCAAATCTTATTGTGCATACAGAATATGATTACTGCAATTATGCAACCAGATCGCCAATATAGTGTAGCAAAGTTCATCCTTTCACTTAAAATTTCTATTAATTACAATTCCTATCGTTATGTAACATTCGATGGTAAACAAATGAATCATTTCGTTGTAATATTTCAAATAGTTCTTTCAAATAATTTTTTTTCAAATCAGAAAATGTTCACATTTTTTATGACTCATTTTTTTCAATTTAAATTAATCGTTTAAATAATCACCTGATATAATTCAACCCAAATCTTCAACATTGTCCAGAGTAATAACAAAAAGAAGCCCCATAAAATAATGCTAATGAAATTACAAAGACCGCAACAAACAATTTCCACGGATAATTTTTTAATATTATGAATAACGCATGAATTGTCCATAATCAGTTGTAAAATATAATTACGACGATAAACATCGAAAGCGATGAAAAATAATGAGCCCGGGAGGAGTACGCGAAATATGCAAAGCCGAACGGCGAGCTAAAACACGTGTATAGAAGGAAGACGCAAATGTATCTAGGCACGAGCCACGTCTGCGTGTGTCGGCGCAAATATGCTCGCCAGAGTCTCTGACCCGCAGTTCCTCCTGAGACGGGGAGCTTGGCGTTCAGCATGCTTAAGGAGCGTTTGTAAAATACGCCGGCGAATGAAAAAAAAAAGAAGAAAGAAAAAAGTTGAGGCGGCCGGTTGGTCATCTGTACGTGCGGAGAACTATGCAAGAAAGTAGGAGGAGGTGGGCCGCGGGGGTGCCGCGCGCCACGCGCTACCTATCGTACGCCACGACGTCGACGGCGGCGGCCATACCGCGATGTAACAATTCGTCACACTCTGCTTGTCGGCGCACACGATAATTGCACTCATTAATGTTATTTAAAAAGCACCGAGAGCTCAGCCGATTAAACCGCGATATAAAACTCCGCACGTACGCTCTGTCAAATGTATTATATTCAAAACAATCGCCAATTAAATGTTTATTCGCCTTGGCAATGAGGAGGAGCAAAAAAAGAAAACAAATGATGGGCAGTTAAGGAGATTTTTCGCGGGTTCGTTAGATGCTTCTTTTTATAAGATTGCAACGGAAGTCATGAGTTTTATAATACGCGCGACTCTTGATGGAATAAAAGTCACAAGTTTCCTCCAGTGATACCATCAAGGAGGGTGGTCAGTAAGACGGAAAACGCGAAATTGCCAGCGATTTTAATTCATTTAAAGATCGCGATGCGCTGATTAAGGCTCGTTATTGTTGAGAAATGATAATTTTTTCCTGATCATTCAAAGCAATTTTTCTTTTTTTTTTTCTTTGTCTTTTTTGAAGTTTTCAAAAAATATAAATTGACACAATTTTGAAATTCGAAAAAAAATTTCTGTTTGAAAAAGTTTTTTTAGGTGGATTCAGGTGTACTAGTTTTTTGTTAAAAAAATATGAAAGTGACAGGTGTTTCTAGTAGACACTTCCTGTGTAAAGTGCCTAGTAATATAACACTTGTCTTGTAAGAAAATAATTCTCTCGCTACCGTGGAAAGATATTTAAACTTATGTTTTTCGAAAATGAAACGAAGTTTTTGGAACGATTTTTGAATTTCGAATTTTAGAAATTTTTGGTTTGATCAAACTGGGAAACTTTAAAAATTATAGGGGCTGACGTATATCAAATTTGTACCACTAGTTTCCTGAATTCCAACTGATAATTCATCTCACTGTGAAAATGAAACTAGAACAAATAAAAAATTTTTTAATAAAAAAATTATTTAAAAAACGATTTTCTTAATCATTAATTGAAATATATATTTATAAATGAGATAATTAATTCAGAGGCGAGCAAGAAATAAAATGGCACGCGTGCAAAACTGTTTCATCAGATTTTTATTTAGCTCCGATGTAAAAGTTCTACGAGATATTTGCACGCCAGTTGATTGTTTTTTGTTCAAACAGAAAAAAGTAAATATTTTGTATTGAAAATTCATAGAATGATTATCCTCGCTTAATTGTCAATTAAAAAACTTTCGCTGACATCAATGTTTCTGAAAATTTCGTTTCCACAACAATTTTAATTACAATTACACTTAATTTTATTATTTTTACAAAATCATAACAAAGTTTTGAAAAAATCTCAAAGATAAATAAATCTTAACCATGGAAATGGTTTATAGCTTATTAAATTACGAGTTACTTCATACGGTTATTCAATTTTCGTTTTGTATAACGAAAGAAATAGTTCAAGTTCCGTTTCATTTCTAATGATTTTCTTCTCAATAACTACGAAATATTGTTATCGTTCTTAAATCTCTTGCTGACAGGACAAACCAATAGTAACTATAATATACTAGTAAAAAATATGCTCGCATGTCTGTAAACATAAATAAATATAGTAGGTGGGTGTGGTTGGACGGCCGCACACTTGGCATCGTGACCCGTCTTCTCTTCGTGCGCTCTGAGCTGACTTAAATTATGACCAGAGAATGTAGCGCTGCTTCTAAGATTGTTCGCAGCGTTACATTCGTTTATATTGTTTTATAAAATTGAATGGATCTATTATACGTGACAATTACAATAATAAGAGTCGATAAATTCTTAACTTATCTCACTCGAAACTCTTTAAAATCAAATATACGATTATAAAAATATAAATATTAAATTAATGAGATGAAAATAATTAAGTAGAATTGTTTAAACATCTTACTATACAAAAAGTATTTGATAACAGTATTTCAAATTCGAGACCGTATTTCACCAGCAATTTGATTTTGTCGTTCGTTTCGGTTTGCAAAATATGGTCTTGTTGAATAAAACTAAGTTTCGACTCTCTGCGACGGTTCAAAGTTAGAGGCCCGAACAATGCAGCATTGTTTGACTATAGTGGTCAGCTACTATCATGGCTTTTGTTGCTAGTCGCGATGTACAGCTTTTAGTCAAACATTCAAGTTTGCGGTATTATATTCAAATTAAAAAAACTCAGTCCCAATTGAAACTAAGATATTCTTTTATATTTATTCAAAATTTGCAAAAAATGTTATTTTTAATTTAATTTTTATTTATTAATTAAAAGAAATATCCAGGACAAAAATTTAAAACTGATTTTTATTTTTCGTCTTATAATAACAAAGGGTTGTGGCTAGACAGCAAGATTGTACTTAAGAAAAGCCTCTGCCGGACGTAAAAATGATACACATTAGGACAAGCAAGGACTAGTTTTATTCAGGACGGAAGACCGCCTGCTTTCTTGCTTGAATGAAATGTAATTCACAAACATAAAAGTACCCGTATTTTAATTCATCCCTTATCATTTGTCCCTACTGAAGTCCTACGAGATTCAGGCCCAAGGCGAGTTCACAAGACACGAAGTTGAAGAGTGATATGAAAATTTGTACATCCAATTGAAGCTAGTAATTTGTCTCTAATGACAAATTGCAGCACTGGTTAATTCAGTCCAGAAATAATACACTGGGAAAGAGAATAGAGAGAGAAAGAAAAAAGGGTCGGTACCGTCAATAAACTAGTTTTTGTTTTGGATGTCCCTTTGACATTGATTTCCGAACACGAATTTGCAACCGTTGTCTGTTAGTGATTAAATGGAATAATGAAACTTGATTTCCTGCTGAACCGGATAATCCTAAAAGAGTCTTAGGAAATTTAAATTGCGATGTATGAATGAAATGCAAAGTGCGTAATGAGTTAGGGGAAGTATCGACGCAGGAAAGGGGTGAAAATCGGCGTAGGAAGCACGGCTGGTTGCGCTCCCTCCCCGGTGTGCTTTTTAAACAACATTTTTACCATCGCTATCTGTAGAAGCCAAAGGGAAACAATCTGTTGAACATCCTATATTTACGGTGCGAGGACGCGCCGATTTTTTCACCCTGCGATTTTAGGATAATACGCTCTTGCGATCCGCATGGTTGATTGACATAATTCTTGGCGTTGCAATAATTGTACCTTCGTCACTCTCGGAGAGGCCCGAAGACGACCGAGGTGAAAATCGGTCGAAAAGGTTTTGAAAATTGAGTCAAAATTGATTTTGGGTTGTACCGAAATTTACTTGACTTTGGCGCATTGAAAAATGTACTAGACTTTCACCTTAAGGGCGAGGGTTCGATACTCACTTATTCAAATTTTATTTTGTCACAGCCAACTTTTTTCAGCAAATAAGATCCATTAGAAAATTTTCGTGGGACATTTGCTACTAATTTATAAACAATTTTTAAAATTTTCATTTTATAGGATTTTCGCATATTCTATATGTTTACATCAATTTCAGTTTAAGTTTAAGAAATCAGGCATTCTTTTCTCAGCTGCCATTTTGTATTGAGGAAAATTTCGCTAACAATGATACGAATCTGGGATGCTTGACAGCCAAATGATGAAACTTGAAATTGAGATGGTTTATCTTGTACGAAAAAAGTGAAAGAATGAACAAAACAGTCATCATCGAATACCAACCGATAATATCTTTTATTACATGTCGCAATAAAAGTTGTGAAAAAAAGGGGAGGATGAAATAAAGTGGGGGGTAAAAAAATAAGTTGCACATCACATGCATTAAATATCCGCTTTCCCGAGATGAATGAACTCAATGGATTATTCTACCTGACGTATGACTCTCAGGCAGACAATCCATTATATGGCGGCATGGGTTCATAATCTGGCGATGTAGGATCTCCAGTCCGAGTTGACCGGAACTGCGCCTATGCTCTCGGCGGAAGTGCCGCTGCCACATGTAGTAATATAAATTATAATGCCTTTACGGTGCTGTTTTTTCTTTCTCCATTAGAAATTTGCATTTTACGCGGCGCACGGCAAAAGCAGTAATTCGGAGGCCACAGAGAAGAAGCCGCAGAAATTCATATTTATATCTGAATCGAAGGACGCCCGCGCTTACGAAACTGTGTATATTCAAATTACGTCAGATCTCTGGCCTGTGTTTATAAAATTAAATATTACAATTTTCGCGGCCCTCCGTGTGTAATAACGGTGATTTATTTTTCAATAAAACATCCTCGCGGATCGGTAATATTTTTTTTTTCAAACCCTCGCACGAGGTCCCTGTTCTCTCACGAGTATTAAAACTCCTTTAACGGCGCACTTTTGTAATTACAAAATTGTGGAAGATGAAGAAATCTTTCATGATGTTTCAATAAGTTTTTGTTTACACCGCGGGAGGAGGGACAAACAAAGATGTCGGTTTTTTGTTTTCGAACGAGGATCCAAATCAAAAGGCTGTACTGGTTTTTAATTAAAGAGAACAATACGCAGAATCTGCGTTACTTCGAGTAGTTATAGACTGAGGCATGTATTTATGACTCTATATTATGGCTTCATTTCCAGTTATGTTATCTGATGTATGATTAAAGTAGTTAAACATATATATAACTGTAATTCGTTTACTCTGATACTTGGAAATGTGATGATAAAAATAGCAACAGTAAGATTGTTATACCAAGATTAAATGTTAATGAACGTCGATGAATTAATTGTTTTAATTAGATCTGATTTGAAAGTTAAGCACCAAAAATTATTCTACATCTTCTTTGTGTTTAGCGTTTATACTTGTTTTTATGGATCTCAACAGTTTAGTATCGTGTAGTTTTCTTTTTCTTAAAACAGTAGTTTGTTTTTCTTTTGATTGAAAAAAATGAATAAAAGTAATGAAGATCCATATTAAGGAGTTTATAAAAACTTATATTTCAAAGTTGGCATATCAAATTTTGGTCAATCCTCTACTGTTTGGGAAGACGGGAAAATTGATTCACGGAAACAGTGATTATTTCATGAGTCGGTTACGTATACATGGTAAAATCTGGTCAGGCGTGACCTTAGCTTCAACCGTGCCAAATCTTCCTTTCCTGTTTAATCACGAGTGAAGAAGATACAAAGATAATTTCAATACCAAGATTAAATTTTGAATTGAATAATTTTAATCATAACCATGAATTGGCGACGAAACGAATGTTAACATTGGCTCCTTGGCTCAGGCTCGTAATCAACGTAATTGTTATTTTATTGATAAATCCATCGCATTAAGTCGCGGCAAATTCAATAATAAAACGACGAAAACGGCGGGATTATTGTGATAATTGTTGGGGATATAAAAAAAATGGGAACATTTTTTGTCGAGCTGTCAATAGTGGCAGCCAATCGGAAAACAGAATTCGCACTTACCACGGTCGTTTGTGAATTTCCTATTTGCTTAATTCGGTGACTGATTTCTCTTGGCAACATTGAGTCACACTTGTTTTTGTTGATCCCGAATGAGGAATCGACTGCAAGAGCAGTTTCTAGATTTAGAAATCTTGACTTGTGCGTCAACCAATGCCACCGACTAGAAATTCTTCCGTTTTGTCGCGTTTTTCGTCATTTCGATAATTGCAGAACGCCGCGGACTAGGCGAAATTATTTTGACTAATGAGACCGCAACTTGTTGCTTTTGATGCATGAATGAAACTGTCTTTTTGTTTTTCGTCGATGAAAGTTGGATAACAGCAGGAAAATCCGCCTTTCTTCAAAAGTGCCACCGATAAAAAAACAAACTCATGAAGATGATTAAAAATCATAGGATATGGGATCCGATGAAAAATTGCCTGAAAATATAATTTAAGGTGTAATTTTTTAGTTGCGAGTGAAAATTTCGTTAATAAATTCTTGGTAGCTGCACTAATTTTATCGGGGTTCTTTCACTTCTTAAAAGTTAGAATCATCTCAATTAGGCACGGTGAGTGATCGCGTTTATGGAGGTTTACATTATAACTGTCGGCTTCAATAGTGCCTGCAGGCTTTCGACGTTTAATGAAGACGGCACACAATTTTGTGTGATGCATGCCCCAACACTGTCCATCTTTGGTTTCAATTTGTCTCTAAATTGATGAACAATATTATATCCAACTGTATGAAATCAATCTCGCAAACAGTACACTTTTTTATACTCTTGACCATAAAATTAAAATATCTTTGAATTAAATTTGTTGTTTTTAGATGGGGAATTAAAATAATTGATTGTACTGTATTAATAATTTTGTAAAAATTTTTATAAAGTTAAATTCCTTTTTTTTTTGTTTAGCTCTTGAGATATGTTGTGGTTAATGTAAGGGATGTATTTTTGTTTCCTTGAATGGATTTCACTTGTCTTTCTGACGTGTCACCAGGCGGTATCATTGCGATGATGCATTATACAAAAGTATCATAGACAAAGCTGGATTATTTTCCGTTGTGGAGAAAACGTGCTTGCATTGTGTCCGCTGCAACAACAATAGTATCGCTCCTTGCAACCGGCTATTCGTATTACACCCGTTTGACTACTCTTCTAGAAAAGCAGTTTGCTCTTAGTATAACATGCAGTTTTGAATAATCTGAATATAAAATGTCAGCAACAAAAGTTACAAAAAAGTTTGCTGTAATAAAATATCGTAAAATATTGAACCTACAAAAAAAAATGAAATTTTTTGTTTGTTCTATATAAATTTTGTTGACATTGTAACCACAAGGATACGTCAAATAAAGCTTTCGGTGTACTGATTTCATTGATAGTTCAGCTCTGATTCGCAAGACAAACAAAATGGTTGCAAACTTGCGTGTATCGTGAACTTTCTCTGAATTTACGTACCCACGGATACAGGTGCTTAGCGATTGTATTCCGAAGTTTAGGAACATCCTTGTGTCATAAAACCGTATGCCTATGAAATTTATTTTTCAGCCTGATAAATTTCACTCATACTACTTGTATTGAATATTAAAAAAAAAAAAAACAAAAAAAATTAAAACTTCAAAATTTTTATCATCATCAATATTGATGATGACTTAAAAATTTTTACTAAATAAATTAATGAATAAGTTAATTTAATTAATAAAGAAATAATTAATTATTTAACAAATAAGTAACTGAATAAATAAATGTTAATCATTTTGAGAATGTGAGAAAACAATAATAATTTGAACTATTTTTTCTAATTTTTTGCAGGAACGAAATCATAACAAATGAACATTTAAATTTCCGGTCGGATCTTTGTAGCTACCTGTTCCAATTTGATTGTATCCCAATATTCTCGGTTCAGGTCGACGTCATTATGTTGGGCCGACCGCAAAGCGATCGTCTACTCGTGTAAATAATGCACCTGCGGATGCTAATGTCGACTCGCCACTGTGCTGCGGCCAAACTCAGCGCGCCACCGATGAGCAAGCAATTGTCCTGCAAAATTTTATGCCAATTTTATACTGCACTTATAAGCTCGATAGGGGGTTCGATGGTGTTCAATGTTTATATGTTATTTCTTCCATTTATCTCCACTGCTACTTTGTCGGCTCGGATTTTTTTATGAAATCTTTTTAGACTTTTTGCAGACCTGGACGTTTTTTTAAACCATCGATGAAATTGTATATTATAATTTTGGTATAAAATTACATTTATAATTATGAATGCAATTTTAAATTATTTTTTGATACATTTAAAATATATTTTTTTAATTGTTTTATTGATGTTTACATGTTTAGAGTCTCTTCGAATATGCACATTATGTGATTATATTAGATGTAGGATTAAGGATTATGGTGCAATTTTGTGAATGAATGTCCTACTGATCGGCTATCAAAATGTAATCAACGTATAGATCGTCCGACGGCGGTATTTTATACACACATCCTTGTGCCGTTATTCGCTTCGCCTTGCCGCAGGGCAAATCGGTAAACCGACGCAAATTGCGTAATCATACGGGCCATTTTTGCCTATAAAACATCTTTCTAATATCTCGTGAGTCTTGAATGCTCTGCTCGCAGTTGAATTTTTATTCGACGAAACTTGTTCGAATGTTGTGAAACGTATATTTATGGCATCCAATTTTTTTTTCTTTCAAACTCTAACCTAAATTCTTAATCTTTATGGATCGCAATGACAACAAGTATAATGAATGAAACAAAAATTATAAAAAACGTGTTATATATTTTGCGCGTATTGTTATTATTTTTTTTTTCTATTCAACTTGGTTGTAAAGTGGTATTTTGAATTTACATTTTTCTATGATCAATTTAATTAGTTACATTTTCGAAGAAAGTTTCGTGAAATTTAAATAATTACAGAAGTATGATCGAACAAAAAATCTCTCTAAACACTTTTTTGTGTAATTGAAACGCCATGTAAAATGCCCAATGAGCCATCTGGTCGGAAACAAAAGAATCAATCAGCTAATGAATTCGTAATAGAAATTCGTTTGAAGGTTTCAAAATTACAGTCGAAATTTCTTGGCTATTAGGCCAGTAAGACGCGAAGTACAGTTGTGATTTCGACATTTTTATTTGGTAACTCGATTATTTCTGACACCCTTTCCGGATGGACGAGTCGGTTAAAAACAGCAGTGACATTGTGAAATTTTTTTTTCTTACAATTTATTTATACAATTACTAAATTAGTCTTTGTTTTAATCTCATTTTTCATTAGTTAAGAAATAGAAATAAAAACAAATAAATAAACAAGAAAATAGAAAAATCTCAAAAATGAAGAAAGATTTTTTTTATTTTCAAAAAATGATTTTAAACAAAGTTAGAAAAAGAGTTGAAAAATATTTTTAGATAAAGTTAAAAGTGTATGGGTGTATATGGTAGCGGCGCCGGTGTTTGTTCAGAAAGCGAACGTCATGGTCCAGCAATCAAGGAACAAACCCCCGCGTTGGTTTGTTGCGGCTTCAGAGATTAGTATTGCTGGAGCGCGACGCAGCACGACAGGTGCGATCAGGTGCTTGAAGGCACGCGTTCACCCTCTCACGCCTCTTCAGAAACCGATTTTTCTTCAAAAGCGGCTTTCGACGCCACTCAAAAGAGCCACCGACCGATCATCTTTTTTGTTCCCGCGCTCATCCATTTATTTCTCTTTTGTTACTTTAATCATATCATCAACTTTTGATATAACATTTTCTAACAGCTACAAAAAGTCTTTAAAAAATTATATTTTTATTATCATCAATCAATCAACTTTATTTATTTGTTTATAACTATTTATATATTTTTTTTAATTATAATTTCTTGGACAAAAATATTTTATATTTATATCCAACATTATTTGAAAAATGTTGATAGACGGAAAACGAAACAATTGTCTAAAACTCCTAAAAATAATTAATTTATAATCATTAATTAATTTTAAAATAATTAATTTATAATCATTAATTAATTTTAAAATAATTAAATGGTTTTATAATTTTTTAGATATTTCCTAAGTTTAATCTTATTTTTGGGTTATTTTAGAATTTATATCAGATGATAAGTATCACAAAAAAATTTTTTGAGTTTGAAGATAATTTTGGCGCAGTGGATAAAAAAAAGGAAACTCTGATTTCAAGAGGCGCGTGTTCGATTCTCAGTTAATATAATTGTTTTAATACAAGAGAAATTATTTAGAAATTAAATATTAGTTAATTAGAAAATTATTTGTTAACTTGTCATCGTACCAACATATTAAATTTTCTAAAATACATTTTTTCTGTTTTAGGCACCATCACACATCGCAGGATCATCTGTAACCCATCCAATCAGGTGACTTACAAATTTTATCAAGCGAAGAAGAAAATCAATCAATAAATCTAAATCGAAATATCGGTACTGTTGCATCAATATATCAATACCTAAAAAAGTGCAAACGTTAACAGGAATCATAATTCTGATTATCATCAGGACACACCTAAGATGGTGTACTTTTTATATATAAAATATCAGAGCAGCATAATTTTCTCCGATTCCTCCGCACTCGTTATGTAAATCCATCCATTAAAATGCTTAATTGCAGTAACATCATTCAAAAGACCGGCATGAAAACGTAATCGTAATTGGAATTAGCGATTCTGAATGAAAAATATTGCCTAAGCATTGGGATTCATTAATGTGCAACGAAGTTGGCAACAAAACTTATTTCGAATGATCGATCTGACTAATCGTTTCCTACGGGTTTGGAATGGAGGAAAACAGGATATACAAGAGCACCAACCGCACGAGTCATTTTCACTTCGTTATGGGAGAGAAATTTTTAGCTCGCGTGCGGAGAGCCACGATACGACTGGATAAATTCGTAACTAAAGTGCCCTACGCTGCGCTACCTATTTGCAACATTAATTCGCGCACGAGCGCCAAGGTGTATACATAACTATAATAACAGGTCTAGTTTCGTTGAATCGCAGCCGCGCGCGATCATCATTGATTTCCCGATTACAACATTTGCGGCGACGTTTATTAATTGGCCCGGTATTAATATTCATGGAAATATCAAATGGAAAAGCATCATCGGCGTCCTGGATTTCGTTTCGAATAATTCAAAAGTCGGAATCAAACACGAGAGGCATTAACAGAAGCTATCACGACTGTTCCAATTAATTTATTGTAATGCGCCATGTAGTTATTATTAAAAGTCTTTATTTGCAATTAAACGCGATTTATCAAATATGATTGTTAACGGTGAATCCGAGAGAGATGTTTTTACACACTGGAAAATATCTATATCTTATCCGGCGAATAAAATGTGGATTAGATCGTAAAAAAAAAGAAGTCTGGAATTATATCCATCATGTATACAAGTTTAATTATCGTTAATTAAATTATTATGCATTTTTGATTATGATTTATCGCGAGTTTTCTTGGTGGTGAAATTAATTTGTTTGACGGGAGCTCAGATTTCATCATCAATTGGAATTAGGACAGAGAAATAGAGTTCATTTTAATTATTTTTTTTATTATTCAACAGATCTTGTTTCATTCTAAATTTCTAAATTTGAAAATTTGAAGATTATGTTAAAATTTTTGAGTTCCAGATTCAAAACATTTTAAATTCATTTCCATTGTTTCACATGAAAATGGTTCTGGTTCAGAATTTTGCCATTCGAAAAAATTAATCCTTTAGTCTAAATTAGCAAACAAAAATAAATAAATAAATAAATAAAGGAAAAAAAACAAGATTTCACAATATGAACGAAGTCATTGACACTTTACGTAATCGTCAAGATTTCCCTATCTGGCAGGTAAAGTTTGTGGCTAATAATGACTTAGCAGGCCTCTTATGATTTTGCAACACTTGCTCACTTTGTCCACATATACACAGAGGGTATTTGTCGTTTTCAAATTGATTATGTAAATGTCCAATGGCATCTTTTATTCCAACATCCGCCATTGTAATGATTGCTATTAATCTCACGATTGTTCTCCAATAAAAACACTCAGCAGGACAGAAGCCAACGAATTTTAAGTACAATTTTCATTACCTTCAATATTCGACTGAAAATGTTCAGTTTTTCTAAAAATTTTTATTTCAATTTTTGATTTTAATTTTTAATTTTTAATCCTCCATTGTAATTTACAAATTCAGTTTTCAATTTTAATTTTTCACTTGAATTGTAATCACCAAAAATTTGCAAGATGGTTTTATGTGAGATGTGGGTAGGAGATAGGCGAAAAAAAGGGTTCTTCATTTTGAGGGGTGATCAGAGACTTATTAAGGAAAATGTGAGGCAAATTGGAGGTGCAAACGCGAAAAGGGGAAGAATGGGTGGTGGGATGAATTGGTTAAGAGAAGATATAGGAGAGCGAGACGGAAACATAGAGAAGAGTAGGCAGAAAAGAACGCGTAGAGCCTCTGAAACGAAAGAGTCCGCGTGGTTTCCTGCCAAAGAAGTAGCCAATGGGGAACAAGCGGGCGTCCCGGGTAGGAGGAGACAGTTCCGCGCCGACAAGCGACGTAATCACCCGCGGCCGTCTCCGCCGCCTGCTCTCTTCGCGCCCCTTCATTCGATTTCGTCTTTCTATCCCCTCTATTTTGTCACTCTCAAGCCCCCCTTCTTTTCAAAACTCCATCTATCACTGTCTCTTTGTCCACCTTTTCGACATTTTGTTTGATCAACTTGTCACTCACCTCAGCAAACCAAAATATTTTTCCCAACTTGTTCTGCAATTAATCTATTAATTTTTAAACATTAAAATTTTGTTAATGATTGAAAATAAATTTCTTTTATGTTAAAAAATTTTAATGTCCAAAATCATTTGAATATGATACGTGATAGTTCATTTTATTTCCAATTAGATGTCGATATTTCTACGTCCATAAATTGAAAAACTAGGAACATATAATTAACGGTAAATGTTTGGAATAAAAAAAAAGAGTCCATAAAACAACATTCATTCATACAGAATGAATCGAAGTGAATTGAATAGCGATAGGTAATATTTCATATCAGCAGCAAATTAATTTCACACGTACCCAAGTGCAGCAGCTGACGTTTTTTTTGCTTTATTTACACTGGTAATTTTAATCAACAACCTTGCCAATCAAGTTGCAGTTGGCTTATCGGTTACACGGCGCGTCCAGTTCGTCAGAGAGCTCCGGAGAGTATGTTTATACCAGCTTCTTGAATTATAGTCTCGAAAATTAGTCGAGGATGACACACTCTGAATTAAAATATCGCTACCAGGCAGATGGTCAAGGATCTTCATTGAAAATCACAATTTTCATTCTCGCTGTCTGGTTTTTGCTCGTCCCGCTCGCACTTTTAGTCGGGCTTATATCTCCGTTGCTGTCAGTCGCTTGCAGCGAAACAGTAGCCTCTTGCCTTGGGGAAGGCAGTTTTAAATGAGATGACCAGGATACAGTTTCACTGTTACCTGCAAGTGTCGAGAAAATTCATGTTACAATTTAATCCCCATCGTCCCTGGTTGATAAACAAATTAACATTTGAACAAATTTTCAAATTCATTTTCTATTAAAAAAAATAATAAAATAAAATAAATGATGTAAAGAAAAAAAAAAGTTCGTTTTTAAATTTGTTTGTAAATTTATAAGTAACTGTAATCAGGAGATGGGTAAAAATATTTAAAGAGGTTCGTTTGAACTAAATTTGAAAAATTAATGGCAGTGCAATACAAGAGCCATTAAATTGAAGCGTAATGCGGTGTTAATGCAAATAATGATAATTACATCGTGCCTCATTATCAACAATCTTCGAAAAAGAAACAAGTGGCCTATCATCGGCGCATACGAGAAACTTCATCTCATTTGAATAATTTTTAATCAACTTTCTTTCAACGTGGATACGAGAACAAAAGTGCAGGTGTAAAAGTTGTGCCAACAAACGTTGCATGATTCAAAGGAGCGTTTCAATCTGATCCTTCAAAAATAATTTATTGTAATCAAACTAAAGTAACAACTGCAGTTAAAAAAAAACTTGTAAAAATGATAACACTGAACAAACTAGAATTAAATTAGATTAAAAGAAAAATGGGTCGAAATTTTAAAATCAATATGAAAATTTTGTTTTTTGATTAAAAAAAATTACGAGTCAATTTTGATTCATCATCCTAAATTATACGTTGAAAATAACTTGATCATACACGCTAAAGATTCGCGCAGCGTGGTGTATACCTTGATGCGATATTAATTAGTTTCAATACTTGATTTAATGAGACAGGTTTGAAAATTTTATTGGCAGGCTCATTGAATACGTCGTTTTTAACAGTTACCTAGATCGTTTTTCATTTTGTCAAACTAATTGCGGAAACATACATCATAAAACTATTACCCATATTTGTGCCGGTTTTGAAAAGGATCCCATCGGTTCTTTCAAATTTAAATGGCAACAGTTGATAATTTCCAACTTCCTGTGTTACTCGAAACCAAAAAAAGAACAACAAAATTAAAAAGAAAAAAAAACTAAAATTCACGTCTATCTCATTACAGGTTGTCAACACATCCTCAATAAATTCAATTGTCATTCTGTTTTCCAACTTCAAACCTTATCTTATTTTGTTGTGTACACTTATGCAGGACTGCATTTTTTGGGTACTGTTTTTTTTTGTAACGAATCTATCATGTATGTCAAAGTCGATTTCCTTAATTTGGTAATTGTGCGGGGCCTAATAGTTGGTTCGGGACAGGACGGATGATCACAATAAGAGACAGCGAAAAGTAATAGCGACGAAGGGTTTGGGGCCCTAGAGCTGACGCGCTGATAGGCGTCAGGTGTCGGGGACCGTTGACGCGGCCGTTACGGGCGTCCGGAACCCCGCGTTCTTCAGAAATAATGTATGCCATTAATAAGAATACGTCGGTCCGTGTGCGTGTCTTCCAAGGAACACGTATATACCCTTCCTCGTTTTTGCGTTAAGGGCCATGTGCACTCGCTCGGAGTGGTGTTTAACGGTTGGAATGCCACGTTTTCGGCCCCGTCGACGAACACCAGCTGATTTGAACATGTGCTTCCCGCGTCTTTTTCGACCACTCATAGCTGATTGGTCGCGAGCGCACGGAAGCCACACTTTGCGCTCCTCAAAAGAAACTTCTCACCTGCGCTCGTACCCATTTTGCGTGGGAGTTCGCCTTCCACGACGTTCGAAAACAGAAACACATTCCGTCGCAACGTCTCCCTTTTTTCCCCCATCGCGAAGCTTCTTTTTTTTTTTTCTACTCAGCGTAAGGAAGTTTGACTAATAAACGCCGCTTTTTGTTTCCGCTTAATTATGGGATTCAATTTTTTTTTCGTTAGAAATCAACCGTTTCTTGAGTTCGTTTAATGATAACCTGATGATCTTGGAAAATTTGTGTTCAAGAGGCTCATTTTCAAGACAAAATTTTTTGAATTGACCCAAAGTTTTATTTCAAAATTTTATTTTTAAATGGTTGATGTGAAAAAAAATAATTTTATAATTTTAATTTTGACAAGTCAACAAAATTTTCTAGTCAACTAATGTTTTCTATTTTCTTTAAGATACAAGTTCATTAACATCGCAACTTGTAATTACACTCAACCGAACATTGAGATTTTACAAATTGAGTATAATGTAGTGTAAAATTTGGAAGTGTGAAATCAATTATCCTGGGCCACTGTTCCCAACCTCTGTATCCTACCGAAATTAAACTTTGCATCTGTTTCTTGAGAAAAGTCCGTGATTTCCTTTACCATGGCTAATCTGTTAGATGAGCTTTTAATTTGAGGTTTCTTTTTTTTTAAAAAGTCATGACAGACAAAATAATAAACTCTTAATAGGCAATACCAAAATAACTGCTTCATCAAAAGAAAATTTTTTTTTTATAATAAAATTTTTTTGGAAGTAAAAATTTTTTATATATATTTTGTTTAAATTTGAAGTTTTTATTTTGTATTTCTGTAATTCTAAGACATGTGATTCGCACAGATGATGAGATGTCGTTAACCCGAACCTAGCAAATTGTTCCTAGCAGATATGGATTGACGCAGATGGAAGGGGGATGGTTGGACAAGAACGTTGCACCTTACTCAGAGGAACAGGTGCCCCAGCTGTCCCAACAAGTGCAACGAACACCAAAGTCTAGACACATGGACACATTTTAGAAACTGTTGCAGGTTGCGAAGTAGCGCAGAGGGGTGCATAACTATTTCGTTAAAATGTTATTCCGATGCTTTTTACCGCTGACCGTTGAACCGTCTGGCTCCTTACTTCGGCAACATATAAAGGGGTTTGCTCGACATTTGTATTAATGATGTCACGCCTCTTTTCAGAAAACTACAATACCTTTTACTGCTTCGTCAAAGTCCTTTTGTGTAGCCTTAATCGAACTTCTTCATTTTGTTTTATCATTCTCAATTTCTATAAACGTGAGAGATTCTATAAAATGTTTTGCGCAACGAAAATGGATTTCCGAATCTATGATTACAAACGACATTGTATTTAGAGATATCTTGCAACCTAAAAATTAATTCAATATTTTGATATTATTTATTAACAATGGAACGTATCCAACAATTAAATTAACAACCAACCGTCGGTTGCGCCAACAATATATCTTGTATAGAAAATTTTACATCATAACTGGTTGCGTCATTTGCACATTCGTAACCGCATTATCAGTCACATCGGTAAAACATGCTTAAAACACAATGAAAGTTGGCTATACACACATAACCATCACCGAGAAATTAAACTCAAAAATTCGTTCAAGAACCTCAGAAACTCAGAAACTCAGTTCAAATGTTTCAAACAAAATTTTGAACCGGAGTTCAGTTCTAACGGGTTAGATGGTTTCATTGGATCTCCAATGGCGAATTTATATTTGTACACCCCAATGTGAAAAAATGTGGCTTGCGTTTATTCGGTGACTTGGCAGATTACGAAAAGGTGTATGACACAATGCCAATCGTAGTCAACGTATAGATAAGCGCCGTTGCATAGAATCTCGTTAGTTTTCATTATCAGCCTGTATAATGAAAGCATTGTGCTACGTCTGATGCAATGTTCGAATGATCGCGGATAGTAATCAGCGCCGCGAAGGCATTGTACTGGACAGGCCGGCTTTAAATAGCAAATCTGAATTTGAAAAAAAAAAAAAAAAAACTGCATCAATCCGATAACAATTCGACAACTTACGTTGCATATTTTTACATAACTTGTTGCAAACGCCTGGTTTAACTTTTTTTTCAGTCATTTTGGTCCAATTTAACCAAGTATGTTTTTTGTTGGTACATCTGTTATTGTGGTTTAGAAAACTTTCAACCAAATAATTTTTTTGAAAAAAATTTCTTTTGTAAAAAAAAAAAATAAAAATAATTGGACAAAAAGTTTTGAAAAGTTGGTGTTTGTAAAAGTTAACGGCAAATGAACGGGTTGGCCCCGGAGAATGTCACTTTACAATCTCATCATTTCATCAAAAAAGTAGTGATTTACACACTTTGCCGACATCGTGAAATAATTTGACTTTGGGCAAGTTTAATTTGTTGGAAGAAGGAAGTTATGTTCAAGAACCGTGATTCCGCTTTGATCCACCCATAACGGTAGAATCCATGGACGCCCGAGAGTTTCAAATTTGGCATGAGATTTGTGTAAGATTATTCGAGAGTCCGGCTTTCCTAATTATTGCTTTCTTTTGTATCTTCATTGTTGTTCGTCCGCAAGTGGAGATTATCATTTTGCATTTGAATGTTGCTACGGTAACGATTGTAATTATTGATTGGAGTTCCTAAACATTTTTTTACACAATTTTCTATCGCCAGAAAAGAAACAAAAATGAAATTAAAAAAAAAATGAAATAAAAAATGTAATGAAAAATTTTAATGCAAAATTTTAATGAAGAATTTTTATGAAAATTTCGATCAATTAAAGACCTTTAATTACTGAATGATACTAGATGATAGATCAGGATGTTAGATATGCGACTGATAGAAATGAATTGATCGAGCAAGGTGTGCAAAAATCCACAATAGAGGTGAAACTATGATATACGTCATTAATTAGCATGGCAAACACATAAGTGCGTTTCTTTTATTTTAGAAAGACACTCTTTGAGCAGGTGCCACTGGCTGTATCGCCATAGATCTTGATTTACGTTCGAATATACTTTTCTAGTAAATATAATTTTGTATATAATTGAGCTGGGCCATCTTATTTTTTTGTTACACCGCTTTTTAAATACGTCAGAAAAAGGGCATAATCTTACAGGTGACTTTTTTCTTTTTTTACAGGTGACTGATGGGTACAATGTGCCAAGGCAAGGGATTGGGTGAGTTCTTTAATTTGTATATAAATAACGATATAGATAGAGGCAGTTGGGACTAATTATCACAATCGAATAAATTTGCTATTTTATCGAATAATAATTTAATAATTTAATAATAAATATATTATTTTAAAAAAATGGAAATAATTGGGAGACTAAGGTCCCAATTTTGGTAGTGTCACAATTATTTCAAGTGCCCTTATAGTAAGATATACATAAAAGATACGAAAAAAAAAAGAAAATTTAATTCATAACAAATAAATAATTAACGTTTTTAAAACGGTTAAATTTAAAACATGATTGATACAAAGTTGACAATGAACTAAATTTTCGGATCTTTTGAAGTGGATACCCCATTCAATATGCAATTACATCACGGCCAATATCCGCATATTAACTATCTCAGTAGTCAATATTTACAACGCAGGCAAGTTAATAAGTTCAGCGCGGGGGTTAATTAGAAAAGTCGTTCGCACTCGTTCATTGGCATGGTCATGGTTCATAAAAAGGAAAAAAAAAGAGTGCGCGCGAGCCCCGCAGCGCGGGTGTTAGCGGACCGAGACGTTAAATCAACAATCCGACTGGTCTAATTGACACAACCAAACGTGATTCGAAAAAAATTCGAAGCGAATAACCCCTGGCTGGCCTTTTGTGGTGGTAATTATCGTCGATCGGAGATTATTCGCGGTACCGTTAGGCGGTGCTGCGAAATGGTCACAAATCAAACAGGACATTGCTCAGCCTCTTTAGCCCAGCGGCCAGTGCTCCGGCGCTATCCTCTCTGGTCTCCGCTGCACCTTCTCTCTTCCACCTGATGGCGATCTCTGCTGGTGGGCACCTGCACCGGAAGTCGGGACGGCGAAACAGGAAAGGGATTAGGAAAGAAGCTAGACATTGGATAGTAGGAGTTAAATAAGGGAAGAGTAGCCGGCCGGGGCGAGGAGGTGGTTCGTGTCCATCCGCGTGGGTGGGGGACTCGCAGAGAAACGGATAGCAGACAATCGCTGTCTGAACTAGGCCCGATAGCCGAGGGAAGCGAGAACGAAGAAGGAGACCCAGTCGGCGAGCGAGACAGCGACAGACGGCCGGGAACAGGTGGGGAAGGATGAGGAAAGGTGGCGGCGGCAAAAGAGGGGCCCCCGTGAGCTGAAGCGCGACCGGCCCTCTCTATGCAAGGGGCCCGAGCTAGTCCAGTCCGGGACAGCACGCCTCCTGTTGCACGCTCCACCAAGTGGACGACCACGAGAGTAGCGTGCCCGACACCTCAGCTTCGACTCCGGCTGGCGCCGTTCGCAGGGACACTCGCAGCTTTTCGGCCGACAACGATAAGAGCCACCCGCGAGCTGTGACCAGAACGCGCAACCGAGCGCATCGCTCATCGGATAAACCCACCACGTGGGTCGGAAGAGGGAGAATCGGCGCGTGTCGCTCGCACTCAACCCGTCATCCCGAGTGACACTGCCGCGCTTCGGACTCTTGAACTGGTTGTGCGGTGCTGACATCCAGTGAACCTTATTTTTTTTGGTGAACAAGTGCGTTTTGGTTCCAAGTTGTTATTACAAGTGTGGTTTCAGTGCGACAACCGCCGGGGAACTTGAATTTGAGACCGTCTGCAGACAACTGGGTAAGTCCAACCCACTGGATCCTGAGTGTTTACTTTCGTGCCAACTTCTGTGCCTTCGGGATCGGTTGTGCGAAAAGCGGATGGTAGGAAGAATAAAAAGTTTTTTTTGCAATTTTACAACTAAATTAAAGTTGAACTTGGAAATTGGAAGTTTTTTAAATGTAAAGTAAATATGACCTAAAGTACAGGTTTGATGTAAATAATTGCAGATCTGTTGGTAACTGTTTAGGTTTTGAGACAGAGACTAGTTTTAACTCTTTTTTTTATGGTTCAAATAGTTGGATCGAGGTTATTACACTTGTTTGTTGACTTGTCAAGTTTCATAATTTTCATGCAAACGAGTTCGTAATAGACAATTTCCAGGTTGTTTTCTTATTTTTAATTTGACATTTTTGAAGATGTCAACAGTATGAAAAGTCATTAAGAAATTGAACAATTCAATTTTTGCTTTGGCTATCCTAATGATGAAAATTTTTCATAACCAACGTCTAACTTTCTGAGGAACACTTTTCTGGTTGACAAAATTTTCAATCTGACCTAGTTTCTTTTAAGAACAATTTTTTCTGGAGAGGGACGAATTTTTTCTTCATCTTCTGTTTTATCCGAGAAGAAAGGAAATTGGAACAGTTTGTGATCGATTGAGAACACCTTGAAACAACATAAATAATGAGGCAAATATTGCAGATCAACTGACACGAACTAGTACGTATGATTTCACGGCAATAAAATGTTGGCACATTTTTTTACCACCGTTGGGAGTATAAAGTCTGTATTTCGCATATGTGACTGTCGTTGTGATTTAGCATCCTTTGAATTAATTTCATATCACGCGTGTCGCTGCTCGTTTCCATCGGCGCGACATAAATAGTTGTTACATTTTTATTTGCATATCAATTAAATCACAGGCAGAAAATATAAGATTGCAGCGAATAATAATGCGAACTTGTTATGTTGTGATTTGACTTTCTCCGTCGTCGACTCTCGGCTCGAAATTTGTGATCGAACTCTCCCCGTGCACTGTGTTTCAATGGACGCACTTTTTTCAAATTCCAAGATCTATCAACGCGCCGGCTGGTTTCCGTCGGCGCCGCTTGTTACTCGCTTTTATCATATCATCCATATTATACTTTTTGCGTTTGCATTTCACGCCGTACATTTATTCCCCCCTTTTAAATTCAAACCCCGACCTATCTCACAATCGCAATTCTCAGTCTCATTCATTTTGTTTTGTCCCAAACAAACATTCAATAGAAAAATAAATTTCAGATCGAAATGTTGCAACATTCTTCATTTTATTAATTTGTTGTCACATTTGTTAATTAGTAATTTTCTAATCGGTGCTTATGGCATCTGCTACTGGCATGTCTTGGTCGCACCCTTGTTCTTACCACCGCACCCTCCACGCATTTTGACATACAACTGTTATATCTTCAAACAGTTGTGGCGTCAGGTGGTTCTCGTTGTTTAAGCTATTACTCGAACGTGTAGAGAAGCTTACCGGAAAATATAACGCATGTTCGATCCATTACACGACCGTAACTATCAACGAAGATACAATTTGACTTGTTCCGTGTTCCCCTGACCTCGCTTGCCTATCCAATATATTCTTCTTAACTCCAAGACAGATACACTACAAAAATGACGATTAGGAAAAATAATGAAGGTTTTAAATCTACAAAAGGGTCTTAATTTAAGTCACGTAGACTTAATTTAATATACCAATGTCTAAAATTTTTTAAACGACTTAAATTTTTTTACTTTTATTTGAATTAATTTTTGTAAGAAACGAGCGTATTAATTAAGAAATACAGTTTGAAATGTTGGAATAAACTTAATGCGTCAATTCAGATAAGGATTAGAATTGGTTTGATTGAAAATCGATTAAAAAGTAAACTATTCCAAGTTCTAGTTTTCGTTTTGTAAAAATGGGAGGATAGAAAAAAAAATGTTAGTTTCGAAATAGGTTCTCGGGATGGCGAAATAGACCATAACTCAACCGCAGCCGATTCGGTGACAACAAGTATTGTACGATTATCTTTTGGCACTTTATCGCGCCGAGAGTTTCGTTGCGGAGAAATGGGTGAATAATGAACAGTCGCGCGGCTGGCGCTGTAGTTAACTTGGAACAGCGGTCGTGTAGCTGCAAACGCCAGGACTTATGCGGAGGCGCATTATCACAGCTGGACATCGATGTATCTTTGATTCCGTACTGTCACTTTGCATCGAAAATGCAATTACTATCGGATCTATCGGGTCGGCCGGGAGAGTGCGTGCGTCCCTCTTTCGCAGTCCCATTGATAAATATTCATCGCGAGAGCTCTCGGCGCGCTGTTCGCAGATCGCGTTTCCCGCCCGTCATTTTACATTCATTAAAAATAACGTCGAGGAATTGTGGTCTTGTACAATTCCTTAATCCCTCGCCGATTGCGTCGACCGGCAATTGCAATGAATTATATACTTTTGCCCAGTCTATTATTTGATAGCCGATGAACCCGTTCGTGTTTTCTTTCACTCGACCCGGTTGGGTTTCACTTTCTAAGCTAAACGTCGCTTTTGCCGCACGATTCAATATCAATTTGTGTCAAATTAATTCAGCGCCGATATTTTAAATACAGTTATGACTTGGGCACAGGTGTAATGGCCGGCTCGAAAAAAATTTTTTCGTTCTTTTTTTTTTCGCCAAGCCGTTCTCCCCGAGATTTCTCTATGATCGATGACTTGCACCGGCTCTGTTACTAAAATTAATACGTCTTCTTAATCATCCGGCAAAAAGATTTTAGAAAAAGAAAACAAAATGGCAAATGATAATTAAAAGTAAATGAAAACTAGAGGTTTCGCGTCTGGTACAGTTATGAATATCGGGTGCACATTTTTGTTGCACAACATATCTTCACACATTTTTACAGATCAATTTTCTTCACAATCAATTTTTTATGAAAATGATCAATGAGTTTGAGAATACTGTATACTTTTCAGAAAACGATTCAGACGAAAAATTAAACTTATAAAAAATATTCGTTGCAATTAATGTTGTTGTCACCGAATGTGCGAATGCACAAACTATTTTGTGACGGATTTTTTCATCCAACTTGTTTTTCAATTCGCAAAACTCTCAGGTTGGAAAAAAAGAATGATTCTTAAGTGAGCGTCATTATCATCAATCTGCATATCTTCCGATTGTTTATAAAACCAACCTCGCAATCCATTTGAACACAAAACATGCGCGGATGCGATAAGATTCGCGCGCGCGCAAGCTCTGACTCAGCGCAATCACAATTTGCGAAAAACAAAAAACTGCCTCCGTCATCAATATGCATGGAGAGCTCGCTCTCAATT
The DNA here is from genome assembly GCA_030522925.1 of Trissolcus japonicus. Classification (NCBI taxonomy): domain Eukaryota; kingdom Metazoa; phylum Arthropoda; class Insecta; order Hymenoptera; family Scelionidae; genus Trissolcus; species Trissolcus japonicus. The sequence continues at coordinate 158,666 of JAPYZS010000071.1, read as the reverse complement.
CCCAACCGCGCGAGAGACTCATCTTCACGATCTCCTCGCTATCGTCGTCAAATCTCTTTAAATTGATACATAAACGTTAATCGAATTCAAAGCTCATCGACGATGAATATTAAGGACCGTCATCAATAATAAAGTAACAAGTCGCGAGAGGAAATCAGTATTTCCTTTACAACAATATATTGCAACAATGAAAAAAAAATAAAAGTAATAGTTTGAAAGAAAATTTTCAATTAATATTTTTACTTTTAATTTGTGCACAAGTTAAATATCAAATTGAAACAACTTTACAACCTAAAACATACAAACAAATATTAATAATAAATTCTGAAAAAACTTTTTCAAAAATTCGTGTACCAAAATAATTTACATGACTTTTGAAATTCAAGTAAAATGCTTTTAAATAAAAAATTATAAAAAATAAAGGAACATTTTTTTTTGGAGAGTTATGACAGTAGCCTAGCAAGGATGCGTGGCTCGTTTACAAAAGCAAAGCTGTCGGATGGTTAATTGCGGCGCGGGGTCGCTCTTATGCTGCTTATACAGTTAACCAGGCGTGTATCTATCGCGCGAGGTATTTACCTAGTTGCTGCGTGCGCTGCCCGCGCCAACCATGCGGCCCGCAAGTAGTTCGGATCTATTTATAGTTAGAGAGTATATATCTACGTGTGCGCCGGGTATCGCGTGGTCGTTGCTCGTATAAGCACTCGCGTATACGAGATCGGTCGCCGTGTATGCCTCTCCGTGCCACACCTGGCCCCGATTGCATCCTACCTATCTATTCCACTTTAGAACTCGCGTGTACCAACCTTGCTTCGTTTGCTCGTACCTGCTTACTTACTTGCGCCCAGACAACAAGCCCCCCCTATTATAATTGTGTGTGCGTGCGGGACGAAATGTCGCGCGCGAGGATAGAGGTCATCGGATCTGCTTGATCACGCGGTACCGATTTCTTCATTCATGATCAGCGACCGTTTTTTTACCTTTTGCCTGGGAAACCTCTCAGGACTTACACATCTCGGGATGGTCGCGCTTTTTTTATATTAATTTTCACGTTTTTATTGCCAACCGGTACTGTTACTCGGTCGTCCGGCAATTATGAAATTACAGAAAAATTGTTATCGGCAAAACGAGATGACTGACTCCGCAGACATTTGTTTGTTGAACAAAAAATAGACTTGGGAAATAAATGAGAGAGAGAGACAAGAGTTTTGAAATAGAAATTTTTCGGTCGTAAAATTTTAAAGTGGTATAGAAATGGGAATAAAATCGTGAGAGCCGAGGGGTGGGATAAAATAAAAAATGGACAAATTGATAATATCGGTGAATGATGTGGGCGAAATTCAAATTCAGCTCGAGGGCGAGCAAAAAATCCCACATTTTGTTTTAATATCGCGTGGACAATAAACAGAGTTTTACTTTGTTACTGCTATATGTTAATCTATGGTAATTCGACGGTACCGCATGGGACCTTATTCCAAAAAAACAAAGGGAACTTGTTGGGTGCCAATTTTCCCACGTTTCGTGTAATCAAGGGGAGTTTTGAAAATTCAAAAGCAGATGTCGTCGCAGAATTTTCGGATGCATTTGATCAATAACAAAAAGAGCCAAATGAAAACGGAACAAAAGTAATTCGAGCTATTAGAGTGTACATAATTGAAACGCATTAAAATAATGAGATAGTAGTGATCCAGAGCTGGGGCCCGGTGGAAATATAAGCGGACGCAGGAGAACGAAGGTCTCCAGACGGCCTGTACCTTATGCTCCGGGTGTATCTTTGCGCGCCGCGCAATATCTCTTACGGTGCACCAGAATTGATGTACTGGGGAGCGCGATTCATTTTATCGGCCGCTCAAGGAATAAGTTCCGCGCGTTGAAATACCAACGCTGCCCTGTTCGCTAGTTTGCCGGTTTGTCCGGTCGTTCACTTTGCTTATTCTATTTTGTTTATTTACCGGTAGTTTCGACGCGTAAACTGTAACTATTTGTTTTTGCATTTTTGATCACTCTATTATACATGAAGAGATTGAAAGAGAAAGAAGAAAAAAAAACCCAGAAACAATTTGCCGGAGAGATTTTAAAACGGAATAAAAAGCACGGAAACAATTTGCGGATCGTTATTTTTTATCAGATAAGAATTTTCAAATTTGTTTAGCAAACCGATTGAGTTTTATTTGGAGTTTAATTTCGATTGAGTGTTCATTAGTTAAAAGTTAAATTGCGAAAGAAAATTTTCTAATTGACTGGATTTTGCGCGAATTTCATCAAACGGCTTGCAACTTTTAATTCGAATTTGGCGTTATGATATTTCATCGCGATTACTGTAATTTAGTATTGCCAATAATTTGTATTTTAATCGTGAAACCTGTCTTTTCAATCGCCGATATTTTAATCTCACATTAACTTAGAATCTTATTTGAAAACCGTTACTGAACGTATACAAATTGAAAATATAATCCTCCACTTTTTTTACGATAAACATATAAATAACTCAGAGTTTGATTGTTTTTATTAACATTTACCAGTTTTATCAGACGATAAACAAACAAAAAAGTAAACAAAATTAAAAAACAAGATTTGAAAATAATAGCAGATATAATTAATTAGAAAAAATTAATAAATAATATTTTTTTACTTATTCAATAATATTTTATAATATAGACAAAATATATTTTTTTTATATTTGGATTTTATATTTTTTTATATACTAATTATATAAAAATTTAAAAAAAAAAGTGGCAATGATTTGTACAAGCAGTTTATATTTTGATTTTATAAATTTTTTACAAAAAAATATATTTTTTGTCTACCTTTTTGGCTTATATTTTCGTCCGTGAGGGTGAGAAAAATCATTGCATTAGAATAAAACAAACTCTGTGCATTGTTCGGTGGTGCGAACGATGCGGTAGACTGGCGCTCGACGAAGCCAGGCCGCGTTCACCGCGTCGATGAGGAAATCCAGCGGTGATACCGGTCGGCAGGTGGTCTCGCTGCCGAGCCGAAGCACGCGGCTTTTCACGCTCCGCAGAATCGAGACGATAATTGGTGACTATCGAAGACGCGCAACCACTTTGAAGTGTCGCGCTGGTGGGAGGTCAAAGCAAAGTCAATAACGCGGGAATGTCGTTTTGTCGGAAACTCCATCAATCTCTTTTGATAGTACCATCACGTGCTATCTATGATCATCAGATGACCTTTAAATGTAATATTTACAAAATTCATTTTATTTTTTTTTATAATTTTTAATATTTCATTTTCTCACAAGTAAATAAATTGTTTTTTGTCTTTTTTCTTTATTCCCCCAAATTTATTTTGGGACTGCATATATGCAGTCATTTTCATTGCAATGGTGGTACAAATTTTTTAACACCACTTTTCCAATCTAGTTTTAATTATCGGTTTTGTTTCATATGATTTAATGGAAACGACATGTCTTTAAAAAAAATCCGAGAAATCACCATAATGCGTTTTGCTGAATTACGTCATCTAAACGCACAAGATATTAATTAATAGCCTTTCCCATATCTTAGATGTAAATGATAGTTGCGCAAAAAAGGTGCTATTTGTCAGTAGCTTTCCATGGTTAAAAAATCTCAAAAGTTTTCTTAACTGAAAAATGCGCCATTTTCAAAATAAATTTTTATAAATTTTTTATAAATTTTTTATAAATTCTTTATAATTTTTTCAAATAAGAAAACGACGACATTCAGCTTCATATAATCTCTAGAATTTTTTTAACACATTTGTGACTAATATAGACATTCAGAGGTGATGTTAATTCGTGTTTTTTTGCTGATATTAAAAGTCGATCTAACGGGTCCCCGCGCTAACTAAAAAGTACAAATCATTCAATCCCGTCGCGAGATTCATATGAATGATTCATCAATTACATCTACGGTCGACAAACGGACGGATGGGTTGGCATGAGCATCTGTCGCCTTTTGGCAAATATCGTTCGCGTATAACGACCGTTTTTTGCCCCAGTTTCTTATTCGATGTTAAGGATACGAAAAACCTGTTCGTCATGTCTCGTGGCCGATCTTGGTGTATCGGTCGTATACAGTCATCTGTATCAATCAGTCTTGTCAGTTGATCTAACACTTTCTCGCAACGCGAAGGCGGATTGTCGGGACGCAATCAGTGTCGATAAATAGCTGAGACAAGTGGAATAATTATCCAGTCGTTTATATTGAATTGTCAAAATCCCACAGATGTCTTGTAACATAAAGCCATCTAGATTTGTTTGTAGAAACGAACTCTAAATAAAAGTGTATTTTTTTCATTTTTCAGTTAGTAATTTAACAATTTAAATTATAATTTAATATAAAATTGAATTTTGAAAATTGTTTGATATTGAAATGTATATATATTAATAATAATAACAATTAAATAATATAATATATATATAAAATTAATAAATAAATAAAAATAGAATGTTGATTAATTTAATCTAAGCTTGAACAGGGGTGGGGGTATAGACTAATCGAAAAACTACTTTATCTTGAAAAAACAATGATTTCTCGTGCTTTTTTAAAATTTAATTCAATTAAAAACGTACTTTATTATTAGAATAGTTATTGATCTTGAAAATTAAACTTTCCTCTAAAAATTATCATTCGAAATGAAAGATAGGATTGGGAAAAATTATATTATTCGAAAGGAAATTTCACTTTCATTAAGCAATTGTCCTCTGTCAGACACACCAGGACGATAAGACGTCATTTTTCAGGGCGTTCCAGTTGCACATAGAGACACAAGAGAAAAATGATTTTGATTATATATCCTGTTTGCGCGCGCGAACGAGCGAGTGGTATATTTCATATCGAGATCTCTCATATGCGCACACTTTCCCGGCATTAATCGCCGACATCCACAGAGTCACCGAGCAATCTTATCAGTTGGAAGAAGTTATGAGGATATTTTCGTTGTTTGTTATTTATTGGAGCCCCGTAAATCGACGCGAGAGCATCGACGAGACGCTTTTAAGGCTATTAAGAGAGCGGCCTTATCGCGCCTTTTAATAGGCTGGATGCGGTTTAATTGGTTCAATCAATTAACGATGGGAATCGTCACCTTTTTCCGCGACGATGTTTTGTTTTCTTTCAAGACGCGCGCGTTTTCCCGGGAACAAACAGGTGCTTGTGTCACGACACTTAAAAGCACTTTAACACGTTTTGCTGAAACAAGGTTCGCGTTAGAGCTACCAGCAGAAAACACTCCTTATCATACCAAAGCAAATAAAATGAATTGAAAGGACACTTAGAATTCAATTTTGTTTTTGTTATTAGTTTTGTATTGTTTTTGTATTTTTTTTATTTTTGTGTGTTTTTCTATTAAATAAATTAGTTCAATCGTTTAATTATTGAAAATAAAAATTTCAGCAATAAAGATGATGATTGTTTTTGTTCAAAGTGAGTAAATAAAGATAAATTAACAAGGTCAGATTTTGCGTCATGCAATGTTTAATAAAGAGAATTATACAATTGTGAAATATCTACAGGTGTATTCAATATAAATATGCAATTAATTACGGCGAGTAACTGTAACGCGTAACATGAAACTGAACACGGACCATACGTCAAACATTAAATATATTCAATAGGAGTTTGATTCCAAGTACTTCGGCGTACAGAAAGACACACACGCTGAATGCGAGCTCTCTTCGAAGCAACTCTCGTGTACCGTCGAGTTGCGAAGCACTTAAAATCTACAAGTTTCTACGTGATTACTGGTCTCGAGAAGATAAACAATATCTTCCAGGTTACTTTTGAGCTACAAAAAAAAATGTTCTCAATTTAATTTACAAAAAACAATCCATCAATAAAAGAGAAAACAAACAAAAATAAAAATTGTTCAAACATTAAAAATTTTTTAAGTTAAAAATAATGTTAAAAGATGTTGAAATTGTTTTTAAATTTTCATTTCGTTCCAACGGATAAAAAGTGCATCTGAGAAAGTGATATCGTAGCGATTCGACCTTGATGTTGGCGCGCACTCTGTGTCGTATATGAATGCGCGTTCGTTCGTTTGCAAATTGCCGGAAATTTCCGTGGGAAACCATTCACCATCAGACATGTAAATAGTTGGGTGCTACCTGGTGTGTCTGTAGACCAAGTGCGTACAACGCAAAAGGCACCCGCGTGTCTACGACGGATTGCACTTAGCGACAGACCGGCCGATATCTTTTTCAATGCGCTCGGCGACCCTTGAGAAACGCTCATTCCGCCCGGATGGATTGTTTCTTCACGTTTTAAGTCATCCGGAGGAATTTCGCATTTTGTTTTCTTTTAACGAACGAGAAAATACAAAAACAATTTGCTCTCCATTATTATTTTATTTCATTTTAAAAAAAATTTATATTTACTAATTTAATTTACCAAAAAATGTAAACTTAAAAAATTAAAAATTTAAACAAAAATTTAAAAATATTAATAAAATTCAAACTGATAAAAGTTGAACTGAAAAATTGTTTGAATTAATTTATTAATTTATCTAAAAAATGCATCGATCAGATGGCAATTATTCACGAGGCCAAAAAATAAAGTTAGCATGATAAAAGAAAGTATCTTTTGTTTCAAACCCCCAAACACGCAAAGACCGGACACACACCTGCAAATGTGATTTATATTATATGAAAAAAGTCAAGAGTGGCATTGTGATGTAAATTGTCAGGCCTATCGATATAACGAGATTTGCCAAATGAAAACAAAAAGTAAATTCACATCCGCGAGGGTGTTAACTCTGATGGGGTTAAACACAGGATTTTGATCGACACATTTGACCGCGCCCGGATCTTCGAAAGGTCCCATTCATCGGAGCGACAGAAAAGCGTGCCCATCGGGACGCATTTTCAACAGGTGGTTCCGCAATCCGGGTCCGGCCGGAAATTTTCACCGTCACGTTATATTGCGCGCGACATTGCAAAAGGGGAAAAAGGGGGGGGGGGATTGGCGAACGAATAATTTATGCCGCGTGCAACAAGTTGCCAAAGATCAGGTGCGTTGAGCGCACCTGACACGTTTTATCGTATCGCGTTAATGCGTTTCCGCAAGTGCTCGACTTTTAAATGTGCGTCACGACTGTTTGACGTTACCAATTAGCATTTTGCCGCCGGTCGTGAAAGGATCCATTGTTGAAAAAAAAAAAAATAATAATAATAATAATTTTTTTTTTCATCATATCATATCATGATAATCAATTTGTTAATTAATTAATTGCAGTTGCACAAGACGGAGTTTGGGACTGATGTTGTAGGATAAATGAAGTGATAAAATAATAGTGAGAGAAATGAAACGATGGGAATAATGTATAACCAGTTTAAAATTTATGACCCTCCGATATATTGTCTTAAAAGACGGTTTCAATGGCTCCCCCTCGATTGCCGCGCGTATCAACCGGCAGGAAAATTCTCACGGCGTGTTAAACCGAGCTAATTGGAATTGCGCGATGCGATAATACACAAAGCTCTCTAATAGAGCGCGTCTGCAATCCTCGTCTGGCTCATGGCTCGACACGCTCAAATCCGCGCCGACTCAGACAATCATCCGCGAATCCAATACAGGATTCTCACATTTTTCCTCTTACTTTTTTTTTTACAAATCTTTATTACAAATCATTAATAGTGGATTCAATTTTTAAACGTGTTTTTTAACTCCAAATTTTTACATTTCAAATTTGAAAATTATTGAAACTTTTGAGACAGTTTGGCTAATTATGACACCTGGGGTAAATGTGACACTCGAATCATCCTGTAATTTTGTAGATAAAAAAAGTCGTTCAGATAAAATTTAATTTGTATTTTGAATCTAATTAAAAATGAATTCTTAAATGTAATTTTAATCTTGTCATATTTACCACACCTGTCACAATTACCCCAATTGCCCCATTCCATTAGAACTTGACATTTCATTGAATCTTGATATTTGATTCAAAATTCTTTTGTACCAAGTTATAAATCATTGGAACGTACAATTGAATTAATAAACACGAGTAACTTCTCACTGTCGAAAGTTGTTGAACGAAATTATTTACCCGGGCAGAACTGATTAGATTGTTTGAATGGTGAATTTACAACTTATTGTAACTCGCGGACTTTTTCTGCCTCGCCCAATTAATGTAACTGGTTTTCTCGCCGGGTGTCATTACACAACAAAAATTATTGCACCTCCGTAACATTTCCATGCGCAAAATTTTTGCACTGCGACGGTTTTAAATTATCGTTCCACCGTGGAAGTAGTAATAAGCTCATCGCTGAGTAACGTTGTACATAGACAAAGGCGCAAACGGTTTTTGATCGCCGGGGCTCTGTCGTTGGCACTCTAACAAGCTGCCTAATACCGCGCATTGTTGCACCATTTGGAGAGCTCACTCTTTGCACGCTATATACGCGGCTTGTTTAACAATCATGATTTGCGAGCGCGAGGCATTCAAGATCGTTCGAGATCAGATCGAATCTTCGGCGCAAGCAGCTCACGGCGATTCATTGTGGCGAGGCGACAAGCTTTTTGCGGATCCAATATAAATGCCCCGGGGAGAAATCACATTCTTGCGAAATTTGTTCCCAAGTCGATCATTGTTTTGAGTTCGAAAAATGTTTATTACATTCACATGTGATTCAGCACACTCAATCTATGAAAAATTTCAAATTACAATACTGTATTATTTAATTTTTTTGTTTCATTTTTTCATAATTTCTGTATTTAATTTTTTTCAAGTTTGATTGAGTTTATTATTTGGAATTTAATTAATTCTGACTTGAATTATTTATTTTAAAATACAGATGACTTTTTTTTTTGTTCAATGGCGTCCTCGTATTGTATCATGATAAGTTGCAAAAATTTGATGTCATGCGCGGAGGTGAATACAAATAAAACAATCCGACATCCTCTTATCTGCTCGTCCACGGGAATTCACTTTTTGTGATTTTTTTTCCTCCCGATTGTTGATTTCTCTTCAAGCCGGAAACGTCAGCAAATGTTTTGTGGGAAAGGAAGGCAGAGTGACACTTCACTGAAATTGTATTATAAAAATGATCAACACCATCAGTTCATACTAAATATTTTCAAATTGTACCATCCATCAAATATTTTGTCTCGCATTCTGTCCTTCTGTAAAAAACTAAAGTCTTTCAACAGAGAAAAAAATATGTTCTCCAATGTTTTGTTCGAAGTGAGGTTTCGAGTTGTGAGAAAAATTGATTGAATTTTGCAACATCCTAGCATATATCAGAGCACGTGTCAGGCCGATAAAAAGCCTTGTCGACTTCCGGTGCTACCCGCCTTTTTTCAAGGTCGGTTCATTATGGGAAACTTGGTCGTAGACATATCGCAATTCCGGCATTTTGTTTTAATTTGCCAACTCAAGGCTACGGGTCATTGTTTTAAAAAATCCAAAAACCTAGAAAATTGATTTCCTGATATAAATTTTTGTACACATTTTTTTTTAGTCGAATTTTACAATAATAAACTGGATATACAACTGGAGACACTTTTTTTCGATTCGGCTCGCTGTAACAAATGTGTATCAATCCGTTCGCATTTCTGAGCGCGGCAAAAAAGTGTGAATTCCTGCACGCGACACCGTAAGAACTGTGATTCAGCGAGACAATGATATCGAGCATTGCGTTCAATCCGCTGGTACCGCTAGTCAATGATCGCGAGAGAGCAGCAATGAACGATCTCCGGAGGCGTGTGCGTTCACGCACGTGGTCACGATGTTTTTCCCGCGCAAACCGCGTATCACGTGATCCTGCTCTTGGACTGTGTAATGTGCGCGTACATATGTTGATCGGCATGACGCGCGGTGCTTTTATTTTATAGGTATTTATTGCACTTTCGTTCCGCGGATAACTCTGATGTGCCGACTTTGAACCTGAATAAAAATAAAAGCATAGAAATCACATTGAAAAATAGACAAACTAAAATAAATAAATGAATAATAAATAAATAATAAATGAATAAACAATAAATGTTTGATTAATTTGTATAATCTAGCGGTATTTTAATAATTACTTTTGTACCGAATAACAAGCGAGATAAAACGTCGATTATTTTTTTTGAAACCGAACGAAATTGATTTCCGTGATTTCCAAAAAAAATCTTTCAACTTTTCTCAACTTTTCTCATCATTTTGGTGAGAACGCGGTGTATTTCGGTATTACAATGACTGGTCAAAAATGAAAATCGTTGAAATTCCGGTTCGAGGTTATGTTGGAAATTATAAAAACCGTCGTATCTGTATTGGAACTGTAAAAAACAAAAAGGAGACTAATTATAAGTGAAACGCAGCAAATTGCATTATAATATATAAGGAGGGCTCCGCGGAGCACTTAAGACAGGCCGTATAGCATTCGAAGTAAATCTCGAAGTTTGATAAAAGTGCCTCGGCATAGCTGTGAGCGAGGAAATCAGTCGTCGAACGTCCAGTTATTTCGATGTCGAGCGAGCAATCGATTCGTCCCCGTCGGACGTAGCCAATTTGCCGATATCGCTCGGCCATGCATACGTAAATACTACGTGAGCAAGCTATATGTATCCCCGATCCCGCGCGCGCTGTGTATACGCCAACTTGACCGTGCATGTAGACACTGTATCAGCGCTTCGGTTCATTGATGAATGAGAGAGGACCGAGCGCCGATCGGACACGCTGCCAATGTTCCTCGTATTTCTTTTGCTTTCCACTTATTCACTCCCTTTTCTCTGATTAGAGACCACCAATTTCCTGTAATGTTATTTCCAACCTCACCTTATCTTTTACAAAAAAAAAAAAAAAAAAAAAAAAATTATCCATATCAAAATCATTATTTATCAAAACCATTTATACATCTACCTAAATGCAATAACTATATGAAAATAACTTTAAAAATCAACTTGAAAATTAAATTTTACCCTTTTCTCTATAGGACAATTGAAAAATGAACAGAAAAGTATTTAGATTTTTGTAAGAAAAAAAATTTGTCAGATAAAATGTTTGTAGGGCGAACAAATTTTTTTGCAGATTGAGTAAGTGTAAAAGAATGTAAAAATATGTATAATACCGGATCGACCTTATTTTGATAGCAGTGTTCAAACTATAACGGAAAAAGAGCAAAGCTTAGTCAAGAAAAGAGTCTGACAAAAAAGTCGACTCGACTCGCGGTGGACGACTTTCCCATGGGAGGAGGACGCAAGGCAGGATGTGCCAGGACCAATCAATTGTACACGCCGGTCTCTCCGTCTCTTTATCTTTTCCATGTTCTCTCTCTGTTTGGTCCGTCCGTCTCTCTCGCTCCATCTTCGCGTCCGACGCTCGCCGTCTCTCTCCCTTCCTCTTCTTACCGTGCCTCTCACTTTCTTGCGGCTCTTTTTTTATTTCTCTCTTTCTCCGTTGAATTGTCTCCGTTGCGCAAAACCTCCTGACATTAATTTGTCCTCGTCCGGAAGACGTCGAATCGAAGAGAGAGACAACTAAAAAAAGGCAAGCGCTATTCTTAGGCATCCACTTGACAGTGGCAATTATTTTTTGCCCCGTCGATTTTTTCGTTTTAAAAATATGCGCGCAACTTCGCACCATCGCGGGAAAAGAGAGAACGAGGCGACGAGAAACCGTCGGGATCGATTTTTGTCGCCGATGAGAACTTTATCTCGCGGCAAAAACTGAAATCGATTGTGACCAGTGAAATTTCGACGTGACGTGCGTAGCAAAAAGCAATCGATCGATCTAATGTGCGGTTGGCGCGGAGTGAGGGAAAAAATTATTATTATTAAGGTTAACCGTTTGAAAATTTGAATCAATTTGTGATCCCTCGCCCCGTTTTGACAGGTTGAATGGTCGGATTTTCACTGGCTTTTTTCTTTTTTTTTTTTTATGTTGAAAACTTTTTTACCAGGAGCTGTAATTTGAATAATAACCGTGTTCTGGTTGTGCTAGAAATACAAATTATAGTTATCGTCGCGGATTTTGTGAAAATCGTCCCGAAAATGTGGATGTTGCAAAAAATAATAAATAATAATATTTACGTCTTCAAATAATATTGGAGGATTTTTATTTTAATCAGAAATTGATAAACTAATCGCACAATCAGATTTTGTTAATTACTTTCCTGGGCGTAGCTCGGGCGATTTGGCGCAATTTATCAGCGACTGTTTCACCTTCGTTCTCGAAGATGCGAAACGAAAAACTTTTCGCGCCAGGTGAAAATAAGAGACACGCTTGTTGCTGGCACACTTGCAAAATTATGCTGCTCGTAAATAAAATAAACTCCAGTTGGCTATCCCAATTAGATATCCATTAAACATTCGTCATAATGTACCCAACAATCTTATCAGCTGAACTCGTTACAATTTTATATTTCTTGCGAAATAATAATTCGCGATTTTTAGACAACCTGATTTACCAACGGGCGAAATTTATTTCCAAGTATAAATGGTTCTGTTTAAGCAGAACTTTCTAGATCACGAGATGATGTATGATAAAAGTTAAAAAGTTTCCAAGTTTTATTATTTTTTTACAATTTAAATTATTTTAAAAATAAAAATTTTAGTCTAAAACTCTTGCAAAAATTAAAAAAACAATTTTTTTAAAAATGTCACCTGATTTGTCTCATTAGAAGGATTCTAATTGGGACTGTTGATTAATGGCCGAGCATCGCGACTGTCATTCGATGTCAGATTTCATTGTCACGATATCAATCGACAGATGGAGCCTTGACAGTCGAACAATGAACGACCTCGTGGCTTCTCGCCTCCTTGCCCGCGATCTTTCTCGGGATCCTCGCGTAGCATCTTCGTTTCGTTCCTTTGGGTGGCACATCGATGCAGCTTGATCTCATGAACACGTAGAAACGATAACTCAATTCAAACGCGGACAAAAAGTTTTTCTTCACTCGAGAGACATCCTTCTATGTCGGTGCTCGCATCTTTTTTTTCTTTCTTTGTTCTTTTTTTTTCAACTTCTTAAGGGTTATGATAAGTGATTCGTCTTCGGTCAAGATTGCCAGTCACGTTATGACCATCAAAATTCGTGTCGTATTTACATTACGGTTGTACCAACTGATTCGTGTTACCGATAGGATGGTTCAAGACCCGATAGAAAATTCAAGCAAAATTAAAACAAAAACGAAAAGAAGCAAAATTTTCTAGTTTAAATTTCTTCAAATTTTTTTAATTTATTGAATGTTTCACGTTTGTTTAATAGTCTGAGTTAAATTTGTTATGGTTATTGTTTATTTTTGTATACTAAAAAATATTAAAATTTTTTTTTTTTAAATTGTGAACATACTTTATTCGGATAGGTTAATTAAAAAATATAAACTCGACTTAGTAATTAATAGGCTGTAACTGAGCCAGCCAGATGTTAGGAGTTTGCGGATCGGATGTACACGCGAAGGGTGTAAGAGGACTACATCGTACCTGTTAGCCGTTATACCAACACACTCTGATGTTCGAAGAAAATATCTTAGGGACCAACCATAGTGGCACGCGCCTTGGCCACAGGTGGCTCATTTACTTTACAGACACGTGAACCATTAATTTGATTTATTAGCTCCCCTCTTTTACATAAAAAGATGAATTCGATAGATCAAACGTTGCCTAATTAACTCATAACCAATCAACCCAAAAGTAATAAGCACTAAATAAAAAAAAATAAAAAATCATTTTTTTTTCTGCCTGCAACTTTTGCCTAATTAAAAAAAGAGAAAAATCATTTGAATGATACTTTTTTCTAAATTTTGTTTAAAAAAAAAAAAAAAAAAAAAAAAAAAAAAAAAAAAAAAAAAAAAAAAAAAAAAAAAAAAAAAAAAAAAAAAAAAAAAAAAAAAAAAAAAAAAAATGTTATGACGATAGTGATAGGAAGAGTATTTCCAAGATTAATAAACATGTTGGGAACTCGTAGGGCTGGTGAGAGATCAGGTTGAGAAAAATAGGACGATTCTTAGGGGCATTCCTGGCGCAAGTGTGCGTTTATGGACCGAGAAGTTGCATAATGCATCTTCGATATTTTTCGCCAGGACTTGAAAAGAGAGAGAGGATTTGATATTCTCAGGTGGATCTGTGTGCATCTACCTATGCGTATTTATTTCGCAGGGTGGAAGATAGCGAGTTGCTCTGGCTGAGCGATTTCTCGATGCATATTGTCACGCGTTGTTAAGCTTCGAGCATCCCCATTACGCCTGTTCGGAGATTCTGCACGGCTCCTGTACTGTTGAACACTTTACAAATTGTGCCTAACCGGCCTCTCTTTCCCAGCCACCGATATTTGCTAAAACGTCGAAATATCGGCATATTTTTATTTACATAATTATTCAGATTTACAACGCGGGGTTAAACTCGCGCAGCTATTGTTCAAAATCGTTTTTATGGGTTCCCATACTCGGCACTCGGAACGAGATGTATTTAAATATATGGCCAAATAAATTTGAACCCATTTCACTGTCAACCGTGAGAAAAGCGCAGGATGTGCTTCGCAACAATTTTCTGGATGAGAAGATAATCAAATTGCTTCATCATTTCTACATTTTTTTCCTTCGTCATTTTTCTTTCTCTACTTTTCATCCATTTAATTTATTCAATTTCAATTAATTTATTCGTCAGTAATTATTGTGGTTGAAATTCTGTTGTCGAATGTTACGTTACACCCATCATGTCTCAGAGCCGATATCAAAAAGCATAAAATTTTATCGTTGCATGTCAAGTTTCTTGAATCACTGTAATTGAAATGTGATGAAATGAGAGTTTATCAAAACGAAAAGTACCCGCGAGGCCGTACTCTTATTGGAAGTCAACGCGTTATAACGGCACTTGATTTTTGTTCCGATGTAGAGTATCCTGCAGATAGGAAGAGTAAAATAAGCAAATTAAAATGCCGACGTTTCTTCTAAGCAAAAATTTTCTTTTAATACTTTTTTTTTTGAAGTTTGAAGGAATTTTAAAATTTTAGTTTAATAATTTGTCTAGTCTGTTTTGGCACTTGATATGAGAGATCACTTTTTTTAATGACTCCAATTCATGATTCGTGTAATTAAACTTGGTAGATAAAACCGGATAACCGACTTTCTCATCTGGACAATAATTTGTTCCCGATAAAATCCCCTGTCTTAAAAATTATTTACCATCCAGTGAAATTGAAATGATATTAATTGAATATGTATAAATGGTAATATTTCATTAACAAATTGACATAATACATAGATATAGATATATAAGCCATACATTTTTGTAATTAAATTATTCAAAACTTTGAATAAAATAATTCTTGAAGTTCTATCAGATTTATCAATAAAATTTGAAAAAAAAGAGCAATAATTTTTTTTATTTGCAACTGATTGCAAATTGTAAATTGAGCCACCTTGAGATTTAAAAAATAATAATTTTCTATTTGAAACAATTGATTAATTCCCTGCAACGTAGAGGATCTAAATCAATAAACTTCAATTTGCCTATGAAAGCATGGCCCTCATCGTCTAAAAGGCTATAAAAGTGGCTCGCGAAGCGCAAAACAGTTCGCTTTACTGCTGTAAATAAAATGTAAATCCTGGAATAAAGTCTAATAAAAGATGGCAATAAAAAAGGCAACCGAGGCGAGATTTATGCACTCTTTTTCCAACAATTTGCCTGACGGCTCGCCAGGGAGATTCATCTTCATCGGGTGGTACAAGAGAGCGAATGAGGATAAAGACAGAAACTCGTGGAAGCACTTAAGAGCGGGGTCAGGGGGCGTGGGGGTAGTTAGCAAAGTACGCAGCGTTCAGGGCCTCATAAACAATGGTTTAGCGGTGCGTACGGTTGTGCCACCCGGCTGGCAGTCCCACGGTAAGGCCGGACTGCTACACATACTCCGTTCTTTTCCTCCACTTTGGCTCCACTTTCTGCAACTTAACCGGACCCGCAGAATAAGTTTCCTGAATTACCGACGTTTACGTCGTACACATTCCAGTTCCTCTCTTTTAGGACGATCTATGTTGTAGCTTTCCTCTAAACAGCTCGTAGCTAAGGTCGTAAGCGGATTCCTCGTTTTCTTATCCCATCCCCTTAGCTCTCATTCCGGCACGGTTAAATCTTCGAAAATTGGTACGCCGTTGGCTCTAAAACGACTATGACTTTGCTTTTGACGTTATCCTCCTCTCGTGATTCTAGAAGGCTTAACAGAACATACACCGGGAATCAATTACTCAACGTCGATTGTTGGCCTTTCATGACCAACTTTAAAGGGTAGTTTCGCGTTCAAATGTTTTCCACTTTGACGCAAATCGACTTTTCGCGAGGATAAACGTTCCATTTTATTTTTACTTTTTTCTTTTGGTTCTTCCAATATTGTTTCTCATCTGCTGATGGTTGGGCATTTTAAAGTTGAATTTTTTTTCTTCAAAGAAACCTAACAAAAAAAAAACGAAAATAAAGAAAAATAAAAAATTGAAAACAAAAGAGAACAACTTTGACGTGAAATGAAAAGGTTATTTACATGGTTTTAAAAGTGTACACCGCTGTTTGTCAGTTCAAAAAACTCATGCCTCCGACTTCGAGGTGTCTTGAGTTTTTGTTTTTATATTTTTTTTGTTTTTTTGTTCCTCTCAAGTCCCAGCTGCGCTTCGAGTTAATCGCGCGGGCCCAAAACACGTTGGCGGTGGGCATGGTTCGAGCCGAAAGAGGAATTCGGCCGGACAATTTGCGGCAGCCACGAAATCACGCTTCATTCATTCTTCCATTCATCCGGGCGTTCCTGACGTAAGAACGCTGGATTCTCGGTTTCTTTTTCCATTCCCTGCGAGTGGGGGAGGGGAAGATTGCTCGCTAACCCATTACAAGCCCCGAAATGATTGACGCCAGAAAAAGTGTGGCAGATCCAATCGCGCCCCAGACTACTGTACTTTATAATATTTCAAACTTTATTTTTGTTCGGACCATCATCGTTTTTTTATTTCACTAAATCAAACATATCACGTTGGTACGAGACATCCTATCTCATTTTTTTGAACCAGAAACCAAAAAATGTTCTTTTTTCTAATTTTCTTAAATTAAAAAAGGTAGTTGTACCCATTATCGACAACTTTTTTTATTTTATTTAAATTAATTAATGGAACTGTCGATAATAGGTACAACTACCTTAATTAATTTAAGAAAATAAATGAAACTGTCGATAATAGGTACAAGTACCTTTCCAGTGTGAACTGAAACTAATTATGCCTCAACAGCCTAAAGTTTAGATTGAAAATTTGTATTAGTTGATTTTTTATAGAGAAACCAGAATTTAATTTGAAAATTTTCTTTTTTGCAGTGAAAGGCAAGACGTCGAGGCGACGTCGTCGACGGCAAGGTGATATCGGAGGAGGTGGACAAGGGTGGTGGGAGGCGAGGGTCAGACGAAGGGTGGAGTGCTATGATCAGCATGGAGCTTCCGGCACACACGGCACAACATGGTGCTCTACACCTGGTAGTCGGTGTCGGGGTCAATTCGGGCGACCCGACCGGAGGTTCTCTGTCCGCTATCCATCCTCATGCTCAGGACCCGCTAGCCCACCACCATCACAATCACGGGAGCACGACACCCGGAGGTATGCATGAGGAATCCAAGAAAAAACGTACGTTTCTTCTTACGAATTCTCGAAGTTAGTTTTAATGACCAGACACAGACGCAGTACACAAGCATCGGGTCAAGCAAACATGCAAAGAATAAAAAACGAAACCGTCGACTCCGTTTTATTCTTCACCGGGAAGATGCGAACATAAAGATCGCAATTACTTATATTAACCGCGAGATGTTTGCTTTGTCTTGTGTACAGCGTACTTAGGAGTATTAAGCTATTGTTCTCTGATTTCCTCGCAAATTGTAAAACGCGCCAGCTTTTCAACAGCTTATCCGCACTCACCAGGTTCACGGAAGTCCGACAGAGATAATTCAGACATGGTGTTTTCTTTGTAATTGGTCATTTTCTTATCCGCTTGGCTCGTGCGTAAAAAAACCAGTCTCGCGAGTCTCGAGTTTCGTATTTTTTTTTAACCCTATCGCGTATCCCGACGATGTCCGATATTACACAAGTTTCATTTATCAATAGGACTTCTCTAACCGTTCTTTCTCGTTGCAGATGAGACTAATTAGATTGAATTTTGGCCCGAGTCATCAGCAGTCAAAGGCAGCCCTTATCCAGGCACTTATCAGCAACGCAAACCTCTCCCGATGAAAAGCACAGTTGCGCAATAAAGTTTGATCAATTAGCGCGAGATGATTTGATGAAAATAAGAAATCGCCGGGGAAGGGAGAAGAAAACGGGTGTATCTGTATCTGACCGCGTGTGGTCCACCGTGCCGTCCGTGGCGCTTTGTCAAATACTTGATATCATTAGATTTAACGACCTCGAGTCTTGGCTCATGCCGTGTCACTGGCTCCCGCTACGGCGGCACTCTTTCATCTTTCTTAACCAGCGTTTGTGTCCCGGACGCACACCGAGGCGAGGCCTGTATCCGCATCATCCGACAGTCAGAGACCACCGACTGCACACCACTCTCCCATTCATCGGCTTTCCCTCTTTTCTCTTCTTGCGCATTTTAACGCGCAAAAGCTATTTCGCATAATCTACTTTTTTGTTTGCAAAATCATCAGGCCTTGCGTCACTTCCCCTTGGACGTGTACAACACGCTTAGTCTTGGACAATTGCTGGAAAATATCGTCAGCTTTAAATGCATGACAGTTTTTTTTCATCTAACCTCAAGGCTCCGTTACTTGATTGAAAAATTTATTCCATCTTTGGAATTCTTGTTTTGATATTTTTGAACATTTATAAAAAGTTTACAGGGTTGCAAACTTGTTATAAGCTTGTACCTATTATCGACAATGTTTATTAAAATTTCATATAATAGAATCTTACATTTTTGTATCATTTATTTATTATAAAGGAATATTTAAATTTTGTTATACGAATTAATGAACTCGAAGGTGTCGTTAATAGGTACAACTACCTTAGCTGTATATTTATAATAGATGCATCTATCGTATCTGATTTTGTTCGACGGGATCATTGGAAGTAACGGATGAGCAGCCAGACAACGATAGCTTTGGAATCAATGAGCAAAGTGCAGTTGGGTACACAATTCAGAACCTATGGGCCGGGCAAACACCAGTCGCCCGACAGCCGTAATTAACACGTCGCAGCCAATCTAATCGGCGCCGATTGGCGAAGCGGGTTGACGAAAGAGGCTATGGTTATCGGTCGCTGCGCGTGCTCCGCAGGAAACGACGCGACCAAGATGTGTAATCCCCTCGCAAGGAAATTGTTGCGGCAGAACCAGGCATACCGGTGCGTCGCACGAATATAAACTACACGGCGCAAACCGAGAGCTCGCGCTGAATAGGAGCGAATTAACGTTATGAATTGGCGCCATTGGTCAACGCATTCTTGCCCACTGAATGCGACCGCAATGTTTTCGAATGTTTTCCGATTTAACGCGTGGCATTTCGTTCGTACACCGATAATAGCCGGATTTATCGTCCCATTAATTTCCACGTATTATAATTATGAGCGAAGCATGCACGAGCATCGCTTTCAATTTCGAGGCTCATTTTTTAGTTTGTTTTTGTTTCGGCCTCCCTCGGTGATTGTTGAATTTTAAATCTTACAATAAAATTTTTTGTCTTTTCAATTAATAAAAAAAGGAGCAACTGCTAAATCATCCTGATCTCATTTTCAATAATACTTTGAATTACAATCCCGAGACGTAAAATCGAGTAGGTTTAGAAGTACATAAGCGCGTTATAATGGCCGATGATGCATCGGAACAAAACAAACGCGGTTTCTTATTTTCGGGCGATTATGCGAGTGGCAATCGGCCGTTGCATTCTATATCGGGCGCTGCTCGTGCGCGCATATCGAACGTGATTATCTCTACCGGAGCGTGTCCGCGGTTGCATTAATTTGTAATTAATACTCGTCTACCGGGGTGTACGAACTTGATTTTTCGTTGCGCGATCCGACCGGCTGATTAATTTTGCGGAGCCAGTGACCCCCGGTCGTCAATTTGCACTGTTGATTTTTCTCCGGTAATTGAAACTCGGATCGATTTCTCCGAGGGATCTCCTCCGGTGGAAACGATTTTGTCCTTCGGTGTGTCAACGCTGGTCGCCAACTCGAAAGTTATTTCCCGTGCAATAGCGTCTCATAATGGGACAGAGCTCGGAATTAAAGGCCGTCGCGAGTCGGTTGTGCGAGCAAAAGGAAGCTCTTTTTGTTATTGTCATCAGGAACATCGGCATTCTTCAAGACAGGAAATTTCGCGAATGTCACAGGGGGGGTAGGAACAAAGACCGCTCGACCACACAAATTCAATAATTGGCTACAATTCCAGTGACTAATTACAGCTTGAATTAATCTGCCACGGTCGATCGGCCGATTTGATGGGACTCGTTTTTAATCAACCCGGCTTTCTGATTTCGCACTTTTGACCTTGATGTTTAACCTGGACGAAAAATAAGATCCGAGAGGGGTCTTAGCGAACGGCAATCGGGGTTCCTTTATGAAACAACGCTCCTCGTGGTGTTTTGAGTATAAAAGCCGCGGACCAAGATAGTGGTCTTATTTATGGGCTAAATAAAGAAACAACGCGCGATCCCGCGATAGGAGACCCGCTACAAATAGAACTTGCCACCGCGCAACTTGCTCTTCCGTGCAACCTGCTAGCGTGAACCTCTTAGCTGTTCCTTCTTCTTCTCCTCCCCTCTATTTTTCACGTTTAGCGCATTTACATTGCTGAGTGCATGATTCTCATTTGTGTAATTTTTGTTTCCTCTGTTTTCAGATGACGGTGGCCACGGGATGAATCAAGATGGTGAGTCGGTTATCCACAACCTGAAACACGTTGCAACAGTGTTAGGAATGAAAAAAAAAACGGTGTCAAGTTTTTGGGTTTGGCTTTGAGTTTTCGTCAATGATTTAATTATTCATTGGCGACCTCTGTCTTAACGCGTCATGAGATCTGACAAAAAATCGTGTTCTCGATATTGCGATGTCCTTTTTTCTCGTTCTGTTATAAAACATTTAAATGTTTCACGAATTGGAAATAGTCGCGAGACAAAAAGCAGACCTTGAGCATTTTTTTGCAAATTGTATTACACAATTTTTGGTGCCTTGATTTAATTTGTTTTCGGCGAAGGAACAATGAACATTTTAATACTGATGGGATGAAAAAATAAAGGACAGAACAAAAGAGACGAAATTAAAACAAAAAAAAAGTAAAATTTCGCACGTCAAGCCCAATCTTGGTTTTAAGATTAGTCCTTCCAAAAGTTTGACATTGGTATTGCGCGATTCACATAATTTATACTAATGACGTGCTGGCCCCCGAGACGATATGCAAAGACGAGGAGTAAAAAAAGATGCGGGTGGAAGATAATCTCGAGGTTTAAAGGGTAAAATGATTGTGAGGTGTGAGCGTGGCATGTGGGGGGTCGAGTTCTTCGAGACCTCTTGCAACACGCTCAATATTCAGCAGGTATTTACATTCGCAAATTGTTTACGTCAGGTTACGATGAAATCTGTCAGGATTTCGTATACACCTCTAACCGGCTCTCTTCGCACGGGATAGTCCTTGGGGCTCTCGCCTTCTTGGTTCAGACCTATCAACCCCCTCTTAACCTTACACCCTTTCATTCTAAAACACACACGTGATGTGTGTTAACGCGTTATGAGCGCTTATTACGTGGCATATAGAAAATACCTCGCGACTATCAAATTGATTTTCGTTCTCTCTCCGTCCGTCTTGCCGATATTTTTATTTATCATTTTTCATTCGAGTTCTATTAAGGATGAATTCAATTTGATTTTCATAATTATAATTTTAAAAATGAAATCTAAAAAGTAGTAAGATAAATCGGCGACTCCACCTCGTCGTATGAGAAAAATTATGCAACAAAGGGAACAAATGATTTATAACAAACCTGACCTATAAGATCTGTTTCGCTCGGCATCATTCTTTCCAAGTCAACGAAAAAATCAATTTTAGATCATTTGTTTCTTTTTATCATTTTCTTTAACGTCAGCTAAATCAAAGTATGGGCC
This sequence comes from Trissolcus japonicus, assembly GCA_030522925.1. NCBI lineage: Eukaryota > Metazoa > Arthropoda > Insecta > Hymenoptera > Scelionidae > Trissolcus > Trissolcus japonicus. The sequence goes on along the minus strand of JAPYZS010000071.1, from coordinate 136,648 downwards.
AATTTTCTCATAACGTAAATATCCTCGGCCGCTTTTACTGCGTAATTTCCACAGTGCAAACTCGCTCGAATAGCTATATTTCCTTCGCAAACAATCTCGTTGCCTCAACTATTTTTCTATGACATTTCGATGAAAACAAACATGATCTATCTCAGACTTTTAATTTGCAACCGGCGAATAACTTCGTTATTGTTATTGGCTCAGTCAAAACTCAATATTATATAGATTTTCTTTATAAAAATAAATAAATAAAGTTTGTATAAATAAAATAAGTTAATGATCATTTATATACAAGCATTACTGGTTGAACCAGAGCAAATAGTTCTAATGCGTTGGTCAGCGCTCGTACGCAGGAGGCGGTTATGTCAGGGATCGGGCAGGCCTAATTATAGTATGTAACACAGTCGCGGGGCATGCTGCGATTACGTAACTGCTGCTCCGAGTCGAGGTCCTGCTGTACCTGACCGGTTGGACTGACCAAATTGCCTTGCGCATTTATATACTTTTACAGATGCTGAATTCTAATTTTGTGCAACAAGTTAGATCCTTCAAGCTACATTCCATGTGATACAATCATATTTTAATTATTTTAATAATCAATTAATTTAATTTGATTACATATCATTACAAAAATGAAATGAAATTAATTTAAATGAAGTTAAGTTAAAAAGTACAAATTGAAACGTTGGAAAAATTGTAGGAATACTTGTTTATGTTCTGCTGGATAAACTATTGTTTGTTTTAAATCGTTTCAAGTCCAGGGATGCGTAGGAAAAAAAGAAGTAATAATCGCGATTATGATTGTTGTGATTACGGTTTGATAATATAGACGTGGCGATAACGGCGACGTGATAATATAACTATATAGGACTCGATCGAATCGCGGTGCCCTTAAGTTATAACGGTGTTGAGCCATCGCGGAGATAATTTCACGGCAGTCATTTATTGCAGCAGCGCGGCTCGGGAACCGATGTTTATGAACCTGATCACCTAGTGTGGAGCAGTAAAGGGCTCGTGCGGTTGCAGAAAAAAAGGGAGAAAAAAACGCGAGACGATTGCAGCGCAACTTGAACTGCTTCTTCAAAAGAGTCCCGCTTTGATCTGACTCTTTCCAATGATTCTTGACTTCTACAAAGAAAAACGTATCTTTTCCCTCTTTGTTCAAATCCACAACCAGGGGGGGGGGGGGGGGCATTAATCAAAAGTATTTTTTCTTGACATGTTCTGTCAGAAACGAATAATAACTAATCAGCAAAAAAATTGTATATTAATTTGTTCCTTCAAAGTTAAAAGTCAAAAACTGAGATTGGATTTTCAATTGGCCAACATTCTATTGAATTTCATTTCGAACATTTTCCAGTGAAACAATTTGCTTTGTTTGGCTGACGTGATCACTTACCTTTTGGCCTGCAGTTAAATTTCCAACTTTCAAGAATGTGCGCGAAGTACGCATGTTTTTCTCGCGTCTACTCTACCGCTTGTCTGCGAGAGTGTGGATGTTCATTTTTCTTTTTTTTTATACTCACACGCTTGTACACACACGGGTACAAAAGTGGCACGCACCACGCCCGCGCCTCTAGTCGAGGGAATGATTTGTATTGCTAAATGATCCGTTGGTTTGAAATACTGGTTTAATGACAAGCAGCGAGTTATAATCTGCCTGCTTGTATGCACAGGCTCGCGCGCTGTGACACGCGCGCTATCTGATGAATTACGGCTTGAAATTAACCCTCCTTGTTGTCCTGGTCGCGACATCCTTCGAAAATGTCGGGTCAGACGATTTTTAAAGTTTCCACAAATGTTTGAAAAAGTGAAAATTTTAGTTCCCTGCAGTTTTTTTAGATAAAATAGCATCATCAAAATCAAAAAAATATGATAAAATAAATGAAAATTGGCATGAGGAAAAAAGGTTTGATCATTATTTTTATTTCAAGTCAAACTTGTTTACAAGAGAGAATAAGAGAACTGCCGTATCCCATTAATCGAAAATTCGTGGTCCAAAAAGAAAAAATGGAAAAGAAAAATGATGAAATAACAATCTTTGAAAATTCAATACAAATTGAATTCTATCGTGCGTCTTCGTCTTGTCGGCTCTCCGTCTGACAGTTAATGTAGCGCAATCGATTTCGATCGTTATTGACCACGCGATCACGTGTTTGAGGTATTAACACCTTCACATGCAGGTACGCAACCATACAGACGCATATTCACATGTTTAATTCTTCGAGGGCGTGGCTCTCAGAATTGCAACGGTATATCCATAGCCAACGAGTACTTATCATCGGGACTAAGTGAGTTGTTTAGGGTTATCGGCCAGGGGATATTGCTCGCTGAACTTTTGCAACCACTTTTCAGTTTTCCACACCCCAATCTTAAGTTGAGATCTGAAAGCGGAATCCTCAATCAGAATCTTTAACTTGTATAATTACAACCAGAATGTTTTCATTATTTTTGTGAGTTGAATAACTTCTTCTTTTTGCGTAACAAAAAAAAAAGAAAAAAAGAAAAAAAAGAAACTGATTGTGTAACAGTCCATTTTTCGGAACATAAGGAAACGAAGTTGACCGGTAATATCAGTAATTTGCACGCATCCCTCGACCGTGGCAGTTGAACACTCTTCCTGATCCTCGCCACTTGGGTTCGCCTGGTTAATTCGAACCCTGAGGATGTCTGGTATCCTCGTCGAGCTACTTCAGAGCAATAGGGTGATGGCATATATGTATGACTACAAGAGGCTCTGAAATGTGAACACCGTCGCGAGAATCAAGTGCTAGCTTAACGGCTGTACTACATCTTCAGTAGAAATTGAAATATGTTACGTATGCGCGTTTTAATTGGTAAAAAATGCGGGTTCAACGAGACAAGAATTTATATCACACCTGATACTTAATACGGAACTATTTATATTTGATACATTTTTTAACTTCAATTTTAATCATTTAACTAAACTGATTTGATAATACAAATAAAAGTTTCAAAAAAAAAAAAAAAATTCTACCAGGGACATTGAAATTGGTTGATATTGTGTAGGCCAAATTGTAGGGGGGAAAAAAGGGGGTTTAAAAAGTCTGAGATATTGGAGTCGCAGTTATATTATAATCGATACTTTCCGATTGGATATAAATGCGATCGAAATGCTTACTCATCATACGTGTTAGAGCACGGTAGCGGCAATTTCGTTGCGGTCATTTTCGCGTCAAATCTACTATTACTTCGATTCGCGTTGATGTCGGTGCGAGAAACCGCGATTCGATTTCAAGAGCGGGCAGCGGCAATTGCTTGAGAAAGTTGGCACTGCCTTGTGATACATTATTTAACACTCATTCATTTTTATAATAATCAGTCATTTTTTTTTTCATCCTCAAAAATTTTAATCTCACAAATATTTCAGCAATCAAATTTTATCGCATCAATCTTGCGGAGTTAATGGAATAACAAAATTATTTTTTTTAACAAGAGAGAGAAAAATGTTGTTAAAGGATTGCTGCATAGGAGAGTGGCCGACACCATAGAAAGCAGTCGAGTGTTTAGCTCAGCTGATTGATATTGACCAGTTTTATCTTTTAGATCGCGATTGAGTATTGAATTCAACGAACGTCCTCTCAAGAACGTTACACCAGAGCACAAGACTGCACAGGTGCACAACTTTAATTATAAGATTGCACTCTGGGCATGTATTTTCTTGAATACTGATTACTGGAAAACTCTCGATACCGATCGTACTAAATTTCTTACCGGTTATACAATTTTTTTTGCATTTTTCGTCCCGGATTTGTTTCTTTGTGTCGGAAGTCCACTTATAAGTAGAATCTACAACACCCCAAAGACCTAAAAGTTTTGTTTTAGGTCTTCTGACCAAAGGTTAAAAGTTTCTAAATTTGTTAATGTAAGTTGAAGAAAGTAAAATACCCTTTAAATTTGAGTAATAAAATTTTGCACATCTTTTGCAAAATAATTCCAGAGTTTTTTTTGAAAAAAGTGAAATTTTCACTTGTTCAAATTCAGAGGACATATGATTTCATGGTCCATTTTTTTGGCATCGAACTTGACGGCAGCTTTTGATAGGCGACAGAGCATGACGTCGTTAACGTTTATGAGAGGCCGGCCTCTCGACTCTCGTACCACTCGCGTTCTCAACCCTGAGATTCAGATGCGACATGACCTAGACAGTCGTCACGCCATTTGCAATTACACGTTTGTCGTTACCGAATACTTGGATAACTCGGGTCGTTGTTGCTCCAGTTTTCCACTTCAACTCACCGCGAACTGGTTGCTGTCCATCCAAGCGTTAGATCGATATACACTTAGAGGTAAACAGCACATTCGTTCATTGTACATATTAATACTGATAGATCTTTATCGTTCGTCGTTTTCCATTTCATGCCATTGTCCAAATAAAAGATCACGTAACGATTTTGCAGCTACCTAAACGACAGGTTGATTAGAGTATACTTCTAACAATGAAAAAAAAAAATTTTTTTTCAACTAAAAAATAAAATTACAATTTTTTGACTCAGATGAATTCTACAAAAAAAATTTTTTTTTATTTTTCTTTCAAAAATATATTTTTACGATTTGAAAATTTTATTTTTGGTGCAATTGATAAGGAGCTGGACGTAAGTTCTGGTAATATAGAAAAGAAAAAAAAAAGATAGAACAACTTTGCAATAAAACGTTGGCCTCCAATTAGGTGTCATTGCCAATCAGGTTTGAGGAAACCTTAGGAGCGCGATAAGGGGGACCCTTATCAGATCGGTCTCGAATTTCAGCGCTGATTGAGTCCACTCTCGGGGCCGTAAACAAATGAACGCGTACGAGATGTGTTCGAAGCGGTACACAACGTGGCTTATCGCATTGGGCCTGATGCATGTAATTTCATTAGATTATATTAGAATCCGTTTACGGTCATTGACGGCAACCCATGACTGAACCCGAAGCGGGTAATTTGGAACGTAGAAAGAGAGCTCTCTATCTGGTCATATCTTTGGCGTTTACTTTGACAATGATAGGCTGATTATCGTATTATTACAAGTTGGGGCATCAACTTAACCGAGGAATAACCAAGTGCAACGCCATAATCGATGTTGCATATCAGAACCGGGCATGATTGACGGTGAGGTTGAACCGCTTCGGACATCGATCGCTCATCTGGGACATTGTTGACGTATCGTTGGTTTGCAGTCGAATTACGGTAAATTAGCGGGAATGAAGAGCCAGTAGTGAGCAGGTACCTACATCGAAGACGAGTCGGGAGATGGACTGACGGATGGATGGGCAGGAGCAGACATAAATTAAGATAGGAGACTGATTATGAGGAGAGGGCAGGCTATCATTACCCCGGCCATCGTGACCGGTTGACCCTGCAGCCGTGGCTGCTGAGCACTCCGCGCTCGCTGTTACACGATCGCGAATCGTTCTGCCTCGTGCCCTGTTAATCCAAGGGTGGGAACTGTAAATTATTAATCTCAGACGTCGAAGCTGTTCCTTCACTTAAACTTTGCCAATCGCTATTGTCAAACATCAACATATCAAGTCCAAGTTGATGATGACTTTCGGACCGTTGTCTGAAAAAACTAACTCGGGTAACAGTTACCGACGGATTTTATTAATTACAATTAAATTACATTGAATTAATTATAACTGACTATGGCTATTTTTTTTATTTGATTTCTAAATTTTAAAGAAAACTTCAATTTGATGAAAAACTTTCAAAAAAATTTTTTGTTTATTTTTTTTTTTTTATAAAAAGAACAACACTTAGCCCCAATTATAGTCGTATGTTTATGACGTCCAGTAGCGATTAGATGATTCCGCATAACTCGGAGAAAGTTCGCAATACAGGTTGACTTTTGCGGAATCACCTGCCTCAGATGGTTCTTAAGCGCTGGTCTAAGATGCCGGACACGATAGCGTCATGCCCACGCACTGCTACGTTTTGCTTCCTTTTTTCCGTACTCTCGGCAAGATTTGATCGCGTTATCTTCGAGCAAAGTAGGTCTCCGTCGCACTCACCTTCTTACTAATTTCCGGTGAAATCCAATTACAGCTTTTAATACGCAATTAGGTTGCATTTTAATTTTGCTCTGATGCTGATGCATTAGTGTTATTCTATTTTATTCTTTTTTTTTATTTTGTATTTTTTTTCATTTCGCACTTTAATTGCGACAACGAGTCATTGTCGCTGAAATCAGGCGTTAATTTTTCCATCTGCTAAACTCTTTTAATTTTCCCCAATGCCGCGCGATTTCTTTCGATTTTTATTTACAATCGAGCTATTGTCGGTCGAAAGTAGACCAAAGTTTAACGTGCTTTTTTTCTTTCGTATCTCTCCTTACCTCCTGCTCTTTTTGCTGGTGCAATTAATTTCTAAAAAAAAAAAATAAAACAAAAAATATCGAGGCATTCAAAACTGAAAGTCACCTGACAAATGGTTGTTACAATGAAAAAAAAAAAAGAATAGATGAAAATTTCGCATACGTCCGCAATTGACAATAAAATATATATCCGGATAAATTATTTGATAAAGTGCGTTTCGTTAACGAGATGCACTAGTGCGCATATCGCACACTCGAGCGGCTCCTTGATCGTGCGATATCGCGATTTTTCGCCTGTTGGCATCGATCGATCGATTGCTCGCGGCGTTATCAAGTCGTCGGGATCACAAAATCATTGCGCGCGCTGCATCTCTCGGCACGGCGAAGACCCGGTGCCGATCAAATTATCATAATCCTATCGGTGCCACGGACATCGCGGATGGCTTCCTTGGAAGCGTTTGAGATAGCTGCGCATCGCGCGTTTTGTTCTTTGATTGTCAGTCTTGCAGGTCATTGCGCAGCAAACGCCTTTAGATTTATCCGTCATGATACACTTTATGAACCTTTCCGCGCAAGCCATAAAAACAACCAGTTTATTGTAACCGCATCAAAAGCAAACTTCTTTTCTTTCTTTTTTTTTTTTTTTTTTGATAAGTTTTCATTGATAAGTTAATCATTTTTGTAATTGCTTTTAGATTTTTTCTAAGTCACGCAAAGGAAAATATGTCAGAAGATAAACAATGATAAATGGGCGATTAACTTTTTACAGTCATAAATGAAGGTGCCGTTTTTTTTTGTTCAAATTAAGAAACAAAAACTTTGAAAGAACTTTGACTAAACAAATTTAAACGAACACATTTTTAAATAAAAAATGAGGGTGAAAAAGATCGGTTTATTTTAAGCAGCCGGCGTTCGATGGACTGTTTGTTATTAGAGGATTTTGTCTCTGAAGGCTCTGGCATTCCCGGCGGTTGTTTTGCATCCATAAACACCGATATTAAATGAGTCCGAGCGAAACAAAAAGAAGCATACGGAAAATCGTGTGTGAAAGAAAGTAATGGAAAGGGATCGGTATACGATCGCGTTACCTGGAGCGTCACGCGAACCCAGGATTGGATAGCAAAGTGCATTAGTAACCTGTTTGGTGGACGATAAAATAACTATCGTTTTAAGATTTACTAGATTTATAGACCGGTCATGTGGCGAACTACGGGCTCGCGGGGTCCTCGTCCTACGTACCCGCGTACTTAGCTCCATTATGTGCATACGCTATCGCGCTCGCCATGCGTCTGCTCATAATTCCATAAGTCAATTTAAAATTACGCTCACGAATACAAAAATTCGCCTTCGCCTTTTTCACATATTACTAGATATAACGGCGTCACATCTGATACCCATGCTTTTTCTTTGACATTTAATTTTATTTATGATCAAGAGATTTATCATCCAATTTTTTTTCCACAATCAAGTTCACATTCTTTCGCACCACTTGAAATTCGATCCATTCTTTAATTCAATTATTCAAATTTTTATGAAAGAATTAGATTTTATTATGTAAGAAAATTTTGGATACATTTGGATAAATTTTGCAATAAAAAATGAAAAAAAGTAGGAGGGTGTTTTTCAGGTCGTTAATGTCCATTGGAGTGTGATGCAAGTGACCGTAAGGTGCAAGAAACATCCGCGCTGCAGATCGTTTATCATGTGAACACAAACGAGATTGTCACCTGCGCTCGTAATACCCACGCGAATCTGCGAGAAAACCCGCGGTATTCTTATCCCCCGATACACAATGCTCGCCTCGGCCACAAACATACACACCCGTGACCGTACTTTCCCGCGGCTCATGATTTCTTGCTCGCGAACGCATTCCCTTCGTGTGCGGCGGCATTCTCAACAGCGACTTACACTGCGCTCATTGTTTACGGAATTATTAGCTAAACGGGACACACGCAGCCGGCTCTTTAACTTCCATCTGCGCTCGACCTTTGGTCACTTGAAATATAATGAATAAATAAATTCAAACCCAATTGAAGAGAATAAACAATGAAATAAAAAGTAGTACACAAATTATCTCTGTGCAAAAATCTTCTTTTTTATTTTATGTTTATTTCAATTTTGTTTCAGAGGGTATGGTTTTTATGACTAATTTGCAAAGCAATAAAAAAAAAATGTTCAAACATAATGACTTTTTTTTTGTACTAGAACAATGCAATGAAATAATAAAATGCGGAAGACAACGAAAGCGTCGCATAGGTTTGAACTACTGTGACGAACCAGAGCGCGTCCCGTCGTTGCAAATCGGTTATAATGCATCCGCAAAGTAGAAAGCATAGCCAAGTGACAAGCAGCGCTTGGCACTGCCAGCTTTGAGCACTTCCGAAGTGTTCCCCGATTGTTTCTTGGTCACTTGTTTTCACGTTCAAAAATCTGATTTTCAAAATAAAAAGACACTTGAAAAATAAAAAAAGAACAGAATTTTAAGAATCGGAAATAAAATGTTCGACTGAAAAAAAGTGCAATACAATTCAGCTGGGTTTAAACTTCTTTGTTATTATGTTTGTCTTTCTTTTTATTTTCTTTTTTGTTTCCGACTTTCTCGGACGGATTTGTGTGGGATATTGCAGTGGAACAGTTTTCTGTCTTACATCAGAGGTAATAATCGAGTAACACGATAAAAATAATTATTTCATTCGATCGGAGTAGCGCGCGGTCGAGGCAAATTTTTTGCCGGGTCTACAATTAAATTGTATCTTCCTGGTTTTGCGGGGTTTATCCCCGATCATCAAAAAGTACACCGCTCAATCGCAAAGATGATCTGAGAGATGGATTTTCGATAGTCGAACACGCGATTAAATTTCGGTTTCATGAAACGGAGCACCGGACGCGTATAATGGCAAGAGCGCCCACAAAAGAAAGTACGTCGACCTATCTTTTGCACCGGAGCGCGGGTGTGCAATAACCAAGACTGCGGTTTTTTCGGGGGTAATGGGTTGTCGCGTCGGTAATGATTTTTGAACGAACAAAAAACCCGTTTTGCGTCCAAATCGAAGATATCGAATTTGAGCAATTTTCATCAAATCATTTTATGCGTTCTTTTCTTTTTTTTTTTTTTTTTTCTTTTTTAAGCCATCAGTCGTGAACCATTGAGATCGGTTTATCGCCGGATTTCTTGCAGGAAAATGATAAAAATTTCAAAAGTAGGATAAAAAACGACTGGGATGCAATGAAATAGCACGTTTCGATGAGTCATTAAATCGCGGCAGAAAAGTGTTGGCGAAGGCGCGAAATCACTTTTAATAAATCGCCGATTCCGTGGAAACTAACATTTTCTTTCAAGCGTTGCTCGAATATTGTTTCAACGGTATTTCTGGGCGGGATCGCACGGCCTTTGGCAATTCGCAAAGTCGCGTCACAATACAACCACAAAGTTGGTAAAGACTATTTTATTATTGTTTTTTTTTTAACATTAACCAAACTCTGTTTTCTTTTCATAAAATATTTTTTATTAATTTTGGCCAAAAATTCTTCAAAAAATGTTAACAAAATTTGTTAATAAAATAAAATGGTTTTTTGAACGATTAAAAAACAATGTATGTAAATGTAATGAAATTGTTGCGACGTTAATGGGGGGTTAAGCACAGACATTTGTGGCGCAAGGAAAGGAGGTTTTGATTAAAATATTAATCAACCGTGGATAATTCGTTTAAACGATCATCTTTCATCTGGATTTCGATTTGACGCATCAATTTTCGCGAGATTGTTTTTCGCGAGTGCGCAACAGGCGAAAACAATCTACGGCGTCGTTTTTGCTCTCGCAGCATTATATTCGCCTTCTCATTTCCTCAAATGAATAAATTGAATCGTTATAAAACCATTTGCTTGCGGTCATAACCGCTATCAAATGAACGCTGCCGCAGAAAAATGCCAATTTATTTGTTGCAACGCGAGATAAATTTTTCGCCACTGCCGGAAAGACGGCGGCGTTTGTCTAATCGCGGCGCGTTCTGCTCGAAATAATGATATCGCTAAGTACCTAGTAAAAGTAGACACATGAGATGCGGAGCTGCCCGAGGAAGAAGCGGACGCGGTGGCAACTATGAGTGAGGGGGAGGGGGGACGGTGCAATCGCCGCTACTATCATTGAGACGGCCAATATACTACTGCGGACGCATGCGCACCTTGACATGCCTCGTTGAGCCCACGCGAACACTTCACATTCGCAGCTTCTTTCTCATTAGACACAATGATACAATAATTAAAAAAAAATATTACCATCCGATTGGAAAATTGAATTTTTCATTCAATTAAAAAGAATTAACAAGAGAACCTAATTTATTCTATTTTTCAAATATGTTTATGTTTTTAAAAATGTTCAACCTGTAAATGCAACTGTAAAAGTTTGAAAATAGAAGGACTGAAAAAAATGAAAAACGTTTTTGCTTCTGATGGAGAATTTTGTTTCTTCGAGAGAGAGTTCATCGATATTAAATTGCAAAGATGGAATCTCGCCCATTGGACAAGGATAAAGGAACAAGTGGGTTTTACCGTTGAAATTTTTGTTACCTTTTAACTCGGAGGTTTTCTCTGTCAAGGTCTCGTACGTGAAGTTATTAGGGAGCAACGTTATTTCCTTTCAAGTGGATCCCCGTGCGCTCGCGCCTTTAAGCGCTCATCTACACCTCGTTATCAGCGAGCGTACATTACTTACTAGATAAATAATACCCGAGCACTTTATGTGCCACAGCTTGTTCGACCACATATCTAATAATGTTCCGCAATTAAATCATACCCCGGCCTGTATAATTTTGCGCCAAGAGCAATTGACGTAAAAAGAGGATCGATGCAAAAAAAATGCCTCCTTAGTTAGGCTCACGAATTATCTCGACAAAAAAAAAAAAAGAAAAGAAAAAAAAAGAAGACGAAAAAAATGAAAAAAAAAAGTTGTTTTACGATGTTGCCGATCGGAGTGCAAAAATTCATGGTTGCACGACTTTTTTCTATGACTGAATGGTCAACGAAATCGCGTGCTCTCGATTTTTCCGCGTTGTCAAATGCCACCATAATTACGACCCGGTTGTATATGTGAATAATTACGCGGCACGTGTCCCCTCGAGCAAAACCAAGCCGCGGACGCAATCAGGCGACAAATTATGTATTGGCCAGGTCGGACGACGAATCAGACTTATCGGTACGGATCCATCGCGAGGGAGAAGGATGGATGGGAAACGGATTGAGGAAGAAGATACGCGCAATCAGTTTGCCAACCAGGTGCATCGGAGTAAGGATAAGAGGCGTTTTATTTCAGTGGAATATCAATGATACTTTATTGATGATCGTAATGCGCTGAAAACTGCGAGGCGAATGGGCTACGAAAGAGCGAAGAAACGACGGGATGAGGAAGAGGAGTCCAAGTAGCAGGTGGATGCGCACCGAGTTCAACTACTTGATTGCTCGGCTGGTTCAACTTATTCTATTGTGGATTGTCTATCTTCTTTATCGAATTAGGTTTTTTTTCTTTTATACTCTTTTCTTGGAGAATAAAACAGTGGCAATTCGGGTAATTGTGACACTTGGATAAATGTGATACTCAAACACTTTTTTAAATTTAAAATGACTGTTAATTATTATAATTGAAATTGTTAAAAATTAATAGATGAAAATTTAAATTTATTTTATCATTTTCAGGTGCAAAAAAAATTTTTGATCACAGTTAATGAAGATAATGAACCTGGTCAAGATCTCACGCTCGCCTCGGTTCGGCCCAGCCGATCGGGGTTCTCATCATCTGCACTATAATAATAGAAAAGCGTGAAAACATCTGCAAGGCCCACGATGAGGTTTGCGAGTGAACATTAAAAAAGGCAAAAAGTTCAACCGCACTGTTGTCACAGGTTCTGGCCGTCGAATGTAGCCCCAAGTTATCGACCATTAGTCACAACGTTAAAGACTCCGGTTTCTTGGAGTCTTACGTTTCATGAGAATGGAGCTCGATACTTGACATTCTTGAACTTGAAAAAGTTGTTATCGCGATAAAGTCCAGATCGAAATTGGTGGGAATTTTGTTACTATTCAAGAAGGGCAATAAAGTTGCTCGGCACACAATGGTGCCACAAAAGTGCTGGGAATATCACATTTAGGAAACTAACAAAAAACAAAATTGGTTTCTGAATTAAAAAAAATGATACTGGTAAAGGATGTTTGTATTGAAACAATTATAATCTTATAAAAATTATAATCGGTGGTTTTTCGTTAACTAAAAATAGAACTTGTTTTAGGTCAATTGTTATACACATCTTTTCCATCTCCAGTCAAAGGGAAATTTGCAATTTGTATAACTAAAATGTTAAAGTGTAAAACGTTTGGATCTAATAGGCATCAGAAGTCGGATCCGGCTGAATCGTTGAAAATCGTAGTTCCTCGGAAGCGAGGCAAATGAATGTTCATCGATATCCCGCGTTCACACCGGTTCTTCCTAATGCCGTGACAAATAACGAGATCTCCTATTACCGAGGTTCCTGGTACCTCGATTAATTGGCCTTTACAGTTAAGGACGACGGCGTTTCAATCGCCCGGAGCCCTGGCAAATTTATAACACTGGTCTCTTTTGCGTCGCTTCTTTTTTTGTTCGCTGTGACGCGCGATAACATAAGGAAATGTCCGCCTGGCTGCTGGCGATATCCAATTCAGCGCCAATAAAGAGGTTTATGCTCTCGCACTCTTTCAGCCTCATTGTCTACGCGACGATCTGTGAGAAATCCAACATCAATCCTAACCGATCGCTTTTTGCGATTCGCAACGTCTAATCATCCTTCCCTTTTTGTTTTCATATTCTTTTCTCGACAGGAAAAAAAATTGTTTCGACAGAGCATCCAAAGAAAAGAAAAAAAAAAGATCTTCAACTAAGCAAGAGGTGGTACAAATGTGATCCGATTTGACGTTTGGTTTATTTGGACCATAATTCGACAGTTGGAAAAATAATTTGCGACATTAGCTCGGGTAGTTTATCGAGTAGACGGAGCGTTGAAAATGAGTTAGATCGTCTAGAAGAAGTGGATTTGCGCTTGACTGATCTTACTGCTCAATCAGCCACCTCCTTCGGCTTACCGTTTGTGCGCGACACCGTGAGTCATTCATACACGTTGGATAATGCCCGGATTGTTTTCATTGAAACCAATAATGATCTGAGATAAAAAAAAAAGAGCCGTTGTTCAACGCACCGATCACGTGATAAATTATATTTAAATACACTCGGGCCATTTCGGTCGTTAATCATTGATCGCATTACGTCGCTTTTTCAACGATAATTGTTATAGGCGCATTTGTTATTCAACCTTCCATGAAGTCCAATTATCAATCAAATATTTCGTTGTACAAATAAATCTACTGGTTTTTGTTTCAAACAAAGCATTATTGTTATTAGACAGTCAAAATAAGATTGTTCAAATCGTTAGTTTAAAATCTTTAAAATTTTGTATGGCTTTTTAATTATAATAATAGTGAATTAGCTCATAGGAATTTTAGAATTATTTAAATTTTTATTTTAAAACTACCTTATAAATTAGTCATAATCCTGGGGACAGTTTTTTCAATCACTTTCCATCTCACTTTGTTGGTTGCAAAGCACATCTTTGGTTGGAGGGCAACGTCCGCTCGCTCCTGCGAGGTATGCATTCATCTCGATTTCTTCTCTTTAGCCCGTAATCTCTCTCGCGTGCTAACGGCAAAAGAGCACTTGTGAATCTTTGTTTTTACCTTCGAAATATCTAGTTCAGCAGTTTCTCCTGGACCCAACAAAGTTGGACAAAAAAAAGTGCTCTTAAAAATAAACAAAAAACCAAAATCAAAAATAAAAATTTAATTAACACAAAAAAGAAAGAAAGAAAGAAAAGATTCTTAGATGACTGCAAATCTCAACTGATTTCAGATGTCAACATTTACAAACTGTTTTTTTCTTGTTAAATCCTGCGACAATTGACAAATCTTATTGTAATCAAAATTATGTTTCATTTTATAATCGATGGCCTTTACCGATTAAAAGATGAATGAGATAATCAAACCTCGTTTGACAAGGTGAAGAAATGTTTATGGACAGAGAGGAAAAAAATGGCACGTTTTTTCGTTCAAAGTGGAACGCTCGGAAGGTTGCAAACCGTGTTTGATTTTTGCAGAGGGGCTGAATTGATTCAATTCATATATTCCGGTTTGAATGCGGCTCTTATCGCGATCATTGGAAAATGAAGAATTAGAGGTTGGGACAGGTCAAGACTGAAATTGGACAGGCCTCGGAGTGCAACTGCTCCGAGTGAACGCAGATACAATAAAGTATGTAAGAGAGAAAGCAGGGTCGTAATTGCATAATCGAGTTTTATTCAATTAGCACGCGCGGCTTATCTGCGTGCATATTTATCGAACGCCATTTGCTAAGTACGCTATTTATGACGACCGTCCATTTTTTTATTTTTTCATTTCTTAAACCCATCAATGCGGCGAGGTATCGGTTGGCCAATTTTTCGATAACACTTTTATGTCCCGTGTTGCAAACTGTCATTGATTCATTATCCTAATGCTATTACGATGTTTGAGCCTTACAATTTATCCGAATCGACGACCCGAAAAAAGATAAAAAAAAGTAAAAAAACTTTGCACTCTCTTGGAGCAATGAATCTTGGCGGGCACAAATCAACTAATGCAAATATATTGCACATATTCGCCACGTCACATCACACGTTGGAAGCAAATCGCATAATAATTTTGCTCCAATCAAGATTCATAATGCGGTTACATGACAAAAATTGTACGTACACGACGGTCGTTTGGATTCGCACGGGGTAAAGCAGTAACATCTAGCGCGAAGCTTAATCGCATTAGCGGTTAATGGAGGCAAAAAAATTACATAAACGCAGCCACGCGGTGTACGGATAAAGAAGACGTGTCGCCGTAATGACGACTCGGCTTAGACACTCGAGTGATTAACCCGCGACTAGGCACGTGGGATATTACAAACGATTTTTTTCTTATTGTCAGGTGCAAAAAAAGTGCATACTTTTCTTTTCTGTACCATAAAAATTAGTTTTTTTATCTTTCAGGGTAATGAAAATTACCCTGAAATAATAAATTAATAAATGTAAGAAAATTTTTCAAACTGGATATAATTTATTGAGATTGAAAATAATGAACGTCCGTTGGGATAATTTCTTGTAAAATTGCAGCGGATGGAGAAATAGGCTTTTCACATTTTCATGTTGAAATTGATCAGGAAAGATTTGATAGTTGTGATGGATAACTTTGACGAGTTATCCTCAGTGATAAAGTCTGAGACTCAAACCCGGGGTGTAAATTTGAATCTTGTTTCCTCTTCGGGCAGTCAACACATGTGTATATGTAAATATCACAGATCGGATGCAGATTTTCAGCTGCGTTCTCATTTTCAAATGCAGTCGCGGTATGGGTTTCGTGATTTGCGATACGCGTTTCTGTACAACAGGCCACGCGAGTGCCGATAGCATCGCGCGGCTATATATCATCCCAACAGTCACGGATTCTTCTTTCTCAACTAGAAAATAACTTGGCCAATTGCGACCTTCTTATAATAAATATACGTTTGGCTTTATTTACCTGGTCAATTTTTATTTTAAAAACAAAATTTTATTTTTTTCCAAGCAAACTAACCATATATATATTTCCATATATACCACCATATATGGTTCCATATATACTACCATATATGGTTCCATAAAAGTAGTAAATATTTTGTCTTATATTAAATGTACCCAGATGAAAATGATTATATATATTGACGCATATATAAAAATGTATGACATATATGGACACTCAAAAGTCTATGCGATTTATATGTGATATATGCATCATATAAGCGCCATATATGTTTTTATTGGTTGAGACGTTGTTGGATCTTGACTTAATGATGAATCGGAAATACCGCGAGCGACATTTCTAGCCGCATAGGACAAGATTCTTGGTTGCAATTGAAGCAAGTGCGGGGAATGTAGGTAACGGTGAGGATATTCATGAACTGTTTTGCCCGCACGCGCATAAGGAACCTTCTATGCGCGCGGCATGTAAATAAGCCATAGCCCCGTGTTATTAGTGACGTTTTGCGATAGGCGCAAAAATGCATCTGGCAGATAAATGAAATACAGTCGTATGGGTATATATACGACGCGAATCGCATGTTTACGAATCGAGCATCCACGCACCTAACGAGCTATCCCCAATCGTGTAACAGGTGTGCGTGCGTGTATATCCGCGCTCGCTCTCTCGTAAAATAAACGCTCAACCTTTTCGTGACCTCGATCGCTCATTACGTCTCGGGTTACAGTGCGCCTTTTTCTCGACCGCTTTTCGGGCCGAGGAATGCCTTTAATTACGATCGATCTCGCGCCAATCGCGAATTAATCACTGTGATTGTCACTCGCTGATTGTACACTTTTCATTGAACGACGAAAAAAAAAAGAACAGCATTTTCCAATGTAATCGATATTTCAATTATTACCAGTACATTAACGACTAAAGGTGTTCAGATCTCGATTTTTTTTCATATCCACTTTAATTTTTAATCGAGAATATTTTTTTACTGGAATTCATATCCGATTGACCAATGCTCAGTTCTCTTGCAAGTGCGATATCATAATTCTTTCCCATTGACGTAGAAATGTTTTTATTCAACCGATGACTAATTACTCTGAACTGGAAAATTTGCTCGACTTTTTTCTTACGATATCATTTTCTTCCTTTCTTTTTTCCTCCTTTTTTTTTTTTTTTTTTTTTTTTTTTCTTTTTTTTTTTTTTTTTTTTTTTTTTTTCTTTATTTTCAGTTCGTCAACTGACGAGTAATTTATGAACTGTCAACTTTTTGACACGAGATCCGAACTATTTTCATCGCCGGGATCGTGAATAAACATGCACAAGTATAACGGGGTATAACGTTACTCAAATCGCGAGCCGACACTTATCTGCGAATCTGTGTCTACTTGAAGGCAAATTGTTCGAATAAATTATGACGTGTCCGGATAGCCGACGTTGGGTACCCTATGAATTGCGAGATCACAAATGTGTTCGCGCAGGTCATGCAATCGCTCCGATCTCGACACGTGGTCGCGCGAACCGTTTGCAAAAAAAAAAAAGACAACAACAAAAAATAAAAAAATAAAAACGTTGTAATTGTGTTACGATGGCGGATTGTGAACCACTTTTATCCCTCGTTTCGAAATTGAACGACATTCGCTTCCTAGCCGTTTGACTTTGTAAATACACCTTGATTACAACAACATTTTAAAGTTATTAACCAAACTCGGATCGATGGCTGATTGTGCCATTAAAGTGACTCGGGAAAAAAAAAGAAGTAATAAGTCAGATCGATAGTTTTGCGAAATCGCATCATCTAGATCCTCGGAACGGGTCTGAGAAAATGGTCACTAGATAAGAAGAGCGTCGAATGTTTTCAGGGCCCGAGGACAGTTGTTCCTAGAAGTTCCATCGCCTGGCGGCGAAAACGTTCCGTTGCAAACTGCGAATCACAGTCGACAGCAGTTACTGCCCGCGAGCCCACAATTTTCGTAAATACACACTCGAGACCTCTGCTGCTGGGTCGCGTCTCTCTTTAAACAACAACAAAAAAACATCAAACATTCTCTCGAGAAAACACGGACAGTTCTGTGGAAAAGTTTCGTAAATGAAATGTTGAAATTTCGCCACCTACTAAAAATCAATGTGCATATATATTGATAATATGTTTCATATATGATCATATATATGTGACATGAATTATATAGTTAATATATATGTTGGCCATACATGCAACATGAATTTTCTTACCTGGATATGAATGAATTTTGAATTAATGAATTTCGATTCTAGTTTTTCATTTTGAGTCGCGTGATAAAACGAAGGTGCAAATCATATTTTCAACCGGACATTGCGTGAGGATTCGTAATTTATGGCATTCGTGCATAAGCACCAAGATGAATCCGCGCATCGCGGATGAACTTGCATTTTCAGTGTTTACACTTTATTGGTACAGCCGTGGAATTAATTACGCGCAACTACAATTTTATTTGTGCGGTATCGCATTTACGTTAATTTTTTCTTATGTGTTTGTTTTATAAAACATTTTATATAGTTTTATTGATTAAAAAAAAAAAAAAAAAAAAAGAAAAATGAAGTAATTTATTCTAGGTTGTACAACTATTGCAGCTGGTAGTACACGTTTGGCAGGTAAAAATGTACGAATGTTGAGAAATGAAAGGAGCAAGGTGAAATGCGTGTAATACAGACACCGCCATCGATATTTCTTCTTGTATAATATCAGTTATGCTACTTTGAGGTCATATCAGCGTCGTACCGATTAATGGTCGCGGCATGTCTTGTAACCTTTTAGTTCGGAGTGGTGCGTTGGCGTGGACACAGCTTTGGAACCAGTTTCGCGTGAAAAATCGTAATTTAGAAATAACCAACTCAAAAGCTGTTCTACTTCTCTGGGGTTCATTAATTAATTGAAAAATCAAATCGAAAAACAATTTAATCTATTGAATTATTTTTTTAAGTATTTTAAATCCAGTTATTTTTGTTACTCATAAGGTTATTTAAAATAAATTTTAGTTTTTTTATTTACTGTTTTGTTTTAAAAATAATAGCGAAGTAAATGAAAAAAAAAGGTGGCAGACAATAGAAAATCACTGTAACAAGCTTTGTGATTATCTGCGTTTTTTTCCTGATCTGCAATCTGTGGTATCGAATGTGCTAAACTGGCACCTGCTTCCTAATGCAATTCGTGCTGGCAGACGATTCTTATTTTGCATTCCCGGTGGAAAAGGACGGAGAGCTCTTAGTGCAGCCGCGCCGAAGCAAAGATCTTAGTGGCACCTCATTAGTCGAAATCAACCAGTAGGTAGCAATGTTCTGCATCACTGGTACTGCCTCGCTATATAAAATTGCCCCGATCTTTTGCTACCGTGATTTTCTACAAGAGCCGAGAGAATACAAAAAATTTACTTACTCGAATAGGAAAGTGAATTTGATTAAACATCATCATCGACAGATTTAATTTAATTTTGTGACGAAACAAATTTTTTTGATTCAAGTTAACTCTCTTCACAAATCTCCAAAACATAAAAATTTAATTAATTCAAAATTTTAACAAAGAATTGTTTCTATTTATATTTAAATTTTGTTTAACAAAAAAGTATTTTTCATTTGAATGAAAATTGTAAAATTTTTTTTTCGATTTGTTTTTTCCATGTTTGTTCCATGTTTGTTCAGGCTATAAATTACGCGAGGGGGTAAAATTTGCGCCGGGTCAGTCTGCCTACGCGACGATTAGACTGAAAATTTACATGCACTCCGCAACCTGCCGCTTGTTTACCGGCCACTTTTTACGGTACATTTTTTTGTAGGCGTAAGTCCAGTTCTCCATTTGGAATGCACACTTCATTTCAGGCTCATTAAATTATATCAACACTAACTCAGCACGCCGTCTATCAGTTATTACCCCCGCCGTAATACAATTCACGGTTACACGTCGAGCCGAATTGTTTTTCACAACGCAAATTAGCATACAATGCTCGATCGATAAAATGAAATTAATTTATCGGACCTATCAAAGCTGAGAGACAACTGAAAACTGGATCGAAAAATCTGAGGATACAATTTTGTCGAACAGATTGCGTGTCTTGACGTGCGCGATTGTTTTTTAGACGCTTCCTTTTTTTTTTTGTTTTTCATCAAAATCGTTGATGACTCAGTGGCGAAAAGATAATTCTACCGAGAAAAGCCGGGATGATACGTGGGATCGTCCTTGTGTTCGCTCCCGCGGCCTCCATTGTTCGTTCCCTGCGTGAATTCACTGTTTATTCTTGGCTCAGACCAACGAAAGTGGTTTACTTACAACTCGCGGCTCGACTCAAATAAACGAGCCTCGTAATATGTTAACCTACAATGAAAGCAGCTTATGTTGTTATTACAAGACTTTTTTTTTCAAGTCAATCATAATTACAGGTGTCGTGCCTTTGACAATTCGTGTAGCTCATTGTATAACGTCGCTGGATATTCAGAAGCAATAAAAAAAAATAAGACAATAAGTCAAGACGAAAACCATTTTAATTGGTCTTGCGTAACGTTTTGGGAACAACGCAAAGCAACAAGTTTACAAACAATGTGATTTTGAATGTTGTTCATCTTGTCAGGAAAATGTTTAACTTTTTTTTTTCAATATATTATGTAGGGACGAAAAATG
Source organism: Trissolcus japonicus (assembly GCA_030522925.1). NCBI lineage: Eukaryota > Metazoa > Arthropoda > Insecta > Hymenoptera > Scelionidae > Trissolcus > Trissolcus japonicus. Next base: position 116,080 of record JAPYZS010000071.1, on the reverse strand, counting down.
AGTAGGAAAATTTACCGATCACGCTCGCGGGTTTGAGCGCAGTTTTTATTATATTTCTCCTATACAATAGAATCGTGCATTGCGGGGACCGAAAAAAATGGCATAGATATATTATAAAATATCCTTGATACCGTGTGTTTTTGTGCATTATGTTTGGTCGGCTCAAAGTTGCATAAACTCGGCGGCAGTTCAACTGATACATATATCTCGAACTTATTCAAATCCCCGATGAAAAGCCAACTTGGAAACAATACAAGACTTCCCCGCCCCACATGTGGCTTGTTTTGAATTTGAGCGAAAAACTGTTGCTTTGGTGGAAAACGCGCAGACACGCAATGAATAAGAAAAACTGTTGTGTCAACTCTGATGATCAGCATGTACGTACGTTGTTATGAAAAATTATGAAATATTATTCTTATAGGAGAGGGCTTCACTCTTTTTAATAATACATAATTCACACGATTGCGTGTATTTACTCAACGTACATGCATCTCGAACGGAAAGACGTGCATGGCGCGCGCAACTATAATCATATCGCGAGCATTATCGCGCGACATCGATTTCGCAAATATTCCCAGGATGAAACGCAATAATCGCGTCGAGGGGGCGATTTCGTAACTTGCGAATAGGATAAGCCTATAAAAAAAGACCAGGAGAGAGAAAGAGAAAGAGAGAGAGAAAGAGAAAAAAAGTGATTTGCTCATGTAAAGTTCTCGCGTGAATTAGAACCTCCTTTGTGGACGCTGTTTTTCAATCAATGATGATTTCTATACAAAAGATAAACTATTTATCATAAGAAAAATTGATCTTTTTCCCAACTTTGTTATTAACAATTTTATTATATTATTTTATATGAAAATATGAATTTAAAGTTGAAGATAAGATAGACATTTTTTAATCTCTAGTTTGATGATTTTAAAACAATCTGCCGTCTTAATGAGAAATATTGAAATCTATGGAAAATAATTTTCAATGATATTTATTTATATTACAATTTTTTAAAAATTTGTTTGTAAAAATATTAATTGTATATAAAAAAAAGGGTTGGGAGTCAGGTGTAGCAAAAGTACTTGGTGATGTAGTGGTGAAGAAAGGGAGTTGAGGGAAAAGAGTAGGAGGTCAGACGAGGTTGCGCACGTTATGTAGCGAAAGTATACATAACACGGCCGCCGCTGTGCCACGACTATCCGTGATATGCATTGCGGAGCGCGTGCTGCCGCCTCCACTCGTGTATCTAATTGCATTATAGCCGCAATACGAATGGCGGACGCACAGATGACGCCCATATATTACACACATCAATCAACAGAAGAATGCGCGAATGAACACCGAATCCAAATCTTATCATTCTAATTACGCTTTTATCATCTTCCAATAGTTTAATTCCATCATCATTCCTCCTCTGACACAAATTTAAAATTTTCTTTTTTCTGTTTCAGGTGAGTTTTTCTTCAACTAAAAACAACTTCAAAAGTAGTAAGTGGCCTGGCAATCGCAAGTCCTTTAAAACCACGAAAGAAAATTGTACATTAGTATCTCACTCTGTTATCTGAGCAGCAAATCGACATTGTCATGAAAACTTGAGCCAAGTCGTGTTTATACAAATTCAACAAGTGCATTAGCACAAGTACAAACTCATAAAATGTTTGGATCTGTTGAGGACTTTATTCGATAAACAACTCGAATGATACAACTATGATTGACAGCATACAATTATAATAGGGTGACGAAGATCCCAGCGTGATATACGAAATTTAGTGATACGAAATCGGACACAAGCATGAACGCGAGAATTGTTTGAGTGTAAGTATGGCAAGCTTGGGAACTTAACGCGGGGCTCGTCCTTGACCGGATCTATCGTGTGACCGATCTGAGCACATCACAATGCAGATCCCTCGTTCTCCCAAAGTCCCCCCCCCCCTGACTTTACGTACTTTTTTTGTATCCAACATGCATTCGGTCGCACCGAAAAATTTCAACCGTGGCCTTCTGTTGATTGAACATTTTTGTTGTTCATCCAATTCGTACGAATTCAAATTTCTTGTCACTTGCTCAGCTGTTCATTTGTGGTCTTCGTTCTGAATCTGGTTTTTGTATATATCTAGCTAGGCCAAATTTCCACACACGTTTATATCTGAGTATACAAAACAATGACAAAATTAACAACAAAATCGTGTTCCCAAGATGGGCCGTACTTTATCCTTGGTGCTGTTTTCTCATTCGCACGTTTCCCATTCGTTTTTTTTAATTGTCCGCGATTGACTGTCATTGGCGTACGGACACTCTTTTTTTTTCACCTCTTCTTACTCATTCCAAATCATTAACATAGGTACATTCCTTTCTGTGATTTCAATAAAAATTCTCTACTTAGATTTTTGTTCGATTTATATTTTTATTGTTTATTTAAATTTATTGCAGCTCTAATATACTAAAGTTCAGTTAAAACAATAAATAAACATATCACATAAAATTCCAAGTTTAGAACAATCTTAAATATTTACAATGATCAATCATTAAGTCGTAAACACAGCAGAAATGCACTGTAAGAAAGTAAAAGATCATTAGGACAAAAAATATAACGTCATAAAATAAGTAGGTAGTTGTGCGATGTGGAGCTGAAGAATTATAATTTTCAAATTGATATAAATTGAAGATTGTTCCATTTAGAATCCTTTATTGGAAGAGGCAGAGGTGTCGTCGGGAGAACAGAGACCGTCTTGAGTGCGCGACTAGTAAACAAGGCCGGAACAATGGAACGATACGAAACTAATGTAAAACCGTAAAAGCGAACTCTGGGTAATTGAAAATCGACGATAAATGCGCCGAACCAATGCATGCAACGGAATAGCGCGAAAAGTTGGACACAATTCAAATGAGAGTCACTGCTTCGAGTTAAATAGTGGGAGTCGGCTTGGTAGTACGATCTCCAGTCGGGGCGGAGCGGGGGGCAGCAAACTGAGACAATGGAGCATTAAAACCTCGGCGTGGTTTTCTAGACAGGAAATTACAGGGATCACGCGCAGATTGACAGAAAAACGGCTCGACGCGCTCGTAGATAACGCAGCAAGTGCAACGCTCCGCACGATGCACCCCTGGCGTCATTTCGTTCAGGATATTCTCGGACACGTGAGAAAACCCACGAAAAAGACCTTGAGATGAAACCTCCTTTTTTCAAAGATTTGGAAAATAAAAAAAACGATTCTTTAAAAAAATATTCTTTTTTTTTGTTTTGTTTTTTTTTGGTTTGAAACAATTTTACTGAGATGATTACAGAATTTGTTTAGCCAATAGTGAATTATCTAACGAAAATTGCCGGCAGTGTAACGCACAAGATTAATTATGCTAATTTGTCTGATTGCTCGAATCTGAAAGGATTGGAGCATTAAAGACCCAGCGCAATAACGATCGAGCCGGCCAGGGAACACACCTTCTATAGATTGTTATAAATAACTTTGATACTCCATTTATTTGTACATCGTACGAGCGAGAATATTTTAAGGTAATGAACGTATTGTCTTTGGCATTCGCATTCAATCGGCCTCCTGAACGGTCATTTATTTCGCGTATCGCACAACGTGTCCAGCTTTTGATAAAATTGTCTGACGTTGTGTAACACCGACTACAATAAATCTTGTCCATTGTTCTAATCTGTGCTAGATCCAGTTTGATGCAAACAAACAAAAAATCATAATTATAACAAATTTTTTGCCACTTTTCTTTTCAACGGACACGAATTCCAGCTACGAAGATTTATCTTGAAATTATTTTCGCGGGGCAAATGATTCAACGTTTTGTCACTTGTTAAGTTACATTGACGTATGGGTGGAACGGGGAACGATAAATCTTGCTTGGTAGTCAGAGCACATGATATACATGTTGAGAGGTCCGGGCGGCGAAGTACAGTACACGATTTCCCGACATGAGCCCGGCGTGGTTCGGTGGTCGGATTTAAATAGCGCCGCCACCGGTGAATTTGAGCCGCAGCGGCTAATAAAGGCGGCGGTACCGTGCGGTCTATTGGCAACATTAAGTATAAATGTAACGTGGAGATTTATGTTGGCTCGCAGATGAAAGACGAATGAAGATGGTACGAAGGGAAGAGATTAGGTGGGGAGAGAAAGGCAGAAGGGATGAGGTCGCCGCAAGGCCCGATAGACCACACGGAGAGATCAACCTAGCTCGTGGGGGGCCTAGCCCTTTTATCCTCACCCTTTGCTCCAGCAATACATCGTGAATTTGCGTACATTACTTCAATTCATCTTTTATCAATTTTTTTCTATCATATTTATCATAGTTTTTAAAAGTCACATTTTTGGCACTCTCAAAATTGTCGTCACTGATCAGATATTTTCTATATTAGACAAAATGTTTTGTTGATATATTGACTGAAGATTATCTTATTTGATTGGTTTTAAATTTTAGATTTTTAAATTAATTAAAACAACTTGCATTTGAAATAAATTTGTTTGTTTAATACAACAGCGTGGTTATGATTTGCATTTTTTGAAAAAAGCATGTTCGAATATTTTTGCGAAAATTTATATCCACATAAAGTATCGAATTGAATTCAAATGCTCGAACCGGTGGATAATAAGTTAATAGTAATCACACCTCGAATACGAATTCAGAACATAAAAATTAGCCCGTATCACGGTGGGACATAAATTATACTTTGTTTTCAGCTTCTTATTACATATTCCCATTGAGCGAATAGTTTGGATATTTTTCATGGCTCACGTTTTAACAGTTACCGTGGCATTCTCAACGAATTTGTAATTGAGTAACTTCGGATAATCAGAAGCTTAAGCATGCCAATAAATCTTATCCACGAGCTTGTTTGAGATCAATTTCTTAAACTCCGTTTCTCATTTGCAAAATTAAAATAGAAAAAAAGTACTATTTGTATAATTAAACTACAAAGCTTGCGCGGTGTTGATTGATCATTTTAATTACCGACATTACATTTAATTACTAAACTTGTAGCGTACCGAAAGCGCCACAAATTAAACGCATAAGCATTCTCGGACGAAAAAGAAGATCGGCATTGGGTTTGAAAGAAAGAGGTATAAAAGTACAAACTATATTAATAACTATATTTGCCGGGGCGAGTCACGCGAGCATTTCATAGAATGGTCGATCGGCAGTTCAGCGTAACCGTTCTCCGTGATTTTTGCCAAGTGCGAGCAGCCTTCGTTCGTTATCTCAGTGTTTAACGACAACTATTTTACATAAGAGTGTATAAAAGCTAGGAACGTTACCGCCTCTATCAATTAGATTGGAGGATTTATTCGTGTTATCTCGGCACAAAGTTGCGTATCTGAAACTGCGTTGATATAAAGGTATGCGGCGTGGACATATGGTGGAGTTCCCGGGGTACAGGCCAATACATTATTTTAATAACAGTTCAACAAACGGCTAACGATCTTTAAGCTTCGACGTATTTGGCATCGTATCGTTACGCAAAAGTACATGTTTTAGCAATGTCAGACTCTATTTTGTTCTAGTCGGTGAATAAAAAAAAAATTGTTTGAAATCTTATTTCCTGATGTAATTCAGATTAGACTTTTTTTCATGTCCATGAGATGTTGCAAAAAATGGGAGATGTCTTCTGTGAGATGTTTATATCAAATGGACGAACAACAATTTCCTGCAAAGAAAACGTATGAATCGTTAGTTATAGCTGATGGCGAGAACAGGATTAAAATTATTCAATTTATGCATGAACGAGTGTTCCTTCTGCAAACAAATGGCACGTGCTTGTGATAACACTGACAGATTTCAGATATTTACAAACAGAACTGTGCAACATCTATATCGCGATTGCAACAAAAATTATCTAAACTCGATCAGAGAGAACCTAAAGAGAATTTTCATCAACGCACAACCGGTAATTCCATTCTTTTTTTATTTTTTGCAAATCTGTTTCTAAAACAGGTGCGATCAGCTAATAAATCATAAAAAAAAATATGACACAATCTTGTGCAGGCGAAAATAACAAGCTTTTAAAAGATACCAGCAATTAACGAACACGTTTCGAACAAGAATGGCGAGCAATTCCAGGCTTGATATTTTCGCACGAAGTCAGTGGCGATACGTTTTCGAGTCATCAGAGTGTGCGGCAATGACTCACGGCGGTATTGTTCGACCGGACGAGAGGAGATACAACGCAAATCACTTCCTGCAAAACCCTTCTATCTGTCCCGCTTTTGCGACTAAACACGCGCGAGTATCTGTGTATACGTTTATTTAACGTGTTTGGTGTTCACGTGCGTAGCGCACCCAGACTCACGTAAAATTGATGCACGACGCATCTCACGGTCCGCTGCGTTTACGCGTTCTCTGTCACTGTGGACATGCACTCGCCATTTTTTAACTTTTGTTTTTTAATTTCTGTAGGATTATGGGTTTAATTTGCAACACGAATGGTTCAATTTTATATCACTTTTTATTCAATCTGTTATCGACTCTTTAATAACGATTAACGATTTAAAAACGAATGAAAAACTCCTCTTTTTATCCTAAGTAAACAAACAGTTTTCTAAAACTTGGAAAGGTTCTATTCAGAACGTAACAATATATGACTTTTGCATCTCTTATTTACTACTGTAAATTCCAACAATGTCCAACCCACCTTGACAAGAACGCGTTAAAAATTTGTTCTCATCCTCAATGTGTTTGAATTACGAGATAACAGATACAAATTTTGTTGGAGTTCCATGTTTGGATCCAGATGGCGCCTTTTCGAACGCCAGTTCCCAACGCGAATTCGCCTTGACACGAAATTTGCATCAACGAATAAATAAATTGAGAGACAAAGCGGTATACTTTCGAACTAGATCAAGAGTTGCGAACAATTTGAAATGCAAATATTGGATTAATCAAATAAATCGGCTAACAGGGCCGTGAGTAATTATCCCGGCGTCGCTATTAATGTTAATTATAATGTCGCTTATGTGTGTCCGTGAGGCAGGCTTAATAGAATTTCTATGTAATGCAGCACACATTAAAAGTCGAACGCCGTGTGTTTATGTCTCTTGTCACTTAGGATCTTATGGAGACATGGCTGAAATAAGATCACGCCAACAAGGACATAAAGTGACACGATACCGTGTCACTGCAGTCCCGACAAGCCAACATACACACGTGTAATAGATACTCTCTATTCTTGTTCTTTCTGTACGGGTGATTTAATGTCTCGCGCATTTTTTACCGGCCTTTGTGTGTAACGACTTAATAGAAATTTGCCTTCAATTGATGTTCCAAAACGACAATGGACGTTTGATAACATTTTATTCAATTCTGCTATTTTAATTTTCTTCTTTTTCTCTTCTTTTTTTTCAACTTGGCGGAGTATGCGCTGAATCACTTCCAAGGAGGTTTATTTAGACTGTAGAGCTCTAGGAACTCAACTATTTGCAAAATTTATTTGTTTCGAAGAAAACATACTGCAAACTCCCCGTTATAGGTGTAAAAGAGATCTTAAGCGCACGATTTTCTCGTAACTGCGCCAACTGTAAACAGAAATATCTATTCGTAAATCAATATTAGGAACGATTTGGAAGTGCCATTATGTTTTCTGACGTGATGAAACATTTTCGTCGGAAAACGAAAATTGCAAAATAAGTCATATTTTTTTGGGTTTTTTGAGTTATTTTTTTCTATTTCAATAGATTTTCTCCGGCAAAAAAATTTTTTTTAGTTAATGCAAATGCTATTTTGATAAATATTTAAAAATCAATTCAAATAAATATTAATATTTTCATTTTTTTATTTATTTTTTTTTGAAAATTGTTCTGAAGTTTTGTTCTGTCAACAGTCACTTAACAAATGTAAGGTTGAGAAATCGGAGTAGTTTCCTTTCGGGCTGTCCATACCGACGAAATAATGATGGGCGGTAAGAAAAAAAGAAGGACGAGACGGAAGCTGTTGAAGACAGAGAGCAATGTAAAGGGTTCTTGTGGTCAGAAGCGCGTTGTTGCGGTTAAAACCCGTAACGCGTCACGTCGAAGCCGTAACCTCTTCTTAACCGCTCGTTCGGCGAATACGTTTGCTGACTACCCGATAGTAGCACGCATTTTTTATTTATAATACACTCGCTACGAAAACCGACAGCCAATTATTACTTCGCAGAACCGCAGAGCGCAACAATAATCCGCGCCGATATCTCGTCAATGCGCGCGAAATACGAGTTTGGCGTTCAACTAAATGCGCAGTCCAAAAATTGTTTACATATTTTTTTTTTTTTTTCGATAATCATATACTTACAACTTGTACAAAAAAGGGGCACTGGTTCCAAAAGTGCAAATAGATAATTTGAGAGAAATTGTTACGAGAAAAATGTGTCCGCGTGAAAAAAAGTATCTCGATGTTGATTTTCATTTAATTTATAAACTTTCACGAGTAAAAGAGAAAATTCTGACATTCAAATTGCAAATGTTTGAGCTGATAGAAATAATTTTCTCTCGATTGGAAAGCATCGGAATCAGTACAATGCAAGTATGTACTCTCAAGTTGAAAATTGAGAAAGAACGAAAACGATCAATTGATACGTCATATCGGTGGATTCTTCGAGTCTCAATTTTGCTTTTGCTCAATTGATTGAAAGGGCGGTATTTTTGCGATCGCGAGCGGCGTACGTGGTTCTTATTATTTATCGAAGTCTAATGTACACAGACAATTTCCTTGTCTCGAATCATTAATCTTCTTGTACTGAAACTGGCGTTCGCCTGGATCTGATATCGTGAAGTTGCAGCGTTTCTTAGACCTATAAATCAGTATCTTTCTCTATTACAAACCGCGGGGAACCCGCACGTGTAAAATATATCATTGCGACTAAAATTGATGTAATTTAACAATTAGACTCAGTACGCGCCACTCGGAACGAAATATTAACAAACGTCTGCGATTCTCGTACGCAATTCGACCGTTCATCTTATCCATCTGGTGCTCTCTTTTTGATGTCTCTATTTCGCACATTTGAATTATTCACCGTACAATTTCAATACCTTTTTTGTTTTGTAATAAATTAAAAATTAGTTATGAAATGTTTCTTTAACAAGGAAATAAAAAGAAAGAGAAGAAAAAGGAATGAAAGAATTTGTTCAACTTTTTCTTTTTGACCGAGTTGAAAATTAAAATTCAATAAAAGTGATCCAAAAAGAAATGAAATAAAGTGGACGATTAATTAAAAGAATAGCATATAAATATGTATTCGTGACATTACTGGTATGTAAAGAAACGATGGTAGATAAGGATCTCGCGTAGGTCGTAGAAGCGAAGGGCTACTCGGCAAAATTGCAAAAGCATACCAAAGTGCAATTATTCAGTAGCGATAAGAGCTCGGCAAAAGATAACGCCGTGTTTCTTCTATCGATAATCTGCATTTCCTGCGCGTTTTGTGGAGCTACCTTCTGCTGCCATCTGTGGCCGGAGCATAGCCAACGCGGTATGTCCTGTTCATTCCTCAACCCGGCGGATAAAGCTGTTCCCAAGCAATTAGCACTTGCTTTTTCTTCCATATTTTTTTGTCGTTTCAGCAATTGCTTCGATCACAAGAAAGAAATTATGAAAAGTAAACATCCTATAATTATGTGTAATAATCTTAATTAAGCGTAAAGATGTTTCGATCTGTTGCAACTGTAAATCTATTTATTATTTGAACGAACTAATTTCACATCGTAACGAGCTAATTTGAAAAAAAAAAAAAATTAATGATGCAAAAAGAAAAACAAAACAAGTGAAAAAATTGATTGTCATTTTTTGTTCACTTTATCTTCATAAATCGATTATAGGGTTAGTTTTTTGTATATTCGAATCAAGATATTATTTGCAACCGAACGAATCATATGATTGCTCGGAAATGATAAAATCATCCCTCATAATCGAGCAGAACACTCTCATCAAAGCGCGCAGAGTTGGCGCATCCGACATGCGTGAAAAGGAAAGCGCTTTTTCGGAAGACACAGGTTGAAAGTGAGAATCACGTCGAAGCCGCTGTAAATTGGAAATTTTTACGAAGACTGCTTTCGGCGTTTTAAGGCTAAACGCGCCGTGACGAGGTTAATTGCCATGTCCCACCCTTGAACATTCTCTGTGACCGCGGCGTGCAGCTAGCATGACTTTGAAATCGAGCAGTTTCAACGATACGCTAACCTAACGCTGATCCCGTTGAGGTGCCGACAAATCACGCGAAATTATTGTCTACTTCATCTTGTCACACAATTACAAATTTTGCGCAGTCACCCATCCAATGATCAAAACGATCAAAAATTCAAAATTTTCAAAATTGGTTCAAAATTATAAAATATTACACAGAAAATTCTTGAGTTAAAATCTTCTTTTCTTTTTATTTCAGAATTATTTTGGTTGGTGGAATTCACGAAAAAGATTTTGGAATTTAAAAATACATTTGGCGCAGTGGATAAGATGGCTTTGCCTTCATGGGGCGCGGGTTCGATTCTCAGTTAAAACTTTTTTTTATCGCAGCTTTTTTAACACTGACTAAATAAATTATAAGACAACATTACGCTTTTTGTTTGAATAAGAAGTTGAATGGGGTAGTTTGATTTAGGTACAGTTGATGTGAATATTTGAAAGATCAAAATCCAAATGACGTGGCAACTTTTGTACTTTGGCATGGTGTATCAAAAGCCACGCGACCAAATTATTGGGCGCGGTATAATTATGGTGATTGTCGTGGCATACCAATGCCGGGGCAACCTTGAGGGTATGACGAATAGAGTGCGTTATCCGCGCGGCTTTGCGCTTGAGTTTGGGTTTGGCGGGGCCAAGGGACAAAGTGGTGCGCGGCCTGAAGGGGTGGCAGATTGATCCGTCACGGAGCGCGAACACAATCACCCCCATTAGACATTATGTGCCTCCCGGCCACGCACACGTACCAATTCACATTCAGCCAGGTAGCAGCGTGCAGAGCACCGAAATGCATCCACTCGTAGTTACCGGGACCTGAGCTATGATACTTGCTCTGATCTACCGTAATGCCAACATCACGCTACAATAAGTCCGCATTTGTACTGCAGTTACACCTTTAATCATTGAGTCTTAAACCAAATTTAACAACATTCTATTCAAATCGCATTTTTAATCTCATATCACCAATTTTTTTGCAAAATTTTAATCAAGATTCAAAAGACCCATACGAACGATAAGTTTTGAACGTTATGAAAAGCTTTTTTTTTTAAAAAGCGAGTACTTGTAGTTGGTGAATTTGAATTTTCGATTTACCCCAAAAATAAAATCAATGGGACGGAAGAAAAATGGAGATTTATCGTCGCAGGGATTTGGTTAATTAGCGTGTGCGTGTTGTCACGCAACGCTCGGTAAGGAGCAGATAGAGCGAGCTGAAATTAGTATTTCAAACGTGAACAGACATAACAAAAATGTCTTGTAAAACATCCAGTCGGACATGGTGTAGGGAGATTGTAAAGAAAATGTTGCACAGTGTTGGCATTTACGCGCCTCGTGCGCACACCTTCAGCGATTCGACGGAATTCGCGCTCGAATGCGAAACGAAGCGATATGTAACGCGTGCGGCGACACGGAGTGCTGCTCACCATTTCCCGCGGCTGCCGAAGCCACCCACGACGCGCGACGCTCGTTTGTCATCCGACAAATAGCTCTCTCCGAGTGGCCTGTGCAACGCGTGTGTTTCGCGTCGCTTCTTTCTTCCAGCCTCTTACTCAGCCTGCGCGACTTCTGTATCTGCTATATTTTATTTTTTTACTCATCATCCTTCTTTTCCTTCTTCATCGCCACTTAATACACGTGCACCTAACTGCTAGCCACCGACGGATTATTATTATCCGCGCGCCGCTTTCGCACATCTTATCCGTCGTCGATGGCATCGCGATAATTCGAGAGAACGAACATCTATCCGGCCTCTATAATTGACTCGCAAATTCAACGAATTACCTCTTTTAGATATTTTCATACAAACCGATATCTACCCATACGTGGCAATATATAAATTATATGAACAACATTGTGATTTCATTCAAGAGCAAGAAAGAAAATTGGTGAGACATTTTTTATATTCACTTGACTTTTACGTCTGACCAAATTTAAACTGTTTTCAGGTTGGCACAGACAAATGGTGTTACGTTCAGAATTAAGGGTAACACTGTGCCACCCCATTATTAACTTAACCAGCTGCACGAGCAACAGTTTGATTGTACAGGTCTCCACTAATGATTAATAATGACACTTGACTGATTTTTTTTATGTTTTATTTTGCATAAGTACATAAAGGAACATGTTTTTACAATAATCCGCAAATGACTCATTGAAACATTCAGTATTTTTAATTTTCAACTTAAAATTTCTAGAATAAATGTGAAAATTTTGTTACTTTATTATTTAGTTTGAAATGAATGAAAATCGACAGGACAGTTTTAGGAGAAATTGAAAAGTGGTTCTGGAATGCTTGCATACCTTAACTAAGAATATACGAAAAATAAGTGACACATGTTCCGGGTTGTTAAATTTTCAAATGAGCTGAAAGCCTGGGACATCGACGTAGCGAAGGAAAAGCGCGGGAAAAACACAATGCACTCAAAGCGAAAAGGAAAAGATGATTTGAAAGAGCACTAATGGTCAGGGGTGTAGTGTGTGGCTTTTTTTTCTCTCCCTTCTCTCCCCCTCAAGTGGATGCCTAAGAAGTTTATTATTCGGCGTGTTGGAGGATACGAGAGAAGCCATTAAGGGCGGAGCGAGGGACCCGATCGTGTTAGGAAAGCAAGCAAAGTGTTGCCAATGCGGGGCGAGTAGCGAGAGCTTCGAGATGGTGGAAAAATTTGGGGATAATGTGGCAAGAGATTATTGGAGGACGGGAAACAGGAAGATGAGATAAAGATGAGGGTACAGAAGTGGCAGAGGAGACGACAGAGAGAAGGATTTTGTGCTCGGGGGTTGGAGACGAGATGAATAAATAAGAGGGTTTTGAAAGGCACTCGCGGTCGCTCGAAAGGTTATTATGTAGCGTCATGCGATGATGTATCCGCGTTGGTTCAGATTGTCTCCACGAGATGGGACCACCGACCGTGAAATATGCACCAACCCCACCGAAATCCCCGAAGGACTCATGCCCTTATTCATGACGGTATCACCACCTTGAGATACCGCTCGTCTACCTTTTTTTCTCCTAACCGTGAATAGAAACACATTTTACATCATCTTTGAGAACAAAATCTCATCAATGAAAGGAGAAACTAAAAAAGAACCTCATGCGACGCTTTTCAAAACCCTTTCAACGAAATTTGAATGGAATTTGATGGAAAAAATATTTACCATAAAACAACATTCATTTCGAATTAGGATGCAATAGGGGTTAAATTTGTCCCGATGCGATTTATAATAAATTGCTTAATCGTGGGCACTTGGAATCAAAACTGAACTTTAGAAGGAGGGGCACGAATGATTTGTGGAAAATATTGGGGTAAGCGTATTTTTCGGCGTTGTAATAATTTTCATATAGACGATCACACGAACGGGACATACATCATTAGGGCCTGGTGTCACGTGGCAGCACGTGCCTGTTCCACAACAGCCACTCACTTCTTAATGCGACTGTGTAACACTGGGGTTTGTGTGTCTCGATCTTCCCACCCACCGCTAAAAACCACTCAACTGCGTCTTCTTGTCACGTAACCCTTCTTTGGAACATTACCAGAAAGTCATTCGCCGTAAAATAGCAATACATAACCACGAGTTATATCCATTTTTGTTTTACTTGCTAATTTTGCATCTTTTTTAAGGGGGTAGTCCACTTTGAAATTCAAAAAAAATTTTATTTCAGAAATTTTCAAGATTTTTGTTTTGGTAACTGTACAAACGGTTGATTTCGTTTTTAATATTATTTTACAACCATTGAGCTTGAATTTAAATTTTTTTTAAATTAAAAAATGTGACTCTTGAAACTATAATCATATATAAACAAGAGAGATAGAGAGAGAGATAGAAAGAGAAGATCATAATCATATTACAGTGGCGTGGCCTTTAGTTCTCAGGAGAATAGCGTAGGGTTGAGTGTTTGACATTTAGCACGTCCCGCGGGATGGCGCATAGCTGGAAACTTTGTGTTTGACAGAATCTCGCAAGTCACAACAACATCCAAGATCAATGGGAAATCAGTTAGCGAGATAATAGGATACCTTTTTGAGTCAAAATGGTGTTCTCTGTGTTTGAGATATTCGTCGCAACCGAAAAGGCGCTTTTGCAATCACCATAAAGGCGAGCATTGAAAAATCATCCGGTGCCTCGCCAAGTTCGTTAGGGCGACGTTGTAAAGTTGCGCCGATCCAGACACACCGGTGGCGCACTAATTTCCGGGAGAAACATCGCGAAGCGTGGTGCGGACGATCTATCGCGGGGCGTCGCAATTTATTTTTGTATCAAGTGGATGTGTCTAACTAGTTTGTCCCGAAGAAAGTAAGGGGTCCCTTTCCCAAGATTAACGATACTTTAGTGCTGTTTTAAAGAGTCTTCCCCGCACCCACTTTCCACCAACTTGCCGTAGATCCGTTGTTCCCTGGGCTTTGCAATGCAGCCCTCGCACTTCAAGCCGAATCTCCAAGTTGTTTTCTGTAAAATAAAGCTTTTCTTATTCAGTCAGGATATACTTTTGCATTCAAACACCATTTCATCTTGAGTATCTAAGATTATTTTCAAAATCTCGACAAAAATTAAAAACAATTATTCCGTGAAATAATTGAAAGTTTAAAAGTTATTGTTTTTTAAATAAAAAAAAAGAGAAATTTAAGAATCTCTGTTTTGAAGATACATTCAACTGAGAATGGAAGAAAAAAAGAGGAATGAATTATTAACAATATAAGAGTAATTTCGAAGATAAATTGAGTCGTATCAAATTGTGCATTTGACGAAAAAAGTAAGAGGAGTATCAAAAAAAGCAGCGGGTAAAAGAAAATGATACAGAGTGCGATCAAGTACGTGGGAGCGTGAAAAGGGAAAAGGAGAGAAGCTGCGAGAGCAAGAGAGAGAGAACACGGCTGGTGAGAACCACCGAGGGTGCCGGGGGAGAGAGAGAAGGAATAAACGAGTTGCGATGAGGGCAGGGGCTTGAATTGATTGCTTTCATTACGCAAAAAAAGTCTCTCCCTTGCCGCGCGCGCGGCTACAGTATTTTTAACTTCTGCTGCGGTGGCGAATAAGTAAGTGCGCTATTTACATCAAATCTCATAAGTTATCGCGTTTTTGGCCACGATATTCCGCGAGCGAATCACGACAACAAGGACAAACTTGTTATGACTTTTTGATATCAGCAAAAATGATGTGTTTTTATTCCTCCGCAGATTATGAACCCTCTATTTTTCTGCAAATTAAAAGAATCTTCTTCAGCTCGTTAATTGCACTCTTTTTTCATCTCTCCAAGTTGAAATAACTGATCCTCTTGTTATTATTTGAAAATACCAGTTAAAAGAATGTACTGTGGAAATTTAAAACTAAAAATTTAAAAATGAATATTGAAAAATGAAAATTGAAAACATTTTGTTGTCCAAGTTGTCAATGTTTATCTGTTTTTTTATCTTTTTATATTATTTGTTTGAATTAATTTTTGATAGTCAGTCAAAAAATATTCGTTTCGGTGGCACGACGTTGGAACAGTCTATTTATATTCATGCAAGGTTAATGCTATGATGTATGGGTGTCGTGTAAATAAGTACAGATAACAAATGAAAAAGCGCGAAAAAGTCGATGGGGTGTAGTTGATTTTAATGAAACGTCTTTATAGAGTGAGATGATCTTCAATCATCTGTGTCATGGAAAAACGAGATTAATGTTGCGGTAGGACGGTGGATTAGACAGGATAGCAGGTTCGCCGGCAAATCACTGATTAGGCCAGGAGCATGAGGCTGCAGTGATCGATGCACGGGCAGGCTCATCTGCATCTGGCCGGTCGGTCCCTCACTCTCGAGGCCGCGCTAGATCACGGAACCCTCGATTTCGAGTGCAAATGCGTCTCACACCCGAGACCACTGGCTGCAATCATGTTGGGACATATTGCCCGTCAACGCGCCGGGAGTCGCTCGTTCGTTTACGCAAATGATATGCCAAAGTGTAATCTCGCAAGATCCTCCAGAGATTACCCGACTATCACGCAATAATGACAAACGACGTCGACGTCTCAGTCGGTAGCCCGACACCATATAACGCATCAATTATTTTTTTGTTTTTTTTTTCATCCCAACTCAAATCGTTCGCTGATCCCTTTTGTTCCACAACTTTTTGCAACCAGTTAATCGCGTTGCAAACTTTGCCCAGGCGCCGTAATAAATGATCCCGCAAAGTTATTAATGCTCAGTTTAGAGATAATTTTCTTATTAGCTGCACTTGATCATCTTTCAAAAGTCTTTCAGAACAAAAGTTTTTATTTTTCAATGAAAAAACAAAAATGAACAAAATCATCTTCATTTTTTTTTTTTTTTTTTTTTTTTTTTTTTTTTTTTTTTTTTTTTTTTTTTTTTTTTTTTTTTTTTTTTTTTTTTTTTTTTAGAATTTGATCCCAGCTTTTTCAATTACGTGCCGCGTTACCCCTTTTTTCATGTACCGCGATGCGTATATCCGAGCGAATATGACACAAACGGGACTGCAAATGAAAGAAACGCAGGCGCATGCAATCCCGAATGGAACGGTTATACAACACCGAAACTTTGTATATACGAATCTTAAAGTCACGCGTATCTAGTGTCAGCGCGGGGGGCTACACCTAGTTGGGAATGAAAGAAATGAAGTAACGAAAGAGAGGCGAAAGAGCCGAAGGAACTGGAATGTAAACCGGCCCGTGTGAGATTCGCGGCCCGGCGACGGTCCCACCGACGCCAATGCTCCGACCGCACCTTCCGGACACTCCGAGTGATCCATCCGATGCAACGACAGCGAGCAACAGTATGCATCCCCTCCCCCACGTTCTTTCTCTTGGAACGCAATCTTGGACCTTCCCACCTCGTGCGTATTTCTGTCACCCCTCACCGACAGCTTTATCTCTCGGCATAATCAGTTTCGTAATTAGCCGCACCGAATATACACTTAACTTCAACGGGTTTCGATGTTATCGCTTGTGCCGAGCTTTGTGTCTTCCAACCGACAGTGATTGCGAACTTTGACTCACCTCTTCCGAATCAGCTTTGGATGTCTGTTACGTACCTCCATGTTGTTCATAACGGGCCCTCATTATCTTGGTGGTAATTATACCCATTTCTTTTCTACAAATTAAAACAGTTGATGAACAAAATATACGATCCATATGTTCACATATAAGTTATATGGATACCAATATTGGTTTAAGGTCTAAGTTTACTTCAACTTTTTCAACTTTCAAATTGAAAGAAAAAAAAAGATGAAATTAAAAAGTGCCATCTGTAGAGTACAGAAACATTCTTACTACTTGTAACATTCACTTACAAATTGAAAATGTCTTGAAACCGATACCGAAAGTAGAAAACGGAAATTTAATCATACCCACGCAAGGCTTCTGGAACAAGCCTGTCAATGGGTCATAAAACAATTTCAATCTCCACCTTTTTCTCGGAGGATCATGTTTTGTTTTTTTGGTTTGTTTGTTTCTTTTTTCACGTGTTGAGGAGAGTCAAAGCACATCGGCAGCTTAATCTCGTTATTGGGAGTTGGTCAATCTCCTCCTCCAGGGCCCTCTGATCCAACGCCGCAAACAGAGTTGAAGTGAAATCATGCCGAACGGGGGAAAAAGCGCGGTCGGCCGAGGCAAAGCTCGGGCGCTCGCCACCCTCGGGTTCATGAATAAGAACACGGGGCGCTGCGCTCTCTCTCTGTCTCTTAGCAGGGCGCTACGTGATTTCGCGCGGGACTCTTGGCGGTAGACCAGCCGGTGAACGTTTATTTCGTAACCTTTACCACTCGGCGATGCCAATAACGACGTTATCTCGCGCGACGCCGACGTGGTTGCCGGGGCAACCCCCGACGTGGACGCCCCGATGTGCGACCACGTGAGCCGCGCGCGCCAACCGAGGGATGCTGGGCGGAGCCCCGCCTCGTGGGGATGAAAGCTCCATCCGAGGGGCGACAAGCCAAAAGTCACGTGCCACCATCAAACACTCTTCATGCCTGCTTCCGCGAGTCGCTGCGGCCCGAGGCAGCGCGACCACCGGCGCTCGAGAGTCTGATTTTGCGAACGTTACCTGACCCGGAGTTGCAACCGGGACGAGGAACATGCTTCAGGGCGACTGTTTCGGTGACCGCGAGTGCTGGCCCAGGGCCTTCCCCGAGTTGATTGTGTGGCCGAGTTTTTCGGCCACACTTTGTCGGCCACACTGAAACCAGTGCTCCGATTAACTCCAAGGCAGAAACTCGTCGATGGTTGAGAATCTTCTGACTCCATTGTTGGTGACAGATTTTGTTGTCCGGTGACGTGGGTTGTGGCCGCGGAAAAGGATGCACTTTTGGTTCCCTCGGTCCGGGCAAACTGAGAGGAACACGAGGGTTGAATTTTTCGGTGGGCTGATGGAGTGATGGGTTTTTGAAGTGAGTGATGCAGTGTAAGATGACGCGTGGGATTGTCAAAATGATGGTGCGAAGGAAGGAGCCACCCGTCGCGACGCATAAAGACGATCTCGATGACAGTTATTGTTTGGCGTCACCGTAGACGTGACCAGTAGGTGAAAAGTCAAAAGTTGGGACCGATCGGTGAGAGGTCTTTATCAGAGATCAATACGTGATCGCAGTCGACGGCACAGGCACCTGGATTCCCACAGCCGACGGCCGCCGGGCCGAGGGCTTTCGCGATGGACCTCAGCACTGCGTATCGATACAACCAAAATATGATGGAATATTATACGTGTAAGTTTTACATTGGATCCGGAATGAACTTAATAAACGATCAAAATTAAGGGATTTAATTTTGTTTTAATTTTCTCCTTCTTCTTCTTTTTTTGGATTTTGTCAACATTTCTAACGAGAGGTTCAAACGCGACTTTCAGATTGAAAAATGTTTCTTTTGAACAATCTTTTAGACAAAAATTATATAAGTATGAAAAGGCAGTTGAATTTTACATGAACTGAAATCAAAAAGCGGATCTAAAAAATGATATTTTTCATGACATTTTTCTTACTTTTTAATCTTAAATTTTCTCAATGTTGATAAAATTGAAACAATATCATTTTGGAAAGCATCAGTAACAGTAATAAATTCTTCTCAACTGTTTTAAATTAACTGTCTAAAATTAGAATTGATTATGAAAAAAAAAATGACACGAATTTCTATGACAATCAAGTTGATGTTGTTTTTTTTATAAAATCGCTTGTCCTCCAGATTCTTTTTCCATGGTGTACGATGACTATGGAGAAGAATAGGTGGAATATCGGTTAGTAAGGCGTCGATAAAAAAAAGGATGTTACATGATACACTATAGGTATCACTCCTATCACTCTAGAACTGCGATGAAAAAGCCTTGTAACATGTAAACAAGTGGTGTAACATTCGTCGAAGAAAAATTTTGATGGAACAATGAGTGAAGCGATACTCGGTAGATCCTAGGCGTTGATGCAAAAACTCGTGGCTGAACATAGCGGTACACTTGATTGAAGAAATGATGATTCCAGGCTGTGAAATAATAGTGAAAAAAAAATCTGTTACTAATTTTGGTCACTTGATCATTGAAAATTGTTTATATAAAATTTAAAAAAGTTCAAACTAAAAAATCAATTAATTTAAAAATTAAAATATCTATTTATTTAAATTATTTAAATTTAATTAAAATTTAATTTAAATTATTTAGTGTTTAAGTTATAAAAAAAAGCGTAAATTTGGTCTTGATTTTATGATTAGATTGAAATGAACGTTTTCCAAATATTCCACAAGTTACTGTGATAAATTTGTGCGGCAACTTATGAAGCGATGCAAAAATCTATTTATCGGCAATAAACCATAAGTAACGACGACAAAAACAGAGTCTAATATGAAAGCGCGTTGCATTTGGTAAAGTTTTGAATTTGCCAATTTTCGCGAACGATTTATTGGGCAGGCAAATAAGAAACATGGGCGAGATTACCGCGCGCATCACGGCGATTCGTTATTTTTATCGCCGAGCAATAACGCCCGGCTATATATTTATACAAGAATTTTTATGAACAATGCGCAAGTTCGTCGTGCCTCCGATATCGGGTCTCGATTTATTTCGGAGCAGCGGTAATAAAATCTTTCGCATTCGTGTTCGCCTCGGCGCAATACATAATACGAGCGTAATGCAATATACGAACAAAGCCGTGGGAGAGAAATATCGAATATCTATTGGAACCCTATATCAAACTTCTTGGCTCCTGACAGACGCGGATACCTATACACGTCACTGCAACGTTGTTGTCATTGCTTGCGAATCACCAGTGACATACCGCAGCTCCCTTCCGGACTCTGTCCAATCTCTTAGTCAGCCTTCTGATGTATGCGAATATCAAAAACCTATCAAATCCGATTCCAACCAATATTAAAATGATCAAACTAAAAAATGTTTAACAACTTGAAATAATTTATCAAATTCACCGCATACCCCAGAAATAAAAGTGATTCCAAAATACAAACAATGATTCATAACTAGTAACGTCTTATTTTTTTCAATTAAATTAACTGTTTTTAAATGATTATATGAACTGATTTTAAATGAGCAATCTTCGTTTGAGTTAGATGATTTTTGTAAATAAACAAAAACAAATGGTTTATTTTGATGTGAAATGTTGTAACATCATAATGGGTTTTGGGGTTTGGGTGTGCATGTAACAAACCGAACATGGAGTCTCCGTAGAAATTCAGATTTGTGGAGCGCACTGTACCACTTGGAGCCCTCGTATAGTTGTGGTCAGCAGGCGTGACGGTCCGTAGGGTAGCGACAGTGCACAGCTCTCTCGCAGTTTATGCCATCCAACTACTCCTCCTCTCTGAACTACCGGTCGCATTACGGAGAGCGCGACCATAAACACGAGGCGAATTGATTTGCTACCGGAAGTGCGTATCGTATCTAGTAATGATCGCATGAGCGCAATCGTCATCCCACGACGTTAGTGCAAACTCGTCAGCAACGCATCGGTCATAAAAATTGTCACATAAATATAGTCCTCTTGATATCCATAGCTATCAAAATTCATCGTTTTTTGTTTCCTAGAAATAACCTATATTTCCCAAAATTATTTTTCATTTACCAAAAACAAACAAAAAGAGTTTATATAAAGTGTTATAAATTATACAAATGAATTATAAAAAATAATACGTATAATAATTATAAAGCCGAATCTAAAAATTGAAAAAATTAAAAATCTTGTGATTTATAAATGCAGATTTTGCATCCTGCAAAAATTTGGGTGCAAAGTGCATCCTGCAGTTTATTATCGTTAAGTTGTTATTCAAACAAGAGGAGAAAAAAAAGAGCAAAAAATGTATGATCTGGCAATTGCGAAGGGGAATAATTAGATGAATTTGGTGACTGCGAGAGCATTGTTACGCGGGAGAAAGATGTAAGCAGTTAAGTTTAAGTTGGAGTGGCCCTTGTCAAGGGTGCGAACGGTGATCATTGAATTGATGATGCACTGGTACGAAAAGAGAGACATATGTCGGGCGCACGGGGACCCCCATTACGATATTGGGACGCAGCCTTGGCCTGTTAGGCGATTTTAATGCGCGAATTACGATTGAACGCGTTTGCTTGCTCCTGCGAAACAGACCACGAATGATTCAATAAAATACGCTCGCTCGGCAGAAACGCTACCAGATGCCCTGAAAAACAGCCAGCGTCCAACATTTCTCTAATTCAGCTACAGTTTTAGGGGATGGAGCACAGACACGCGTATACTTTTTTTTTTGCATAAGCCCGAAGCCTCCAATTTTATCGTCCTTTGGATTTTAATCTGACAAAAAATATCTTTACTTTTTTTCTGAGATCAAATTTCAAGAAACATTTAATTTAATTAAGATTTGTTTGCACAAAATTTTTGTAAACATTTTCATGTTTTTTTTTTTTTTTTTTTTTTCATTGAAATCAAGCCTTGTAATGACTATTTTCCAATCTGAATTTAATTTGAAACCTTTCTTCATTTGTTTTAAATTTTCTCTAACAATTCGTATATTTTATTTGCAAAAAAAATGTATTTAAAAATAAAAACATTACTAAGTTGTTGATTCACATTCGCATTTTCCTGGCAAAAAAATATGAATGACAAAAGCTGCGAGACCGAAGGAAAAAAAGATAACAATAGCACAGTGTTGACATAACACTCAAAACGTTTCTATCTAAAATCTTATGCTTGGCAACGGTGTGTAATGATGAGCTCAACCTTACGTAATGACAGGTTACCGAGCATACGCGAAGATCAATCTTGCCGGCTCTAAAAACAGCGATACACAACCCACAACAATTAACAGATCTTTATTCATGCTTGGGATTTATCCGAACAGAAATATATAATTCAACTTTGTTTTTCTACAGCGGTAATGAGTCACGTTAAAATTACATCTGTCTACAACACATTACTCACACGACAAGTGTGACAAATGGCAGTTGTTTTTTTTTACCGTTGCACGAATCTAAAAATTATCATAATTTTATTTCGAAACTCTCTGTTCTTTATGATTTTTCCCCAGAGGTCATTTATAATAAAGCTATTTCCGAGAGAGAATTGCACCCTTTGAATAGAAATCCACAGATGCATTAAAATATAGATGACCGTTCGTCGTGGAGGGTCGAGATCGGCAGCTTTTTTGTTGTCGATTTGGTGGCCCTCAAAAGAAAAGTTGTCGCCGGACTAATGTTATCGATTTCTATTTGCAGGCCATGGGGGAGTGAACCAGCTCGGCGGCGTCTTCGTAAACGGACGGCCCTTGCCGGATGTTGTGAGGCAGAGGATCGTCGAGCTAGCGCACAGCGGAGTCCGACCGTGTGACATTTCCAGGCAACTCAGGGTATCTCACGGCTGTGTATCCAAGATATTGTCGAGGTAAGTGCCACCGAGCCGACGATGCCGACGTTTCTCACCTCGCGGCGCACTTGACAATGCCGCCTTTTGTCAACTCACAGACCATTGCATTATTTCCTTTCGCGCCTAATGCTTATTCTCGTTCTCATGTTTCGACGCACGTCCAAATTATAAAGTTACCATTCAACGTAAACAATTTTTATCTATTTTTTAAATTTTGTATTTTTTTGCAACAAATTTTCTGCAACAAAACTAACTCGATGGTATAATTAAACGAAAAATATTGACAGTCAACTGTCAAGTTCCAATTTTTGAGACAATTTAAAAAATTGAAAGAAAGAGGGAACAATTTTTTTTGTACGTTTTGAATCGGAGTAAACATTTTCAAGTGCGAAATCGAGTTGGCTAACAGCGGATGAATTACGGCTTTTCACAACAGGCGCTCGTAAAACGCTCGGGAAGATGAAGAAGAAGAAAAAAAGGACGATAAAACCACGAGGAAAGAAAGTACGAAAGGAAGATGAAAATCATTTATTCTTAGAATGGGATGATTTAATTAAAGACTCTGTCAGGGTCCGAGGGAAGGACGAGGGTACGTAGACAAGAGAGATGACGAAAGCAGCAGGGACACCGCGCAGACCGGAAGGAAGGTTATGGCTAGAACTGACGACGCGATGCGGTTTTCATGTTTTTTTTTTCTTCCATTGCGCGCTCCCTTCGTCCTTACGCTCGGCCTCGTGCCGCCTTGTTGGCTAAAATATCATCCATATCGTTCATTTTACCGTTGCGAATATCATTGTCATAGCCAGGACGCTCGCATAATGCGCGCCGAGTTATTTACTGGTGTGGATCCCTCACGTTCGACGATACAATCTCTTTTTGAATAGACAAACATTCTTTTTTTCTCGTCTCATAATAAAGTTGGGTTTGAAAACAAAATCGATTGATAAAATTGTCCGTATAAATGTTGACTAGAAAAAAGAAACAATGAGTGAAAATTACATCTGGAAAAACTAAATTTAATCTTTCATCTGATAAATAAATTGTTTTTAGAAAATTAATATATTTTTAATAAATAATTTGAATCATTATAAACAAATTTAGTGTCATATTCAACCCCGTGACACTCTTACCCAAAAGACTGTACTTGAAAAAAAGGTATCAAAAATTAAAAAAAAATTGGATAAGAGATGAGAGCAAGGGAATATTTTTTAACTTTGAGAGGCGTCTGGTGTAACGACATTAGTCACCCGCAACCTCGACCCGCGTCACACAAAGGCAAGATTGAGCGCGGAACCGCGTGACAGGTCAGTAAATGCGATTCCTCTTGCATAAGCGCGCATCTGGAGGGACCGTCGAAAAAACGACACGGCGCGAACAGACAATTTGAGTATCACATCAATCGTGCGTTGTTCCGGGAACACTTTGTAACTCGCACGTACTCGCGACTGAAAACTATAAATACAGCCAACTTTTCGGAAGATGCGCAACGGGTTCAAAGCTCCGGGGCCGCTGATCTTTGTCGATCGCCCAGCGGAACGGGCTTTAACAGCTTTCAGGAAGCTACGGCGGCGCGGTTCGATCGTCGGTTGTCTCATTTGTGCATTGAAACGGCGCAGAATGACGACCTCTTATGTCAGCTTTTGACGTATCGCTTGGCACGATCGTCCGCCGGTGCAGAATCACGCTAAATTGAACCCGACACCCTTCCCCCTTTCTTCGCGACACCAAATCAGTTGAAATATCGTGCATCCTAATGGTCATTTCATGGCGTTAAAGAAGGGATGCCCCGAGAGGGGACGTGAAAAACGTCCGCGCACTTGCCATGTGTCGAAAACCCGATGGGGCTAAAGATGTAATCGACCGAATTTTTCGAGTCGCGTAATTCGATTCGTTGATTCTTTTCATTGATAAAGTTGTAACAGGTTAGCGTACACATGTTGACGGTCCACTTTTTTTTCATCCCTTAACACACCCACCATCATGAATCATAAATCATGCAAATTTACAAATTCAATTTAATTTACTTTTATATTGTAAATTAAAATTTTTCATAGAACAAAAATTATATCAGGGGAATTAGGGGATAAAATAAAAAAAAATGAATAAAGAAGATGAATTTTTGTTTTCTTTTAAATGGGGGGTGATGAAAAATAGTGAGGTTGATTTGCGCACTTGAAAATGTTTCGACTTATTGCAATCATTTCTCTTTTGCGTGTGTCGTATAATGAAAGCACCGTGCGCAGACCCGCATTCATCAAGGCGGAGCCACAACCGAGCTATTATTGCCGGGGTTGGTGGTAATTGAATCGAAGCACGAGCGAAGATATTATTTAACTAATTAAGCACAAAGGGGTTTTCACATTCGGTCCACGGAGATAACAATCGAGCGCGCCAACGAAAGTCTTCGCGGAGATGCTTCGTCGCGAATAATCGCACGTTGATCGCGGAGCGTTTCGTAAACTCTGATATTTTTGTTTTGGCACTGATGATTTTGCTTGCAAATTGGCAGCGGATCTTTCAGAGTCAAGCTGAGCGCTCGGAGAATTATGCGTCCCATTTGTTTTGTGCTATTTGGAGTCTGCAATTGTAGAACTCAGATGTCTAAAATAAAAAAAAAAAATAAAAAGAATTGAAAATAAGAAAAAAAAATTGAAATTGAGACGAGACGTTGAATGTTAATCTTTCAATTTTTGTTTGTTTACAGATATTATGAGACGGGGAGTTTCAAAGCCGGCGTCATAGGAGGTTCAAAACCAAAAGTAGCGACGCCACCAGTCGTAGAGGCAATCGCGAATTACAAGAGGGATAATCCGACGATGTTCGCTTGGGAAATTAGGGACAGGTTGTTAGCTGAAGGCATCTGCTCGCAAGACAATGTGCCATCGGTGTCGTCCATTAATCGGTAAGTGTAAAATGAAAAAAAAAAAATTTCGCGCCCAAATCCTCCCCAGAATCCATCGGCTGAGTTCGAACGTCATCCAAGTGCTAATAACAGTGATCATTCTAACCGAGGAGACTAATGGAGGCTGCTCACTTCGTGCCCATTAAACTCAATTTCATTAAACGCAAAGGGGAGAAGCAAAGTGATTATAGGTGGTAGATAAGCAAGAGATAAAGCCCTAAGTAGCGACTGATTAAATCTCAGGACATATGTGAACAGATCAATGGGACCTGCTCCCCGGCTTGTCCTTTTCCAACTCACACTTATCGAGCACCGATGAGCCGGGCCTGTGCGGTGCTGATCCGCTGTAATACCCTCCCAGGAGACCGACGTCCTTCTCGACTCTTTATTCCAGCCCCTTGTACTCTCGTTCCTCGTCCAATGTAAAAACACTTGAATTAATCGCCCGACTCCCAGGGGAACCTGCGAAAGGTCAACAGAATCCCACTCCTTCAACTTTTTTTTCTTCCACTGCCAAACATATGTCGCGAGTTGTTATTTGATGTCGCAGAAACTTGTAATAGTAATCATCCTTATTATCAACAAACATGTACTTTTCAGATTATTTTAATATGAATAAAACAATAAATGATTTAAGAACATTGTATTAAAAAAGATGTTTGTTTAAATTTGTTATTTGGAAAATTCGAACTGGTTGTTTGAAAATGGTTTCGTCGGTTCAACAGTGTTACTGTGAGGGTATACATGCGGAAGTCGAAGGTCCTCTTTCCATATGTCTGGCACTGCGACCAAGGGTGGCTTGTTGCTTGAGCAACTCCTCCACACGGCGCCACTTTTCTCTCTTTCCGTAGCCACAGTTTCTGTCTCCGTTTGTCCCTTTTCTTCAAGCCAGGCCTCGATGCTAAGTATTGATCTAAAATCCAGAGAGCAGATCGGCTGGAAAAGCATAGCCGAGGGATACTTACCATACCCTCATCCGATTGCAGGGATTTCGCACCTCACTTTTCAACGATTTGAACCTGCAACTCGATCGGAACGTTCTGATGTTCGGTCGCCGTTGCACTCTCAGCCAAATTGTATCACGAAAATTTGTCAACTTCCAATGTCCTCAAAAACAAAAAAAATAATAAAAAGTAAAAAAAAAAAAAAAGTAAAGATGATTTTCTGAAAAACAAAAGTATGGTAATTTCTTGTCGCTGATCTTAGTCTGATGGTTTCGATTATTTTCAAGATCCTCGCCGCTGCGGTCGTGTATCCAACGATCTTAAATATTGCTCTTCCGGCTGGGTTTTTTTTTCAGCGCGCGATATCCACGATGTCTCCGGCTGATACGCCCGGGATTTCTTTCCATTATGAGCGTGTCCCGCTTTTTCTGTCCGCGACTTTAGCTTTCGGAAAAGTAATGACACAGCTGATATAATGTACCGTTCTGGTTTGCCGGGTAGGGCGCTTCGGAATAAGGTGGTCGGTGTCGCAAAAACGCTCGAGCAGCGACAAAACAATGGAGTGGCTCGGCGAAAAATAACAGTTACGTATCCTGTGTGATGCCAGTCCGGGTTGAGGGCTGCTGAAAAACATGCGAACGATGACGAAGATCGGCCATTAACGGTGGCCCTTTTTTTATCGGCCCTGATTTCATTTCCTCCGTTTTTGAAATGGCACACCGAGTTAAAATTTTCACATCTTATTTTGATCTAAAGAAACAAAATGGTTAGCTTGTTTCTAAATATAACTTGAAAGCAATATAATCATATGTTCATTTTTCTAATCACCCTTGAAATTGAATATCAATTGCAATAAATTTTGACGCTTCTTTGAAAGCAATTCTCAAAACAGTTTTTTATATTTGCCAAGGAAATAATAATTAAAGAAATTTTCTATGACATAGTTTATATAGATTTAAGAAAGGATTAACATTTCATTATGTTTTTTTTTAAATTTCTTGAAAAAGAAATTTAGTTTTTCTTTTTGAATGGCACTTTTTTTGGAACAGTACTTTTTCATTTTGGAATGTCATTTTGTTTCTCATCCTGTCGATCGTTGCAAAAATGCTAAACCTGGAAAGAGATTGAAAGGGGTGGGGTGGGAGGGGGGGGGAGGAGGAAAGAAAGGAAATTGTAAGACAACAGGGCGAGGGTAAAAGAAAAGAGTAATATCACGACGTGAGATGCAGCGGGAAAGCTAAAGTTAGTGGTTGAGTCTGGAGGAAACAGAGGTACGGTGGATTTCGGGTGGAAATATTGATAGGCTCGGCTTTGGCTGCGGAGTCACGCTCGAGTAGACGAGGTCTATCTTACCGCGTACAAACACACCCTCGGCGAAGAAGCTTTGTGCGATGCGCGCAAGTGTGTACGTTTGTATAAAGTCGGCGCGCTTGACTCCACACGTACGTGCCTCAACACAACTTGGGATCCACTCTACTCTTCTTACTCAACTCTCAACGTAAAGTCTCAGGAGCGGATCGATAAGGAGCGAAGTTTGCCCGAGGGCTCGTGCCGGGTTCTCGCTCTCTCGCTTCCTTCGGCTTGACACAGCACCAACAATATGCACTCATGTTGCTGTCCTTGCGATTTATAAAGTCAACTCTTCCTCGGCCAGCCAAACCTTTTGGGATTACAATGTCACGAATGGGCATTGTGCGGATGACAAGCGTTTAATGAGACAAGCTGACAATTTTCTTTTCTCATTTGATGTAAATGTACTTTTGATATTCGGATCTCTCTGCTGCTGAAACATATTCAGTCGGTAGATAAATTCAGATTATGATACAGATTTGGTTTTTTTTTATTATTACTCAAGATAAGTTTGAAAGGTTTTGGAGATATCAAACAGGGACATAAATTTTGGCACGTTTTTGTTGTGATGTTTTGTTTAGGTGCGATTACGTAAGTACAGAAAATATTATATTACTTGTTCGGGAACATCGTGATTTGGATCATGATGTCGGACGAAAATAAAGCGTGAAGAAAAGGAGACAGTTGGTATGAAATCTGTCGCTCGTATAAACTCGTTCTTGTGAATTGTATCAATCTGTCATCGCGCGTAGGAGAGAGAGACGATATAAAGTCTGCCTGGTATCGGACGGGTCAATCTCTCGGATGCACAATAAGGGCGGCTCTCTCCATTACTTCCATATCATTTCGCACCCCAAGCAAACTAACTCGCAAGCTCCATATGGCTCCACCCGGCTCGGCTGAGAAGCGCACTCTAAGAAGCAGCCAATGACGGAGCCCGCTACTTTTGTGCCGCTCTTAGTATTCCGATGCCAACGCCACTTACATATCTCCCGGTTCATCTTTTGATTATTAAATTACATGCTCGTAAATATGTCCTGCCCACCAAAAACATTTATCCGCGCGCGCGAGAGACCCTTTTCCCGTAATTGTCTCCATCGAATCGACATCATTTTTTTATTCGTCTTTTTTCCCTACAATTACCATGATTTTATTTTCTTTCGGCAATTTTTTTACGTTATACAATTCTAAATTCAATCTGATTTAGAATCATGATTTTACGGATTTTAACTTTGATAATGTTATTTTTCTTAATTCAAATAAATAAAATACGTCTATTACATTTGGAAAAACAAATTTTTATGTTTTAAAATATTCAATTTAAGAAATTTTAAATAAAAACCAAAACGTCAATTGTTGAGAATCTCATCTAACTGATATATTTTAATTATCGCCAAAACCACCTTAGCAATGAGCAGATAATTTCCTGCCAAGTTCCATTCATCCTGAGTGAAGCACCAAAGTGGGCATATTTGATTAGACCGAATTGTCGTGTGTGTCCCAGATATGATTCAATTTTGAATGCACGTACCCAACAATATGGTGTTCCCTTACGGTGGGCTTCGTTAAAGCGGCCATATTTGTGTGTGCCTCCTCCCTTGCCTAGCATCTCAAGCGAAGGAAGCAAGTGAGTAAGCGAGCACAAGCAACCCTCGGGGAATCGCAAGAGGCGGAGGTTTCGCGAGTCTCTGCGGGAGACTCTGTCGTTGGCGGCGGCGCGTATCCATAACCGTCCTTTGTCTGGATAACGCAATTATTACCGCGTTTCATCATACTCTCCGGTCGAAATTAGCCTCAAATGAAGTTACAATTACGAACCTCTCGCTTGCCTGCCAGTCGCGCGTCCTCGTCCGCTCGGTTTGCCCTCTCGCTCGCTGCCTGACTGGGAGGAGTAGACCCGAGATTCGAAATCCGGGTTGCCGTGGAAACGTCAGAGGACAGACGGAACCGCGATGAAACCGGATGGTCGCGTACTCCAGCGGCCCCTAATGCGCGCCCCTTTGTTCCTCGGTTGCGCTACCGTTGCTCAATTTGCCCGGCGCGTATCTCTCCTCAAAATGCGTCGTTGAATTCAAAGAACGGCTTGACCTCATTGGTTATCGACGCAGCCTTCATTCCGACTTTTTTCCATACGACATCTTTTGCGATCTCCATCGATGCAATATGGATATCGACGACCAAGTTTTTTTTCTTTTGTGTGTGCATATCCTGCACTTTTTCTGTTGCTCTGAAACAAAGATCTTTTCAACTGAAATTGAACGCCAGAAATGAAATTTTAGAACAAAATAAAACTGATTTCAAACATTCAGACATTTGGGATTGTGGAAATAATCAAAATAAAACTATTGAGAGATATGAATAAATATGACTCTTTGATGAGATATGTTAGAACATTAAAAAATGACGTTTTGAAAAACAAAAAGAAAATGTTTTTCTTATCTTATTAATATTGAGAGTATTTTGGAATGTTCAACAAAGTAACTAAAGAGTTTTAACTTACAATTTTGACATGTCAACTTTGACAACATTAAAAAGTAAAATATTGTCAATTTTCCAAGTTTTTAGTATAAAATTTGAAGACAAAGTTTTTTTCAATTTATAAATAAAACTTTTGACGATTGATAAATAAATATTGCAAGTTGATTGCTGGATGTTACTGTCAATGACAATACATATTCGGATGAGCTTGCAAGCTTTGTAATTGGTTGCGGCGCAAATTGGCGATGTCAGCTGCCACAATTCATTCCGCGATGGTAACTGCCAGAATTTGCGGCGAGCCGCATGCATCCTCTGTAGTGGCAATTTACGATGCAGAGAGCGCATATTTTGTCCGCAACGGTAACGTGCTTTATTTGTTTGTTTTTCATCATTCATTAAGTTGGACAATTGTACACGATCATCGCCCCAAAAATCAGCTCTTCCAACCGGTTTCATTCAACATTTTCATTATCGCTTCAACCTTTTTACCCATTCGTCCTACAACAAATTACAAAACAGTAATATAACAGAAATCAAAGATAAAGAAAAACAGAAATGAAATATATTGAAATAAAATTTATAAAAATAAAATTCATTAAAAAATATGACTAAAAATAGTGATGAATGTATTTTCTCACTTGAATGAGAGAAATAAAATAGGAAAGATAAACGAAATGGGAAAACTATAACGGGAATCGCAATTGTTTCGCTAACGTGCAATGATAAGTCAATAATCGATTGTTGAAGGGGAGAAAACATTTAAGTTAATCATCAAACAGTTTGGATACTTGACCGTAAAACTTCCCAGGTCGGCGTGTACAAGGGAGGGAATCCGGAGAGGCTTCCATACAATAAATCCCGTGCTACATTGTGCTTAGGAGCGGTATCGTCGTGACTGTTGACTCGGCGGTGTATTGTTGGGAGCACACCTTTTGTGCCGGACACACTCATCACAAACAAACATTCGCACACCGGCGCAGAAAATGCACGCTCACATGCCCAACCAGCGAGCGTCGCACGGGCACAGTTAATATAGTCGTGTATGCGATGCTCGGCCAGCAGCTGCCGTTTGACAATACATTCTACGACCCCAGATATATAATAATATACTCGTCCTAGTCCGAGGGCACTTCATCAAACTGACTGCGATGCGACACTGGGGTGGGTCAGGATGAAACTCGGGCTGCTACCAGTGCACCGCTACACTTATTTTCGTGATGTATTTTGCAACTCCGCTTGCTACACCTATCCTTCTAATACCTTCATATATTTATCATTCTGATATATACACCAAAGGCATTAATGACGTAGCACAATCCCAGAGGGTGTCGTCATTTACATCTCAACTGTACATTCAAACTAGATGGATTAAGACACAACTTTCAAACAGATACACAAACGATTCATCTCAATTATTTAATTTCCAATTTTTCATTAATTTACTTGTTATTTTTATTATTTTTATTTTATTTATTTGTATTGAAATTTATAGAATAATATACATTATAAATTAATTCACAATTTTGTTCAAAAATTTGTCAGAGGAACTTGTTCAAAAGGATGGAAACAAGCGACGAAACATGATTCTTTGTATTTCGTACTCCCCTCTTCTGTACACTGATAATTATTGTTTACCAAAAGTTTATTAGATTACAAGTATATTTAACCGTAGCTAAGAAACTTGGCTGAACTTAACACTTTGTGTACCTATTGTTCCATAATTTCTTTTGTCTTGCCAAAGACTAGGATCAAGTGAGAGAGGCGCGCGTTACGAGAACGAACATCCTGCGAGGCAGAGGAATATCAAAATACACCTTTTCCTGACACGGTTCACGGAGGGAGGCTCACTGCGGCCGCACTCGTATTGTATCTTGATTTCGGCTTTTCGCAGTTTCGTCGCAGCCATGTTACGAGCGACACCTTGAGCATCTGCCGCTGTTCCACTAAATCCTCCAAGATCCCTTAATGCGCCACAACCTTTTGGAGGATGTGTGATCACATTAATATGACTCAACTTGAAGGGTTTCTGGTATAACAATCCTATTAAATTCAGCTAATCCTACTTTAGCTGGTGTTATAATTCGAATGAAAATGTCAACACGTTAAAACAGTCGCACCAAACTTTGAAAACAAAATGAAGGGAGAATGAATGAAATTAAATAAAAAAAAGTCCCGAGTAAAAGTTTGTCTGACAAAAAATGAAAAAAGATGTTCGTAATTAGTTGATAATTTTTATAATTCAAATGGAAAAATATCCTGGTTGGATTAGAAAACCGGAAGTTGGTTGGTGCTTCAGACGGGATACGTTAAAGTTAGTATAGAGGTAATTTGGGTATAAAGTTTTATTCGCAATAATTTAGTTCGGATAGAGGTGCTCCGGGAAGCGGGAACGTGGGTTATATATTTGATGGGATACTTGGCATAAAGTCGCGCATAAAAGTAATGCCAACATTAAAGTTTGTGGTTCTAGACCAGACCTCCTTTCTTCTCCGCTAGGCTCCCATCCAGCGATCGCATTATTCGCATACTAAGCCGCGTCGATTTCTACGCACGCCCCGGCCCAAAAACTTTCCGGATTACATATTTTTGTGGCATGTTTGCGAGGCGCGCTTCACTTGATAAATAAATCCGCCAATTTAACTTTTGTCATCAACTCCGCAGGGCGCTTTAAATTTTACCAGCCTCCATAAAGTGGATGTACATTTTATGTCTCCTTACTTTTATTCTTCATTCCAGATAATGGCTCATGTATCAAGCTCATGAGACAGCAGAGGAAAGAGAAGGGGGGGAAATTCTTGAGCCGACTTGGAATTTGGGGGTACTGATGGCGCGCAGTTTAGTTTTCGAGTGCCCGTTGGGGAACAATATGTTTGTACCATGGGACACATAGCTCCTTCCCACGTGGCGCCTCGCTTCGCTGATCCAATAATTTTGAACCTGTGCCTGATACCGAGGACTTTCACTCAATTATATTACTGCAAATTTGTTCCTCAAACCAATCTGTCCTTACTTAAAAAAAAAAAAATTAATCTCAGACGATTCTTCACTTGAATTTTCAAATCGACAACTGGTTCCGATGAAAAAAAAAAGAAGAAAAAACTTTCATTGAAGCTTCGGAAAGATTGTTGTAAAAGGCATTTTAACTTTATCGATGAACAGTTTGATTTATGCCGAAACTTTGAAAGTTCCAAAATTCTTGACGGTTCTACTCTAAGGTTTCGCTCGAATTTATGCCTCTCGACTTTTACGATAGGAGAGTGGAGAAAAGTATGATTTACCATGTTCAATTGTGCAAACTTGTTTCCAAAGTTTGATCTTACTCAACTGTCCTTTACAGTTGGCAGCGTCGATTAGGGCGAATTTCACGAAGACGAAAAGTTCGTCGAGGTAATGGTGGTTTTTATTTGTTCCGAGAGCTGTCGATGGTTACGGAAACACCGTTCGGTTTGAGAGGCGGGGCGATATTACATGTTGCGGTGCCTGTGATGGAATTAAGGCTACGGTCTTCGAAACCATCCGGCCTTGATAAGGATCGGTACTAATTGTTGGAAATTGGAAGGTGGCGAATGAAAGAGGGAACTTGGGCAACAGGTGTCATCTGATTGATCGTCGTCGCTCGGCAAGCCTCCCCCCGCGTGCGATTACCTAGACCGCAAACATATCCACGACAATGCGAGAGTCTACGTGTCGGTGCGATACGCCAACTGACCTGACACCAAATCATTTTTGCCCACCTGTCCGACCAGCCCCGATTCTACCTTTATCTAATCAATCATCATAGTCAACATTTAATGAACAACATGATAAACGAGGCGAAATTATACAAATCCCACTCGGATCCTATCGTTTTAGATCCTATCGCCCGTGACACGCTCCATGATTTCACGCACAATTTTATTTATCTTCGAGACCACAAAAATTCCATCAACAAAAAATCCGTAACACTTTTGTGTAATTGAAATATCATGATTTATAGTTTACAGTTCATTGATAACTGATTGACCGTTTTTTTGCCAATATTTTTCATGCCTTGTATTTTTTGTTTGAAAACAAAAAATAATAAAATAAATACAGCGCGCTATTAAAACTGGAATATTAATAAATAACGATATCTCGAAACGTGCCATACATCAAACTTGGTCTTAGAAATGGTAAGATATACCTGTCGTCTGTATCAATTACTTTGCAGATACTCTGAGCGTTACTATCAATCTCGGCGTGTACTCGAGTTAACTCCAAGATTAACTCCAATTCCACGCTCCGAATGAATGCGTGAAAAATGGTGCCTCATCTCGCTCGCCTGTTGAATTGCAGTTGAAAAGCGCCGGGAACGTTCGACATTTTTGACAAAGCGCGTCCTTAATTACCATATTATTTATTTTCATTCCAATCAAGATACATGCGCGATTATGTAAGATATAATTACCCGCCCAATCATCATTTAAAATGGTACAGAAACAACAAGTACCAACATTTATCAACGAGAAAATATATCGGTTATCGTTACTCACTTGCTGAGCTGAATTTATTTACGATAACTGATTTTAAATGAATGTTTCCGTTTCTTTTGCTTTTTCATTTTCTGTTAAAAATAACCCATTTTTTGTCAAACGGTAAAATGAACCGACTTTCTAGTATTTGTTGATTTTGCAATAAAAATGTTTTCCATTTTTGCAATAACAATAACATTGAAAAATATTTAAATAGAAGAAGGGATGAAAAAATGATTTTTGGAAGTGATGTATAAACGCATCAGTGGCAACAAATGAGATAGAATTTCAATAGAACAAATGTCAGTTGTAGAAAAATGATATGAAATGATAGCCAGTAAATAATATTGAGACCAGCATTGATAAAAGTATAAGTTTATAACTTGTGAAACATATATCGATCATATTTCTTCGTTCTCAGGATCGTGAGGAACAAGGCTGCGGAGAAGGCGAAGCACGCGCACCAGCAACAGCAGGCGCAGCAACAGCAAGGCCAGCAGCAAGGTCAGCCCGGCTCAGGTAGCTCGGTATCGGTGATCGCCCATGCTCCCGCGACTGCCGCCGGTCACCCGGCCGCTACCGCGCCCAATGCCTACAGCATCAGCGGAATCCTGGGAATCCCGGCGCACCATCAAGATCCCAACGGCAACAGCATCAAAAGAAAACGAACCGACGACGGTGAGAGAGCCCGCGCTCATTCTACACACTCATCATTCGCTCGATCCTGCGCGTCATCAATCTCAAAAGCTCGCCGTTCTCGATCCGCAAGATAATATTTACAAGCCCGAGTTTTATATCAGCGGTACAGCGCGCGGTTTGCCGCGTGAGCTTCGAATTTATACGTTCAATTAGTTCGCGTCCAGTTGAATCGTCCGAGGTTCGAGAGAATGCGGTCTTTGAGATTGAAAAAAATTTAAATTGTTGAACCGATTATAATGTCTGAGATAAAGAGTCTATTTGAATCGATGGAAAAAAGTGCCCATCTTGGTATTTTTCATTTGTTGTTTTTTTTTTGTTCACACGCGAGATGTTAATGGGTGATATTAATTTCTAAGAGGAATAATAAACCGTGCCTTGCGTGGTTAATCGAATCGGTCACGTGGGGAGGAAGAAAATGAATCGGGATCGAATACACAAATTCATACTTCGCAGGGTTATCAGTCAAACGGAGCGCAGCACGTGACTCCATTCAGTGGACTGTCATTGCGTGAAAAACCGCCGGCAAAAATATTCGAGCCACGTGGCCTCTTTGTCGAGGTAGAGTGGAGGAAAAAAAAGTTGGCTTTTTCCTCCTTTCTCGTCTCCCGTGATTTCGTTGCACGAAATATGGCCGGCTAACGCAGTTGGGCTCTCAATTTGGTTTGTTGCTTCGGCACACGAACATGATTATAATTATGCCGTCGCAACCGCAGAGTCAAACATCAATCGGCTCTTTCCTGTCGTGCGTGTACAGTCACTGCGACCGGACAAATGGGGTAATCCGATACAATTTGATTATGCAGCGTAATATGTAGCCGCAAAGTGGTGCTGCATTCGCGGCTGAATCGCTCAGCATTTGCGGCGCTCCCGCTCCGTATTTGATTATGAACTTCACGGACCGAGAGCCGCTTCTAACGAAACCGACCCCCTTTCCCAACGGGCACCCGCGGCTCTTTTCCACCGGCTCTTTTCTAATTACCAATGCTAATAGACCATCGCGACCAGAAACCCTGCCGGTTCTGTCACTGCCACTTTGACAAAAATAATATTTCACTTATATCAAGAAAACAATGTCAGCTTTTGAATTTCAGTATTTTGGTTTTCATCTTGTTGCTTAGAATTTTTGTTAATTTTTATGTTCCACTCAACAATTTTGTTTCTTGGGGATATTCTTCTTGGGCCGAGAACTGCTTTTTTGATTGTAGTTTTTTGAATGAAAAAACATGAGAAAAGGTTGGGTTTTCCGTGATTGTTTTCCGTCGTAGAAAATTGTCAATGGCCTAATGTAACGACAAAGAAACGACGAATTAAACGTTCTTCTTGGATCGGATCGACAAACGCGCGTCTCGAGGGATGAATCGCAATCTATCTGGGCTGTTTGTTGTCGCATTACATCTGCGCGATCCTACCCCTACGTTGGATCTCCCGATCACCCCAGCACCGAAACTTTCGGGGAGCAGATTTATCCCTAAGCCCATTATTACCCGAGTATTGTATTGCTTAACATTGACTCAATTGCTTTCGAATAACGCCACGGGAAAGAACTGCTCTTTCAAGGATCCGTCGAATTATTTGATTTACTGCTCTTTCCAAGCCGGCCAGTGGCAACCGCTTTTCGTCACCTACTCAGTCCTCGATTTCATCTGAAGTTTCGTCATTTATTCGTTGGTTTTTTAATTTTTAATTTTCAATTTTTAACTTTTAACTTTTAACTTTAAAATTCAAATTTGAAATATGAATTTCAGAATTGAAATATAAATGAACAATTTTGAGATGATTGTAATTTAAAATAAAGTAATTTTAATTTTGGAATCATGAAGATTTGAATTGAATGGCAAATCGCAATGAAAGGAATGTTTGAACAATAAATGTTGTACTTGATCTAAGAGCAAATGGAAAATTGTATAACGTACAAACAAGTCCGAGGGAGGAGAGCACAGGATGATAGTTGTCGGTGCTCTTTATTGACGATTGGAGTTAACATCGATTGCATCGTAAAGCGAAATTCTCGTTGCAAAAGTTGGCAAGCGCACGTTTAGGAAACGGATTTTATGGCGGTTCTGGAACAACCCTGGTTAGTCCGGTGGCCAGGCGGACAATCACAACTTGACAGGGAGGTTTAACGAGCCCTATGCCAGCACGGCCATCTACTCCGGACGGTCATTTAATTATTCGAGATACCCCTACGCCGGACAGCCCCAATCCCCGATGTTTGTGTCCTTCTCCCCCGTACTTTGTTGGGCGCTCTAAAGTTTCGTTTAGAATCGTTACTTGATATTACACTGCCGACACACACCCTGCTCATTCAACAACTATCATCCCGCGTTCAATCCTTCCATATTAAACTGGACCGTACGGATGCAAGATAATAAAGACACGTATAATGGAATCGAAATTGTTTCTCTATCTATCAATGCCATACAGCCCGACCCCTCTCTGTCCACCGACAGATTCAATTTAGCACGAGCGAACGTTTAATTTGTGTCTTGATTCGTGGTAATACGAATGTCGCATTCCTCGGCGCTCTCCAATTTCCATTATAAAATATTAGCTGTACGTTTCTAGGCCGGCCTGGTGTCATACGCGCGCCAAATAAATCGATGCCGTTAATTAAAGCGGCCGTCCGTTCGTTATTGGTCGAAACAAAAATATGCCTCGGCAACATTAGTTTTTCCTTTTGTTTCCACGTTGGTATCGCGCTCGTGTACGTGGCTTGTTAATTGAACTTATCTTGAAGGTCTCGTGTCGACTCTATCGCGAACGCCAATCGTAATAACGTCCCTCTTTTATGTCCATTTGCTTTTGTCTCCGCGTTATTTTCATTCAACTCACCATCTTGGTTTTAATTTTTTGCAGATGATAATCGTGACATGAACGATCACTCTGAAGACGACCTCAAGAGACAGAGGAATAATTATAACGGGGATCAACTATACTCGAACGTAAGTCAGATGAGACAGAAACAAAACAATTTTTTAGTCAATTTTTAAATATTTTAAAATATTTTAGAAACCAAACATTTTTGTATTTGCTTGGAGCACTTAGTTGATGAGTTTTAATCTTAAACCGAAAATATTATTATCAAAACTTTTATATTTTGTTGAATGAATTAATAAATGAAAATGTTGATAATAGGTACAATTACCCTATTAGTGTGGAATGATAAAAAATTTTTTTTTTTGAAATATGATGTGCAATGTGTTGATGAACGGTTGATCTTTGTGACAAATCGATTGGATTGAAAGATTGAAAATTGAAGAAAGTTTTTGGACGTTTGGAATTCAGCTCTCAACCACATCCGTTCTTTTGCAGTTGTGGTCAAGCAAATGGAGTATTAAAGAAGAACACAAGCTTCTGAGTGAGCTCGGAGGTAGCGGAAATGGTACCGGAAGTAGCGGTAACACCGGCAGCGGCGGAGGAAGCGCTGGGAGCAACACTGGCGGCGGCGGCGGCGGCGGATATTACGAACACGGGGGATTCCCCGGGAATGCCATTGCCACCTCCGCCGAGCTGTACGACTCCCTGGGCACCATCAGCACAATGACGCAAGCGCAAACACCGCATCTGTACACCCCGCCCATAGGGGGCACCATAGGTGAGCAGCCTCTCATTCCCACTTCTTCTCTCGACTTCCACCAAAATTACACTCTGTCCTATCCTGTCCTCTCGTCTCGTCTCACTCTCGCCCGTTCACGCTCGCCCGTTTGTCTCGCTCTTTCATTCTGCCCTCTCTCCCGCTCTCTCGCGACTCTTCCGCTCCTCTTCTCTGGGCTTATTATTGCGGCTTACATCTTGCTTTGCATACCCATATCGGTTAAATACATAGCTTTAATAATGCATGAGCGTGCCGACAGTGGCGGAGGTGTGGTGGCGCAGCTTCACTCGGCGGTCGGTTCTTTCAGCTTTTCGGGGGGAGTGGGTCTCCAGCCTTTGAACGTTCCAATGTGGGTTTCAGACAGAGACCGCGACTCGCTCCATATTCATTTTACTTT
Organism: Trissolcus japonicus; assembly: GCA_030522925.1. NCBI lineage: Eukaryota > Metazoa > Arthropoda > Insecta > Hymenoptera > Scelionidae > Trissolcus > Trissolcus japonicus. Next base: position 76,257 of record JAPYZS010000071.1, on the reverse strand, counting down.
TTCACTTCTCGCTTTTCCTAGCCTCCTCGTGCTCTCGTTCGTTTTATTTCCTTTCGACACTCACTTTTCTTTCGTACACCTTACTCCATTTGTCTATCTTTCTTTGGTCTGTTCCCCGTACTACAAACCCCAAACTTTTCAAACTTTTACTTCAATTCCTTGTTTCTTTTTTCTTTCAATTATAAATTCGTCCTTTTTTCTTTTTTTTTAATGATTAATGATACAAAATTGAATTGAAAAGAAAATAAAGAAAACATTAATAGGGGGAACGTTTTTGAAGACGCTGCGATTAATTTTTGTCGTTGGAGAATGATTATGACGTATCGATTGAAGAGAGTGTACAGAGCTCGCGGGTATTGACAAAAGGATAAACCGCGAGGTCGCACGACAAAATGGACGAAGTGATCCATGAAAGTGGAAAAGTATGGCCTCATGAAATTCAAAGTACATGGATGAAATTCTCGTTCGCGGAATGAATTTACGGGACGTAAAATAAGGGAGGGGAGGAGAGCTATCGGTTGCTTCGCGGGTTACACGTATTGAGTTACAACGGTCAAGGTCATTTTTTGCACGCCCCACTTGTATCTGGAAAACTGATCGGGATGATTCAGCAGAGCATTATTAATTGCTTGCGAATTAAAATTTAACACATCAACGCCTTCTCTAACGTTCCGCCTTTGACAGTTTCTTTTTTTGTTTAACAAATTATAATATGAGCGAAATAATATACCATCAAATGGGGATCCTTAATGGCAGGTGGTACTTTGACGCCGCTCGCGCCACTGACGATGCAAGAACTAAAATTGAGTCAAACTTTGGACGGGGCTAACATGTCTCCTTATCATACCGCCGGTGAGTTTCGCCACCTCAATATCATTTTGTAGTTTTTTTTTGTATAACCCGACCCTTATATTTTTTACGCCATGCCCTGCAATATTTTAACTAATGTTCCACGTCTTGTTTATTGTTTCTATTATTTTGCAATTAAGGGAAGGTTGAAATGATTTTTAAAATTTCAACCTCCCCTTAAATCAATCAAGATGTTTAAAATCGATGAACAAGTCATGTTTGATCCTGCGCATTTTTTCCCCTGATCCTTCCCACCAATCTGGTCTGATGCATTTCACTTTTTTGAATGAATTTTTTAAATTCTTGTATACCTTTACAAACAAATTATTATTTACAAAACAGTTATTAGTTTGTGAAGTGAAATAAAAATTATTTGTGCAATTGAAAGTAGAAGACCAATTTGCCTCCGCTAGATCCACAGTCCTGGATAAATAATTTAGCTTTAGATGTAAGCGCTGATCGTTAGTTAGTGCTTGACTCGAATGTTGTGTTGTGTTGTATGCATGGCCATAGCAGAGAGCAGTACCGTCGCAGTATCGTATGTGGGAGTGGGAGCCGGCGGGGGTGAGCAGAGTCCACCGATTTCGTTGCAGAACGAGACTAACGCCACCCCCACGGCTCCCAACACCCCTGGAGGAGACCCCGGACTGACGGTATTGCAGCCGCCAGTAACTCAACCCCAGGTAGCATCCGCGATTCCACCATATTCTACAATGCTGCCGAGTTTCGGACATTATTCCACCGGTGAGTATTGCAAGCTTGCTCTCGCCAGCTCTTTTGTGTTTTGTCCCAACGATTTATGAAATTTTTCCTCCCTTGTCTATGTTCGTGTTGTATGTTTGTCAGACGACTGATGTGTTTGCTAGAATTGTTCTACCTTTTTTTATGACTTTAATCACACATTGTTATTTGTCCTGTGGAGTTTGCAATTAGTTTATTTGTAAATTAATTTTTAAACTATTAAAAGAAATTTTAATTATTTAAAAAAAAATAGTACTTTGTTATCAAATCCAAAAAAAGTTAATCAAAACTTATTTTAGTGTTATGTAGTGTTATGTTAGCAAATAATTAAATGGAGTATTTATTTTTATGCAGGTGGTGGAGACTTCGCATACAGTTCACCATACTCTCAGTATTCGAGTGCGCCTTATAGTGGATATGGATATGGAGCGGCGTCAAGCGGGTTGCTCAGTAAGTAAACAGTGAGTATGAGTACCGCTTAGATTAGGGACCGCATATTCACGCACATCTCAATTCTTTGATTATAATTTCAAATGACTATGCAATAGAACCTGCAAATTGCTTTCAACTTTTAGTACATTTTTTATTACCATCTTCAAAATCAGTGATGCAACGTTAAACTCAGTCAGCCGAACATTTTAGATGGTTTGATTTCAGTTAATAAAAGTTTTGAAAGTTATATATAAAAGATTTTTTTCAAATTGATATCCAAACATTCTTACAAATGTAAGTTTAAAAAAAAAACAAATCGAAAAAATATTTGACCAACATTAAATTCTCCGGGCGGGTTACAAATCAAACAGTTTGATAGGCCTCTTCTCAGCACTTGAAATGATTTAACTTAAACAAATTTCACTTGTTGGAATCATTTATAAGTTTAATTAATGAACTTTGTTTCGTTTCTTTTTTCAGATCCCACGTATTATTATTGCAACGGGGATACGCTGGCGTCTTCCCACAATAATGCGCAACAAAACGGGTGCAATAGCGGAGCTCCGGAGAACAGTACCGATGTGGCCAGTCGTTCGCCACTTGCAGCTACCAGGGCGAGCAGCGGCGCGAGCGCAGCATCTCCGACCGGAAGTGCCTGCACGAAGCCGGATTACACTTCCACGCCGACGGATCTCTACCTAGCCTGATCCTTGCGTGGGATATAAACTGCGCGACCAAAAACTGAGCATTGACGATTTCGTCACGTCACAGAATGTCCAGAGGATGGACGCCATATCAGCAAGATTGCATTGAAATTAAGTACTGATCTCTACGCCAGACTTGAAATCTTCATACGAAGCTCATGCCAAAACAAAAGGCTTCGCATCATCGGGGAGAGAGTTATGAATATGAACAAAAAGAGAATAAAAGGAAAAAGATACAATCGACAGACTTAATTTAGATAGGTTTTAAAATAAATATAGAAATTGGAGTTTGTAAAACGGGGAGTAAACATGATTTTTCATTTACAAATTGACATGTAATTTTAGGTGTTATTTAGTGTATGAATTGTATATACTTGAGATAATCGGTCGGGTTTGACAGATTAGATTCTGAATAAATCTCTATCTCTCTCCCTTCATGTATCTACCACTATTTTTTCTGAAGCACACGCAGTCGTAGATAGTATAATTTATAAAATCTTCTATAGTGTAATTTACCTGCAAATGATACGCTTCAAATGTTCTCATGTATTCTTAAATAAGAAAAAAAACTATTTCAGATAATTTAACGAACAATTGTATCAGTATCCGATAACTTCAAACTCAGCAATCATAAATAATGTTTCTAAAAAGAAGTGAAGTAATTATAATTTTTCACAAAAGCGGTATAATTTTCCTTGCGGAAGATATATGACGACATTTATAAGCAATTGCGCCACAAAATGTATGAAAGTATGTATGTGTTTATACGAGTACGTGTGACAAAGTGTGCGTTTGTGTTTACCCAAATACAACTACGCATGCTCTCACAGTTATACTGAGACATTTTCGTACGTACGTATGTGCAAAAATTAACTTTAACGTTTTAATTAAATGATGAAATTACATCTATGATTTTGTTCCTACTATCTTTTTAATTACAACATACGTGCACAAACCATTTTGTTTTAAAATTTCTTTTTTTTTCTATTATTTACTAGACATATGAAATTCTACTTATGCAGAACTCCTCAAGTGTTTTCAGTTTTTATGCTTTCAATATTCAACATGTAAAATGATACTCTTCTCGATTTTTATAACAAGATTATGATCCAGAGTAATTTTAATGAGATTCATAAGGTCACCGACGAATAATGATCATTTAACATTTAAGAATATTATATATATTAAATATATATACATATATATTTTTTGTAGAAAAAAACCAAAGACCGCACAAAAGGATAAATTCGAACCGAGATTAATAGGCGCGTTAAGCTCGGTGCGAACGGAGATTAATAGCGACTCAAACCACTTAAATTGACTGTAAATAGTGTAAGCAGATGTATACATATTAACTACGGACAATGTATAGGGCTATATCGTGATCTTTTTTATTGAATAAGTTGAAAAAAAGTGATGTGAGAAAAATCGGTTTCATCAGTCTCGATTCTTCAAAATGTGATTGATATTTGTGTAGCTTAGTTCAAAATATGAAACTTCACATGAGACGATGAAATCGACGAGACGGCAAAGACGATGAGGCACAGTGCGTGAATGTTACAGTTCGTGCGAGTCACATATTAAAGATCTTCAGTCATTAGTTTTTTAAATCGAATATTCAAGACTTGATAAATAATTTAGACAGGATGTTAGGCAAAATGGAACATATTTATTCAAGTCATCGTCAAGGATCAACAATTTGTCAAAGTTGATTGTAGTTCAAAAAATCATTTTTGATCTTGATTTCATTATAAAATAAACATTAATCATTCTTTATTTGGTTTGATAAAATATTGAAAAATCAGGCGATATATAATTTATTAATAAGTTTATTCAAACAATTTAACTTTTATGCATCTGTGCAAGAGATGTATAAAATTTTTAATGATACATTGAGCAAAATTAAGTAGTTCATGAAAAATTATTAAAATTATATTAAATCAGCGCTGTGGCTTTAGTTGAATGTGGAATAGGGATGAAAGAATGAACACGCAATTTGTGAGAATATTGAATGAAATCAGAGGTAGTAATGACAAAAGTTTATCACAGAGAATTTGGTCGATGATTATTCATTTGTACTAGTTTATTGAGTTGAAAAACAAAAATCTATACTTTGGTTTTCATCCAGCGGTGCTACTTGCACCGAAATTATTTGTGAATCACAATTTTCTCTGATTTTATTGTATTCTGTTATTTTTAGGTTGTTACGTCATTATTATATATTATGTGACAATGGTAAAATGATTATTATCACAATTATTATAATTATAATTATTTTATTATTATTATATTGATCTTATCATTATCACTACTATCGCTATCATGATTTACTGATATTACAACTACATACTGTCATTATAATTACGATTACGTTCAATATTTTAATATTTAATTTCTATATTATTTATTAATTGTATCGATAAACTATGTGTAATAAGTTTTGCCAAAGAACTTTCGCAATATCGCAGTAATATCGTAGTAGAACCATTTAGTAGAGTCCAAATAAATTTCTTTGACAAAAAATGTTAAGAAAAAAATGACTTCTGTTGAAGTATCTTACAATACAAATACTTCTTGATATATGTTTGTCCATTTCGTTTTGTATTGCTGAATATTCGAATGATAAAACTGAAGAGGTGAATGAAATTTTATTTTAATTATAATATTGTTCGCGATGTGTGATATTCCTGTTCCGTGCGCCGCTCTTGCCGAGTCTCGCTGTTGATAATTGCAAAGAAAACTCTGTAAATCCTTTTTAAAATAAATATGATGTTTATATGATTAATTTTCATTTTACCACCTATATAGATCCTGTCAGTAAACTGATAAATGTTCCATCAATTTTGTTTCAAAACCAAAATCTCTTTTTTCTACTGTTCTATTTGTAATATTAGTTATTTTTGTTTGTGAAAAAATATCGTATGTAAATAAATGAAAATCGATCAATAAATAACGCTGGAATAAACTTGTACATATATGTATCTGTATTATTTACACAATATTTAATCCATTTAATATTTATTCATGATATAATGAATTTGTAAGTGATTTTGAAAACAAATGTTTTTACTGTTTTTATTTAGTTAATAATCTTCTAAAATAGATTATTGGTTTTTCAAATATATATGTAGTTTCAAACAAATATTCATATGTAAGACGTATAAAAAAGAGTATCGTGAAGCCATCTGTTATATTTCTACAGAAACACTTATTCATTCCTATTATTAGTGTGCAAAAGTATGTAGTTTTCATATAATAATACATATAGCTGTAATTCTAATTTTATGATACTCACTTCTTGCAAAAATATTAGATAGATTGAGATTATTTTTTAACTGAATTTTATGCAACAATAGATTTGGTTGGGATTGATATTACCAACGATTACCATAGATCGATTCTCTTACCAACACTCGAGAAGTCTACCTATAGAAGCGAACTTAACCGATTAAACTTGATCAGTAAGAGATAATTAATTTTATATTTATAAGTTAATGCAAAAATGTCGATAAAGTTGATAAAAATTGTAAATAATTATATGAAAATGTTCAACTTTATTAATTGATTATAAAAATGTAGCTATATAATAAAATATCGTAATCTAAAATACATTAATGATCATAATAAAATAAATCTCGTATATAAATGGTTAAAGCTATCTTATGGACCTGTTCACTACTCTGTAACATTTATAAGAAACAATAAAGTATCAAATTATTTGTAAACGTAACTTTCCGCGCCTCCGCGCCCGAAACCTGAAACAAAATACATCAATATAATAAAATGTTTTTCAATAAGGTATTTTGAAAATGTACACACAGAGATCAATATGATTACCTCCAGGACCGAACATAGCTGAATAGCATGGCTGGTGGCAATATGGTTTTCCCTCATGCTCTGCATGACTTCCAGGTGTTAGAGTTTTATTGCATTTTTCGCAACGTAAGCAAGCGCCATGCCAGTCTTTGCCGAGAGATGTTTTTCGTTCAGCTGCATCATAAAGTTATTTTTCCATCAATCAAATTTGAACAAGCTCAAAACATCTTTAGAAGCAGTCTAGTTTTTATTGAAATATTTTTATATTAGTAGTGTACGGTGTATAGCAAAGTATTAAAAAATTGTTATTTATTTTTAACTGTTACATATTTCATAAAAAATCATGTAAAAGTAAAGTTTATTCTGTAGAATGCCTAGACATTCTTTAATAATATACTTTGCCGATAACACATACACAATATAATTTTTTGAAAGTGATATTGCCTCTGTTTTCATAAGTAGTACTAGTTGTGTAAGACACGAATATGGATGTGTAAACAATCGTACATCATGACCGTATTTCATTGCTCTAAATAATTACGACAGTGTTTATTCAATCTGCTCTCAATTAATTTCATTTCATTTTTAAAATACAATCATAATAACAATTCTACACTAAACAATTTTTTTAAAAAACATTTTTTGATATTGGAATATCTAATACAGTTGAAATGCATAAGGAATATGTTAATTCAATTCAACCACCCTCGGAAATCAGTATACTCCGATACAGCTTACGTTGAAAGGATTATACATGTTATACGGCCTTAAGTCTTATAACAAATCCCATAGTCTGGGTATAGAAGCCAGTGATCACTGAATGATGATTAAAAACTGCACCTCATGCGCACTTATGTGTACTTCTTTCACAGTAAAAATCCAATCTAAAAAATTTAATTCGTTCCAATTGCAAAATGAATCGAGAGGTATTGGCAACTTCGGATATCATTCAAATTAATGTAATTGATGATTTGAATTTCCCAATACAAGACCGAAAAAAAGCCCATGATAATTTTGCACACAAAAAAAGCTTGCACGAGACAATAAAATTAATATGCGAAGAGTCCCAAGTGTGTTGGCAAACGAGCGGGGTCGACTTCCATTAGCAATTTCTTAATTTTCAAATTCAATACCCGGTCCCGGTGGGATTGATAAAACTTATTTCAATTGTACGTAGGTGCAAACGTGAGATAATGTGCATGCAATTTTTCCAGCACGATTTCACCCGGCTACCTTTTTTTCAACAGTTATTTTTTACACAATTTTATCTCCCTTCGTTTGACACTGAAAAAAATAAAAGTATCGTTTCAAATTTTCTTCTGCATTGATATTTCAAAAAGGGATGAAATTGTTTTTCCACTTTGAATGAAGAAGCTTCTTCATTCAAAAAATAACTGTCATTGGAAGGAGGAGACAAAAGAAATTGCAAAAAATATAACAAAATATAATAAAAACCAAGACAAAAGAAAGGTTGTAAATGTTTTGTGAGAAGATTCGGCTGCAAAGCGTAATTGCAAACCGAGAAAGGGCAATTAAGGGTGTCTCCGAATGTATATCCGAGATCTCGGAAGTAGAGGGAAAATAGAGAGACAGTGGCGCGCGGGTATTGGAAGTGGGTTGAGTTTGAGGACGCGCTTTCGAGAGAACGGAAGGTAAGGCGTGCATAAAGGGCCATTAGTTAATTAACTCCTAATTATCTTGTACAGCAAAGAGAGAGCGAAGTGCATAATCGTCGGCGTCGCGGCGGCGTCTGCAGACACCGCGCTCCATGGATCGTTGCGCATGGTGTTAAACAATCGGCAACTGCACAACATGCCGGGAAAGAGAGACGCGAAGCTCTTTTTCCATGCAGCTCCTTTCTTGCGCTCGTCATTGCGATTCGGCTCAACTCTTTCCTGCGTTTTCCATGGGCTTTCATTCGCCATTCCTTTCACTCATTTTTACCTTTGCCTCTCTATATCCTCGCCGCAATTCATTTCTTTTCGCTTTTGTATTCTGATTGTTTGAATTCCACTCGTACTCAAATAGCGTTCAACTGATTTTTCTACCGTTCCTGGTAAGATTCATTTTTGCGCCATTTCATATAAACAAGGCCATTTTTTTTTCTTTACCCCCGGTATTATAATCCGGACGGAATGTTTCGTTTTGTGCAAAATGTCAGTTGGGTTTCATTAATCTCTTCTCTGTTATGATTCTCTTTTTTTGCTTATTTCCTCTGACTCAATTCAATGACGATGAGAAAACATTTTTAGGTAAAATGAATTTGAAAAATGGAAACGTAACTCCGCACCAAAACATATCTCACGTCGGTCGGTTAATATCTTTGCACTTATAAAAGTTAGCTTTTTTTCCTTGGCAGAACATATAAATACGTACACCTTGGACTTATTTCTTTCAATCTTTCTTTATTAAGCCTTCTCTTACCAATTCTCCCTACTGTATTGTGGTCGCGTTCTTCCGCAAACCTGTTTCATCTCCGCTCTTCTTATTATTACCTTCCAGAATCAGGGCCGCCTTTGTTGATGTCACAGGCGGATACTTTATTGTCGCGGTCGATGCATTCGTAACGCTCGGTACTGCAACATCTTTCTGGCCCGTTTTGTGCAATTTTTTTTCGCGTTCTTTTTTTTCGTCCACTTTTATGTTCTGTCATATGCGGAGTTTTCCCTCTATTTGGTTTTCTCATATTCCAAAACGAAAGGGTCGCAGAATGTTTTAACTTGAAAATATAATAACTTTTTGAAATACAAAACTCAAAATATTTTCTTTTCATTTTGACACACAAGTTTTATTTAAAATAAAAAAAATCAATTAAATTAAAAAAAGGATTATAAAAAAAAACATTAGTGAAAGAAAAATTGCGAGCTTGCGCCGAACTTAATTTAGAATTAGGATTTTTTTTAAAGTTACGCGAGTAAATCATTTCGTTTTATTAAATAAAAGAAACAGATCTTAACACGGTGTACAAAGCAACCTGCAAGGACAAGCGTGTATGACGTGTTTCTAAAAAGCAACTGTTTTCTTTTGGAGTTTGCTGGTAGATGTTCGCGGAGCATGATGAAGGCGAGCTGCACACAAACGCACATACTAGCGACATTGTACACAACTATCGTTCATGAGCTGGCAGGCCGAATAAAACCCACCTATTCAAAGCGCAGACAGCTTTTTGCCGAAGGCTTGCAAAAATGTGGAACCAAGCGCAAGTTGTTCCCTTATATATGTGATACAAATTATTAATGCAAAGTGTACATGCGAATCGTAAGAGCGGACGGTGTTGGAAATATTTAAATTACCAGGTTTTCAAACTTATGAACTTTGCATGTTTCGATAACACTGGAATTCAAAAGAATAATGTTTTGCAAAAAAATGTTTTAACAAATAAATTTATATTTATGAATAATACGTTATTTATAGTTTCATTTATAATTTTATTTTCTTAGAAATTTCAACGAAAAATTTACGTTCCAAAATGTTCATTCTTTTTTGAATTGACTTTTTTGAAAAGAAGAATTATTGTTCTGTCACAAAACCAATAGTGACGTGTAGAAAAAAAAAGGAGGAAACACATTATCATTTTGCTATCATATATTAGATAATGGATTTCTACACGTCCAATACAATATAAGTATTCAAATGAATGAATTCAAATATAAACACAACTCACTTAATTCAGTTTTTATGGCCAAAAGTGTCATTTCGAATTGACATTATTTATGCGACCATAAGAACTTACGAGTCCGATAGGATACTGGGTTCCATAAGGATCATGAATTAAAAGTCACATTAGAAAGATGATTTACGAGAAAGACGAATTCAATCAACTTGCGCACGTTGATTATGTCTCGATTTTTGTGTACACTTTCAAACAGGTTCTACGCAACGCTGACATAATATTTGCCAAGGTAGGCTCGAGGTCAGCCCGAATGAGATCATGAAATTTGTCTTCCTCAGAGTTAAAGTTCATGGGTAGATTAATTTTTTTGAGGTGATATTTTTTTCTTCTGCCGTTGGGTTGGTTTTTGTTTCGCACAGCAATGAGAATTCATCCAGCTAATAGAAATGACTCAATACGTCAGTTGGATTAGCATTTTTAGAGGTGTAAGCAATTTTTTTTAACCATTCACACTTAATAGATGATTCATTTATTCAATACTATTAAAGAACTAACAAAATTAATAATGAAACAAGAATTAATTTAAAGAGTATTTTAATTTATTTAAAAAACCAAGTTCAACGTCTTTGTAAAACGTCATTATCTTATCGGCCAAATTTATATCATGAGAGATTAGTATTCAAGGATAACTATATATTTAATCCTTTTTTTTCATCAAGAGAGAGAGCAGAAATGAATTTCACCTGTCTTTGCATCGGCGAACCTTTTAACACGTGCTTGGAAAGAGAACTTAGAAAAAAATACTAAAATAAAATTGAAGGGGATTATTGTCCACTTACTCAGACCACAGACTGTTTTGAAGTAACTGAACATTTCAATAAACATTCAGAACAAATTGCAGGTCAGATTTTTTTGAACTGAATCATGTATGAATGCACAGCTGTGTGGTAGCACTAATTAAGAAAATAATCGTGAAAACAGAGCAAAAACTGGGAAACCGTTTCAATGAAGAAATGCCTCGCCATATGAAGTTACAAAAAGACTCACCAAAATAAACAGGTTTATTGCACTTCGGACAATTCGGCATTTCGAGGTTATTTTTTGCTTAAGATATAAGACAGGACCTTTTCTGCAGCGTGGTCAAGCTTATACTGATGTACAGGCTTCGACTGTGTAAGGTAATGTAATCCTCTCCACTTGATTGAGTGTGCGAACGTGTTGAGCTCGCCACACAGTACTACGCTCTAGTGATGTAATCATTTTTTTATTGTTACTACGATTTTGGTTGCTCGTATAATTTTTGTTTCTTAAAAAATGCTTGCAAATGCTTTCTAATTCTTGCAATGCATTGATCGAATTAATAAATAATCTAAAAGCAGTCGTTTACAATCGTTTTTTTAATTTGTAAGGAATAAAATTTCCTGCTCCAAAAAAAAATGTTTAAAAAAGAATCACACATAATCGATGAGATCATTTTTGTGATTTTTTTATCTTTTATTATTTTCTTCATGATGAGATTGAGTAAATTAATCTCAAAACCAAAGTACTAACTGATGTTCAAATTGATAAGTTTGTTTAATTAAAACAAATAGTTTTTGTTCTCTCTCTAAATAGATTTAAAAATGTTTAATTGTAACTGTAATTCAACTGAGAGTGAAAAAAAAATGTTCACGATGGTTGAATAATTCATTTCATTCAGTCGATCATTTGTAATGATTTTTTTAATTTATCACAGAGAGTTAGATATTCGATGAATGTCGGACTGTGAAGAATAAATGAAATATTACCGTTACGTGAACTGTTATAAATTTGCAGGTTGTATAATCTATAAATAAACATTATATATGCATATACATTAAATTATTCAATTTATTTTTATCGACGGGCTCGAAAAAGGTTTTGCTAAGGCTTTAATCAAACTTCATAATTTTATAGTTGAATATTTTATTTTCGTTTTTAGTTAAAAATATAAACCAACAACTTGACGTACAAAATTAGTAAAATGTTATTAAAAAATTAGAAAGCAAATGGAAACATTTTTTACCGCGCATAGAAAAAATATCATTAAAAAAAGTGAATTTAAAAATTTGTAAGTGAAATGAGTCGCTCCTACATATAGGCAACTGTTGTCTCATTCCTGTACGTTTCGTCACCTTCACTTTTGGGCTGGGTTCTCTGTAGTATTGACTCATGTGCAAATAATATGTACTTATTAGATGATACCTTGTAGAAAAAATTGAGAATTATACATATTTTTTCAAACATTATTTACAAGAGTTTTACAAATGTTGTTTGTTGCTAAACTGTAAAGCAGTGAACATTAAATAATCTTAAATACAAAATTTAATCTAGTTTTAAATCATTTTTCATTCAAGTACCACAATTTCTAAATATTTACTGATCTTCGATGTTTATTTAAAAACATATTGAAAATGATATTCTTTTTTTTTAAACATTTTTTCCTGAAATGTAATCGGTATGGTCGATTTTTTATGTGCAATTATCGACTGAGCGCCTTTCGTGTTGTCGTTTAGAGGCGTCAGAGTGAGCTCTTATCTAAAATTCGGACCAAACTAAGATGAATAAAATTGTTTAATCGGCTTTCTTTTTAAATGCTTTTATTAACTATGTTTTTAATGAACACTTTTTCAAAGATGTTGATATTGTTAAAGGATGAATATTATCCATTAATTGAAATTCGATTAATTTATATTAAATTTCAATTTCTTATATTACATTTTTTATATAAAATTTGAGATCGATATAATGTAGAGTGAATTTTTACCAAGGTACATCCTTATTTTTTTCTAATGTTATTATCTCGTTTTGAAAATGAATAAAAATTCATAACGTTCAAATTTGGATTGAAAAACATAGAAAATATAATATGGAAATTTCTTCAGCCTGAGCCTTTTTTGTTAGTAATGTAGATTTTTTGGCAAATTTTGCAAAAAGAATAGAAATTTATATTTTTGAGCAACGTTTTAGTCACTTTCCTCTGTTTCAGTCAAAAATTCTTATCAAAATTTTGAATCCATCAATATTTTCAAAAGGATTATAAATTGGTTTACTAAATGAACTAAAATAACTAGCAATTAAAAAAAATTTTAAAAATCCAACCAATATATACATACAAGAATGTTATATCAATTCCACTCGAAAGACCCACCGGTTCAATTTCATCACAAAATTCTTAAAACGACAATTTTCATCCCACCTTATCCCAGATTCTTTGCAAAGTTATTGTTTGTTAGGACGAACATAATTACCAGGAGCGTGACTGCACAAACCCAATTTTGCCGTCCTTGAAAATAGTTATCAGTTCGGAGACTTGGCAATGTAATCAATCCACCCCTGCGAGCGGCATCATCCTGCAACTTCATCTCCATATACACCTGACTGAAAACCATCAGGGGCACTGAATAATCCTCGCCGAATCAGCGCAAAAACCTTACACTATTTTACATCTTTTCATCTTTGTTACATCGGTGTTGAAGCATTGATGAAGACTCATCAACAGGATGTTCTTTGGTAGATGTAGCGCCATGCATGCCCGTACTCTCTCACACATACAAACCCACACACACAACCACACAACCATACACAAATAAGCGCGCACACGCAGAGCGAATGAAAGAAAGAGACGGAGGCGACAAGACAAGGACATCGCACCGACGAGAGAGAAGGAGCGAGCGAAGGTGAAAGAGTGAGAGGGAAAAGGAGAAAACACAGTCGGCGTAAGTGCGTGTGTGTGTTTGTGTGTGTGTGTGCGTTCACTCGTCACACAGACGAGCGCTCTCGAGTGTGGCGCAGACAACGATCGGGCGCGCTCGGTCGGTCTCGGCAGCGCTCGGGCGGGGTCGTTTCCACCGCCCGGCGATCGGCCGCTGCCATGACTGGCCGGCGAAGCCTCGCGGGGGGCGACGGCGGGAAGCCGAGGAACGGGTCGCCGCGATTGGTCGATGCGTGGGAGCGCCTCCCGCCCGAGCGCGCCGCTCGCACCGCCAGTCCGAGCCGAGCATCCAGACGGAACGTTCTGTCTCCGAGAGCTCGAGGTCGCTCTCTTTCTGTCGTCTCCCCCTCTGTTTGTCCCCGCTGTCGCAATTTCGGATCTCGGCCCGACGGAGGCTGCGACAAGTGAACGACAGAACGCACGATCGCATGGGACACAAGCCGGGCGCTGTCAGCGTTGGGTCGTGACTTCATGTCCTTGAATTTTTTGCGGGGGTGATAATAATTAACTGATCGAAAAAAAGAAGAAATCCATCGCGGAGTGAAAAACAAAGAAGATAAAAGAAAAAAAAGAAGAAACAAAACGGTCGATCGCACGATGGGCAGCCGCTGCCGTCATGACATCTTACGCGTCGTGCCACCTGCGGCGCTGTCTCGCATTCCCTGGTGCCGGCGGCGAAGCAACACGGTGCCCTTTTCTTGACTGCGTGTGTGCTAGTCCCCCCTACGGCGATACGCGGCGACTGTGCATTGGGCCGCGTTGATCTCGCGTACTCTCGGCATTATCGCCCGTGTCATTCAGTTTTTAGTTTTTCACCGCCAAGTTTGTGCCCGACCCGAAGAGGGAGGAAATTGTTCTTGTTGCAAGTGTTGAGTGTGCTCAGTGCCGGTTCTCCGCATCCGGATCAGACGCGCCGAAATAAACGCGAGGGGGCGCGGGAGAGCGCCTCTCGCGGCTCTTCCGTCTCTTACTCTCTCTTCTCCCCATCCGCCCCTGTCTCTGTCTTTTCCAACTGTCACTTCTGTCTACCTCCCTCCGCCTCTCCTCTGTTAGCGCCTCGTTAGCGCCCAGTTAGTCCTCCCCCGTGGACTAACGCCCCCGCCCCCCTCGGCTCCACTGATCGAGCCCGCGAAATAGTGCGCCGATCAAACACAATAGAGGCTGCGAAAGGCCCGGTGGTGGTTACAACAATAATATAATAATGCCGCACGTGAGCAGCAGTGGCGGCGGCGATGATCTCGGCAGCGAGGACGAGGTCAAGGTCTTCAAGGATGAGGGCGAGGACGAGAAGAGATCATCCGAGAATCTTACCGAGGAGAAGAGTTCGCTTATCCACCTCACAGAATCTGAGGTGCGGATTAGTTTTTGTTGAATTTTTGCAATGTTGTAATGGACGTTTGGCTGAGAAAGTTGTTGTTAGATTATTCATAATGTTTTGATGTTTTTCTCAAGGTCGGCGAGGGTTGCAAAGGCAACCACAAAGTTTGAATCTGTATTTTGATTTCTGGCACTATAATTTGCTGATGCAACTCGGTGTTGCGAGAAATTGAGGTGGTTCTAGCGATAAGTGGGAAATGCCAGAATTATATGAACAGATGTACAATTGACCTTCTAGTTATTCTCTTTGATTAATTAAGGCCGGCTATATGATGTAGAACGCCAAAAACTCTTGTTTTCATCTCGGTTGTGTCATTTGGGATTAAAAAAAATTTGTTAGGTTCAACATTTAAATTGTTGAGGAACGAAAGAGATGAAAATATGTAATTTAATGTGTTAAAGAAAGACAGAAAACTAAAGACTTGATGGCTTTGAGAGATAATTCAATATTTTTTAAAAGAAAATGTCAACATATTAATTCTAAATTGATAAAGTCTTCATCTCAATTAATATGGCAACTATTTTTCATGATAGAAAATCGTTCAGCAGATAATACATTTTTAATTAAAGAAGTATTGCAATATTGTAAAATTTGTACATGAAGGATTAAGTTTGCAAAATATAATAAAATACGATATTGGAAATCTAAACGTCTTTAGAATTGATCATACTGTATATAGTACCTGAAAATATAGCTGATGAAAATTTAAAACAAATTCTGACAGTTCGGATGAACAAATATTTCGCATAAAATAATTCGGAAAGTTTTATCAGATGATTATTTGGATAATTATTATAATGAAGTTTAAAAACATGAACCATTACAACTTTTAATTTTGCAATTAACTGCTACTTGTAAAATGCTATTTTGATTGTCTTGCTAGAATCACCATAAATAAACGATAGGGAAAAATTAGATTCACCCCTGCCTTTTGCTCGAGAAAAATGAATAAATGATAGTATAATAACCATATCAATAAATAACGAATCATACATTTAATAAAAAATTGAAATTTAACATGGAAAAAATGAAATACCATTAAATGTTTTTACCAAAAAGTATAGTATACTGGTCTAAATAGAAAACGCAATACTTTATATGTAATTCTTATGGGAAGTGTTGCATTTTTTATTTGGACTAGTGTATATAAAAAGAATTTATAAAAAAGAAAACTCTATTAACATTGACGTTTTTAAATTCAGGAAAAAGGATCCCTGGGAAGTGGAAGTTATTCGACGACTGGAAAAACCTCGACGAGGTCGGACCTTAGTCCCGTCTTCGGTGAGTTAACATTGACACAAAGCATAATTTCATATTTATTTAAAATTCTAATGGTTGGAAAAGAGGCGTTACAAAAGAAACTGAAACATTTTTCGTCCACTTGAAAAAAGTGTACTCGACTGTATCTCGAAAGCGGAATGTAAATATTAAAAGAACACACACGACTATGTTTAATAAAATATGATTGTAAATTTGAAATCATTTATCGCGAGAGCGTGTTCAATTCGATTTTAATTAATATTTCACAGCATCCCAATTCGATTTTGATATCATCGGAAAACTGATATAATTGTAAAATGTAGATTGATGTGATACCATCTCCGGTATCTTTTAATAATGCACCCATGCAATATAAAACAATCACATTTCGGAATGACAAACGTTATGAAATCGTGCGTACAAAATGCTTTTACGACGGAATTGATTTTTAATTTGAAAATAATTTGATTTCAATTTAAACATAATAGTTATGATAACTACGCGTATATTTATCTTATGTTATTGCATTTTCATTTGGTACGTTCATAATTTGATTAAGCACCATTGTGATCGAATTTCAATAATATCCATCATTGTTTGCAACCCAAAAATTATAACCGACAATTGTACCGTTTACAAATTGATATTCAAATAAAAACAAAGTTGATCATTCTCATTAAATTATTCATCCTAATTCCAATAGTTTTTCTACAACACCAATCCTTTTATTTACCTCAAAAATTTTCCAAACTTATATATTTTTATGACCATCAAGTTTGTACAGATGAGAAGTTAAAACTTCTCATTACATTAAAACGGGAAACCTGTTTTATAATGACTTAACAAAACGGACCAAAGTAAACAAACATTTTTCAAACTTCACGTCCACAATAAGCTTTTTTTACCTAGGAAACATCCTTCTTTAACGCACTTCCTTTTTTTCCCTCTTCTTTGTTTTAGTTTTACGATAATGAAAAAAAAAAAAAAAAAAAAAAAAAAAAGAAAGAAAAAATATGCCTCTTCCTTTGATCTCAGATAAAATTAAAGACCTTGTATTTTTAATAATAAGTCAGTAAAAACAGGTACACAATTTATGTCATCACCGTAAAAAAATTTTACAAAGTAAATAAAATATAAAGTATCACCATTTTATTTTAGTTTTTTAAATTTTGTGTCAATATGAAATGATAACTTGGAAAAAAAAGTGGTTTTCAAAAATGATTGAAATTAAAAGCGTTGTTTTTTCCTGCAAGTTTTAGAACTCAAGTGGACGGAATCAACGTCAAAATATCAATTTATTTGCATTTATCATGTACATGACACGTATATAAATCCACCGAGACAATTAATGCCTATTAAGTGAAACACAGTTAGCTTCGTAGCTGACAAACGTCTTATTCACTAGTCCAGATGTATTAAATGTCATACATTGAGGTAGTTGGAAAAAAAGAGAGCCGGGCAACTAGTGTAGTGTCTCAACGACATATTTCGTCGTAACGTGCTTAAGTGGTTAATTATCATGTAGCTAGGGGAACTGAAGGATCACTCTCTGCGTCAATTGCTGCGAGGATTTCATTCTTTTTTTCTCTTTTTTTCTCTTTTTCCCTCCTTTTTTCCTTCTCCCATCCCAATGAAGAAGATAATGGAAGAACCAAATGGCACACTACGACTAAATTAACGCCGGAAGAGACGGCCTATTACAAATTTGCAAAGTGAGACCGTTAATAACGTGCATTTATCACTTCATTGTTCACGGTTTTTCAACCTCCCAAAACGATACCATTTCGGAAGTTACAAAACAATGCGAAAGTTATCTCCAACGTTTGTTTTCAATGTAAAAACTTGTTTGCCGAAACTGGTGAATTAAAAAAAAAGACATTCGAGTGCAGCAGTTTATTTTACTTTTTTAATTTTCCACTGTAAAGAAAAACATCATATTATTTTATTTAGCGTATCATTTCATTTCGCGTGTTACTTTTCATTAAATAAACTACCGAATATCAAGTGACAAACACGGATTGCTTGCTGTCATAACAAAGTTTTATTATTTTTTTGTTTTGTATTAAAAAAATTTCAATTTTTCGTTTCCATTTGAAATATGTGCGACAAAGCGGAAAATGAATATTCGGACAAAAGTGCCGAATGTTAATTTCGTCCCCGGCCGTCAGGAGCTTCATTTGAAAATGTTCGGTGTAATGAAATGTTTGAAACCGACGATTCCGAGAGGTGGAATATAAAAACTAAAGTCAACAGGAGATAAAATGAGTAACGCCAAAGATAGGAACGTGCGCGCGGACTTGGTGAATTCTAAATTCGGTAGCAACCGGCGGATGAATTTGAAATGTATGCAGTGCGCGCCGAGTCGTAACATTAAGCAAGGAAATGATGTGCGCATGAAGTGTATCTGTACTCTTTCGCGGCGAGAAACACAGCGATGGAATTGATGATTCGAGAGAGAAAAAAAAATGAAAAAAAAGAAAGAAAAAAGAAAAAGAAGGGCGCACCCACGTTTTGCCTCGCATCTCTTCCCATTATGAAGATGATTCCGTTGGCGCCGCACGCGATATCTTCAAATTACGCACAGCGCAATTTTGTATTTCCCGTCCATTTTCCGCCTCGTTCGCGGCGGCGCCTACGAAAATTCTCGCGCCGCTTCTGTGCGAGCTGATACTGTTTGGATCATCTCTAGACGCAAGGTCAGAGCCGTCCAACGACGTGCAATCACGCGCACTCCATACTACTTGCAGTCATGAAAAACTCGGCTTTTAGAAGGCGCGCATCACAAAACCCCCTTGATTTCATGGGCTTCATCTTTTAATTATTGTGATCAATAGTAATACGCGTCTAGGCGCCATGTTACACGTCACGGAACCCTTTTCGTGATCCTTAACAACGGGCTGTATTAAAACGAAACAGGCCCCGATAACTGTAATAATATCAAAACATTTTTCTCTAACAATGTGTGAACATACAATTTTTTTCTTCCTGTCCATTTATTGCAGACAAAAAAAATCATCTTTTTAAAAACTCTTTTATCTTTTTTTTTTAATCTTTTGTTTCCTTTTTCTGTTGTTTCAATAATTTTATAATTTTGTTATTTTCTTTTTTTTTTTTAAATAATTCGCAACATACAACTCGCAACATTTTTCTCATTCAATATGTATACTTTTAAATTTGATGGTGGAATGCCAAACGACCGACCCGACGAATACAAAATGTTTGCTCATGTTTTTTTTGTTCGTCTTGCTCTTCGTCTTCTAATCTTCCACTTTTGTTTTCGCATGTGCGGAAAGGTTTGAATGGAAGCCGCGCATTTTCAGCCATGTTTGCTTAGAAGCGCCGGCTAATTTTACATCCGAATAACATTTCCCTCAATTTCACCGTGGTTTTCGCAACAAAAATTGGTTCGAACGATCGCGATGCGAACTTTGGAATGAGAACAAAAATAACCAAAATGAAAAAGTGGTCCGGGCCCAAATGTGGGATAGATTAAAACGAGGATCGAACGTGTTCTGAAAATATTTAATTTATGTTCCTAGGACTCGGACGACAAAAATATTGCAGGCTACTTTTCAACACGACAATATCGTTGTCGCCCTGCAAACTGACCTGCAATATTTTTGTCGGCCTCTTCCGCGGACCATAAAGCGCTGTACGCACTTCGGGCGGAGCGCCCTCGGAACGTAATGTACTATTTCACGTCAGTTTATGATTATTCCTCATAATTATTTAAAATTCCTCCAAGGTGATTATTAAATCAAAGATTAAATATAAAAGGAGGTGTGCGAGTATATATAGCTCACGTTTATATCTCGCGTCTTTTTTCAACTCCCAAGCCACATTATACGGCGTACTCAATACACATGGCATCCAGTCCCCCCTGTCCATCGTTTTTTTCTCCCTTTTTTTCCTCTTCTTCTTATTCTCCTTCCTCACACTCATCCTTCCGTTGCTCGTTTCATCGCTTCTCCATAGCCTAACTCACCCATTTCTTGCGCTTGCGATACATACCGGGTGATCCGCTTAGGCATCGACATTTAATATTTATCGAAGTGAGAGAAGAAAAAAATGTCACAACCACATGAGAGGTTCGTTCGAAACGACGATTTGAAATTCAGGTCGAGCGCGAGCGTTTAATAACTGTCAATTACGCGATCATGAGCATACCATGCCAAAGCGTTAATGTTTAAATTATGATGATCCTGTCATTAATTGAGCGCCAGGGGAAAAAATTGTCTATCCTAACTGGAGTCGCTTAATTGAACAGATTTGAAAAAAGGGCACTTTTCATGCTGTGACGAAACGAGAAGAATATTCGAATTCGAATGATTACTCAGTTTTCAAACACCAGTAAAAGAGAAATTTCTTGCAATAAAAATAAATAAAAAGTGAAAAAAATGATACAAAAATTGAGATCACTAATAAATTTTCAAAAAAAAAATATATATATATATAAAAGATTAATCAAGTTGAGATGAAGTTTATTTGAATTATATTCTTTGTAATATTTACTGTTGGTGGTAATTGAAACTCAATTATACTATCAGTCTGATATTTTGTTGTAAATTTAATAGACCCGTGATACAATTTATAAACTTATCTTTCACCGAGTAGTCTCAATAGACCTCGAACTCTGATTGTCCGTAACCGTATCTTATCAGCGACGTTATTTATCCGTACGACATATTTACTATGGAGTGGAGCAAATAGGTTTCTCGAAGTTAGAATATCCACGGAAAAAAATTTTTTGAACAAAAATTGTGTCCCCGACGTGTGGTACCTGTTTGTACATTTCATACCTTTCATAAACAAAAATAAACAAATAAAACTGATACCAATACCAATTGAAAAAAATTGAAGAAAAGCTGTTAGATAAGATTCTACAAAAACGTGATGTCCGATTGAAAAAAAAATTTTTGTACAGTAATAAATAATAATAACGAGGCGAAACAATAGTCTGGGGATAGTTGAAAAAAATGAAAGCCGACTACCCGGTATATGGGCACAGACACAGTGACTACATTCAGCGTTATACACCTACCTACTCTGGCTTTTACCTACCTACCCATCTACCTACCTACCTACCTACCTGCTCGCTAACGAGCCTACCTGCTGCACTTCTTATATTCGAAGATCTTGCCCGCTGTCTGCGTTCCGAGTTTCGTCCTCATCTCTGCAAATCCTCGTTTCCCTCCTCAAACCCCCTCTGGTGTGTTTGTTGACTCGACATCGCCTGCCCCGTTTCTTTTCATTTCTTTTTTTTTTTCATTTCAACTAGTTAAACCAATTTCCACGTAAAATGTTTTCCGCTGAACTTGGCCACTTGGGCCGTCGAGATTTTATTCCTGGCATGCAATTCACCTGACCCCCTCGGTCCTTCTTTTTATTTTTTTTACACCCCTCGCCTTTTGAGCCTAAACAAACAATCAAGATCCGCATATTATGATCATAAAATATCCGCACCGATCTGCCAAAAAAGATGATCATCGAAATTTACAATTATGTATTTGTTAATTTTTTTTTCTTTTTGATGATTTTTCGCGCTTTTACGATAGAGCGAAATTCGTTTGAACATATTTTTTTGACGTAACGCTGACAGTGAAAGCGAAATAAAAATAGCGATAATCGGATTACCGTACTTGGTTCGTGTCTTGTGATACACGCAAATTGACACGCGTTCAAAATCGTCCGACATTTTTGATGGGCTGGCGTGTTATAATCGCAACGACAGCTGTCAAAGTGTCCATTCGGCCAGAGTCCCGATGCAGGAAGAGCACAACCTGACAACTTGAAAAATGATTCATCCGTTTGATTGTTAGCAAAACTTTCCGGTCTCCGTTTCTTTTTTTCACGCGCAATATAAATAAACATGTTAATGCGTAATTGTCGCATACATATTTATCGCGCTCGCAATTATGATCGTTTATCAAGAGGGCATGTAATGCGAATTGTAAATTGAATGTTATGGTGTTTGACTATAATGTGTAAGATGAAAGTTACACAACACGATGAGTGACGGAAAAAAAAAGAGAAAAGAAACGGAGGAAAGAGAAAGAAATATAAGAAGCGCCGAACTGGTCACGCAGCCAGGGCCTTCGCATTCGACGGTACGTGTAAATGGGACGTAAAGTGCACGACGCATAACACGCTCGGCACACGAAGCGAATCGGATAGTCACGATTGTACCACCGGCGCGTAAGCTAGCAGCCGCGCGTATTTATGATTAGCCAAATCGTTTTCCACAACGTGCAATTTAGCGCGCGTGAATATTTATTCCTCGTCGTGGGTAAAATCCACTCTTGTAATTACCGCTTGGACTCTGCGAGATGCATATAAACATGAGGCATAATCGGATCAAAATAATTGTAGTGTAAATATATATATATATTTTTTTTCAAATTACGCCGTAAATCTTGGCGACTGCCATATACGCGGGCAAGCTCATTCTTTTTTCTTTTCTTCTCTTTTTTTTTCTATGCCTTGTGCTTTGCATAATTCAGTGTATCAGAAAAGAATGCGAGTTATCCCTGTTCATTCTCGCTGTATACATTAGATTCGACGACTGATTCATTATGTAATCATTTAAGCAACACTTAACGTGTAATTAGTCAATCCTAATGGGATTCCTTTTTCATACAATTATAACTTGTAGAATCAACAATCTTCATTCACAGTCGATTCTAATCTCTTCGGCAAACGGGTTTCGCAACCGCCGAAGAGACGCGCGCAGCTTTTTTTGCTGCTCGCGGCGAAAACTTTTTACGGCCGTTAAAAAAGTTTCACGTCTTTGCAATATAGATGTGCGCTCGATGCAATTTCAGAATGAATTCTTGTTGACAATCGTGTTTCACTGCATGACAATTATTATCGTATTATTTTACGTCTACTATTTGATGTACACTTGAAAAAAAAAAAATAAATAAAAAAAAAATAAAAAACAAATATACCTCATTGTTTTCAGGTACAACATTTTTTAAATTCTTTATTTCAAAATATTTTTAATTAAAAATTTACTTTTTATTTAAAATATTTTTCAATTAAAAATATGTATAAATTAAATTTAGATCAAATAAATAAATTTTATTGAATGGGAAAAAAGAAACAAGTTAAAACAACAAATAAATTGCAACAAATTATGTAATTCGTGCAAAATTTTGTTGGAGCTGCATAATCTGTTTTATAAAAGAGTCAATAGATAAGGAAGTATGTTTTTCGAGGAGAGCGCGATCCAGAGCATCGAATAACCTTTGAAATGCGCTGAGCCAAGTAACAATTTCTCATCCTCGAGAGTGTTTGTAATATTCAATAAATAGATATCAATTTTGTTGTTACGCACGAACCGAACAGTTCACGGCGTTATCGCGAAAGCCGATAACCTATCGATTTCCAGCCGTTAATCACGCGTCAGTCAATTTATGCCGAGACGAAGGAGCGTCGTGCAAAAGATTTGCACACGTTAATTTTGGACACTGCACTCGGCCCAGACACGTGTCTGGCACGTGGCTAATTACAGGCACTTAGAAGAATGCGTTCCACGCATCTCGACCAGCATTCGCTATTTGTCGCGTTCCGAAGTCTTTTGATTTTTCTGCAATCTTGTCGGCGACTCCCGTTCGTCTCGTTAAATTTCGTCCTCAACGTGATAACACCAATTTCATTAATTTCATTATGAAAATTAATTGTCGCACTTTATTAACTGATAATGCAATTATCAGTTCGCTTTGGAATGAAATTTTCAACGGATAAATAGCTGTGCGCGACTGTTATTGTTTTCGTTATCCAAATTTAACCGCTCGCTCGCATTATCGTTTGATCCAACCTACTTTGATAAGAGTATTAATTTCTTGTCGGGTCCAGTCTAAACTGTAAATAGTAACATTCGATTTTCATTTAAGATTGTACACTATTTCCTTGAGGTGAAATGTCAAACTTTTTATCTGTTCCTTCGGTTGGTATTTGATAAATTTTTTTTTCAATTAAAATATTCAAACACAAAAAAATTGAACTGAAACAAAACATTCTTTCAAAACAAAAATTGATTTCAAAATTGCAATAACATAATTTTGCAAAATTATGTTACAGTCAAATAAAAAATTTAAAACTGCTTGAAAAAATGTTTCGCAAATTGGTGTAGTTCTGTGTGAACCGCAAAACAGTCGCTGAATTCACGCCAAGTATGAATAGCATCTTCTAGGGTAATGCCAAATGAACAATGAAAAGCTCTGTTTGCGTGTAATACGGTATTTATCGTAAGAACTTCCGCCATTTCCCTGACACTTATCCACTTGGTGTGAACCGTGCACGTCGACTTCTGAGCGCCCTTCTTTGTCTCGCGCAGACGAATGCATAATTGAGGTCCTACAATGATTAATTATGACATAAATTTAAAAAGCGTGTTGCAAAAATCTTTTTTTGTCGATAATTTTTAACGGCGTCGTAAATTTTTGGAGCCTGAAAACAAAGAAGTAATGACGGGCTGAAAATGTGAGCGGTGAAAAAAGAGATGCGTGCCCGAGTTTGTGAGAAAAAAAAGGGGTCCGGGCAAGAGGAACGTAAATGATAAGATGAAGATTTAATGAACGATGGGATTGGCGTTGAGTCGTTGTAACTCAGCACCATCATCTGTTAAGACAGAAATTTTCAAGTCGTGAGCTTTGATATACGGAGGCATAATGATGCACTCAAGATCGACATGCATAATCATAACGCATTATGCGGCGTTCTTCACGCACACCGATACATTCCGCAAGAGCGCTTCCTCGATCGCCGCCGCAAAACTCGCATTTGCGAGAAAATAATCAGAATTTGTCTTTTTATCGGGTGCTTCTATGTAAATCCTTTGCGACCTACTTTTTGTTCGCGCTAATTGTGTTACAAGACCGCGACCATACCTGATGATTGCGATTCATTGTTTGCAAATCACAATTTCTTTCAACACCAGCCGTATCAAGCAAATTCAAACTCAATTGAAAATACCTTCATATAATTGAAAATTAAAAAAAAATTTCCTATTAATTCAGAAAAATTTAATCAAAATTTAATCAAAATTTAATTTAAATTATTTAAATAACTCTTGAAATAACGTTTTTTTCATCTCTATTTTTTAATTTTGAATTTAAGAAAACGAAAACAAATTGAACTTGTTGTATGGATAATGTTTTTCTTTGTTTTAATTTCAATTACATTGTTTTTTCTAAAAAAAAAGCATTTGAATGTTCAAAAATTCAAATCCCGCTTGGCGTTTTGAAGGAGACAAATATTTTATGCAGGCATAATCAAAATCTCGAGCCGTCGATAAGTGCAAAATGATAACGAGAGACAGTGCACAAAGGAATTTCAATGAAGTGCGATGTGAATTGAAAGTGAATATGGGGGCCTAAGGAGAGAAGTGCTTGGCAGCGAAATGAATGTGCGTCCGTTGAGCGTGAGGTTGGCAATCTGCGTAGTGTTTTACGACAACTATAAATACGGCCATAAAGCTCTTTGTTTAGAACTCCTAGACCGGCTTTCGAAGCTATCCAACGCAATCTTGACGATTTCTTAGCTTTACAAATTTTGACGCGTATAATCGGTCTTAGATTGGGCTTGAAATATGCCGGCATTAAAATATTTTTTTGTTGTCTATATATACCGACACCGTCACTAAAAACTTATCAAGAAAATAATTATCGCTTTTGACTATAAATCACAACTTATTGCTTATAAAAATCCCAATCTAATTATTTTCGCAAAAGGAAATTGCATAAGAGGACTGGCGAGGGGGGGGGGGGGGAGATCGAGAGAAATTTGCTCCATAACATGAAATAATTTGATTTAATTGTAATAATTAAAATTTTCCCGAGCGCATTTGCTTGAATAATTACAGAGTGGTAAAAGAAAATAAAATAGCGCAGGCGTCTGGATGTTTTTTTTCCATTTAAATAACGCAATTCGAGTGTAATTGAAACACAGACTTGCAATGATATTTTAATTATGTAAATTTCGCTTAACGATCATCCGGTCATTATCAATTTCATATTGCAGTCTATCACGAGAAAAAAAAGGAAGAAAAAAAAATTCGTCGTGTCGAATTTCCCGACAGAATTATTATAACTTATTATCAAGCAGTCAAAAGGGTTTCGATGACAGTAATTGAAGATCATTAATCGACTAACGACGATAATTGATGAAAGTCTGCGGTGTATTTGACGGTGCGCGTCGTATCAAAATAAATTATAATAACATCCAAAAGCGAATTCAAATTGAATTTCGCCGGAAATTGCGCGTTCTTTAATTGCGCCTGGGGCGACTTTTTGCAAAAATGAAAGAAAAATATAAAAACAGTCAAAGAGACGAAGGACGGAGAAAAAGTGGCGAAGAAGGAGAGTACAGTCGACGGAAAAAGGAGAGCCAAATTGTGAAACGCGCCTCTCTTCGTGTACGAGAAAATGTGTGCGCAAACGCCTCTTTAAAAATTGCAATACATAAAGTTCAGCGCCGTGCATCCGTGGCGTGTAGACCCTCGACTGGCAGGTCGCATCAGGCGTGCGAATTGGGAAGGGTTCGTTGCAGTAATTTTGTCCGGATGATTTTTTTCTTTTTTTTTTATCTCTCGGCCGTTTCACCTGGTTCGCGCCTGACGAGGGACGAGTTAGAGCGAAGGCGTTGCATGCGCGAAAGACGAACGGGGAGATGGAACGAAGAAAAGATACAAAAGGGAATGTAAAAACAAGAGGGTGAAATTAAATTGATTGATTGACGGAGCGAACATTCATTTTGTTTCGTATTTGAATGCTGAAATAAAGATTACTGAGAAGACAAGATATTGCATTCCCCAAAGTCATTTAGGTGCTGTGCATTAAAATCATTTTTTTCTTATTCTCTCTTCATATTCTTTCATAACTCGAAACAAAAAAAAAACCATTTTTAATCATTCGATTCAGGAGACTCGAATGGTTGAAAAATTTTCTTTCCAATGAGATTGTCTCAATTTGTAACACCAAAAGTTTATTTATAAAAATTGAAAGCAAAACTAAAAAAATCGATTTTAACGTTGGTTTGTTTATTTTAAATTATACTTTGTTCGAGTTTCTTTTCGAACAGCAAAAAAAAAAATCGAAAAAAAGATAACAAGTATGTCAAAAACTCTGTTAACGCAAAGTTAGAGCGTACTCGTTAGTTTTGAGAATGTCTGGGCGCGACGATGGTGTGACGAACTGGAGCGCAGTGTTCTCTGCTAACAAAGTTAATCGGTGGCGGCAAAACGCGTGCGAATGAGAAAACATGCGCTTCCATTGTGTTCCCATCGTATCGCGTGACATTTGTCACTTGCATCACCATACCCCGCGCAGTATTTTTTTTGACGCGACGAATTTTTGCACAAAGATTGAAACATCTCCATAAACAAACCTCCGCACAAAGATCGCATTATACAAATCTTGTCTCGTATAATACAATTTTAGTATCGCACACGTCGAACGTGAAAAAAAATCACAAGTTGAGAATCCAAGCCTCAATACAAAGTGGGAATAAAATGTCAAGAATTTTAGTCGAATGTGAAATGCGAAAAAGAGGAAGCCACATGCGGAGACCGTTGGCGGAGAGTCGAATGGTGCAATATCTTCTATGTTAGAGATAAGATTAGCAAATCCGTACCGGCCGCGTGAGACGTATGTCGCATACGCGCGACAACTTTTACGACGACGATAAAGTCCTATTGCCAAATCGCAACTTGGGAGTGTTTTTTATTCTGTTTTGTTTCATTTTTTTTTTGTCACGAAAGTCATTCCGAGCGACGCTCGCTTTGCATTCCAACTGTCGAGAATGTTTCGAACGATTCAACGAAAAAGTCTTTTGGATTACTGAGGTCTGCTCTTTTCCACACGTCGCGAACGAAAATTGAATCCGAGAAACGGCGTAGCGCGTTTTGCGTACCAGGAATATGCAATTCTTGAGAGGCGCAAAAATCGCACCCGAGATAAGACCAGGCAAATGAAACGGAAAAGCGATGGACGCAGACGCGCGTGTGCTGACCTCACACGCACAGGCGCGACAAGAAATAATCATCCTCCGAGTATGTCGACGCTCCGCTCTCGAGACTCGAAATAACTCATTTCTCCAGCGCGATTTTCAAATACCACATTTGACAAGAATTTTTTTTCAGAAGTTGCAAAGTATATATAGACAAGGCGCGAGTTCATCTCTCTAATGGAAGTGTGAAAATTTGCCCATCTTACACTTTCGGCCGTAAAACTGTTAATAGACTCCTTGAACTGGAGGAATAAAATTTTTTGTCCAACTTCCTTAAATGTCCTTTTCATGTCTGTCACATTTTTTGCACTAAAATTGGTTGTAATTGCGAATGTTTATTACACTTTAAAAAGGCGACTCGATCTCTTTTTCATGACAAAACAACTTTTTCAAGGGATACAAAAAAATATGATCGGTATGGGAATTTAATGAAACGGGAGGAAGTGTTGTTTTTGCACCGAGTACAAAAGCAAGTTTCTTTATTCGTCGACCGGCAGCTACTTGACGCGTCGGCGGTGTTGCCGGCTCGTGGTTTTGGGCCCGCGTATCGGCCGTTTTCGTGGCCGCGCCGGTGCGCGGAGTCTTTTAGATGAATTCCCAATCAAGGCCTCCGCCTTCGCGCGCGGGCCCGAACGGAGAACGAGAAACACGGACGAACGCGCGCGCTCTCTGTAAACAAGGAAACGGGCCCGTCTCTCGGCTGGTTCGCTTTGTATGATGCGGGATCTAACGCCACGCGCTCTGCTTCATTTCTCCTTCCACATCGACCTTTATTCTCTCTTTCTCTCTCCCTCTCTCTCTTTCCCGCACGTTTATTTGCGTCCTCTCTTTCCGTTTCTGTAACCCAAATTTCGACACATTTTTTCCTCTCACTGTCAATATTTGTGTGCTAAAGACTCCGCTTGCTCTTCTGAGGAACACACAATGCCCTTTTTACATGTTCAATTAGTGCTTTCTGCTTGTCCAAAGTTTGTAACTTGTTCTTTTTTTTTCTTTCTTTTGACCACTACTTTGTGTTGCCAATTCATTATCACAACTTATCTTGCAATTTGGACGTTTTTAATTCAAGTTCATAAGTTTTACAAAAATTCTTGTACTGGGCAGGTTGATTTAAAGAAAATGGTTTTCGATAATAAACTGATAACAATCACAAAAATGCCAGCTGAATTGGAATTAAGTTGACAAAAATAAACAAACCAACAATTTTTAATTGTTATATATTAGTAGCGCTTTAATTCTCATATATTTCATTTGAAATCAAAGATGACGTAGAATCATCTTTGCCAATTTGGAAATTGCATCGCGTTTTTCGCGCGTACCGATTTTTGCCAATGGAAGCTCACGATTTGAGCACAGGGTCGTTGGACCGAAATATCGTCCACACGTGCACGAAGTTGAGAAATTCCTCGCTTCGTTTATTTCTTCCTGGAAATGATCGCACGCCCTGGCTCCGGTTGACTAAACAGTTGAGGTCCCCTCGTCTAACGTTGAGTCTGCTTTTGTAAAACTAACGAAAATATTAACCGAACGAGAGAACGGGGTAAATGACATCGAATGTTTGAAGTTCAAATTCTGGTCAGAAAAAAAAAACAATAATACCATGTGAAAAAATTTCTTTTTTGTATATTTTGTTTCCTAATCTCGGAATATACTAATTTTTAATTTAAAAAAATGAATGAAACCCAAAATTAATCAGCTGATGGATTTTGGTTACATTTTTTTGTTCACATTAATGAAAGAAACGAAAAAAAAACCACAAACAGTTTTGGGAAAAGTACAGGTTTCGATGTAATAACAACGAGATGAGCAACCGTCGTTCATCAATCGAGAGCGAGGCGAAAATGAAAATAAACGAAAAACAAAAGTAGCAGCTTTTTCTCAGAAGCTGTAATCATCACAAATCTACACGTTCGGAGTGACGGAAACCGTGCAGGAGGACAGGTTCGAGCCCATTTCCGTGGTCCCTGTTTATCATTGGACGTGAACCTTTTTTGCATTCTTCACCGTCAGCTTTCCTCAGGGCGAGTTAAAATAAAACAGAGGCGCGCAAAAGAGCACACGATGCCCGGCGTAATTCAATAAATAACTCAAAAGCGTTCGAACGGGTCCTATCGAGCGTGTCTCATTTGTATGCCCATTAAGCCCTGACTGCAACTAAAATAAATATTTATTTAAGGCCGATAAATTTTTAATACGTCGCTGGGTAATCGAGCGTTGCACAATCGCACGAGTAACGTTGAATGAAACGCGGCTCGAATTTGCCACTTGCCAGTTCGAATTATGACATTTTGACATTTTGAGATGACTTCAATAAATTCCTTCGACTAGAGCATATATGCTTTGATTTCAAACTTTTTTTGTTAAATTAAAACATAAAGTTTCGGAACTTCTGGACCACCCTGTATAGTCACATATATAAACAAATATGTAGGCCATATATTACATATATATTTGTTTTTTACATCGGAAGAGTTTGGTGAATGATTAAAAGCGTGAGTGGTGTGCGAAAATGTTAAAAGATAGTTGGGTGTTTTGTTCGCGCCGTAAATTCGCGTTCGGGCATCCTCGTGCGACGTCGGGACCATGTCGTGGGGACGAGCGCGTGAATGTAAACATAAGCGTAAGGACGTGCGGGCGCGCGCATGCGCGGTGAATGTCGAGCGGGGCCTACAGGCCCAAGACAGCCTTGGTCGAAGGCGCTGCCACGGCGTCCATTGTCTCGACTCTCGTTACGAGACGAGACGAGCGAGTCTGGACGGCGCGACAAGGACGGCCGGAGACAGAGACACCGCGAGGGCAGCAGCGGTCAAACGAGCACAGTCTTCTTTCTTGTTTGGCTCTTTGGCTGGCGAGTCCCCCGAACCACCTAGTATAGCACGCCCGGACCCCCGGCAACGGGTCTCCCTCTTTCTCGACCACCGCCGGCAATCTCGACTCCGGGTCTTGACCCCCCGAGTTCCTTTGGTCCCTCATATCCGGACCCTCCGAAGCTGCGCGCTATCGCGATACTTTCGATCGAAAGGACCTCAGCTTAGCGACACGCGCTACCCAACTTTTGATAATCGTCTTAAAGGATGCACCTCTTAAAAAGAGTCTCACACTCAGCCGATCGCTTGCCGATCTACAGCCATTTTTCACTACCGGATCAATTGATTACTAACCACTTTCGCAATTTTTCTCTTTTTGTTTGTTTGTTTGTTTTTTTTTTATTTTTTGTTTTGTTTTTTGTTTTTATTTTTTGGCAAATTCTCATCCCTTTTTGGACTGTTTTTAGTGTATGTTTAACTGTTCATAACTGTGAAATAGGTTTCGGTATAATTCGTGTCAATTTAAATGATCTCGGCGCTTATTGACATAACCCCTTTTAAATTGTTAGATGGTTGAATCACATTTCTTTTGAAACCAATGTTGCGTCAGGTAATTTATTTTGAGATTTCTTCTCTTATCATAAGACGTATCACGTTGCCGTCGTTCAATAGATAATGAAACGGTATATAGGTTTCATTAATTTATATCTCTATGGTTAGCTATACACACGTATAATTCATTTTACCGGCTTTATTTTTCGTTTGAAAAATAACGATCAAATGCAGTGGACTAATGAACTTCAATTGTTCTGCAGATTTTAAAAAATAATCATGAAAAATAGATACAACAAAATAGAAATGAATACTAATGAATAAAAAAAAAAGTTCAATTCTGTGTACCTTTTTGAAAAATCGTTCACATTGTTACGAGAGTAAATTGAAAGAACCTGAGCAATTTATATTAAAATCTTAAATTTCCATATATATTACGGACCGGTGCTTTTTTTAAAATAAAAAAAAACATCTATTTATGGTCGATAAAAAACGTACAAACTTTTTTTTGTTCGGCCGAAAAAAAATCCCGATCAACACTGATCAATAAGGCAGACTAAATGAGTCATTACCAATACGAAGACAATACAATACGAGTTCTCCGAACGGTACAGAAAACTGTCCGGGGAACAAATATATTCTCCGATATTATGAATGCCTTAACCCAATATTTCCAGAACAAAATTCGACATCTCACCTACTGGTTCCCGTTCTTTTGTTCCGGGCATCTTTTTTTTATTATTGCGCTATACAACAAAATCATCCTTTCCAAGAACCAATCCAGCGATACCATCGGACATCTAGAAGAAAAAAAAACATATTTTCACAATCCATCCAAATATTATTATCACGATGCATCCATCGTCGGTGTAACATTCGAAGTTAAACAACTCAACAAGATTGAAATCAATTTCAGAAAATCGACAAAAAAAAGTCAAATTAATTTCCAAAAAGTGTTTCATAGCTCAATTTTTCTCTCGTTTTATCACTCCATCAAAATAAAACATAAACATCCATACAAAAATAAAACATTCATACAAGCAAAAAAAAAAAAAAAAAAAAAAAAAAAAAAAAAAAAAAAAAAAAAAAAAAAAAAAAAAAAAAAAAAAAAAAAAAAAAAAAAAAAAAAAAAAGAAAAAAGAAAAGAAAGAAACGTTGATTCAAAAATTGGCCATAAATCTCAGGGCAAACGCCTTGAAAAATGTTTATTCATACTTTAACACCATCGAAGACACGCTCTGGATGTAAGCGGTCAGCGAAAGTTTGTGTATCCTTTCGTAATTAATTAACAATGTTTATGAATCACTCGGAATAAATGATGCAAATAACCGGTACATGTGAACATCGTTCGAGGAGCATTTTTCAATATCGAGGCGTTGTCGCCCCGGTGGTTTGGCGATAGCGCGTGATGGAACTGGCCCCAGAGCACATAAGGAATTCATAGGGTCCCATTACCGAGATGCGCCATCCACTCTCAGTGACCTTTATCTCGCGAATTCTGTTTTTGATCGTGTCTCAATCAAAACGACGAACCTGCATCAACGAGATTCACATTCTCCTTCGATTTTACGATCTCATAAAATTAAAAATCGTTATTGACATTGAAAAAAAAATTTTATTATTCTGACCCAAAAAATTGTTTGTACGTAAAAAAATATAAAAACAGAATTTTTTGTTCTTAAACTTTTAGATTTTTCAGTAAATTGACTGAATTATTGAAAATTATTTGAAGTACCAATTTGGTTTGTGTGTACGATGATAAATTTTGAAGAACACCTCACCACATAAGAATACTTTATTTGCAAATTATCGCACGTGTTTGATTAAATAATTTCAGAGGGACTGCAGACATTTTTATTATTCAGTACAAAATTAACGACCAAGTTATTACGTATTTGAATAACTGTCAGTACACCATAACCTTATAAATGTCTGTAATTTTTTTTTTATTTTGAACACAACATAAAAAGACTCAAAATCTCGACCAGACCTATAAAATTCTTTATACAAACTTGAATTTATTCATTAATTTTAGTACCGACTTATAAAACCGTCTAACAATTTCATTACATTTTTAGAGGCCGAAACTATTAAATGAGTAACACCGTCCAGCCCACTGCACTTGTTGCGCAAATGTTCAAACCTGCAAAGACGCTTTTTCACTCTCCCTTTTCTTCCATATTCTATATATCTCGTAGCTCTACCTTTGATTACACTGGACATCCTACGAGCGCAAAGTCTCAGGGGATCTCTCGTCTGGCGATGTGTTGTCGAAGGACTCGCTCTCTTTTCATGTTTTCATCCGCGGTGGATTGCGATGTCATATATACACTTGACCTTTCCTTATACACAAAAAAAACAGAACTTGGACAATGATATTCGAAACACGTATTCACAAAGATTGGATTTTCTTGTACGTTTTCTGCAGACGGTTTCCAGATAAATGCATTCAAAGATTTTTTCTTCCCCCTCAGCCTCAATTTCAAGACAAGAAAATTTCAGAAATATTTCCATTTGCAGAAAAATATTGTTTTTAATATTATCTAAAATATTACCTGTTCATGAATAGCAAACACGAAATTCGATATGCAATTAATTTTGATATAATATAATGAAGATAAGAAATTGTCGAAAAAGGGAAGGGAGCCGAACAACCGGTGATTAATGTAAAATTAATTTCTGTCCGAGCGGCGATACATCAGATAATCTCAATCTTAATACATCAATCAGCATACCATTAAGCGCTCATAAAATATGCAAACCAAAAAGCGCGCGGTTCGGATAGGCTCGCTCGCGCACTGTAATTGCGTAAAAAAGTTGGAACGCTGCGTAGATGCGGACGTGATAAGTACACGATTTAGAGACACGTTAAACGTGTTAATCCATTAAACGAGGAGTTCCGATTGGCGAGACGAATTCTAACGCCGAGCACGCGCTGCGACGTTTCAAGATTCGAGATCATGAAAGAAAAGAGGATGCCAAAGTGGGGCGGAAGGGCTGCACAAAAGCCGGCACCGTCGTCACCTTTTCGAAGCAGGTCGGTTAGGTGGACGAGACCACTGATGGACCAGAGCTAATCTAAAAATCGCCGGAACTTTACAATTATAGTAATTTACCGGCCGACAACAAGCCGTGCACACCACATCGCATCCCATCGTCACAGACCCCCCACCTCCTTCTTCCACCACAATCTATCCTTTTCTATCGCATATCTTTTGCTCTCGGCGACGCCATTAATGGCACGCTCCCGCGTGTCCTTTTAACAATCAATGCCACACCGCCGTTTCTGAAATTTACGCGCCCAACTAGCTAACGAGACCTAATACTTTTACCCCCACCACTATTTCTGGCGCGCTTCGTGCGCACTTAACTTTTCTTCTAAAACCAAACAATCAACTGAATCCCGCGTTTCTTAAATTATTTATAAAAAACTCAACAGACTTTTAAGAATTAATAACAAACTACCCCTTCTTTTATTTTTTCCGCGCTTCGTTCGCCTTTAACTTTTCCCTTTAGAGAATAAAAGAAACACTAAATAGACCAAAAATGAAAAATTTTTTAAATTTGTTTAATAAAATTGTTTAATTAAACCCGTTGTACTAAAATTATATAACATTTTTATTCATTATATCATTATATCAAAGGGGAAGCACGATGTACCAAGAAAAGTCCATTAATGTGTAATTAGATAAAGAAAGAGTCGCGGAATGACGTAAAGAAAGCGAGCCGAGCAAAACCCTTGGACCGAGCTGATGAAGCGACGTAGCGGGGAATAAACAGAGAAAGAGAAAGAGCTAACAATAAACTTTAGTACGAGGTGTGTGGTGCACATGTGCGCTTTGGATTACCTCGTGCAACCTGATTCGTTGACCACGCTCGGGAGAAATAAACTCATGGCGTTGATACGTTCGAGCTATCGAAATCCTCGGCGCAAATGTGACTAAGATTTTTACGATCTCCGTCCGCCGAGAGTATAATCATCCTGTGAGTAACGTCTCAGGCATCTGCATGGCAAATCATATTTTAGTCGCAGCAAAGTGACAAACTCAAATCCAAATGTTTATGTTACAATCTTTGGTTCCACTAATTAAAAAATTTTTGATAGAAAATCAAATGGATAAAATAAACAAAACTAAAACGGCAGTCGCAGTGTGTATAAATTGATATACCAGGTTCAACTACGCCACGTAATCTCGCTTATCGTCATTCTCATTTATTTAATTTGATCGCATTGAAACACGATCGCGGCCTTTCCGATTCGAGATACGAGCAGTCGCGGATAAAAGTCAAATCGCAAAAGACGAAACGCAAATAAAATCGTACTAGTGATAAACCAACTAACGACACCTTTTGTTTCTTTTGTTAACAGCAAAGGTCGACCCGACGCCACATACCTCTTCGTTCAACATGGGCTACCTCGTCTCGCCGTATCCGTACCCGAACGGAGCCGGAGGACCTATTCCTGTTTCTATGGTGAGTGAGTTTTTGTTGGCGTGTCTGCATTTTTTCCGCTTTCCATTCTTCTTCCCCTGGCCCGGTTTTTTTTTTTCTAGTTTTCATTATTGTGAGCCCCTCAAAGTGGACAAGGACCCCCAAAACATCACTTTGACGGCACAATACAATTAGAAACAAACAGCACCTGCGGTGAGGTCTCGAACGAATTATCTCGATCCCGCATGGCGTCAAAGTCGTGACCAAGTTGGGCCCCAAGTCGAGCGAATATGGAAAAATCGAACCATTTTGCGATCGTTTAAGAGCGCCGCACTCGCCAGCTGCAATGAGCCCCGTAATATCGAGGCCTTTTAGGATGAAAATAAAGTTCGCT
This sequence comes from Trissolcus japonicus, assembly GCA_030522925.1. Taxonomy (NCBI): domain Eukaryota; kingdom Metazoa; phylum Arthropoda; class Insecta; order Hymenoptera; family Scelionidae; genus Trissolcus; species Trissolcus japonicus. The sequence continues at coordinate 39,538 of JAPYZS010000071.1, read as the reverse complement.
TAGGTTCGCATCATCGTCGGGGCACACTATTTTAAGACTCCCGAAGGAGAAACATAAAACTGCGCGTAAAAAGCCCACAACCGGAGCCTCGCTCTCCGAGACGTACATAAAATATCGGCGGGGTAATTTGGCCGCCGCGAATCAATCGGCGAACAATCGGATCGATCGGTTTTGCGGAGGATGCGGTCGGGGAGGAGCTTGTCACAGGCGAGATGAAGTAATAAAATGAGAGCGGGCCGAAATTGAAAACCTTTTTTCGCTCAGGTTGGTTTTCGACCGGGCCATTAAGCCGGGCGAAAAACGCCGCACCGGATCCGATTTCGGGTCGTGTCTTATGGGAGGGAACGTAGGTAGGGTTGCCCGAGACACGCTCGTTGTCGGAAATAACGACATAATGACACGGTAGAAGATGAGTGCCCGAGTGAATCTCTGACCGGCGACGCAGCGCCCGTGTGGTGGGGCCTCGTTGTCGGCGGCCGATCAACTCGCCGAGAGCCCGAGTAATGGGCTCACGCGCCGCACCGCGGATCATTCACGCACAGAACCGGCGCGCACACACAGCCGCGCGCGTCTTTAACACCGAATCGGCCCAATTTTGCTTGCCATTTAACGTCGCCATGCTCCGCCGCAGCCAAATTAGCCAACTCTCCGAGCCGCTGCTCCCGTTCGTCGTTATTCAACCCGACACACTTATTAGACCCGATCACGAATCACGTCTTTCTACGCGCGCAGGCATAATTGTCCCCCCCCCCCCTCTCAACTTGCCTTCGCCAAGACATCGCCCCGATGCTTTTCCGATAACGCCGCATGAATATTTCATCTGACCTCCAATTGCTGACAGTTCTATTGTCTCTTGTGAACGATATTTTTTTCCATTCGCGCACACTCTGCTTTTGCATATGGTACACAAATGTATGTACACACATCTTGCAAATCATCGCGCTGAAACAATTGTGCAAATATATATTTGCAAGACGTGCGCACGAAATGAATGAGGTACGACGTAAAAAAGATGAAAATTTGACTTTTAGAGTGTGCGTGCTGGAAAATTTAAGTCGATCGAGGAAATTAATGTTTAGTAGTACAACTTTGAATGTAAAAAGCAAACGTATTTACTTGCAAATGAATTGGTGCACACAGGCTAATTGTGACGCTGAAATAATATTGATATTTTTAAATAACAGAATTAAATTCTAAGCTTTGAAATTATGATTAAATCTAATTTTAAAAAAGAAGGAAAAAAATGCAATTGCAATAATGTCACATTTACCTCAACCTGTCACAATTACCCCAATTGTTCCAATGCTTAAATTTCAATCGTTCATTTTTTGAATTGAATAACATGTAGGCAATCAAAGCGAGGATAACTAGCGAAATAAGGAAAAAACTTGTAAGCCACGATTGGGCCATTTAAAATTAAACAAAAAATAATAGAGTTCCAGATTGAGCCCTCATCATCGAAGTACCGCAATGTTCGACTGCTCGCAATTAAGGATTCACAAAATTGCCAATAAGTAAATTAAAGTGCCAATTACCAGGCGACTACCCGGTTACACTTTGTGCGAGAATACTCCGCACCCAGCGGAGAGAGGGCAAAGAGGCTTTTCTTTGACTGCGTCTCAAATATACATAGACAGATTTAAATATCGCGGTCCTTCGTTATGGTCTCCTCAAGAGGCTAATTTACATTGTCGAGCTGGGATAGAGTCGGCTGAATTTAAAATCACACAACTTTCGACGTCGCGCACGGGGAACAAAAATCGCACCCCCTTCGCGCTCACCGCGATCCGATTGGTGTGATTCCAGCCGTGAGTCTTAAACAATCACAAAGGTGCGCCATATCTGAGTCCGGTGACTAGTCATCGACAAAATAATAATAAAAGAAAAGAAAAAACAAGGAAATAATAACGGGGAAAAAAAGAGGAAGCAGGAAAGGATGAAATAAAAAAAGAAACACGAGCGGAGGGAAAAATATACGCGCGCAGAGAAAGGACGAAAAATGGTTGGCACCACCAATTAAAAAGAACACGATTCGACGGGGTTCCTCAAAATAACAGGCGTATCGAAGCGTAGTTTCGCGCTGAAGGGAGCGAACTGTACGTGAGCTTTGAGCCGAACGAGCTGGATGCAGCGAGCATGTGAAATCCAAAACCCTTATATTAAAACACTGCCAGACAGCCAGCCAGCAGCGGCGCGCTTAATTCAAAACAATATAATGGCCCACGTCGACGTAGCAGCTCTTTTACTTTTGCGTGTGTACGTTCTTCCTTCTCACGTTGTGTCGTATAACGAGTGGTACGCTCATAATGCGCCAGCCACTGCGTTGTTTTTCACCGCCGCATTAAAGACGTCTCCGAACTTTTCTTCCCGTTCGTCTGTCGTTGCCTTTTATCACTCATTTCTTTCCTCTGGCACGTACCAGATGATTCTTTTAATATGTTTCTTTCATAATTGCAAAGCACTTGTTGGTATATAAAGTTACGACATGTGCCCACGCATATATTACAACTTATGTCTGGCATATTTCTTGAATAGATGAAACAGTTTTTGAATCATATTCTGATGACGTTTCGGTTCGTTTGCGGGTGATCAAGAAAATATCGGAATTGTGATGTTTAAAGTTCCTGAGGTTATCTTGAAAGGAATGCAAAACAGAGGATGATTACATTCTGGTCACGATTTCTGATGGTAATGAATTTTCTTGATTAGGAAAAGACGGCAACGCATAACGTTCCAAATGAGATTCGCCGCTAATTGGAAACTATTTCAAAATTGTGCCAAGAAAATGTTCATTAAAATTCAATCACAACCGACAATCGAAAATTGTCGCCCGAACGAGAGACGGCGGTTACATTTACCGACTGCGAAACTTATGTAACGAGAGAGTATACGAGAGGGGGGACCGACGACAATTCCCCGTTTCGCTCTCATTTTTACTGCTAATGACTCTTGTCATCCACCCAAACATCTGTCGTAATTGATCCGATGGGAACCTTCAATCAGTTGTTGAAACTGATTAGCTCCGATCGTTGTGTAAAAAAAAGTGCTCTCCGCGCCGTGTTTCAAAATAATAGAAACGTCTTGTCTCATTTCCTCCGTCCAAACTGAGAGTCACAAAGCATTCCGCCCCTCACAAATTGTCCTCCAATTATCGCTTCAATGTCCCAATTACGTTTTAATCTTCGCTCCACCATGAGAATCAGCCTCGCACACACCTTGCAGACAAAAACGAAATGAGAGTAAAAAATGGGCCCATAAAATGGAACCTTTCCGATGGATCAGTTTGAAAAATTTAACCCAGGGACAGGTTAGTACATCTTGTTTCTTTACAACCATCAGCACGATGGATTTCCATCAACTTTAATTTTCTCCCTATGATGAGCAATGGCGCGAAGCCACCTGCCGGAACGTCCTTGGCGGATTGCGGATTCGTCGACGCGGGCGCGATTTTTCTCCTATCTAACAACTTCGTGTCTGACTCGAGCGGTTACTGATTCGCAACGCTCTCTAGCCTGGCGTTTAAATCCGCAATGCTGACGTCTAATAAAACTTCACGAATTACTTTACAAGTCAATCTTCCTCTGTGAAAACAAACCTCGTTGGGGATTCAAGTGGGAAACTGATGGCTCTACAATTATTTGCGAAGTCAGAACTAAAACTTGAATTTGAGACATTGGTTTCATTGTCAAACATTTAAGAGAGGGAATATACACCTAGAAAATAACTACAGTCGGACTTACATTGTTAGATGTAAGTCCAATTGTACTGTAAAAATAAAAAAATAAAGTTAAAAATTGAAGCTAATCTTTCAATTCAGTTGGACAATATATTCTTTAATTTTAATGTAAGCTTGCTGTACTTTTGAAGTTTTATTTTAACTGTACAACATAAACAAACAAAAAATTTAATTAATTTTTACGTTTAAATTTAGGTGCGAATTTTGTTGTTTTAAAAATTGTTTAAATTGCTAATCTGTTTTTTCCTCCCCTCAGATGAGCCATCGTCTTATCATCGCTCGGCTGAAAGGCATCTCAGGTTTTAATTCACTTCGAGAGCGGAAATTAAAAGCCATCTCCGATGAGTGTTTTAAAATGCGACATGGCCGTAAAGTAAGGTTTTATGGGCGCGATTGTTGGAACGTCCGAAAAGTATCCGTGAGCCACCCAAGGAACAGGGAAAATTAATAATTTAAGTTGTGACAGCCGGAGATGTAGTTGTTTCCTCGAAACTGGTGATAGATGACGGGGAGTCCGAGAGCGGCGAGGAGGTGTTTAGAACCCGGCAGTGCCGAGGGATAAACGAGCCAGGATAAATACGAGGGAGGGCCGTGAACATCGAAGAATGCCCAGAACTAACCATGTGACGCCATTCGGACCGTGCAACATCAACTTTGGCTTTACGTTCCACCAAAATTGCTCGATCCTCGTTCCTCCGTTCGCCTTCTCCTTCGGTCTGATGGCAACCGAGATGCACCGGGCGCATAATTTAACTCTCGTAGTCTCGTTAAAGTGTCTCTCTCTTCCCAACCCTGGACACTCTCCTCTCCGGTTAATAAAACCGGAGAGGTTAACTCGATCCAAGATCGAGATTAATAGCGTCCAGTCACGCATTGTTTATGTTTGTTTTACGTCGATTATTGCGCACAAGATAAGTGCGCTGTTACGCAACGGGACCGATACAGCCTCCCTGCCATTCAAACGCGACGCATTCGCGCCAATTACAGCGGTCCCGGATTTATGGCTCACTTTTTGCGCGCATGATGAATATCTTTTTCCTCGCGTGGTTTTTAACATTCATCTCGGAGAGGGGGGACGAGATGTTCAATTCCACCTCACCAATAAACTTATCTCGCCGCGAGGAACAAATGGAAAAATAATTACATCATTACGGATCCGGTTTCTGGCCCGAGTATATAAAAATCATCGAAAATGTTACAAAAAGTCCACGTCCGATGACGAACGTCCCTTGGATCTTCTTTTTTGTTTATTTTATTTTTTTTTGATTTGTTTTTTTTTTCAAAGTTCCGTCTTGGATACCAAAATGAAACGAGAAAAAAGTCGAGATTCGTCGGTGGAAAAAAAAATATGCGCAGGTATTTCACAACAGGAAATGCCAGTTTCCATGTGAGGAATTCTCGCAAGTTGTAGTCGCGCGAAGACCCAAGTCCGATGCGATAAGTGTGTAAAAATATGAGAAGAGAAAGAAAAAAGTAATTATCGAGGTCCGTCTGGGAAAATCGTAATCGCTCATTCTGCCTCGATAAATGAGCCAGAGAGAAGGAGAGGGATAGAAGAAATAAGAGAGAGAGAAAAAAAGAAGAAGGTTGTTGGAGTTTTGGTCTGAGTGTTCGCGTCCGGCTTGGTGGCAATTCTCGGAAGCCGAAACAAAAAGAGCTTGTTAGCGAACAAAACACAATTGAAGAAACTCGCTCCGGCATGGTTTGGGCATCGGTGTAAACGCATAATGCCCCCCGGTTGGTGGTGTTGCGCGCGTAAAAGACAAGTCCGAAAGCGCGCGCCACCTGAGCGGGACACGAGCTGGCGTTGAGTTGTGGGAGTGAATTACCATCCTCCATTGAGGCCTTACGCATTATGTAGATGCGTACCTGCCGTGCCTATCTTGGGACAAGTTCTTTTTTTTTTCTTCTTGCCTAGTTGTGTCCCTTCTCTCTCCCTCTCGTTTACCTTCGAATTCCTTCCGTCCGAAAATCTTTTTCAAAGGCCCTGGACTTCTCTCTCGGCGCTTTCTCTGTCCTCGTCTTTCTCCATCTCGCGTTCCATTTCTAGTTCCATCGTGAGCGAGATCAACGAATGAACGGATTTTGTTTCTCCCCGAGAGTTGTCCTTGAGATGCTTCTCTTTTTTTTCTTTCTCTCTCTCTTGCTCTTTCACGAGCCAGAGGGACTCCCCGTGGATTTTCTGTATGGCCAATGACGGACGCCTCGTGACTTTGGTCCTTGAACAAATGGCGAATGGACGACGTTAGAAGAAGCCACGGATGTTGAAACGCCCGATCTCATCGATTTGCAATCGTTCCTTTGGCCGGGGATTGTAGATGGCTGAAGATCCCGGCGGATTCGAGGAAGATATGAATTGGTGAAATCCAAAAAATGGCGTGGGATTTTATTGGGAAGCCTGTTTGTACCGAGCTAAAGTTCTCGCATCAGGGAACGGGCACGGTTTTACATTTTTATTGTCGACCGCTTTATGCGCCATTGTCCGGCCCATAAAGAACCAGCCTACAAATATTTTATTTCGATGTTGCCATCGGACGCCAAGAGCCCGTGCAATCGCGTTCATTTTCCTCGGGATTTGCTACATTGTGTACTTTTCGCGCGCCCAACGTTTCGTATTGGTGTTACAACTTTTTCGAGAACGACCTGGATCAACGGATCTGACGCGGTTCCCCTAAACAAACATACCCCAAAAATGATCCCTCGGATGTTTTCATTTCACCTCGGAAGAAAAAAAAATGTCGACAACTTTTTTTAGTCTTTTCGGGTTATTTACGGGTGTTATTAGAAAATAAATAATAAACTTTCTAAAAAAAAGCGCTGTAAAATGTGCCCACCTAAAGTCTTCAGACTTTTTTTTACAACCCAGAGGAATTCTCGTAAAAATTGACATCATGAAAACATTTTATGCCCGATGAAAGAAAACCCCCGTATACTTATAGTTATTTCAATTTGAGTTTCCACAGAGTAAAGGTCTATGAAATTTAAGTACCACTAACCGGAATAGCCGTCGTACAGCTAACACTAAAATGTTGCATAGCTTATTTTTCCAAGCCTTATATTCTATTCGCCGAGCTGATAAAACGTTAAGATTGATCAATAAATTTTTGAACGTAAAACACACTGTTTATAATCTTCTTAAAATGTTAGTCAATTTATTGACCTTTTGATTTCATAAATTTCCTAGCTTACTTAATCCATTTCATATGTAATTTCATTCCACGTTGTTCCAAAACAAAACAACAAAAAAAAAAATAAATAAAACAAAACTAAAAGTTGTTTGATATTTCAGCCAAGTTGCTGAGACAAACTTATTTATACTTGGTGTGAATCTTATCAAGTTCGTTGTACCACCGGGAAACCACCTAATCTCAAGCCACCCCTTCGCTTGTGTTTTCGCTATCGAGTTATTTTGAGTGCAGCGCCACAGGAAGTTTAGATCGTGTGTTCTCACTGAGAAGAGAGCATCCTCCGTTTGCGCGAGTCGTTGCAGCAAGAAGAAGAAGTAGAAGAAAAAAAAGTAAAAGCGCGCGTCAAGTTTTGCCAACTACCGAAGCGTTTATCGCACCGCATGGCGTCTACATTTAGACAACGCATCAAAGGCGAAATAACGGAGCCTCTAAACGACGCTCAAATAATCCACAAATTGACATCAAACAATTACAATAACTCTTCTTTGACTTAAGCAAACCAAAAGTGCTTCTTCAGTTATACAGTTTCAGATCGTCTTTTTTTTCTCGCTCCGATCTTTGGACCTGAGATAGGCGAGCTAGAGCACACGCTATGTCGGAATTACTGTCGCAGTAGTGTTACATTAATATATTCAGATAACGTAATCATTACGGACGTACAACACATGCCGTGGTTTTGTAATTTTAATTTATCCCAAGCCAGATAAATTTATTTCATCTTGCGTAAATTCAATCTAAAAATGTCACTGCAAATTGAAAATGATTTCAGTTTTGTTCATCAACGTACAAATTTGATAATCAAAAGATGCAATTTATCATGTTTAAAAAGAGGGGGAAACAAGGACACAGTTTGGCACGAAGAATAATTAAAAAAAAAATGACGAAGATTGATGCGCAGAGGTCTAGAAATCGTTGGTGCTTCGGCATCCCGGGCGATTAACGCTAAATCACGAGTGGCCTATGTTGCGGAGAGGGTCGTAAAAATCGTAACAGTCGAAAAGCCGTGGTATCAACGAGGCCTCGGGGGTTTATGACAACGAAAGCAACGAAAGTGTTTATTATTCGTCGTATCCGTTCGGGGCTCAGCGCTTTTAACGGCAAACGGAAATGAGAAAGTCCCCGTAATGGTCGGGCCCCCGGCTTCCGAGAAGTGGCTGTTTCTCTCCTTTTCGAAGCTGGACGTGGACGTTTTTGAAACCCAATGCAAACACTTGATGCAAATGGTCGCCTCGGTTACGTCGCCACTGGGTTATTAGGATGTCACGCTCCGGCGAATCGCAATCACGAGATTGATTGCGGACGGAAGAATGCGAGCGCAGTGTCTCCATTTGCCAATGAGATGGCTCCGCGAGAGAGGAGTCATTAACGCAAACTCACCGGCGCGGGTCATTCGTCTTGCGCAGACGAAAGAGCCACCAAAGGACGAGCCACATCCTTCAATCAAAATGGCCTTGAATCCGCGCGCGTTTCTCCTCGCCGCGTGTCCTTCGTTGTTCTTATTGTTCCGCATTCTATCAATGATCATGCACCTTTTTATCCTCATCAGAGCGGGGCTCGGCCAATTTTGTTTCCCAGACCGAGTGTTCATCATATATTTTGACGCGCTCATTTTCTTATCCATTTTTTTTCTTTTTTTTCCTTTCTCTCTTTTTTTTTTTTTTGGTTTTTTGATTGGCTACATAGTCACACTTTCCTTCACCCTTTGGCTGTATGCATTTCTATTACCGACTTGGAAATTATTGTTGCTCCGCAAACTTCGTTTCACTGTCGCTTTCAGTAATGTAACTACGTGTTGCGTGTTGCAAGCCATAACACGAGACTGAAAGTGAAACATAAATTATATACTCGTCGATGATATACTTTCTGAGATCAGATTTTGTTTTTTTTTTTTTTTCATTTATTTTTTAGTTCGTCTTCTTTTAAAAAATGATTCTTTTTTTCCGGAGATGAAAATTGGAGAACTGTGATTTTTATTAATGGATTATCATCATTTTTCGGTACACAAAAAGTTATAGAAATTGCGCGGTAGTAATTATATCAAATTGATGGAGTGATGAAATTTAATTAATTTACGAGAGTTGGATAATGTATTTTTGCGTACGAGTTTTTAATGACGAAAAAAAAGGAGGAGAACAGAAAATGCATGGTGGAAGTTTGAAGAAATAAAAAAAAGTACGGGCAAAGGAGCGACGACGAAAGTCAAGTGCACCACGCAGAGTTTATCGCAGTAATGATGACGACGCGAGTGCGTATGCGCGGTAATAATTGTTCTCAAACAACGCGAGCACGCGAGAACAAAAATGAGTAAAAACAATTTTTTAATCGTCGCATAAATTATGCCGGGGACTAGGCGAATCATTTTGCATATTTACATCTTTTATTACGCACATTTTATTTGCCGTGCCGACACACAAAACTCGATGCTCCTTTATCCGGCTTTATGATTTCAGGCATTATAATTTGCAAAGTGGAAAAAAAACAGAAGTTAATTAATGAGTAATAAGCACGAAGAAGTTGTTCAGTTGAGTCCGCAGTTTTTTTTTAATTTCATCTCAAACATATTTTGTTTATACAAATTTAACGACGGAAAATAAAACTTGGAGATAAAAAAACGTGTAAAGAATGAGAAGCGAAAAAGAGGGTAAAAAGAAATGAATGAAAACTTTCAACAAATCTTGTCTCTGACTTATCTTGAACAAAAATCTGCGCTTTTCGTGGTGGAAAAAAAATTATTTTAATGACGTTTGCTTGTTTTCATATTTCAAAAATTTGCGTACAAAAGAATTGCACACGTCCCAGGAGCGATGGAAATTTTTCATATTCCCCTGCACACATGCATTTCAGCTCGTTTCGCTCATGCCGCGAGTTATTTTCCGTGTTTCCTCAATTTTTTGTTTGCTCTGTTTGCTCTTTTAACTTGATGAAATGACTGGAAATATGAAATGTAAGTGTACACCTGAATTCAAAAAGTGCGATGACTGAGGCTCGTTTTAATTAATCGCGCATTGCGCTTATTTCATTAATCTATTTGGGCCGTCATTTGCATGCGTGTTCACAAAACCGAGACTGATGTCAACCAAATTTACATGCATAATCCAACATACAAAACGCAAATTTGTTTGTTTATTTTTTTTTTTGCACATTAAAATCTCGACGGCACACACATTATTCAAAATCAATTAAACAAATTGACTTTTTCGTCATTTAATTTTTTATTTCTCGATTTCACAATGTAACCGACAAAAATTTTGCATAAGTATAAACGAAAGAAAGGGGCGAAACGCATAATCGTGTCACTTTGGGTTAATTACATTTTCGAAAGCACTCGCACAAAGCCAAGCGAAGAAAACAAAAAAAAAAAAAAGGAAAAAAGATGGAATGCCCGAAGATTGCGTGAGCTGCAAAGCAACATCGGCCCCACAATACAAATTCAGTTTTGCCCGGTCGGTCGTCGCTTGCACGCATATACAAGTTTCCTTTTCATAGGCATAACTTTGCAACTCCTTTTATTCCGTCTGTCATTATTCCGAAAACAACACGCGGACCGTGTATTTAAGGAACCAGCTTGTTTTCGAGGAAATTTCAGCCCGCACAATTGTTCCAGTAACGAGTAAATAAAATTCCTTCGTCCCTCGGCACGTTAATAGATATGGTTAGTGTAATTTCGATCGTTAGGTAAATTGGTGCACGTAAACGACCGGTAACAGGTTTCGGCGCTGGAACAATCGCTCGGACGGGGTGGGAATTGATTAATTGTAACTACGAGCTCGATGTTAGAAACAGGATCATCGCCCATTTTACGTTAATAACAGCGACTATCCGAGTCGACGAAAATTTGCACCTGTCGGTGTGTGTGTGCAACCACGAGTTTCTTTTCAGATGAAATGATTAAATTATCAATTTTGCAACACCTTGCCAACGTGCCTCGAAAATCAGATAAAAATAATACGAACCTGTAATTATTTATTATTTCAAAAATTATTCCCAAAAATGAAAAACAAATTATTGTAAAAATTGAGATACATAATTGCGAGTTAATGAGACAATTTATATATACATGAAAATCAACCTCGTGATGTTGGGATTAAAATTAAAAACAAAATAAGATAAAAAGATTTTATAAACTTGAAAAAATTGTAATATAAAATAAAATAAAAATATATAATGTAATTTCGATTCGAGGTTTTCAATGGCAATCGATTTATCATACGAACCGATTCTTAATTGAATTAAGAAAACACCGTGGTAGAGATAAAGTTGCGTTAAACCCGTTGTCTGGTCCGACACCCGAGAGAAACTCGACGATTTGTTTTTACCTTCGAAGACAAACGTGTATAGGGTTTCTTAATTACAAATATTTCAACTGCTGTTAATCTCAGCGCGATAAGACGTGTTGTCGTTCTCGTTATCAGGGTCGGACCTCGCGCTCTCGAATCAATTAAAATAAGATCGTAGATGAAAATCCGCGACACTCGAGCTGGACCAGCTTGAAAAAAACGTAAATTCAGCATGCAAATTAATGAGGGGGACTGAATTTTATTCCAACCGGAGCTTTTTTATGAACGATAAATTCGCGATGAACTCGCGCGGTGACACCCAGTCGGGTTCGAATGAACCGAACTTGAATGAGCGACCGCAAAAAGTGAGGCGAAAAGGGAGCGAGGGGGGATGAGATAAAAAGTCTACGAGACGCTCCGCAATTCTCTGTCCTCGACAGTCGACGTCGTCTCCGTTACAAGCGCCCCAGGAATAATTTTATTTCGGAGCGACTTACAGAAAGCGCAGCAATTAAAACTTTGGTAATTGCCGCGACAAATTACGTAATTACCGCGCTCTAGAGTCTGCGACTGTAATGCGCTTGTCGCGCTCTAACGCGACTACCGGACCGGCGTTTTTTGCTCGACTTCGCTGAATATACGCGGATCGTGGTTCATTCCGCCTTTCTTTTATTTTTTTACGTCTTTTTAAGATTTTGTTCGCGCTCGTTTTCCCTGGCTAATTCGTACCGTTTTGTGTAACTTTTTTATCCGATGAAAAATGGGGGCTTTTCGTTCGATCGGCTGTTTGTCGAATCGCGAAAGAAGGTTGCGAAAAGCGCCATAGCTTTGGTACGAGATGACGGAGAAGAGTTATGGTAATCATACATCTCGACGGTCGTACAATTATGTACGAAGTTGCTCGATCGGGTAGTCCGAAAATGCAGTATCATGTGTGATCATGTCAAAATTTAAGCCGCTCGCTCGGTTCGTACGTGACAGTGCATGATTGTCCGTGAATTTTTAACCTCCGTCCATCATGCGCGCACCGAATTGCTTTTTTATGCAAATACGAATTAAATTTCGTTTACTTTGGATATTTATAACACAACGATTATATACAATTTTTTATTAATAAAACTGTCCCAGGTGAAAAATAAACACTTTTTCGAATTTAGAGAGCATATGTCACATATTTTTAAACTACTCAAAAATCTGATTTGTTCAAATCATTTTCTTTTTAATTAAAAAAATTCTTAATACTAAAGTTGGTGCGATTAAAACTATGAACGAACAGTCCAAGTCATCACCTTCATTAGATTTGTCAAGAACGCGAAGAAAAAAAAACGAGATCGCCGAACAGCTGCGAAAATGTTCGCACTGCAAATATTCGCGATAAAAAGCCGTCGGGAAGCAATGGCCGAGTTCATTACACGTTCGCAAAGTCTTGCGGCGCATATCTCACGCCGAGCATCTCGACTAGACAAGTCGATGGAGCGGTTAAAAAGATGATTACAAAAAAAAAGAAACTGCGAAACAACGCTGTCGTTGTTATCGCGACAGAGCGACTATAGATCCCCGGCTTTGACTCCCGTGTTACGCAATCCTTCAATCCAAATGACTCCATTTCCTCCCATCCGTCATTCTCTCTCTTGTTACGCCAGCGATATTGTCAACTTGTTTTTTTTTTTTCTACGGCATTTACTTTGTGACCTGCGTTAACAACTTTTCCTTGAACTAGAGACAACCACTAATTTGCTTCAGCTCTATCATCACCAACTAAGAACCCGAGTAACGAGACGCATTTTAATGTGTACTTTAATCAAATTTATGGTTGAAATAAATTTGACATTTGAAAAAGAGTGAAAAAAATTTTTTTCCTCCAGCTCCAGTGATTTCGAGCTGCTAGGCGCTTAACGAGATTACTCGAGTGTAATTACACACGCTAACAAGTCGATTTGGATGAATTAAAAGGTGATGTTTTTTGCCTGCACGTCGAAAATGTCGAAACAGAAAAATTCCTTTTTTTTTAATTAACGTTGAGCCCAAGCGGTGTGTGCGAGCGCACGTAGGAACTCAAGATGAATGAATCGTTTGTGTTTGAAGCGAGAGCGGCGTTGATACGAGTGGTCGACGAAACACCGGTCCTGCTTTATCATTATCGGATGTGACTAATGCGGCGTTTAACGCAACCTTGCGTTAGTTATTATTATAGCCCTTGGCAACTGACCGACCCTTCTCCGCATTGCCTACCGGTCATCGGTCCAACGCCATTCGATCCTGTGCTCTGTGAGCTCGCTCGCATGTGAAATTGGGTCACGCCGTTGCGGATGTTTTTATATTAATTTTCTTCTTCGTCGTGCCATTTGTTCGTGATAACGACACTCGCATGATTATTCCAGTTGATAACATTCGCCATCTTTTTTTTCTCTGACTTCTCTTTCAGTTCTCTATTTTTCTTCTTTCTCATCCATTTATTATTTTTTTTATTTTTTCTTATTGTTTTTTTTTAAAGCAAATAAACAACAGAGGGTGAAAAATCCGTTTCCTGATTTAAAAACTTTTTTAAATGTCACTTCTTTAAGTGGCATTCAAGTTAGAATTACAATTAAAAAAAAGGATTTAAAAATAATAAAATACAAGATTTGAAATCGAGGTTACGATTAAAAAATTAATTTTTATTTATTTAAATAATTCTCATCTCTATTTCTCAGAGAATTTTTTTTTCTTAATATTCTGTGTTCATTTCATAAACAGAATTATTTTCTTGCTGTGAATTTCCTGCTTGATAAGTTGATAAGAGTCGAGGAAATGCAGAATTTTTAATTTGCAAAAGCCGAACAAGTTTTGCCGTTGTTAATTATTTTTCATATACCTGTCGTAAACAAACACAATCTTTGCCGTTGAAAAGAAAACGAACAAACGCACGACTCCACCCACCGGCTCGAGGAAACATCTCTCGGAGGAGCTCTCGCGGCGCACCATACACCAGGGATGCTTCTTCCCCGTAGGGTGAACGAGTGTATAGCCAATCGCCAAATAGAAATGAAATTCTCCCCGTTCTATTGGCGGAAGTGCGCCCGCAGATATATATGCGTACGCGAGTTTTAATCCAACGGTTTCTTCTTTTTTTTTTTATCACTCCCGTTGTGCAACGTCCCGAGTTACGTTGAATTGTGTAAATTAAATCAACCCGACGAGAGAGAAATGCGCAAAGATATCGAGTACTTGTAATCTTTTGATTGCGATTGAAATTTAATTCAGCCGCGCGCGCGAGATACCACTGGGAATATTATTTCGAGTGAAATAATAAATAAATAATTGAGCTGATAAAAAAGTACGAACACGAGACACCGAATGTGAGCTTTTATCAATCAAGTCGGAGCAATTAGATAATTTCTAGCCGGGATTTTTTTCTTTCCTCTTTTTTTTTGGGTCGAAAATCTGAAGTCCGTGGCGTTATCGCGGCTACTGTTTGCAGCGCATAACAGCGTTATCGTCGGAGAGCGGCTTTCTTGTCTGGTTACGCGGTTATCTGTGTACTCAAATAACGTCGCTCGGCATTGTCGACGTGACGTCGCCCTGGTGTCGATTTTTGTCCGCAGTTATCAATCGCGCATTGCAAAACCATCAGGGCCCAGTGATTTGCCTCGACGCAAAGTGCTCTCGCTGTCTCTTTAAGGGATAATCCCGCAGCAGCGAGTGGATAATTTCGGGATAAGTGGTGAGTCTGAAAGCCCTCTCGCAATCGCATCAAATAATGCTCGTCTTTTTATTCGAATGGAAAGAAATCGCTGGATGCACCATCGCAGAGGGGACGCGAAATGGATCACTCGCGGGGAACGGATGAATTGCGTCCTCGAGTGCGCTCCTTTTTTTTTTTTTTTTTTTCCTACCCGAGCTGTTGTTACCGATGTGACAACGTCGTTACGTGTCTGTCAAAATAAGACCCGCCCACTTAAGTGTGCAACCGCCCGCTAATTTTTTTTCTTTTCTTTTTTTGCTACCTGCGCGACACTTGAAACGTCCGATCAACGAATTAAAATTCGATCGTCCGAATGATCACGTTGTTTGCCTCTTGGCTCTCCATTTCGTTTATCTCTTTTGTATGTTTTCAATTTAAAGACGGTTGGCAGGCCTGCAAAGATGCCCGAGAAAGTCCCCTTTTAACCGCGACGCAACTTTTGTCTCGTTAAATATTGTTACCCTCATTTTTTGTCGACAAAAATGAGGGTAAAAATTTCATCCACTTTTGCGCAGTTTAAAAACGATGATTTTGTTGCGCTCAAAATTATGACGCTCATTTTTCTCGTTTTCGTCAAGACCCATAACGATGCATTGTTTCTTGAGTTATTTTTTTTTTTCGGATAATGATTATTTAGCGCTGTCGAATTTTCATTTCAGCTCTCTTCCATAACTAACAATATTTCATGGCGTTCTCCTGAATTGGATATTCGTTTACGAAGGCCCTCTTTCACCCCGCCTCCTTCTTTCCGCAATAAAGCGTGATTTATGAATATGCCTCCACAACGTACGCAAATTTAGTGCCGAACAGTGTGACCGCTGCTCGAACGGCTATAAAATACTTAGCGCGATACTTTTTTTTATTTTTTCCTTTTTTTATCTCAAATTTCGAGCTCGCCTATCGCCCGGCCTAAAATTCCAGCCAAAAATCGTGCCGAGAGAAAACAAACTCGGGCAGGTAAATAAATCGACGAAATTCGAACGGGAAAACGCCTCGCGGAGATAATTTATTCATCCAAGTCAGGTGCTCCTCCGGCGAGAGACACCACGGCCTTTGCGTTTCTGAGTGGCGATCGCCTTTTCCGCCTGGCGCCAGCAGCCCTGAACTTTGGCGTCTCCGGCTTGAAATCTCGATGAAAATAAACGCGCGAGAAAGACGACTGCACCGAGAGCGCGCTCTCCGAGATTGAATTTTAGTCGCTTTCGCTCCTTTAATGGCGCCAAGTGATCCCAGCCAATTTGTCATTTGTATGCAAGTTGTTGGCTAACAATTTGCACTGTTTGTTCTTCGAACAATTAACCCAGAACCGAGTCGTGCATTTTTACACTCCGTTGATTTGCATTCGCAATTGTTTTCAGCTTGAAAGAAAATTCAAATCTGCGCGTTGTTTTCATTCGAACGAAGAAAAAATTTTTTCACTGACAATGAAAAGGAAATTATTCAGGAACAATTATGAAACGAAAAAAAAAATAATAAACCAAATGGATTATTCTTTACATTTCCCATAATCTGAGCTAGCCAAGGTCACGCTAAACAAAGACATGCCATCGACGTTAGCCAGAGAACTTGATAGGAATAATTAATTTTTTTTCTCAAATTGTATACCTTTTTTTCTCCAAGGGGTTATTGACATTAGAATCGAATTAATTCCAAGTTCTAGACCCGACATTTATTAATTCGACGCAAAGAAATCTAGACGATTGGTGCGATTAATAAAATTGATATAAACTATTGCAATGATTACCGGGCGTGATTTAAGTGGAACTTTTATCATTAACTTAATTCAATTGCAGCGCAAATGATTTTTATTATTATTATCATTTTTGTTTTGAAATTCATGTTTGCACGGTCAATTATCATAATCAAATCGTTAAATAGTTGCAACTGTAAATAAGTAAGTTTTTGATATAAAATTTACATCCCATTGACATGTGCCATGTCTCAAACGTTATCTATCTCTGTAAACGAAATTCCGTGTGATATTTATTCATATTCAAAAAAACATCAAGATCATAATTTCATATTCAAAAACATCAAAAGGAATATATACTCGGGAAAATCATTTTTTTCCGAAAAGATGCATATTTAGGTGGAATGTTTAAAGTTAAACTGCACTTGGCAACTGGCATTAACGTGATTTAAAAAAAATGAATAAATAAAAATCCAAAAGCCCGTCGACGAGGACGATTTGACGAGTCGCAAGGGGTTAATTGGCGTATAAACAAAGCTGGTGAAAATCAGTGCGGGTGCAGGTGTGGTACTCAGCAGGTGCTTCGTCGGCTAACGATGCGCCGAGGCGCTTTGGGTACCCGAAGCCTCGCTTCCTGTACGCATGTCATAAACTATCGCGTGGTTAAGTCGGCGTTAGAAAAGCGACTAATTAATTAGTTTGCGTGCCTTGGCGTCATTGCGCACGCGTGTTGCGAGCGCATATCGTGTGTGCACCCGTATATAGATGCATTTATGTACACACACCCGCATTAACCGAGATAAAGGCTCGCGCTTATTCCTTTCGTTTCCTCATTGATAAACGAGATAGATGCCCCGCTACTTGTTTACAACATATTCCAATTCAAATTATAACACTAGGCGCAATCAGCGTTTCATAAACGCCCCGCGGAATCATGCCGCTAATGGCGATTCATCCAGGCCTGCCTATATTAATTGCACTTTTACAAATCGTTCTTAATTCAAAAACCAACACTTCCGCCATAAAACAGAAGATCGCACACATCCCTGTAATTTTATTTTAATTAATAACTTCATCAATCATTTTTCAAATGTTTTATAAAAACGAAAGAGGATACGAATGTTAACAAAAAATTGGATGGAAAAAAAAGAAGCGAGGAGTATCAAATGTGTCTAGTCGTTGTAAAAAGTGGCGGGAACGCCGAAAACCGAGCTGACAATGGGATTAAAAACAAGTTATTCGTTATTTATTGGATTTGGCGGGGGCTCTCGGGCGTCTTCGTTTTTGCATGCGTCGCTCTTTCTCGGTACGCGCGGCGCGGCGTTGCCATGCCTCGAGCACGCACCAAATATTTGACGCTAACCATCGGTGAAACACGCTCCCCGCGGGGTTACTAGCCGACTCGAAAACATCGACGCCTCCTGTTATTTGCATTCCCCTAGCAGCCACCGCGATGTCATTGTCTTTCCCCTCTCGGTCCCTCTCGCCCTTCCCTCCTGCCGCCTCGCCGCGTCCTTCTCTCGCGCCCTGCCTCTCACTCGCTGTCCTTCTTTTTGTTTTACTCGGGCTCCTCGGTTGGCGACTGTCCCTCTCTGTTTATCTTTGCCTCCTTTTTTCTTCTCCTTTGCATCTCGACTATCTCTGTGTGTCTGTGTACGCTGCGCGCACTAACCGGCGAACACGAGGAATCTCACCTCTCGAAGGCCTCGCTCGTTTGCGAAGACAGCAACGTGAATTCGATAAATTAGTCGCGCTTAACTATACGTCTCTTCTCTCTTTGCCATTCTGTCAGCGATTTTCCTATCCTCCGTTCACGCGCGGCTATCTATGTTTAGTCGAACAATTCAGCTGCTAATTAACATAACAATTTTCCATGTCAATGAGACTAATCGGTATTTTCTATTTTTTTTGTTTCAGGTGAGTTGTTTGTCTTCACAATTTCACTTCGTGAGTTCAAAATCTTATTTTCTAAAGGAGATGATAGTGTGTTATACAACTATACAAAAAGAAACAAACATTTTTTGTTGAACGAAAAATAATTTAAATTGAGCCAAGGCAAAAACTATTTTAAACTTCAAATCTTAAACGTCAAATTGTCTGTTGTATTGATTTAAAGCGAAACTTGGTTAACCTCAAAAAAATTTGCATTGTGGTCAAAAAGTATATGTATTGGAACCAAAATATACGAAAATGTCATTTTTGTGAGTGAGCAGGCGTCGTTAATGTTGCAATTTGTAAGTAAACGCTCATCGAAATTCTGCGGGTCCAGTCGTTCCGGTTCGCTCGCACACAGGTGTGTCCCTCTGTCATTGCATTCCCGCCACGCACGCCGCTCGACGTGATTTTCAATCGCGTTTGATTCCAAGACCCAGAGGAACATGTAATTGCCGATATAACAATCAGCTCATCCGACAAAAACTCAAACCTACTTTTAAAAATCACCGGCTCAATTGACATATTGAAAATCTTAAAACTATATTCGATTTCCTCTTGAATCCAGAATAAAACATTCGATTCAAGAAAAACATTTCTGATGTTGAATATAAAAATTTGTATACAAGTTTTTTTCTTTATTTTTTATTTATAATTTTGGACCCGATGACTAACTGACTCGACAAGCTTAGTTTGACTTTTCCTAAGCCTGGGAGTTTGGACAAAAAGTTTGAAAATTTGTCCGGTGATCATTGATTGTAATGAAAGAATAAAGAGGACAGGTGAAACGGAATAGTTAAACACGGCCAAGTCAAAATACGGCTTTTCAGGCATTATTTACGCCGATTCTGAAGAGGCGACTTAACTTTTTGAGACTCGCTGTCACTTTTGTGCCAAAGAAAAATGACTCCGGGCGTATCGAATCATGACTAATCGCAGTAAAACATTGACAAACTATGCGGCTGGACCCGTCCGAGATTTTGAAACCGAGTTCATAATTACAGTTTTGACCTCATTAAACAATACAATATGACTGATCATCTTTTTGTTTAATTAATTTTTCTGTCCCCCTCAAACTTTAAAATAAACCTTTTTTCAGACCTGTCAATTATCGTCCTTTTCAGGATGTTCAAAAGCATTGTAAAACTCTTACAAATTGTTACAGTTATAAAATAATTAATTTCATAACAAATTAAAAAAAATTTTGTGACACAAAAAAGGCTGTTGATTTTAAACTCGACGTAACAAAATCGATTGAACTGTCGATTTTTCGCAGCCGAAGGAAACGTGTCAGCTAATGCTGCGCTTAATTAAACAACGATAATGCGGAACGCGGCTGGTACATGCGCGCGTATTAGTCTGCTCGCGACGCTTTGTTCGATAACGGCACAAGCGATTTGTACACGTCGACGTGTGTCGATCCCGTGATATTCGCCGACAAACTTCGCCTCGTCTCTGCTGCCGGCGACGAAAAAAAAAAAAAAATAAACTACGATTCCCCGTGAGCAATATCATTCGCGCGAACAAAGTGTTAAATGATGACAAAAATGTTGGTGCGCGCGCACGCGCAAGTTTTAACGAGCTCTCGCGTGGCCGTTGCTTTGATGTGAAAAAAAAGCTGTGCCTGCGTCATTATTTAGACAAATGGCCGTAAATAATGACAGCAATTATTTATCGACGGAAATCTCGATAAACCGAATGCTCAAAGTTATGGACTGGTGTTTACCAAAAGTCGATTCGCCTGAAAACATCGCGAGAGAATTTGCATCCGCTCAATCGACGTGGAATTTTCGTTATTGCGTTACACTGATTTTCATTCGGCGCAAACTTCAGCGTGAACGGTTTCCTTTTTCCGATCCATTTGCAGCTACGTTTGTCCATGATTATTCATGTAAATAAAAATAAAAGATAACAACAAAATTATTACCACTCTTATGTATTTATTTATTGAATATTTTTTTCTTGTTTCTTTCTAAAAAATTGATTTTATGTTTACAGAATATCGTCAAAACAAAAAAAAAGCGAAAGGAAAACTAATATTATGATGGAAATTCTTTTCCCTCAGTTGGAAATTTTCGTCGGAGGAGAATAATTAAAAAGAGTAAAGGCATCTAAAACGATGGAGAAGGCCGACGAAATGCACGTCTGGCAGCGTCATCAGCGTTTTGTCACTCGCGGGTCCACGAGTACCGTCGCTCCCCCGGCACTCGTCGGCCGGGCGTTTTAAAACAAAAATCTTGCGAGTGATTTTTCTTCGCGTATCATTTCGCGACGCAGTGGAGCCTGCGATGCAACCGGGAGAGAGAGAGAGAGAAAGTCAGCAACATAACAGGGAGAGACAAAGATTGTCCACTTGGCAGTCGTCGGACGGCACTCGGGACGCTCGGTACTTAGCGGACGAGAAAAAGAGGACGGCGGCGCCATGGGGGAAAGCCTCGGATTGCGTTTGAGCATCGCGTTTGAGTGTCGCGCATTTAGATAATGCGTGCGCGTTCCTTTTTAGCCGTGGCATAAAAGCTCCGCACACGCCCAGCGCATCCTTTTATCCTCTTGTGACTCTCGATAGCCGGGCGCGAAATTTGCCGATTTAATGCCGCGCACTACAACGACTTGTTACGCCCTTCACACGAGCCACCATTAACGCTTCAACTAATTGCTCCAAATCGATGCATCTTGAAAAAATACAAATAAAATAAGAAAAAATAAAATTGTCACACTAAATCTGAAATTTTCGTTTGTTTTTTTGTTGTTTATTTTTTGAAACGTTTGGAAAAATTTTTGTTGAAGACTTTTATAAAAAAAATTTATGAAACGAAAAAAAATTTCATTTAATCTGTTAGATTTGAAAGAAAACATTTTGAAAATTTCTATATCTTTGATAATGATTTGATCAATTCTAACAGGAGTGAAAAGTGGATGGGAGATTTATTTGTTAGATAATATCAAGTGTCGAACACATGTTATTTACCAGTTAAATAATGAGAAACAATGCGGTGGTGGATCGCAGTAACGATGTAATTGAACAATTTTTTCATCGCGCGCATATGCATCCCCATGATTTGAATGGTATATGAAAAGGACGATTCCACGAACAACAAATTAAAACGCGCATAATTGGCGAGTACACATATAATTACAAGTAACAAAGTATGTACGTACTCGCCAAACACAAGCCCGCGCGTAATCCCTTCATTCAATTAACTACCAGCGAGCTGTAACGAATTTGCCTACACGTTATCGTTAATCATAACGTCATTAAAAACGTAATAGCAGAAGTGAAAACAATTCATCGGAACGTCGGGATTGTAAAATTTACACAGTATATTTAAATGATGAAGATATTTCGTGCACTGTTGAATATGTACACTCTCATCTATCTGACTAGAAAAAAAAAAAAAACAAAAAACAAAAAGAAAGAAAGAAAAAATTTGCATTTCTTAATCCAAGAACAATATAGAGAGGAACGTGCATGTAACCGCGCGATAAAACGATTTCTCGATAGCAAATGCGATTGGGATATCAAAGGCGAGGGGTTCAAAGAAAGAGCGCATATTTTGACGGCGGCGTAAAATGGCGCCGCGCCAGGCGTTTTGTTTGGTTCGCGAAATTTTCGAGTGGTGCATTTTCTCAGCACTCGGGCGTGTTAACGCGTTACAAAAGGCTTGTTAGAATGCTATTACGACGTATCGCGAGCGCGACTTCCCGTTCTCGCTGTTGAGAGCTCCCTTCGACGAAGTGCCGAGCGCAGACCTTCGCCTTCGGAG
This sequence comes from Trissolcus japonicus, assembly GCA_030522925.1. NCBI lineage: Eukaryota > Metazoa > Arthropoda > Insecta > Hymenoptera > Scelionidae > Trissolcus > Trissolcus japonicus. The sequence continues at coordinate 17,227 of JAPYZS010000071.1, read as the reverse complement.
CTGCCTTGTTATGTGCGCGACCTCGCCACACGAATGCGACGCCGATTTACAACGGGTAATTATCCGGGACCCGACTTTTAAGCCACAATCCGTCGATTATAATTTCTTTTCTGCACGTACGTTTTAAATTTCACTGTGCGTCTTGAAACTTTAGGGTAATTGCATTGTTTCAAAAGTGTCGCGCGAATTCTCCTCGCCACGATTGCATTTTAATGCCCAATTGAGCGAAACAAATATCGCCCGGTTTGATATTTTATTGGCGCAATAAAAGGAGTCCGCTTTTTTTTCAGGAGCTTCTTTTTCAACCGGATTACGAGACAGGGGAGAAAAAAATGTGTCGTTTTCAGTCAGATAAACATCACGACGGCCTCGGTGTGAATTTATGAATTGGCGTGAAAAATTACTCGAGAAATAAAAGACGCACTGGTAGAAAAAAAATCTTTCTTTTGTTTCGGCAAGGAAATTTCGTGACGGCAAATTGAAAACAATTTTAAAGTCAATTATCCAGACACTTTCTACACACTTGATGATGGTCCAAGCGTTTCGTTTCACTTTCGAAAATTGATTATCGGCGTTTAAAAAAAAAACATTATTAAAGCTAATATCACGGATTAAAAATCCATTTACCCGGACGAGAGTTTCGTTCATCCTCGAAAATGATAATGTCTAAATTAAAAACATAAATTACCATCGGGCCTCCACCGGGGGTTTAATCAGGTGGTTTTTGTATATTTATCTGATCATGCACTTATCATGCTATTTTATCTATAAAATGTATCCGGATCACGTACACACAATGTACCCCTAAATTTCGTTTTCGCGATGCCATATCGCGATAAAGATGCTATTTCAGTTTGATGCCGATCGAGAAAGTCGAACTCGAAATTTGCGAGTCTAACTAATTCGATCAATTTAAAACAATTTTTTTGCATTATCAAAAGTGCATCAACCATTCATTGCATAAATTTTATCTGACAAGAAAACTCATCAAATTAAATTTATAATGCCGCTTATTTTTTGTACCACTGAGCAATGAAACGAACGCCCCTGTTACATTTCCGTTATCCCGACGCAAAAAAAGAAACGTTGAAAAGTACGGCAAAGCGCGTACAAGTCGATCGCACGCTGTAATCAAGATGCAATTACAACAAATAAACACGAAGCATGAGTTGGGACGCGACTTAATAAGACATATCGCACGTAGCATCTTTTCCCATAGTTAACCCCGAGCCGTGCAATTGACGTTAAAATTTGCCATCCGGCATTCCGAGCGCGAGCGCGCCGCTCGTCCGTCGAAAATTAAAATTACGTCACGTTCGAGACACACGAACGGAGGAGAAGAAAAGGAAAGCGTAGACGAGTCGCGGCGCAGACTGCTCGTAATTCGCGATCGCGGGGTAATAGTACAACCAAGCCTTCGGCATTTACTGGGCGAGGCGAGGCGGACTTGCGACGCAACGAGAACAATCACAAGAAAGCGAACTTTCGACATGCGACAGGATGCGAAATAATTCATCCAATTATGCACAGTCTTGATCAATTTTTTTTCTTTCAAATCAAATTAAAATTTACTTCTTTCCTGAATCTATTTTTTGAATTATAAAATTTACTATTTACCTAATGTTGATGATTTAATTATTATTACAAAAAAACATTTTGCGAATTTTTTTTGAGTTAATTTTTTTTAAACGATGAAATTTTGAAACTGATTGAAAATATAAAAATAATGATAGCAGGATATAAATCAGGGGAGCAATTGTTGGGTATCATTTGTTCGTAACAAATTCGATTTGATCTATTATGGCGTGCGTTCTGTACGAATCGAATTTCCTCGGCTATCAGTTTACCATCCCTATCTCTTTTCTTGTATAATCCATTGTTTCATAGCAAAGCACTGTGGAGTGGCAAAGCTGAGTTTTCGCCCCCTGTCCGACTCTCATTTCGTGGAAACTATCCGATCCGTTTTCACGTCCAGTTATAGCAAGCGTTTCCTGGGCCAATCGAATTCCTAGCTACCTGTAGATACGCGTATCGTTTGTCTCTAGCACATACACACACATGCCAGGGTGTTTACAAATCCTAAACAATCACCCCGGCGAAACGTAACTCGATAAAATATTTTGGAAAACAAGGTGGAAATTCGCAGAAATCATCGACTTCCTCGTTTCGTACAAAATTACAAGATTTATCGTTCGAAGAAAAATTTGTTCAAAAAGAAAAGATTTCTTCGAAAGTGCGATATCCTACATCCCTTAACGATTTATTTGTCTTAGCGTTAATTCAGAAAAAAAAGATATTCACCTCTTTCTCATGTGATCTCAACGGAATGTTATAATTTCTCCAATGAATGAAAACGACCACGAAAACGGTGTGCTCGTTTGTACGTATCATTATATAGCCGAAAAAAAATCGACGGTCGAAAGAAAATTGTGTTTCTCTTTCCATTTACATCCGGGGCCGGAGAACAATTTGGAGGAATTCGGGCGCGAACGAATTTAGCATCGACGCACGCATCTCGTGCGTGGCGTGCAGGACGATAAGCCATGGGCGAAAACTATTATTTGACGGTTGGGGCCAGCGGAATTGGCGCTGCGAAGAGCAAAAGAAAGCGAGGAAAGGGTCCCGTTATCGCAGGGTCAAGCCCAGCTCTCCACCTCCGTTAGGTTGTATTGGTCTTGTTTTTGGTGGTCGTTGTGCTGCTCCGCGTGGCCGTTCTTTTTTTTATTCGCGCTCTCGCGCTCGCCTCCTCGCCTCGTCTCATTCGAAAACGAAGGCCGAGAGCCCCGGGGCAGGTAGAATATAACATTAACCGAGAGCGCGTCTCGCACCAGGCCGTTTCGCTCCTTCGGACCGGCTGGTCCGCTTCGACCGAGAAGTTATTTATTACGGGTTTGGCGTTTATATTGGATTTACACAACTTAAATACCGAGTCCGACGCAGCATCAACATAAATATTGTATTTTCATTGGACGGATCGCGTTAACCCGATACCCCGGCCGTTTTCCCCGAACTCTCGGCTGAGGTTAACCACCTATGCACGAGACCCGACCGGTGCTTCATCCGGCTCATTTGCGTTGCGCGCTTATTTTCGCTCTGTTTGTTTACGCGTTCGCGGTGCCCGAAACCCTCTCCTTGTTTCGAACTCGTTATTTCTCTCGGACAACGCCGATGCTTGCGTTCTCGATCGGGCGATAAGATGTTACACTCAACCGGCAGCCACCGGTGCATGCCCGCGACAAAACCGGCACATCTCATCGGTTGCAGGTTGCCGCGCTCGTCCATCATCTCGACGCACCTGTAAAAACCGCTGTTCCCATCAGCGCGGATTTTGATCCTAATTTTTCGATCGCGTAATATCCAGTCTCGTTTATTATACAGAATGTATCCGACGCGGACAAGTTTTGCGAGGATAAATAAAAAGCGTGTTTCCCGTGCGATAAAAAGTATACACTCGGCGCCTAATTACGGCTTGACCAAAATAACGAAAATGAGCGTGGCGAGATGTAAAGTGCGGCAACATTGTAACGCAACCGGCAAGAGAAACTAAGGGAATTGGCCAGAAGAGCGAAGAGAGAAAGAGAGAGACGGAGACAGATGCGGCGAAAGGAACGACGAGGACGGATGTTGTAGTGGGTGTCGCCGCCGTCGACACTGCCGTTTCTCGTTACCGACGAACTCGCCAACCTCCACTGCTGCCTGCTGATTTGCAAATGGAAAAAAAAAATTAACAATTTCTCTATCCCACGGCATGAAATCAATTTGAACGTTATAAAATTTGTGCTCTTTATTTTTTTTAAATTTTTTGTTTCATTCAACTTGGAATTTTTCCATTTGGGATAAATTAAATTTTATTCAACGAAGAAAAGAAAAATTCAAATTGAGAAATTTTCATCGGGGCGAATTGGAATTGGTGTAAATCAGCTATCGATTTCGGAGGACGAACTTGAAAAGTCCGCCTTTTTCAGGCATCAGGACTGGTACAAAACGTTTTATAGACCCGCGTAAAAGTGATTCGATGAAAAAAAGGCAATTGGATCGACAGAAGATTCAGCCCATTAAAAAGGGAACGCAATTACTCGAAACAAGCGGGGAAATTCAGTCGATCCAATAAAGCACTTTTTTTTCTGAGGTCAGGGCCACGAAGCCGCTCCGTAAAATCATGTACATGAAGTAGTCAACATGGGTAAACACTCTTGCCGTGATGAACGATGTCGGCGCGGATCGCAGCCGGAAGGTGTTAATTAATTGAATGGAGTCTACGATCTATCATTAAACCAGAGCAAAAAGGGTTATCTTGTTCCAAAAGGCGATCTTTTATTATTAGGAATTATGAGTCGACCGTCACGACAAAGATCGATCACTAATATCAAACCGTCCAATAAATCCGGAGCAATCAATTTTATTTTTTTTCGCGCAAAAATTTTTTATTTTATAATTCAATCAATTAAACAAATTATATGCATTGTAGTTTGATCTCTTGAGTTCTCAAGCGGACAGAAATATATTTCAAATATAGTTAGAAGTATATTTTTTTCATGTGGACAGGTTTGGATCAGTCGTTTGTTTTATGTTCTTATGAAAAAAAAGACGAAACTAAAAGATGTGATAACGACAAGGAAGTTAACGATGAATGTCGACAGGCGTTTTTATTCAATTTTCGAATAGGAGTTTCGCGAATCGAGGCGTGCGAAATTCTCCGAACCAGTAGACTTCAATTTCACGTTAGCCAATGAAACCGGCCGGGTCGGTGGTTCATTTTAATATACGCGTAGGGGGAACGCAGAAATTCGAGCACGGCCCTGTCTTGCCCTCCTGCGGCCTCTGTCTCGCTCTTACGCGTCCAAGAGAGAACTCCCTACCGGACGTGCTAAATAGCGGTGCTCAACTCGCCACGTTTCAATTTTTCAAAGCCTAAAAATAAATTTCATCCTCAGTCTTGCATTTATTATTTTCCCATTTTATTTATAACGAAAAATTGTCAGCGCCCGAGACTGAGAAGGATTGAACAGAGACAAATTGTTGCAACTATAAATGAATGGGACGTTGAGAGAGGTGATAAAATGAATGGTTTCATTAATCTCAGCTGATAGCACACTTTCGCATTCCCTTTGTAATGATAGCTAAGGAATTGTGATATGTTGGATCTCGTCAGGCTGCGAGTTAGTAAATGTTTCCTCCTCAACGAGTATAGCTGTGCGACAATGTTCAGACGAGTGTTCAGACTTGGTCGATAATTGTCTCGCGAGAATTAACTCACGGTATAATTTATTCAACTCGTTATTGATATATATTGAACCTAATATTTTTCTCATCTTGAACAAATTGTTCATAAATTTATAATAATTAACAAATTTTAATTATAGGTATATATTATTGCTGTACATTAGAACAAGGGTATTTCCGGTTTACAAGATGAATGACAAAAATAATAACAAAAATAATAATAATAAGTGTGCAAAATGTCATTTCAATTGTAAAAAAATATAAATCGGTTCAGAAAACAAAAAAGAATGAAACGTCAAAAAGTGAAGATCTTTTGAAATTTGGACCCAATTGCGACGACCAAGTCATAAACAATTAACAAAAGTTGACTTGGCGCAGCTGACGGACAAAACCCCGCGAACAATATCTAAACAATGAACGGATTTGCTCTTGACATCGAGAGAGCGCGATTCATACGGCGCTCTCTACAGGCATTGAAAATCGCTGAAACGTACATTTGAAAATAAAATAAATCACACAGAGCGGCGGCGCGGAGGTGCGACAGAAATTTTTCTCACGCACGAGTTGTGCAAGCGAAAATTGTCGGATTGTAAATTCAATACAACACTTGGCGGGCTCGTTAATCCCGGCCATAAAACGGTACCCGCGCGCGATCCAACAAAAAAATCGTTTACGCCAAGTCCGGCGAAACGATGGAGTGGCCGCGCGATTATCCCCCCGGGTTCTCTCGCGCGCCTCTCGGTTGTTTAATTCGGCGGTGCTTAATCAGTGCGTCTTATCGCACATTTTTTTCCTTTCCTTTTCTTTTCTTTCTTTTTTTTTTTTTTTTTTTTGCAACTCGTGTTCTATCTCCCTCTTTCCCAACGCCCACGTACATAGCGGAACGCGCGCCATACGTATCTCCCATCAAAGGCACCGCCTCGCGACGGTTTTATATACTTCATTTATGAACAATATACACGTCTGCCTACCTATCTACTTACATTCTAGCACCTCTTTTGTCAAACACCAAGTCGCGAGCTAATTTTAACATTGTTACATTTTTATATCATTCGCAACGTTACTTTTATTTTGATTTATTTTATTGTGCTAAACACATTTAACAATCATGTGTTGATGATTTAAACAATGAATTAATATATTTCAAATTGAGATTTAAAAGAAATTGTTTGAATAAAAATTGTTACTAGAAACCATTAAAAACAATTTAAAAAATTCCAATTCGAAATTATGATTTTTGTCCCACTATTTGAAAAACATTTCAGCAACTTACCACATAAAAAATTAATGAGGTAAAAATAATGATTACATAATTGAAATAGTAGTTAGTAAAAACATGTTTCAAATTTGATAAACAAAATTGTTATACAAGCTGTATTTTCAACTTTTTGAAAAGTTGTTTTTGAAGTTTTCTAATCAGAATTTTTTAATTCTTTAAATATTGAATTTTTAATTTTTTTTTTCACTTTAATTTCAAACAACTGTCAGGAAAACCTTTTTTGCAGTGAAATAATAAAAATGTTTTGTTTTTAATATAATGATGATTAATAAAAGTTTCAAACACCTGATTTTATGTTGTATTGAAGAACAAAACAACGTTGATGATTGTGCGACGTTGTTGATAAGAAACGCGTGTTCATTGCTCTCGGCGATGAAGGAGTAATTATTTTCTCGTCGCAGACGCTTTTTTCCAGTCAATACCATTATAATTAATTGCTATATGAGTCGACACACGAGCTCGTGTAACACGCCACGGCTGCCAGTGCGACGCTTACTATTCCGCGCTCAATTCTAGTTAATTTCCTAGTTTTAACAGGATTCGCATTCCTGCGCTTGGTAATTTTATTGTCGTTAGTAAACTTCTCAACTTCGTGCAAGTTGAGAAGCATCGGATGCACACCGACGCGACACAACATTCCCCAAAACTTTTGGCCAAAAAAATTACTTTGAAACCTCGGGTCATGAAATTTTGTACGAATTTTCAGCGGACACCTCTTATTTTTTGCTGTAAAAGTTGATTTCACTAAAAAGATAAACAAAATTGTTCCCCCTCCAAAAAAAATGGTCAAGTTTCGTCCTCTTCTGAAATTACTTCATCGTATACCGAAATGACACTTGAATTTCAAATTGAGCATTCCACCTGCAAAAAATTAACAACTCGAATGGGCGCGCGTTAGCAGACAAATTTATTCCTTCTTGAGGTGGATGCAAAAACGTATTTTTCAGCTTACGTCCAGCAGGTGTTTTGTGCCCTGACTTCTTAATCCCCGATATTATTGCCGGCTTCTCATTTACCACTGCCATTCAATAGCGTTATTATTTATTACAGATCGAGATCGCTCGCACTTTGTGTTGCTAATAAAATATACCTTTATTATCTGTTGCAGGTGAGTGCCCCGAAATATACAGCTCGCGTGATCCTATCAATTACGTAAGTGGAAACAACAACACGAGCAATCGTGTTTCTGAGATTTGCATGACAAGGCGCAGTTTAGCGCTAATTAAATAATTCGCTCCCGATTAAAAACAAAAAGTGGATCTTGAAATGAAATCAAATTAATCCGCTCGACACAATTGCGCCAAAACGTGACGTGATTAATTGTTTGTTCAATCAGTGCAACCGTTACATTGACAGTTCATTCAATTTGATCTATATCAAATTAGTCAAAACAATTTCATGATTTGGATTTATTAGATGGGAATTTTTTGTTCATCAACCTGATGAATTTTTGATTCAAAGAACTCGCATGATTTTGCAAAATTGTATATTCATGGTTTCAACGAGCTGTCATAATTTGATTGATACATAAGTAATAACCAATTACAGAAGGGGGACACCAAAATGATCGCCGTCGGTTACGTGGAAACACCGACGATGCACAGAATAACTGATATTAACAATAAAAAGGTCAAGTTGATGGGAATAAAGTGTGACGGTCTGAATGAGAAGGCACCTTATGAATTTATTGAGCCCCCCTTCCCTCGACAACTAAAATTATATCTATTCGCAGTGCGGAAAGGGGCGGAAGAGAGAGGTTCAGCTTAGTATAATTCCTCGAGCCCCTGCATGACTGCAAAAAGTATCGTGTTCACCCCGCCGCAGTCGACCGGTGGCTAAACGGCACACTTATGACGCACAATAGGCGGTTATGCCGAGCCGAGGGGTGGCCGCATAAGCAGAAATAATAACTCATATAATACCCATAACGGCACTGGCTTATTAAATAAATATAACGCGCGTGTAATACGCATGTTAGAAGATACTCACGTGGTCGACCCCATTTACACCCCATCAATTGCGTGCGGTTGTCTATCATCCGCTCGTCACCGCAGCATGACCGCTATATCTATGTACACACTGCTGGTCTCATACCAAATTTTTTCATTCGCTCATCAAATTGCATCCTCAAAATCTTGGCTCTAATGATCCGTCAAGAAATGGAACCTGGAACAGAAACATCAAACAATTATTTTCATCTTACCCTTGTATGGAAATTTACATAGGTTTTTAATTTTTAAATTGATGTCTAAGCGCACTCACAAAATGAATATTGGAATCAAAACTGGTTGTTTTTGACAAATGTAAATACTGTTAATATTGCATAATATTTTTCAAAATCTTACTTAAACAAACTTACACAAACTTACTTAACTACTAACTACAAACTTACTGAACTAACTCAAAAAAAAAATTATATATATAAATATTGAATTCGGATCTTTCAGATTTGAAGGAAAACAAATTACTTTATATTGTAATTTTGTGTAATTGCACAAAGAAAAGGCCATCTTAAGTGTAAAGTTAATGAGGATTTTGATATTTGTATAAAATTGAATGATTTGTAGAATCAAAAAAAAAAAAAATTGCAGCCCTACTGCAAAAGATAAGATATATTTACAAAATGAAACGCTACTTAGGAACTAGTGTTGAAATATTATAACCCTCGCCCTCATATTATCCACTCGCACTTATATTACCCGCTAACCGGCTACCATTAACATAACAATGTCGACCTAATTGCAGGCTAATCGTCGCCAGGGGCCAAACGGGATTCCGGATCTGTCGGTTCGCATTTTTCGCAACCCGATCTCGTTACGATCGCGGGGAGCGTAATGTGCGAAAAGCCAATTTCAATCGGCGAATCAAAGATGGTACAGAATTTCCGGGGGGAATACACTTTTGTCGACCCTTTTCTTTTTTCGGTCGCAATTTCTCTCTCTCGTCCTCTCCTCGTTTATATATAGGAAGCAGAAGATCAAAGAGCAGAGGCCTCGCTCAGCTAGGCGACGCCGCCTTCTTGCTTAGGAAGTCGGTCCAGCCGAGATTCACGGATCTGCGTCGTCGTGTTGATTTAGAAATGGGCTCCCGGGACCGAAATCCTAATCGCGATTCGACGTCACAAATATTTATCATGATTCGCAAGGGATCCCGGTCAGGGGTCCCTCCGGTCGGGTCTTCTCTGTAATGAGCCGCGCGGTAGCACTCAGCGTCTCTTCCTTCTACAAATAAAACTGCTGCAAACCGCGCAGTTTGAATATTATCACGATTTTTTTGCCAACACACTTGTAAATGAACATTTGTAATGAATAATTCCCTTTTTGCCTTGTTGCAATAAGCGGAGCCAACTGTTTGCCTTCTTTTCGTTTCATTTTTTTTATCATCTCTTTTTTTTTCTTCATCAATAATTTTGAAGCTGGGGGAAGGAGTTTATTTATACACATAAAAGATCCGCAGAAAAGCTTTCATTTCGCCACGGCTGCAGGCGAATTGCCCCAATTGCACCGCCGTTCGTCGGCCTTTTCTCGGGCTTGGTGTTTTTATTCAATACCGAAGGAAAAAAAAGCTCGGTAATAAACCCCAATGTACAATGGGGCGTGAAGCATCGAGATGTCGAGCTAAATGAAGATGCTTCGTCTTGAAAAAAAAGTTTGTCGAGGCACGCTCGCGCACAACGTTTTATTATGTCGTAATGACGCTCCAACATCTGGGCTCCCAGGTTGAACGTCAGAGCATCCGGATTTTCGTGCAACCGTCACCATGTGTTCGCTCGCTCTCAATTTCAGTTTACGATTAAATATTTTAAACCCTTCATTCCAGCTTGCGACAGTTTACACCGCCCTTGGCTTCCTGTCTTTCAGTCATCTTCTATCCATCTCTGTCTAAATCTCCTTACATAAAAAAAACAACCAAAATAAACAAAAAAAGATAAAAATTCACTGACACAAGATATAATTTGTCTTAATTTTTGCACCGCGACTGAAAAAAAGAGAAGGGTGAAAAAAAACGTGACACTCGTCCGGAGCCCGGCCGAGTAAGAGCCCCTCTCAATCAAATCATAAAGATAAACAGGTTCCCGATCGGAATTTTGATCACCATGTTAAAATTGAGATTCAATATCGTAAAGCTAATTTACCATCTCCAGCACGCATCGAACCGTCAGATCGAACCCGCAGGAGGACACTGATATCCGCGTTCCTCGCCACCTCTCGTCCTGACATAATCCCAATCAACCGTCTCGGATGGTTATTTACGCGACGATCATGCGACGTGTTATGCTAATCGCGAGTCGCGAGTCGCGTTTCGGGGGACCCTCGCTGTTCTCGGAAAATAATCGTCGGGCCCGCAGAGGGGGCCAGTCGATGTCGAGAACGAAAAAACTGATGGCACCGTCGTGCACGGAATACTTAAAATGTTCGCCCGCGGGCCTCTCTCTCGCGTCATGCCTTTTACACCGGCAGTCCAATTTTTTCCCCTTTTTTTTACCCGGCAGTGCTAATTCCGGTGGACGACACGTCACGCGCATTCTCGTTAGTTAAGAAATTAAAGCCGCACGCTATCAATCAAGCGTGCGCGCGTTCCTGGAAACGTTATGCAAATGGGCGCGCGCGGATCGGTCGGACAATTAGAGTCGTGAAATAATTTACGAGCGGCGTTTAACCGGGCCTTAATCATATGGGCTCCGCGTTGTTTATTATAAATCACGCGACTTGCGACATGTTAGGCGCACACGTCAGCATGTTAGACGTGTGCGCGCAAAGGCAAATGACACTCGGGCGATGATAATCGTTCGCCTCCACCTTCCGTTCGTCGAACAACACGCCTGCGAGAGAGCCCCTATACGTTTTCGGATCGCAACAGCGTGCTAATTATATGACTTGGTATAACGAGATGCGGGTCAGAGATAGTGTGCAGCGAAGAATTAGGGAGGTGGAGGAGCGTTGGGCCCGGGCAATCGCGCCCAACGAATCGCGCCGACTTGTGGGAATAGGGCCGCGAGAGCGAGACAGAACGAGGCACAAGTTCCTGGTAGAGGCGATGCTCTTGCGAAACAACCGGTCGGGGGAGCCCCTTTTCTTGGGCTCCAATTGTGAGATCTGGCCCCGAAATCATAGGGCGAAAAAAAATTGCCAAGCCACTCCATCATCCTCGTAAGGTTGTAATTTATATCAGTAAAAAAAGCCACAATGAATTTCTTCACCAACGGAAAGCGAGCGTGTGTGCTTCTTAATGAAATACACACATTGGCGCGGACCCGGGAGGTTCCTCTTGTGTCTTAAAAATGGGCCCCGTAAATAGACCAATACCACCGTTCCGTGATTGACATTCATTTTCTGGTCCCTCTCTCCTTCTCTCTCACACTCTGCGGTTTGCAAATTATCATCGCCGGCCCCCGAATGAGATTTTACTTTTTGGGGCGCCGACTTTTTGCAGTCGCCATTAAGACCTGGTTTTGGTTCGCCAAAACAAATAGAAGTGTGCTCGGTGTTTGGATTCCGTCGGTTTCTCGAAAATTAGAAGGCGCGCCGTTACGCAAGACGTAACCAACCGTTTCCAATCAATCACAGTTATAGGAGCAGGAGAGAGACAAACAATGTATTAATAAAGCAGCGCCTGATTAATTCCTCTAGGATTCAATTCGACAAGATAACATTCGAGGGTGCAAACTGTGTTCCCCAACTGTGTCCGGCGCAACAAAAGGTTCGCAACAGGGCCGGGCACTTGAGCCGGCTGCCCTTTGAAGGGCCCCAAAACAAACAACCTGCTGGCGCATCGCTCCGTATTACCCTCATATTAATATCATAATATAAACATAACTCGACGAGTCAGTGCGAGTGGTGGGAAAAAAGAGAGAGAGAGAGAGAGGGGAGAGAGAAAAGCGAGACAAAAGAATATGTTGGTTTTAACGCAGCCAAGCTGGATGGGGCTGGTTGGTCTGGGATTCCGCATTAAGGGTGCGGAAAGGGAGCAAGTGGCGCATGATGAGTAGTAGGGTGTGTTACAAGCATTATGCAAGTTCTTGCCTGTTCCCCCCGCGCTTCCTTCCTTCCTTCCTTCCTGCTTTCCTTACACACATCTCGTGTGCCTACGTATGAGAGACTTTGCTGCCTCGATAATCATCCCTCTCTGCGTCTGATTCCCCTTTTGTACGCTGATAACGCTTAGAGGGTTACATCTGTACCAGATAATCGTTTCCACGTTGGCTGCTACATCTTAGCATATCATTTTCTACTTTGCGTATGCGCTCCCATCGAATTTGCCCTCCAAATTGATTATGCTTTAAAGAATTATCCTTTAAACAAGTTGTATGGGATCCTACTATCCGTCGATGCATCTTGCTCCGATGACTCTGTCGGTGAATTGTGCAAAGTACCAAAGATGAGTTCCTCATGTCATGGCAAGGAGTTCTGAAACAACAAAATTACGCTGATTGAACGTTTAAACTTTTTTATTTGGGGGTGGTTAAACAAAAGAATTTAGTCAACTGTTTTCACTTTCAACGCAGACTTGTTGGTTTCATAACCAGCCCGGCGAAGTGTCTAAGTTTTGCACAAACTTTGGTGTTACGGTTGCAAGTTTGATTCTTGTTTGGAGTTATGCCAAAAGTCAAACTTTAGTCGAACGTAGTGATAATCCACGTTCGAACGGTTCCGATCATTTTTGACTGTTCATATTTGAATTGATGCAATCCAACGGTATTCTGGGACAAATATGGAGTTTAACTCTTTTCTATGTTCCAAATAATATGAATTGCAAAAAGCAATTTTATATTTTCACATCGAATCAATAAATCATAAATATTAAATCCTGATAAATAAGATTTGAATGGAAAAAAAAACTTTTGATTCTATAATGTAATTGACTAAAATAGAACAGCACGTTTTCTGCAAATCAAACAATTTTGCGAGTGAACAATTTTACAAATGGAAGAAAGAGCGACTCAGTGTTTTCGGTGACTCGTCCTGAGTTGGTTGAAAGGGAATAAATAAACAAAGCTGGATATAAAAATGCGACGCCGCGTGTTTGTACTGGAACAAGCATGTAGTCTGTGCAAATAAATCGTTAACCTCAACGAAAACAAAATCCGCGCAAGATTTCAAACGCGAATTCCGCGCCAATTAATATTCCGACAGCGCCGGCACGACGGCACCTTCGGATTAATTCATCTTCTTTCCCGTGTTGCAATTGTGACTTCGCAAATCGTCGCGTGTTCCCCGCGATGAAATGAATCTCTCGGCAGTTTCCTATTAACGCGCGAGTCTGAAATACTTTCAGCGTGCAAAGATGACGACGTTGATAGAAAAGGAACTTGAATCGCGCCGGCTACGTTAATGCATGTGTACATTCTCTGCGCACACAATTTCGCTTCTCTTCCAACCGTGTTTGAATCGTAAAATAAAAAGCCCCTCCCCAACGAAAGAAAACCTCATTGAAATTCCCATTTTTGTTGATCAAAATTCAATCGCCAAAATCGGAATACATTCTTTTTTTTTTCTCGACGCTTTTTTGTCCTTTTTTTCTTCTTGTTTTCATTTTTTTCCGCCCGCAGAAACCATTTTGGACGAAAAGGGCGAAGGATGAATTTTTCATGACGGTTTTTTTGTTGCTGTTGCCATAAAGTATGTGTTGAGTCGGAGTAAAACGGGTAAAAATGATTATCCGCCGGCGCACGCATGTGTAGCTTGTTGTGCAATGGCCGAGAGTGGACGAGGATAATCTGTACACGTAGAGTGCAATCCGGCCAAGTGCGCGCTACCGTAAGAAGCGGTGTGCGTCGCAAATGGAAGAGTCTGTCGTCGGGCGGAGAGGAAGGTCGGGCATGTGGTGCACGCGCTTGTACAAAAATGACGACAGCCTGCTGAAAAGAGACCCGAGATATTTATCGACTTGCTCAACATTTACGCCTGCCCGTTATTTTCTTACACGCATTTTCGCGCATTCCAGATCCGCGAGCAAGAAAACGACGAGATAAGGCGATCGCGACACGCCAACGGGTCCGCAAGATTTAGTGACTAGTCGCTAGGAGAGTCGCAGTCAATGGGACTATTAGTGTAACTCACGCTGACTCGCGCTTTGTATCGGCGAAAGTGAAAGATATCACCGATTACAGGACATTTTTTTTTGGTCAACTTTATTTTGTTTCTTTTTTTTTTCAAGATAACTAGTCGAGTTATTAAAATCGATTATGGTATTGGAAATTTTTCCCGCCTCGACCAGTTGCGGTTCACTTTGAATCTCGGAGTGTCGTTGATTAGGATACGAATCTTGTTTATGTGATCCTTCTTGTTAAAAAGTTGAAAAATTGTTTATTGGAGTCAGATAGTTAATTTATGCAGGTTGCAAATTGTATAAGAGTTGATGAAAAATAAAATATTGCAGTGCAACAATTTTGTTTGTGTAATTATAAAGTTATAGCGATGTGCACGATAAGAAAAGGATATCAAATTTTATTATCAAATGACTTCCATTTGGCTTTGTTTCTTTACTTATTTGAACCGTAAATAATAATAAATAATAATTATGATTATGATTATAATTATAATAATAATAGAATAATTCAAATTCATTTCAAAATTTGACATTAATTTAAGTCTGTCCCAGTTGTATTATCTTTAACCGTAAATTTCTCATCTCTCTCTCTCTCTCTCTTCTTGTGCACAAGATTCATAATCATTGGAAGGATGGAAACTAGCGATATCCACTTACGAGTATTATAACTCAACAGGAACTCGTTGAACAGAAGCCCCAATGCGCGAGGCGTGGGTTGATTGAATCACATTTGAGGATCTCGTGGCCGCAAATGATCTTGCGAAGTCCACTTGATCAGCTCAATACTCGATGGCAGCTGGCTGCATATCGCAGCGGATTAATTTGTTGAAGTGCGTGGTGTGCAGCCGCGAGATGCATTTTGTTCATTAGTGTCGAAAAGAAAGTAATGGAGAATAACGAGAGAGAGAGAGAGAGTGCAGTTGTGAAAAGACAATGTTCTCTGGGGGGGCTCGCTCTGAAAAAAAAGTTGGCGAAATCAGCTGGGCGCGCAGGGACGCGCGTACATTAGTGCACTTGACTGTAGCATACTCCGCTGCACGAGATGGAGGGTTGCGGTATGGATTAGTTAGTCGGACGCAATCATTTCAGTCGCAGTCAGTAGTGCCAGCCACTCTGGATGCTTCTCGACTGTACCTCCGTCGCTCAACACCCTTGCTTGCTTAATACCCTCGGTGTTCTTGCGTTCTGCAAAAATCGTACAAATCAACCATAAACGTTTTTACACACACTTTTTTCAGCCATTGATTATTATTTGCAATTTAAAAACACTGGGCAGAAGTTTTGTTTTTTTAAACTTTGAAAAATAATTGAGATACTGAGGATTTGTTAAGTCAAGAGAAGATAAATTCAAACGGAGGGGAATAAAAAAGTGTGGAATTCTTTTTCTCTCGTGTAACGACACAAGTATTAATGACCTTGAGTACTATTATGAATGGCCGATAGCGTATCCGTGGCTCGCACGGTGGTCGTGACAACTGAAATATGTGAAGCCGTAATTGCATTTGAATCATCCTTTCTCCTTGATTGTTAGATGCAAAACCGCAGTTAACCGTCCATTACCAGCAATTGTTTTCTGATACCGATGTTACATAACTTGTTCTCAAGATACTGTCAAAGGGAAACACGATTCCACGGCGATGTGAAAAATTAGACAACATTAGTATGTGCATATCTTACACACATTTTCCAATGTCGTTTTCCCATTCGACGGTTCTCAGAACTTTGAACAAGATTAATCCCATTGTTTGATCGTTATCTCGAAAATTGAGCAACCGTCATTGGGATGGCCCTGGGTGTGGTCCAATTTTTCTTCTTGAATTTTTTATTCTAAGATGGTTCTAAGGATGAGTGCAAAAATTAAATAGAATTCTGAAATTCAAACTTTTTGTAAGCGAAAATTTTAAATAAATTCTAAGTTTAAGGTTGAATATTTTAAATGTTTCGTTAGAACCACCTGAACTGAACTAAGAAAACATTCGAGTTCGCATTGTCAGTAGTATATACAAACATTTTATTTCAGTCTCGAAAGATTTGGTTTATGAATCACAGGCCTGCGCACGCAGCCATTAAGATACTTAAGCCCTAATCTCGGCGGTGTAATCTCGGCGACGCATAAACAAGAGTGTGCGCGCGCCATATCCCAGGCTGACGCATCTTTTTGAGCCGGATAAAAGTGCAAATCTAGATAAGCGGGCATCGGCGTTCGCGCGCCGATCCGGACCTTTCCAGAAATAGCGAAAGTGGCACCTAATGGCAGAACACTTTCGTCGGGCAAGGTTATAGCCGGATCGGCGAGATTTCAGCGACAGACAGAGACAGAGAACCACTGCCCACCCTTATTAAGATTCCAGTTGTAGAATTCTACCTGCGCAGCTCGCTACTGGTCTTGAGTAAATAAAACACGACCGCGTCACCCTGCCGCTCCTCCCGGTTAGCGTTCCTAGTGTGGTGTTGCTCGCCAGGGACGGGACCGAAAGGGCCGCGCCACCCGAGACGAATTACACCGACTGTCACAATATTGCCGACCCTCTCGACCCTTCTCTCTCAACCCAAAACCGATTGCATGAACATTTTATTCAATCGATAGTTTTTTTTTTTTTTTTTTTTTTTTTTTTTTTTTTTTTTTTTTTTTTTTTTTTTTTTTTTTTTTTTTTTCTTTTTGTTTTTTTTTTTTTT